>CM060380.1:4280786-5494064 GCA_030545235.1 Helianthus tuberosus
AGTATACTAATGTTTATTTTGTGATGTACTAGGAATATACGATATACTTCAACATAGTAGCATGTGGGAAAACACATACGATGGTCATCTTAGCCCCAACACGAGCCTAAATTCTCAAGCCGACACAATGCTAATTGACAACGTGAGAAAAACATACCTAAATTTGTCTTAGAGTTAAATGTCATTTTAGGCCATGTGGTTTGGGCCATTTTGACAGTTTAGTTCAAAGATTTCATTTTTCTTCTGTTGGTCCAAAAAAATTTCACCTTTGCCATTTTAGTCCACTGTGTTAACTTCATCCATTTTTTCTGTTAACCAGAAGGGCAATTCGGTCATTTTATATGTAATTATGTTAACTAGAAACGCAATTCGACCATATAAAATGACCGAATCACCCTTCTCGTTAACAGAAATAATAGATGAAGTTAACCCAGTGGACTAAAATGGCAACAGTGAAACTTTTTTGGACCCACAGGCGAAAATGAAACCTTTGAACTAAACTGACAAAATGTCCCAAACCATAGAGACTAAAATGGCATTTAACTCTTTGTCTTATTACATTAATAACATTACTCTAATTTACGTTTAAATATGTGTACTTTAATCAGCCTGACTACAATTCTCAAGAATCATTAAAATCTTCACAAGATACAGAGAAAAGTGTATCATATAAGGTGATTGTTTCATTTACTTGCATGCTATTTATGTCAAAAACATCATTTAATTTATATAATACCATGTACAATGAATATAACCTATGTAACATGTTTAAACATTGAAGTTACAAGGAAATATATACATGTTCATGAGACTAACTTTTTTTTTTTTTACATATATCAGTTGCAAAGACGATTAGCACAAAATCGCGAAGCTGCTAGAAAAAGTCGTTTGAAGAAAAAGGTACATAAAATCCGGTTTCAATTTAATGCAATCTTTGATATAGGACATAATTACTATCCGTTGTGACGAATCTAGGAATTTTTTTAGAGGGTTCCTTTTGGTACAATCTCACTAATTCTTACTGATTTTCCCAAATCATACAAGGTTTCCACTATATTTTTTTCATTTTTTTTTCCAAATCAAGAGGGTTCCTGGGAACCCAGGAACCCCCTTCTGAATCCGCCACTGGTTGTGTATCACACGAGGCAGAAGCAAAAAAAATAAATATAGAGAAATACTTTTCGATTATTCATAATTGACATATGATTGATGAGTAAACACCAATTCAGGAGGAAACCCAATATATATGGGAAAACCCCCCTTGTGGGAATCGAACCCAGGGCCTATTGGTCCTAAAGTCTTATCCCACCGATCCGTATATCATTTCATTAGTTGTGTTATTTTTTTCCCTATAAATCTTATTCTATTGTTATATAAAATATAGGCATATGTTCAAGAATTGGAATCAGGACGACTAAAGTTAGCCAAATTGGAGCATGAAATTGAAAAGGCTCGAAAACAGGTTAATTAAAGAGAAATCAGTGACCAACCCAATTCCCGTCACTAAAAGTTGTTGCTATGCTTTTCCGTCGCAAAATTAACAAAACCCCTTTCCCTTTAATTACAGGCTGCATACATGGATCTGTCGAATACAATTCATGGTCTATTACCTGGTAACTTCAACTCAAATGTGTCATTTTTTTAATTCTTTTTTAAAATATATATATGTACAATATTTTTTTTTGCGACGACTCGTGCGTTAGGAATTGTTGTGTTTGAGAAGAAATATGATCAATGGGTTGTTGAGCAACACAAAAAGGAGTCCGAACTTGCGACGATCCTTCAAACCGATGCAAGCGATATGGAGCTAAGAGTATTTGTGGATGGGATAGTAAACCACTACCAAGTTCTTTTCCAGATGAAAGCGGATGCTGCGAAAACCGACACGTTTAACTTGTTGTACGGGTCATGGAAATCTCCGGTTGAGCGGCTATTCCAATGGCTAGGCGGGTTTCGACCATCAGAAGTTTTATATGTAAGTTTCAGAGCCGTCCCCGAAAACTCTTGAAAAAAATTTAGGCCTCGGGCGACGAAAAGAATTGGGCCCAAAATTATGGTTAAAGGTAAATGAATTACAAAAATAAAAACTTAGTGACGGAGGAAAGACTAGAACTTGAGACCTTTGCATTATTTTGAGATGGTTTTTGCCACTACACCACCAACACCTTTTTGCATAATAAACGGATAAATTTATTAAATATATAATTTAATAAATATATACAAGCTTATAAAGACTTTTCGGGTCCTTTGAAATTTTGGGCCTCGGGCGTGGCACGGGTTTGCCGGGCCCAGAGCCGGCCCTGGTAAGTTTTATTAGTTAGTCGTTAAACTGTCGCAAAACACTTTATGTTACAATGTACAATTTGGTTTTGGTAGATACTAATGCCGCGGTTTGAGCCACTAACGGATACACAAGTTGTGAATTTGTCGAGGCTAAGACACACTTGTCGACAAGCGGAAGATGCATTGACTCAAGGACTAGATAAACTTGAGCAAACTTTGGCTCAAAGTGTCACTATTAACATAACGGAAAGTGGAAACTACGACACGCATATGAGTTCAATGATAGAGGTGGCCGAATCACTCGAAAACTTCTTGAACCAGGTAAGAAAGCGGGTCGGGTTCGTTGTTTATAGTAAGAATTTGTTACGGGTTAAAACGGTGTTGGGTTGACCAGTAAACTACGTACACTACTATAAAACTGGGTATTAGCGACTAAAAAAAGAAAAAGAAATCCTAGATTTTAAGGCTAAAATTAAAACGGTGGCAAAACTAGTGACTGCATCCACATCGTCGCAAATAAATCATTAATTTAGGGATCATTCAAAAAGATAAAAAAAAATCAAAACATACAATTAAGTTTGTTATCTTTTTGTTAATTTTCTTTTAAATTGTAAATAACTAATTTGATATATATGATAATTGAAAACTTATTAATTTATTACCAACACCAATTAAAACTTTAAAATATAATAGTTTAAGAGACTTATGAGAATGGAATAATTTTTTTAAAGGGAAACTAATTTATTCTTAAAAAATTGTGAGTAAGAGTAACTCGTGAAAATTAAAATTTGTCTATCACATGCAATAAGTATACATACTATTTTGCATTTTTCTTTCTGCTTAATGAGAATGGAATAATTTTTTTAAAGGGAAACTAATTTATTCTTAAAAAATTGTGAGTAAGAGTAACTCGTGAAAATTAAAATTTGTCTATCACATGCAATAAGTATACATACTATTTTGCATTTTTCTTTCTGCTTAAAATTGATTTAGTTTTAACTAGTTATATCTACCCGTATCCATATATAGGTCTTTTTTATTATGTTTTTGAAAGATGTAAAGTAAAACAAAACCTTATATCATCTAATATATAACAAGTAGGTTGAAATTAACATTAACATCTTTATTAAAAAAAATTACAATGTAAATTGAATATCAAGCAAGGTTCGAACGTCTTATGAAGTTTAACTTGTAGGCGGATCACCTTCGACATCAAACACTACAACAAATGTCTCGGATCTTGACCATTCGTCAAGCTTCAAGAGGGTTGCTCGCACTAGGAGAATACTTTCAACGTCTTCGTGTATTAAATTCGCTTTGGTCATCTCGTGCTTGTATCATTAGTAGCTAGTTAGTTTAAAGTAACTATCGTGTTCTGAAATTAGATAGAAAGTGTGTATGTATGTGTGTATTCATATATAGAGAGTTGTATAATAATACATATAAAATAATTTTAAGTTGAGAATTATGACTATGCCTTTAACTATTTTTTTGTTGTGAAACACAAAACACGTATGTAACCATATAATTGTCTCTTTTTCTCTCCCCTGCTATATCGGGTTAGCCCCACGTGAACTGCTTATGCTTATGTGTACAACTTTTCTCTCATAATTTAAGTTTTAGGTAATAGCGTTTGATACGAAGGAATAGAATGTGAAATGGAATTGATCATTCTGATGAAATGAAAAGAAATATCTTTGGTAGAGCATTCACATTAAATTGGAGTTTCTATCTCCATCTATATAATTTAATTAAAAAGCACATTTTTCTCTAAATTAAGTTTAGTTTTAAAAAACCTCTCACATTCGACTCTCTATCATACTCACAATCATTTCTGATGGTGTAGCATTGTTCTTCATCTTCTATACCGAATACTGGTACCGTACTAGTACATACAATTTTTTTGGGATCGTGTTTAGATTGGTGTATACAGTTCATTTTCTCTCTCGACCGTATACCTGATGTCAGTATCATAACAAACCGAATATATATCGGCTGAAACCAATCCCATCACAGCTTGCATGAAATCAAGTAGGTATCAGTTATTAAATATAATATAAATATAAATAAAGGGTTAGGTTCATTTGTGAACAACCTCATTGATTGTGAACACTAGTGAACTAATCGTAGCCCTTGATTATTAATACACAACTGTAAATTAATGGCTAGGATTTAATGATGGAAACACACTAGTGTATTTTACGATTTAATGATGTAAATCAATAGACAGAATTTGTTAACTCAGTTTACAAATACACTATTTTTCTCTAGAACCACACCCTATAAATAAATAATATATATATATATATATATATATATATATATATATATATATGTAGAGGATCCTGTATAAAGTGCTCAAAGTGTGAGAAGTGTATTATAACACTATATATAATACTATATAACACCATATAAACACCGTATAACAATATGTAACACCATATAATACCATATAACACTATGTAACACTATATATCATTATATAACAAATATAACACTATAGGTTGTCTGATAGCATGTCTATGATAGATGTATAGTGTTATATTTGTTATATAATGATATATAGTGTTACATAGTGTTATATGGTATTATATGGTGTTACATATTGTTATACGGTGTTTATATGGTGTTATATAGTATTATATATAGTGTTATAATACACTTCTCACACTTTAGGCCCTTTTTACACTATCCTTACCCTATATATATAGGCAAAGAGTATGGTACAAATCTCCTTATCGTACATTATGTATGCGCTACCCACAGCCATACACGTGTCCTGATTCAATTTAATTAAATAAGGGTATATCAGACATTATATTCGAACATCTGAGGGCTAATCAGGGAATTCCGTCATATAGGAAGCAGATATGGTGTTCGTTTCGTAACCGTCCCATTTAATTGTTGTTCGTATCAATTGGATTTGCAGGTTTTTTGATTGATTCCTGACCGAACCTGGATTCGTCATTTAGGATTCGTCAATAGTTTTATTAGGTTGAGTTTTGGGTTTTATTTGTTTTGGAGCTTTTTTCATTTTATTATTTTGTAATGAGGGTTGAAGATAAGTTGTTTCTTATTTTTTTGTTTTGGTTACCATATCGCATGTGTTTTTTTGATATATCGCATGTGTTGTTTTAACATAGTCAAGGTAGTTAAGGATGGATCCATTTGTATAATTTCGCATGTCTTAAATTAGACATTTTCGCACACAATGAAGTTTAATATTTAATTTCGCATGCTTAAGTTGGAGATTTCGCAAACCTGAAAGTATTTATCAAACACAGCTTTTAATTTCGCAAGCTTTAATAATAATTAATTTTATTTTCGCACAGTGTGTTTCATAATTCAGTTCAATAATTGAAATCAAATAATTCAGTTCAATAATTGATTTCAATAATTCATATCAATAATTTTTCTTTTATTATATATTTTATATTTTTATCACTATTCTCAAACATTCTATTAAAAATGGCAGATCTACCAACATCCTCTTCTTCTGAACCAAGTATCAAGCAGGATTTGAGGAAAAGGATTGAGCAACAAATTCTAGAAGATCGATCATGTCAAGAGATGTTGGAGGCCAACATTTCTCGTGTAACAGAAAACATGAAGAGAAGACAAGAAATTCTGAACTTGCTATCTCAGATGCAAGTGAGTAGTCTTAAAGAAATTGTTGTTATGTTTATGGTGGATTTGGGTGAGAGGGATGAGAAACAGTTGAAAAAGTTGGCTGATGCAATAACTGTCTTAAGATGCTCGATGAAGATGAAAATGGAGTTTCTTTCATCTTTTGAATGAACTTTTGTTTATGTTGGTGCATTTTTTAATAAATTCCCATGTTTTGTTATGGAATGGATTGTATATGCTGCATGTTTATATTCACCTATTTATTGCAAATTTTAATAATTCATTGTCAAATTGCGATTTTAAACATAACATATGCGATATTAAAAACACAAATGCGAAATTAAAACACTAATATATGCGAAATTAAAAAACAGTAACAAGTTTAAATTTTCAACATTAAACAAGTTTACTTTGGCTTTGGCCTTCCAAAATATTTACTCATCCTTTCTGGGATTGTAGTATCCAAATCTTTCATATACCTTTCTTTGTCTGGCATTTTATCGAAAGCATTTGCCCTTTTAATTATGTGTTGACAATGGATATTGTGTTCAGATAGAATGATTTTACTGAGATATTTGTGCCTTAGGAAATGAAGTTGTGATTTCTGTCTGTTGTTTACTTCATCTTCTTTCACAAATCCAGTCACCCATGGTAATGTGTCTCCTTTGTATGTTTCCATGTGACGCATTGTAAACACTCCACAGTCGACACCGTTATTCTTCGTCCTCCAATCCATCTCTTTTCTTTCTATAACTGAGGTTGTAAGTTCTTCTATAGCTGGTGTTGGTTTTAAAGCCTTTTGTAGGTATAAAACCAATACCCTTCTCTGTAACATAGCAACATTTGTGTTAGTAGCTTTTACATAATATATAACATTTATATGAAAAAGTTTTTGTATTACCAGTGTGTCTGGAAGTCCCTTGTATCTTTCCTTAAATTCTTGTTTAGCTGCTGAATTGTCTGTCACACCCCCAAAATCCACATGCGGAGTATCACCGCTTGGAGGCGTGACTGACCAGGATCAAGCCACCAATCATATTGAACACACATCAAAGTAAACATAATCACCCAAGCAATATGAAAGGTGTTTCAAAAACCCAAGCATAATTAAATGTTTAGCGGAAGCATAATAGTAAAACCCAAAGCAAGTATTAAGTATGAAATAAAGTAAGGTTTAAAGCATGGCACACACTGCCATGTCCCACAACGACTGTTCCTCCCTGTGCAAGCTCCCTGAGTACCTAATGACCTGCAAGGCATGTAGCAACGAATCAACAACAAAGTTGAGCGAGTTCACAGTTGGTTGTTTGGTTATAGTATTCATTTCATAATTCGTATGTTCGTTTTGTAAACCACGTATCGTATTAATCCTTATCGCGGCCAGTCCAGGCATGTGCGATGATTAGTGGGGGCTTCCCATGTGTTACAAGACCACGCGTATCGACTGCTACGAAAATGTAAGAGGTGCCCTAAGTCAATGTCTATCAGCATTGACCCTTTGCCCATAGTCCATTAGTACACGCCTGTCCGACTGGCACGGTGTGAGGTTTGTTAAACCTAATAGCGCTATTAACTAATGACCCGCTCGCCCTAGGCCTCGGCGATTAAGTCGATAATTGAGGGACTTCCTTTGATAGAGGTGATGGTCTTAAGATCGTGTACGTAGGCTTTACGTACGTGCCCTTAAATCCGAGGACAGTAGTAAGTATAACTGTACGTAGGTTTTACGTACGTGCCCTTCAACCGAGGACAGTAATAATTTGTTTAATAGTAATAGTTGTACGAGTAGTTATTCAATCCCATTCCCAACCCCCTGGGAATCCCATGCCTTGGCTAGTGTGAACTCACCTTGGTTTGCTCGGTATGCTAACTATGTGCTCGAAAGTAATCAATCAATCAAGGCCTAAGGTAATGCATTTACACACAGTCAGTTCATGTTGGTCAAATTTCACATGCAAACTATGTCACAAAGTGCTTGGCAGTTAACATCATGTATCACATAAGCAGTACATCAGTATCATACAATTCATGCTTCTCATAAATGTCTTTCACAGTTTATTCTAACATGGTTGTTCGTTAATAGTCTTGGTAAGTTTAACAGTGTTAATCAGGATTATCAGAACTAGTATACAAAATAAAGTTAACACACTTAACTGGAATAATAAACTAACAAAGTTGATCAACTAACTGAGTTAATAACTAATAGAGTTAACAAATCAACAGAGTTAATTACTAGCAGAGTAATTAAACTAACAGGGTCTGTGACTAACGGAGTCAATAACTAACAGGATTAATAAACTAACAGGTTACTGTGCCAGAATACACACAAACTCCTATGTGACGAAATCACTTTTGGACGAAAACCCAAGGCGACGAAATCCAAGGGTTTTCGTCGAGTTGTTGAATGGCGAAAACACTAAGTGTTTTCGTCTGGTTCCCTACATCACAACAGTTACGCAACAACTCTGAATCTCCGAAATCATCTAACAGTTGCAATTTAGATCAACATACATATCAATCATCACCAATGAGGTTTAATCATTAAAACATCATTTAGACATAACAATCACACGCTCCACTAGTCTACGTGCAATCTGATCCAGCTAAGCCCATTAATATTCAATAGTCTTCGGCCCAATCATACTTATTGTGATCAGCTTTATGGTGCGGCCCAATGAGATTAAAGTGTGAATTAGAATTGTCGCCCATTGTCAATTGTTATATGCACACATTCTTGAGATATCATTGGACCGATTTTGAAGTTAGGGGCTGCCATCTCTTTAATTAACTCAGGCAATTCAAGTTATACCATGCACAAATCTCAAATATAATTGGCCAAATTGAAATATGCTGACATTAATCACATATATAATTTATTACTAGCAGCCAATGTTAAATCGAATCAGGTATCATAATTATTCTTGAAACCCTTAACTTACATCTAGGTCAAGTCACATCATCAATTTAAAATAATCAACAATAACCGACAATTTGTTAACACCTCAAGATGTTATTGGACCGATTTTTACATCAGATTATAGGACTTCCTATCAAATCTATCTATTAAATTTCCATTCGTACACTTAATCCAAACATCATCACTGAACAGTTTTGAGATCATAAACTAACAAGTTTTGCACAAGCATAGATTCTAACACATGTTCACATAGAATCAGCATTTAACAAATTAAACAAATAAGAGATAGCACTAACCGATGATGATGAGCCCAACTGGGGTTTTGCTACTGCCGTTCACAACTTGATTAGGGTTTGCAAAATATGGTAACGGTTGTGTATTACTCTCTAGTTTGCGTATTCATAAAACAAAGGGAGGAGTTGGGCCGAATTCAATAATATTGAGGGATTGGGCCAAGAAGCATTAAGTTCAAGAATTACTTAAGGAGGTTGGGCCATGTCACACCCCAAATTTCCACGTGTCACCGGTGGGCCCGGTGGGGAGTATCGTGACGTCATGGTTGGCAACATAATAGTCAAACAACACAATATTATTAAGCACAGCGGAAGCAATTGAAAATATAATACAACCGAATTTATTATTGTAATATTAATTGTCACAATATTCGGAAGTTTATCCACAGAAGGATCGAACATAAAAGGGAAACAATAGTTCAACAGACTTTTAGGCATCTTAAGCTTGCGAGACTTCTATTGATGCTTAGGAGACATATCCAGCCAATTTCGTATAGTACCTGCATTTAGCCTTTTTTGGAAAATACGTCAGTTTACACTGGTAAATACATTCAACTGACTCATTTTGGAAAAAGAGTTTGTAAATTGTTTTGAATGCACGTGGCACAAAATATCTTGACACATTGATTAAAATGCACGGAGGCAAAATTAATCTTTTTAACTTGGGAGAATTATTTAATATTATAATCTTGAGAACGATTTACATGTTACTTATGCGTTCAGTAGCCCGGAACGTATCCGGGTTAAAGATCAATAGACACACCACAATTCTAGAGTTATACACTGACAGGTGTACGCCTACACCCCGTGCTCAGGTCGTGGCCATCTCGTAAGATAATGCCGAGGATATCCGGGACATGGTCATTAACCCCCCAAAGGCTGTAAAGTAAACACATCTGTTTAAAACGAGCCGATCAAATTATTCAATTAACCACCCAACGATGGAAGATTTGATGCTCGATCAAGCGGTACGCTATGTACCGTAACCCAAGCCCGTATAGGGAAAATAAGTTAAAAGTATTTACCTGAGCTAAATATAAATTCAATCCCAGCCGTATATCAAATCAGCAAGTACAGATAGCTTTTACTGGGCTCCTAATCTGGAACGAAGGTTTAATATAACCTATTAGAATTCTAACGGGTCTTTTATTAAGCTTAAGCTTAGACCAGCTAGTTTCGAGATACGGTTCGTACGCACGATTAAGCGAAGACCGGATAGAATGTGATTCAGACCCGACAAGTTTAAAGACTTGTTTAATATGGGTTTATTATTCACATTCTGGATTTTGGGATAAAACCGTTAAGGTTTGACCCGTTTCGGCTAATTTATGTAAACTTGTTACATAAACCGAACCGTACGCGTAATAAGCGTGACGGGTAGTCATGAGAGCTATATACAGGTTTCCTAAGTTAATTATGTCTCAAATATGTTGTGACATCAGTAAGGTGTCTTTCGTTATGCCCGAAACTAATTCAAACACAAACTATGCCCCGTAGGGGTAGTTTGGTCATTTTAAAGTTTGTAAAAGAGTTTAAATGTCTAACTGAGTTAAAGGTCTGATGTAAACAGCAAACATACTCAATTTGATGAGTTTTAACAGTAGGCTAAAGCATGTATGTGAAACTTATCATTTTTAACCAAACTAGGCCCCGTAGGGGTATTTTGGTAATTTCACATAAGCCGAAAAGCTCAAAACTGAAGTCTGAGTTTATCAACCTTTGCTTACTGTTAAAATATCATAATTTGCCTCTTATATCAGTAGGTATCAACCCGGGTATGTCCAATATGATTTGAAAACATATTATGCGTTAAAAACGCTAATTAAGGCGATTAAAGGCCATTACCGGGTTCGATACTGAAATCTGACATTTTTATATTTCCAGAAGGCTTAAAATAATTTACTTATCATAACAAATCAGTAGCAAAAGGTTTGGAGTCGTTTAGATGTGTAAAACTCATTTTATGGCCCGTAAGGGCGAAACCGACAATTTCCGAATTAAGCCTGCGACTACGAGTTATGCTCAGCCTAAAATTAATTAAAAATCTTTAAAAATCCTAAAATAATATTTTATAACAGTGGGTAATTCGTTTGATACCAAAAAGTATGTTTAACTAGGCTATACGCTAATTACGCCATTATGTTAACATAAAGCATTAGTTTTGCGATAATGAGCATAACTCTTAATCTACAAGTCAAACTGATGTCAAATTTTGCATGCAAGTCTATATATCAGTATTTAAGGTTTCTACACTTTTACATTACCATAAATCACGTTTTAAGGTAATAAGGGCATAATGGTCAACATATGAGCGATTAACGGAAACTTGCATATTAATTGGATAATCAACGAAACAAGTACAGAGACTTATACTATCATGCAACCCTACTCTAATGAAGCACTAAGGCATTTCCGAATCAAACTAAAACGGGTCAGAAGCGAAGTCAAAGCAAAAGTCAAGGTTTTGCGCCTTTCGGTTCCGAACCGGGTTTAAACAGAAATTTGTCGAGTCGGGCAAGCGTAGACAAGTTTTCATACTTATTACCATGTTATATTAAGGTTAAAACAGGTTACACACCTTTCGGATCATTAATTGTGCATTAAATCGCATTTTGTATTTCTGTTGACTTTTTCGGTCAACGTTTGACCCGACAAACGACCTAGTTAGGTCTGGAATTGGTACTTGCCCTTATAAGGGTTTAATACCCATATAATTACCTATCTAACGGTACTTCTAATTTGACATACGACTGAGCTATCGTTACTTAATCACGAAGTCAACCGTAATTTACGATATATTGACTTTTAAGCTAATTACGAAGCTAGAATTAATTTAGAAGGGTTAGGCTACTTACCAAGTGTTTAATGATGACTAGGGAGGTCTTGCAATCAGCTTGGAAGCTCCACAATGATCAGAATTTGGAATGTGAATGTTTGCAAGTTAATGGGTCTTATATAGTGTTTGTAAACACCATGAATCATTGACAACTAAGTCTACAATCCTCCACAAGTGATCAACACATGGTTCTAGTGTTTAGGGGTGTCTAGGGGTCATGCACATGTGAGAAATACCGGTTTAATGGGTCAAAAACGCGCACAACAGCCAACAGTAGGTAATCTGGTCGCTGGGCAACCCTCGCGTAGCGCGAGGGTCCGTCGCGCTACGCGACGCCTCTGCAGATCAGTCTTGTGATTTTGTTTGTTGGTGTTTCGAAAGGGCAAGTGGTATAAACGAATGGTGGGCATTATTTTCTCATTTAGGGGCCTCCAATATGGGTCTTTTACTGTTGGATACCCTACCATTTGTGTTTGTTTGCTTTGCATTCAAAAACAAGACCCGAAAACAAAGGGTTTCCATTCCTTTTCATCGTAGGAGTCCTACCATTTAATTTTAAATCATTCCATGTAAATATTCCCTGAACTTGAATATGTACAAGGTGTTTTTAACATAAATTGAGTCTTGGGATTTATAACGAGGTCGTTCAGAGGTGCAAAAGTTAACATAACGACACGGTTAAATCCTGTCAATCATTTTTAATAATTCCGAGTCTACAAAGCGTTTTGTCACACGTGACACGTGTCGTTACTTTATTGAACACGAAATTCTGAGGTGTTACATCCTCACCCCCTTAAAATAAATCTCGACCCGAGATTTACTGAAACAAATAAGGGTATTTTTCTTTCATGGTGGATTCTAATTCCCACGTATATTCGGGACCTCTACGGGCATCCCATTTGACCTTAACAAAAGGTATATGCTTTCTTCGAAGCTTCCTTACCTGTCGATCTTCAATCGACAAAGGTTTTTCTACAAACGTTAAGCTCTTATCTATTTGCACATCTGTATGTGGCATGACATGTGAATCATCAGCGGAACACTTCTTTAGATTGCAAATGTGGAACACATTGTGAATTCCACTGAGCTCTTCTGGTAAGTTCAACTTGTAGGCAACTGACCCGACACGTTCGATAACCTCGAAAGGTCCTATGTATCTCGGGCTTAGTTTGCCTTTCTTACCAAATCGCATCACCCCTTTCCATGGTGACACTTTAAGTAGGACTTTGTCACCTACTTCGAAGTGAAAATCCTTACGACTTGGATCCGCGTAACTCTTCTGCCTATTCCGGGCAGCTTGGAGATTGTTACGAATCTGGACAATCTTGTCCGTCGTTTCGAACACGATCTCTGGTCCTGATAACTGGACTTCTCCAACTTCCGCCCAACAAACTGGCGATCTACACTTTCTACCGTATAATGCCTCAAAAGGCGCAGCCTTTATGCTGGTATGGTAGCTATTGTTGTAGGAGAATTCGATCAATGGTAGGTTCTTATCCCAGCTACCTCCTAAATCGATCGCACATGCGCGTAGCATGTCTTCCAACGTTTGAATAGTACGCTCACTCTGACCGTCTGTCTGAGGATGGTAAGCCGTACTAAAGTTCAAACGTGTGCCCAAAGATTGTTGGAAACTCTTCCAAAAATGTGACGTGTACCTAGTATCTTTATCAGAGATAATAGTCACAGGTATGCCATGCAAGGCTAAAATCTTATCCACTTATAATTGGGCTAACATATCGGAGCTATAAGTCTCCTTGATGGGTAGGAAATGTGCTGACTTAGTCAGTCTGTCAACTATAACTCATATTGTATCATTTCCTTTCATTGTCTTGGGTAACTTGGTAATAAAATCCATAGTTACCGTTTCCCACTTCCACGTAGGAAGTTCAGGCTGTTGTAGCAAGCCTGACGGCTTTTGATGCTCGGCTTTGACTTGCGCACATGTCAAGCATTTAGCTACATAGGTGGCTACAGACTTTTCAAGCCTATCCACCAAAATTTGCCCTTAGATTCTGGGTAGCTGATGGCAAATTCTTAATCGTTGCCTAATTAGGGTTGTGGCATTTAATACGTAAGTAATATGAACCGTCTTTCTTATTTAATAATATAAAACCCTCAGAAGATTGAGTCAGGCTATATGTGCCTATGTCTTAAAACCTACTAAATCCAGGTTTCGATTTTTCCATAATCAATATGGAGTTTTTCATAATACTCCAGCCCACAGCGGGACATTAATCTTGGTTCCACCTGACTTCCAGGAGGTAAGCAGGGAAAACTTTTGAGAAGATAATTAAGATACAAGGAGGCTACAGAGATTTTCCATATCTCAGGCTCCAGTTCATCCATTATCGTTCGTGTCAAATGAGTGACACCTTTATGTTATAAGTCCACGAATTCCTTATTCGGGAACATTTACTTGGAAAAATTTCCATTTTGGATATCTTCTTTGAATACTACTAGTCGACTTTAGTACAATATGATCATTGGGATATCTTAGGGGTTCCATGTATTAAACCTCCATGCTGATCAGACATGAAAATAATCTATGGGACACACTAGGATACGCCAATCCTCACATGACACTTTAATCAAACATAGTTTGGCATTCGCAGGCGATAGAAAACAATGAGAAAAATAATTAAAATAACATATGTCGTCGTACTCTATGCAAAGAAAGAGTGCTCTTAGATTTTCAGAAAGGTTTTTCTTGCCGATACTAGAAGAATCGGTTATTATGGTTTCCTTGGTAATTATACCTTGTGGATGCTAAAAAAAAATTTGCTAAGTTTATGGTTCATGAAGATTTATTATTGCCTGTATAAAAAAGAACAGGACACTTAGCATAAATTATCATTGATAAATGATAAGGAAGTTTATTGCACAAGTGCTTATATTTATTCAATAATGGAAGTTTTACAAACTAGGCACCTAGCTCAGTTGGCTAGGCGCGCGAAAGGGTGCGGCCGGCCTAGACCCAGGTTCGATTCCGGGGACGGCCAGTTCCACCATTTTTTTTTTATGTTTAATATTTATTAATCGTACGGATACGTGTAATTACGAGGGTTGTCTCATAAGGAGTCTTGATAATTAATTGCCCCTTATCACCCATAATATGGGCTTGATTTTTAAGACAACCAATCGATTTTTATCACTTTATTGAGTCCTTATATTTAACGGAACTAGGACCTCGGAAAAATTCCTTATGGATATAAAACATCCATCTAATAATGCTGAAACAGTCTCCGAGGTATACAGGCTTCTTACCGAACTTTCGTTGCTTTTTATTAAGCCTGTATTTGCTCTCCTCCTCCGCTTTCTAGGAGTTATCCTCCTTCTTTTGGTTCATCCTTCATATACGAAGTGTGAACGAAATCTCCTCATGAGCAATTTAAACATGGTTTTGAATGAGATTTAGAGCGAGAAGAATTCGGCTCTTTGGATTGTCTCATGACCTTTCTATGGTCCTTCCATCTGCTGCGTCATCCACAGCCTGGAGATTAACTCCATTGATATTGAGGTTTACATTTGCAGTTTTATTAACTTTCGTCGCATTAATAGTATTGCGACTGTCGTCTTCCTCCTCCGAGTTTTTGATACTCGAAACTTGGTACTAATCACCAAGATTTAATAATTATTAGTCATCATCCTGATGACCTGACTTAGATTAGCCACGGCATTCATAATCCGTATGGGCTATTCCGTTCTACACATTCTTAATGAATGCTTTTTGAATGTATATCTATTACATTTTTGCTTAGGTCACAAAAGGACTATCAATGGCATCTAAGGTTTGGAGCGAGTCCAATACCTGCTTAACAGGGGACCATAATGTCACAACTGTCTTTGTCACAAGGACGATTATAAATAGCTCAAAAGGGCTTGCCTTACAAGACCTTTATTATATGTATACACATATGGCCTAGAAGCCTGTCTCGGAGGACGTAGAAAGATATGGCATAAAGCCTAGTCACGAAGGACATAAATGATTATACGGCACGAAGGCCTTGTCGTATTTGTCATTTAGATATGGCACAAACGGCCTTGTCATAAGGACATTTATCAAATTTGGCACAAAGGCATGTCTCCAGGAATGTTAATATTTTAATATGTTAACTTGTCACGAATGACCAATTATAGCACATAGGCTTGTCATGAATGACTTTAAAACATAACTTGATGGTCTATCACCAAGGACCTTAATTCATAAGCAGCAATCTTATTAGATTAGGGCTTCAAGGTTTGAACGTGGTTCTTCACCTTTGGACAGGGAGTCATAGACTACAACTGTCATCGTCTTGAAAGACGATTCTTTTGGCAGAAAAATAAACCAATCAACATCACTAATGGATGTTTATATATAACCATCGTATCTACTGATATTAGTCATGATCACATCGATCATATTGACTATTAGGTTTGGGTGTAATCACACCATTTTGAACAGGGGATCATAAAGATCACTACTACCTTTGTCTTACCGACACTAGTATAGCCCGTAGGCATTTCATCACGAGGGATGTTAATATTATGATCATCATACTGATGATACTAGTCAAGATCACACTGATAGTATAGACTATGGGAATTGAGTATAGCTCACCCCCTTGGCAAAGAATCACAAAAGATTACAATTGCCTTGTCTCAGTTGGACGATATAATATAGCCCTTAGGCAAAACATCATTACGGATGTTAAAATTTTTAATCATCGTATTGATGATTTTTGTCATGATCGTATTGATCATATGAACTATTAGGCTTGAGCATAGCTCACTACCTTGGACAGGGAATCGTAAAGATCACAATGTCTTTGTCACACATGGACAGTATAAATTTGGCCCTTAGGCGAAAACATCGCTTATGGATGTTTATAATAGGTTCATCCTATTAGAAGATATAAGTCATGATTGCATTAATCATATTGACTATTTTGGCTTGAGCATAGCTCACCACCTCAGATAAGGAATTCATAAAGATAACAATGTCAATGTCTCAAATGGACAATATATTATAGCCCGTAGGCAAGACATCACTAAAAGATGTTAAATAACATAATCATCGTATTAGATGATATTAGTCATGATCGCATTGATCATATAGACTATTATGTTTGGACATAGTCCAATATTTTAGACAGGAGGTCAAAGACCATCACTGTCGTTGTCTTATCGGACAACAAGTTTAGCCCGTAGGCACATCATCACTAACGGATGTTCCTAATATGATCATCTTATAGGATGGTATAAGCCATGATTCCTAGATCACTAGGCTAGATTTGAGAATTGGAAGAATCCATTATAAGGATGACTGTTGTGATTTTCTCGAATCACATTTGTCAAGAGTGCTAACACATTCCTAGGTGTTAACAAGGATGTGAATCCCTTGAGTAGGTTTCACCATCTTGGCCGCGTAGGCTAGGTTTCACCTTTAAGATTCCCTTCAATTGCGTACTGACAGAGAAGGAAGGATATTTATTTTATTCAGGATTTTTATCATAAATCCTAATTCATAAGTTAATAATAGCACCAATGGCCTTGTCGCGTAGACAAGTTAAATTTATAAGCCATGATTTCAGAGAATCGTGGCCTTAAGGTTTGAATCAAAGTTCATTTCCTTTTCTTGACAGGGAGCTGTAGGCTACCACTGTCTTTAGTCTCAGAGGACATTAACTATAGCCCGTAGGTACTTCCCTTATAAGAGATGTTTATTACTGGATTACCCCCTTAGGGAAATTCATTAACCATGGTGAACAGAGACCATATATGGTTAATTTATTAATCATATTTATTTAGGATTTCTATTATAATTTATCCTAATTATAAAACATTAACAGTTTTATTAGTGGCACCCAATGGCCTGGTCACATGGACATTTATAATTTATAAGCTTATGATTTCAGAGAAATCAAAGCAACAATAACAGTTTTATTTAATAGCACAAAAGGCCTAGTCACAAGGACAATTTTAAATTATATGCTAGGATTTCAGAGAATCAAAGCATTTGAGGTTTGAACCTAGTTCATTACCTTTATCTGACAGGGAGTCGTCGCCACCACTGTCTTTTGGCTCATATGGAAATGAGCAGGGCCCGTAGGCATTATGTTACCACGTATGGTTAAAATATGATCATCATAATTAATGATGTAAACCCAGGATTCAGAGATCATTAAACTGGGTTTGGAATCTTTTGAAGAATCCTTTATAAAATGAAGTGTGTGATTTTAATGAATCACATCTTCCAGGAGTGTTAACATGTTTTAAGATGTTAACATGGATTTGAATCTTTTAAACAGGTCTTACCATCTTGGCCCGGTCTTATAATTGACCCGCAGGCTAGGTTTCACACTTAAGATTCTTAATTTATAATTAACGCAGAACAATTTTAAATTGAGGTGTTCATATGGATCTAAATCTAATTATGGAACTACCATCTTGGCCCGGTCTTAAAATGACACTTGGCTAGGTCTTGTCCTTTTTAGACTTTGCCATTTCATTATAATGGTAGATCTTATAAAAGAAATGTTATTTTACATTTATTTAAAAATTCTTGTTTAGAATGAAAGTTTAAACTTAATCATTCCATTATATAAAAATAAAAGTATAAGTTGCCCTAAGCGGGACTTAAAAGGAATAATGTTGTCCTCGTAGGGACTGAAATATAAACATGTCCTTAGAAGGACTATCAAGGAAACGATCTTCAGCAAAAGGAGTTTCTTCTTCATTCAATTCCTGAATGCTTTCTCCTTGATTGCACGTCTCGTCTTGGTCGCGGTACGAAGCTCAGCATCTCAAGGCTCCAGATGTGGAGAATTCTTATTACAGCTTCTTCGCTTGGCGACGTATCCAATATATAAAAATTTGGAAGCAAAACTTCAAGATTAGGATTGAGAATATTCCTAAGTTAAGTCTAGACTTAGAAGGTTTAGATATGTGCAATTGTGTAACTGAGATTAAACACTAAGGTTAGTGTTTAATTCACTCAGTGTTGGCTCTGATACCAACCTGTCACACCCCGATTTCCACGTGTCACCGGTGGGCCCGGTGGGGGAGTATCGTGACGTGGTTGGCAACGTAATAGTCAAACAACACAATATAATAATGCACAGCGGAAGCAAATTTAAAATAAGATACAACCGAATTTATTATTGTAATATTAATTGTCACAATATTCGGAAGTTTATCCACAGAAGGATCGAACATAAAAGGGAAACAATAGTTCAACAGACTTTTAGGCATCTTAAGCTTGCGAGACTTCTATTGATGCTTAGGAGACATATCCAGCCAATTTCGTATAGTACCTGCATTTAGCCTTTTTTGGAAAATACGTCAGTTTACACTGGTAAATACATTCAACTGATTCATTTTGGAAAAAGAGTTTGTAAATTGTTTTGAATGCACGTGGCACAAAATATCTTGACACATTGATTAAAATGCACGGAGGCAAAATTAATCTTTTTAACTTGGGAGAATTATTTAATATTATAATCTTGAGAACGGTTTACATGTTACTTATGCGTTCAGTAGCCCGGAACGTATCCGGGTTAAAGATCAATAGACACACCACAATTCTAGAGTTATACACTGACAGGTGTACGCCTACACCCCGTGCTCAGGTCGTGGCCATCTCGTAAGATAATGCCGAGGATATCCGGGACATGGTCATTAACCCCCCAAAGGCTGTAAAGTAAACACATCTGTTTAAAACGAGCCGATTAAATTATTCAATTAACCACCCAACGATGGAAGATTTGATGCTCGATCAAGCGGTACGCTATGTACCGTAACCCAAGCCCGTATAGGGAAAATAAGTTAAAAGTATTTACCTGAGCTAAATATAAATTCAATCCCAGCCGTATATCAAATCAGCAAGTACAGATAGCTTTTACTGGGCTCCTAATCTGGAACGAAGGTTTAATATAACCTATTAGAATTCTAACGGGTCTTTTATTAAGCTTAAGCTTAGACCGGCTAGTTTCGAGATACGGTTCGTACGCACGATTAAGCGAAGACCGGATAGAATGTGATTCAGACCCGACAAGTTTGAAGACTTGTTTAATATGGGTTTATTATTCACATTCTGGATTTTGGGATAAAACCGTTAAGGTTTGACCCGTTTCGGCTAATTTATGTAAACTTGTTACATAAACCGAACCGTACGCGTAATAAGCGTGACGGGTAGTCATGAGAGCTATATACAGGTTTCCTAAGTTAATTATGTCTCAAATATGTTGTGACATCAGTAAGGTGTCTTTCGTTATGCCCGAAACTAATTCAAACACAAACTATGCCCCGTAGGGGTAGTTTGGTCATTTTAAAGTTTGTAAAAGAGTTTAAATGTCTAACTGAGTTAAAGGTCTGATGTAAACAGCAAACATACTCAATTTGATGAGTTTTAACAGTAGGCTAAAGCATGTATGTGAAACTTATCATTTTTAACCAAACTAGGCCCCGTAGGGGTATTTTGGTAATTTCACATAAGCCAAAAAGCTCAAAACTGAAGTCTGAGTTTATCAACCTTTGCTTACTGTTAAAATATCATAATTTGCCTCTTATATCAGTAGGTATCAACCCGGGTATGTCCAATATGATTTGAAAACATATTATGCGTTAAAAACGCTAATTAAGGCGATTAAAGGCCATTACCGGGTTCGATACTGAAATCTGACATTTTTATATTTCCAGAAGGCTTAAAATAATTTACTTATCATAACAAATCAGTAGCAAAAGGTTTGGAGTCGTTTAGATGTGTAAAACTCATTTTATGGCCCGTAAGGGCGAAACCGACAATTTCCGAATTAAGCCTGCGACTACGAGTTATGCTCAGCCTAAAATTAATTAAAAATCTTTAAAAATCCTAAAATAATATTTTATAACAGTGGGTAATTCGTTTGATACCAAAAAGTATGTTTAACTAGGCTATACGCTAATTACGCCATTATGTTAACATAAAGCATTAGTTTTGCGATAATGAGCATAACTCTTAATCTACAAGTCAAACTGATGTCAAATTTTGCATGCAAGTCTATATATCAGTATTTAAGGTTTCTACACTTTTACATTACCATAAATCACGTTTTAAGGTAATAAGGGCATAATGGTCAACATATGAGCGATTAACGGAAACTTGCATATTAATTGGATAATCAACGAAACAAGTACAGAGACTTATACTATCATGCAACCCTACTCTAATGAAGCACTAAGGCATTTCCGAATCAAACTAAAACGGGTCAGAAGCGAAGTCAAAGCAAAAGTCAAGGTTTTGCGCCTTTCGGTTCCGAACCGGGTTTAAACAGAAATTTGTCGAGTCGGGCAAGCGTAGACAAGTTTTCATACTTATTACCATGTTATATTAAGGTTAAAACAGGTTACACACCTTTCGGATCATTAATTGTGCATTAAATCGCATTTTGTATTTCTGTTGACTTTTTCGGTCAACGTTTGACCCGACAAACGACCTAGTTAGGTCTGGAATTGGTACTTGCCCTTATAAGGGTTTAATACCCATATAATTACCTATCTAACGGTACTTCTAATTTGACATACGACTGAGCTATCGTTACTTAATCACGAAGTCAACCGTAATTTACGATATATTGACTTTTAAGCTAATTACGAAGCTAGAATTAATTTAGAAGGGTTAGGCTACTTACCAAGTGTTTAATGATGACTAGGGAGGTCTTGCAATCAGCTTGGAAGCTCCACAATGATCAGAATTTGGAATGTGAATGTTTGCAAGTTAATGGGTCTTATATAGTGTTTGTAAACACCATGAATCATTGACAACTAAGTCTACAATCCTCCACAAGTGATCAACACATGGTTCTAGTGTTTAGGGGTGTCTAGGGGTCATGCACATGTGAGAAATACCGGTTTAATGGGTCAAAAACGCGCACAACAGCCAACAGTAGGTAATCTGGTCGCTGGGCAACCCTCGCGTATAATGCCCCACTACGCCACTTTTGCTATAATGCCCCACTACGCCACTTTTGCTATAATGCCCCACTACGCCACTTTTGCTATAATGCCCCATTGCTGACTAGGACGCCACGTGTCGGATAATGCCCCATGGTGGGGGCATTATAACCCATTACCACTACACATGGTCTTACTGAAATTTAAGTGATTGTTTGTTCATACCAAGTGCCAAAGAGAGGGTGTTTGAATGTGTTTTTTTTTGGCTCCCACTATTCCCACACCCCTAAAATCTTATTTTCACACCCCTACAACTAGGGATGAGCATTTGGTATCAAATCCTGATGCCGTCCCGATCCCGAAAATACCGTACCGAATTTTTTTCGGTACCGGAAACGGTATCCACTTTTTGGCATTTTCGGTATCGGTATTTTCGGGATCGGTACCGGTTCGGTACGGAACCGGTAAAATACCAATTTACCTTCAAATACCGCTACCGTACCGATACCGTACCGTACCGACCTTGGTTTAAAAAAGCTCGCCTTAAGCGCGATTAAGCGCGAAGCGCACCTAGGCGCAAAGTAGATCGCCTTGTGTGACATAAGGCGCAGGGTGTACAAGAAGCGCAGCTGAGGCGCGCTTTTTAGGGGGAAAATCGACATAAGGCGCAGCTGAGGCGCGCGCTTTTTGTACATGGGGTGTTTCTATGCTTCTGAGTGTTGAACACCAGGCTTTTTATGCTGTACATTTATGTTTTTTTTCCATTTTAAAACATATATAAAGCTTAATTATAGCTAAATCATAGGTATTGGATGCTAAACACTTATGGGATATATAAAATAAATTATATAATCACTTTGCGCTTCGCGTACGAAAAGCTCACCGCTTTTGCGCTTCGCTTTTTAAAAATCGGTTTTAGGCCTCATCGCTTTTGTGCGCTTCCCGCTTTTTTAAACCAAGGTACCGACATATTTCGGTATCGGTACCCAGTTTTGGCGAAATTCGGGATCGGGACGGTAGCGGGACGGGACCGGGATTTGCTCATCCCTACCTACAACTGTAGAGTTATACGGGCCGTATAGGAGAATCTTGTACAAAAAAATGTTAGAGAATGTTTTTTTTTTTTGTCTCCATGTATACGAGCCGTATAACGTTATACGACCCATATAGTGCTATACGACCCAAACCTCATATAATGTATATGACGTGTGTAATGTTATATGACTCGTATAGGAGGTTATATGACCTAATTTTCTCCATCTATACAAGCTGTGTAACATTATACGAGCCGTATAGCATTTTACAACCCAATTTTTGTCATGTTAGATTATTTTATACGGGCGTATAACCCTATACGACCTGTATAGAGGGTGTGAAATAAGATTTTGGTGATTTCTACTATAAGAATCAAACTAAATTATCTGGGATTGTTTGGTAATTTACTTTAAGCTAGTAATCACTTTATTTCAATATTATCAGAAAATCAGAATCATAATCACTGTTTTGCCCAAACAATCTAAATAATCAGTTTCTATTATCTTGGTGATGCATTTAAGGGTGTTCTTCGGGGGTTTTTCGGGTTTTTGGCTGCGAAAAAGTGACCCGATAACCGACCCATTTAAAGTTCAGGTTGGTCAGGTTCGGGTTATTCGGATATTCGGGTTCGGGTAAAATGACAGCCCTATGTATGAATGATATCCATGGATACCAAATAATCAGAATTGGATAATCAGTTGTAATAATTTGATTATGTTTGGGTGTTTGGCAAGTTATGATTTTCAAGGAGATATAAAGATAAAATCAGTGTGTGCAAGTAATTTTACTATACGCGTTGATAAAATGTTTAATTTATTTAAAATTTAATTGTGCAGAACTAGAAGGAGATGCTGATGATGAGGAGATAAAGCTGGCTTACAGACGTTTAGCAAAGTTTTATCACCCTGATGGTTTGTTCTTACTTCTTAACTACTTTTCTTATAGTTTCTCAAAGTAACATATTATTTTTATTATGCATTATGGATACAAATGGTAACTTCATTTTGATTATTCTTTAGCAGTATCGTACTTCAGTTATGTTTTTAATCTCATTTTTTTCTTATATCTGGTATATGTTTGTAGTTTATAATGGCAAAGGGTCTCTAGAAGAAGGAGAAACTGCCGAAGCTCGGTTTATCAAAATTCAAGCAGCCTATGAATTGCTTATAGATAGTGAAGAAAGGAGGAAATACGATATGGAAAACCGAGCCAATCCAATGAAGGTACTAACAATTTATATTCAATATGATACCTTTAAACCAAACACCTTCTATGGTTCATATTAGGCTATTCTCATTACCAAACCCTGTATCCAAACACACCCTTATACCTTTTTATATTTCTGTTGGTATGTGGGCCATTCAGTGTACTTTGTTACTTGTTCGTGTTGGCAGGCATCTCAAGCATGGATGGAGTGGCTAATGAAAAAACGCAAGGCGTTTGATCAAAGGGGTGACATGGCGATTGCCGCTTGGGCTGAACAGCAGCAGCGCGAGTTAAATATCCGTGTACGCCGTCTCTCTCGCTCAAAGGTATGATATATAGTTACAATTTTTATTTTTATTCTTTTTGCTGTGATGAAGTAGTTTTTGAATAAAGCTATCTAATGTGGATTAAAATTAGACTTGAGTAAAATGCCATTTTCGTCTCTGGGGTTTGGCCAGTTATACGACTTTCATCCAAAGGTTTGTTTTTCCACATCTGGATCCAAAAGGTTTGAAATTTTGCCATTTTCATCCGGCTCGTTAACTCCACCCATTTTTCTCTGTTAAGTCAGGGGTATTTCCGTCTTTTTGTTAACTTAAAGGGCTATGTAAAAAGACCGAATACCCTTGAAAAAGACTGAATTACCCTTTAAGTTAACAATAAGGCCAAAATACCCCTGACTTAACAAAGAAAAATGGGTGGAGTTAACAAGCCGGATGAAAATGGCAAGATTTCAAATCTGTTGGATCCAGATGCGGAAAGACAAACATTTGGACGAAAGTCGCTAAACTGGCCAAACCTCAGGGACGAAAATGACATTTTACTCATTAGACTTTTAGGCAACTTTTTACCATGTGGACACACTTATGTCTTGGCAATTTACCTACCTGAAAAATTGGTTCTGTATAGAATGCGCCTCACTACTATATGCGCTTTTCTTATATCGTTTGTTGTGAAATGTTTAGGTTGATCCCGATGAAGAAAGAAGAATTCTTGCAAAAGAGAAAAAAGCGTCAATTGAGAATTATACCAACACTTTGAAAAGGCATACACTTGTGTTGAGGAAAAGGGATTTATTGAGAAAGAAAGCGGATGAAGAGAAGAAAAAACTCCTGATTACTCAGCTTCTAGCAGCCGAGGGTCTCGAGCTTGCATCAGACGAAGATGATAAAACGTCATAAGCCATATTTTGCAATTGCATTTCGATGTTTGATATAATGTTTATAGAATGTAAATTGGTTAAGTTTATAATTTGTTGTATTGCTTGACAGCATGTATGTATATATGGCTTTAAAGATACAATACAAGATACTTTATGCATGTCTATCAACTTCTTGTTGAGGGGCAGAAATGTTGTTTTCCTTTACCTTTTTTTTATTGAAAAACTGTTTTTACTACTTTTCTTTCTCAAGGTGATTTTTACGGTATCTACTTGGGTACACGATTAAACGCACGCTTTTTGGTCACTCCCTACATATCATTCAAGGGTATCTTGACGATTAATTGAAGGCGCTCTTGCTGGACATGTTCATAACATAATGCTATATAGTGCTGGTACTTTACACCCAACAATTAACAGGGTTTTTTAACTGGGTTGGGTGTAATGGACTAAACCTGCAACAAAATACCTAGTAAAGGACACCGCCTGTCAACATTCGTTAAAAAGTACACCGTCTGAAAAGTGGCATAAATATGAAGGACAAAACTTGTAATTTTTCCTATCATTCAAGGGTATCTTGACGATTAATTGAAGGCGCTCTTGCTGGACATGTTCATAACATAATATGCTATATAGTGCTGGTACTCATGTACAAAGTAATTTTGCTGTGTAAAGATAAAAAAATCTATATTTAAATCCAAAACATTAGTTTATTAATAATCTCCTATAGCTAGGGGCTAGAGTTGCATGAATCAAACTACAACACAGTTCAATTAGAAAGAGTAAGCTTATAAGTTTGCTTTAAAGATAATGATACAAAATAAAACACACATTCTTATACTTAATGAAACAAAAACACCTTCCTCATTTTACACCTAAAATGATACTTCCTCAACTGAAAGAACATAAAACATGAAGAAAAAACTTCACTTTATTTTAACAAGTGTTCTCCCTTTTTACAGTTGTATCTCTGTATAAGTAGATTGCATGGCGGGACATCGATTATTTCTTCTGTATTTTCGATTTTTTTTTTGTATTCATGCATTGGGGTCCATAATGTAAGTTGAATGTTTCTCTACAAGTAGCTTGATCAGAGGAGATTCAACAACTGATTGGTGGTTTTCACGATACACCGACACTTTTCCGCTTTCAGTGACCAATATGACCACCTCTTTACGGGTCGAAAGCTCGTTTGCAACTACCGCATGCATTTTGTACTTTTTAAGAGCGGTATCAGCCTTTTCTAGAAGAATCTCTTTATCTGTCTCTAACTGTAAGCAGCAAATTTTGAATCAGACAGTTATCTTCTTAAGATAACAATAATACTTGCACAATTTTCATGAGATATGGTAATAATCCTAATGACCACAGATGTACGTGGTATATTTTTTTTTTATAATAATCTCTAAAATACTGAGAAACCTAAAGGGACAATTTAAACAAGTGTATAATCGAAGTTATATACCTTAAATGATACACAGAATGCGGTGGGGGCCCACTCCTTACGCAAAACCAAGAGCATTTTCGGAACTTGGGCAAGCCGCATATCTAGAGGACCAGATGCTGACTGGATTTTATGTACTGCCTATAAAATGAAGCCATATTTACATTTTCTTTTACATATTTTAAAAGAAGTCAAATGGGTCATAGAATTAGGTCACCGAAAGTATAATTTAAAGCTTTAATGCATAAAAGCTCTTAAATCTTATTCAAGTTAGAGGATTATTAATAACAATACAACATTTGTAATCATATTTACACCCCCCCCCCCCCCCCCCCCCAAAAAAAAAAAAAAAAACATAGGCTTACCATGCTCTCCCATGGAACATAAAAGTCAGATACAGCGGCTGCAAGATAAAACATAGCATTTGGTCCAAGGATCTTCATCGATGTTGCAATCAACCTTAAAATCTGCCAATAGTTTACATATTAGCAACTACATATCGGCTATTTGTTGAAGAACGATTGATTCTCGAACTATCGTACTTGGTCTTCATGTTACAACTTACAAAGTAACAAGAGTTTTGTAAAGATGCAGAAACAAAGTATTGCACTATGCAAGAATAGAGTGATATTCAAACAAAATTCATTAATATCTATATGTTAGGGTTTTTCAAATAATAATTAATTAATTGATCTGTTAAACTTGATGAAAGTAATGATATTGATGCGTATTGTACAACTCTCTGTGCTAACCTGAAGATATTCAAAGATGGTTGTGAAAGGAAGTTTCAGCAAGTAGCCTCCAGAAACAGCCTAAAATGCAACAAAATAAAATGAATCAAATTTTGATATTTAAATATTTAATCATACAACTGGTAAAATAAGGTTCCATTAAAAATGAGAGATGATTCCTACATCGTGATGACCACTAATTGCACTCTTAACTGCTTCAGCGTGTGACTCGAGCACTGTAAAATGGATCAGATCTTATTCTATAACTGGAAATAAAAATAAAATATAATTTTATATTTTATTCATTTGTTTATGATAACCAAAGGTTAAGTATAACCTTGTATGCTTGAATCGCTGGTGAGCTTGAAACATTCGAGTAGCGGATCATCTGGAAGTGATCTACAATACGGCTGGCAGGTTCCCCTGCAAACATTCGAGTCGTTGATGACCACTTTTGGTGATAGTTGTACATCAATGTAAATTTACCCTTTTACCCTATGCTTATTACACACCGGACCGTTCGTGTATCAAAATTTTGTTGGTCAAAAGCGTTAATTTCTAAGTTGGCATGCTATGAACTCGTAAATAGTAAATAGGAAATTAATAAAAATGATGAGTTGTTAGCATTTTCATGTTTTAAACATCAAACTTCTTAGCAAACAGGAACATATATAAGTATGTATAGTGTAGAGATAGACAGCAGATTCACCTCCTATAGAGAAAGATGACCGAATATCCTGACTTCAAAAAGTATCTGCATGATATCAAAAGAGATCCATGTTATCGAACATAAAGAATTTAGATGTGGCGATTCTCAACCGTTTACTTATAAATGTTAGAAAGTATACTCTGTAGAAGTTGCTCCTCTATGTCCAGAGCTAAAGTTATCAATGTAACGTACACAGCGTTGCTCTAAAGGAACAGTTGTACCGCCAGATGTCACACATACAACCCTTCTAGGTCCTTCACTTCCTAACAACACAACCCGATATAACTTCCGCACAAACAATTGGTAAAAAAGAAAGATTAAAAGGTGCAACAAAATATATATATATATAGATAAAGTAAACATGCCTGTTAAAGAAGCGTTCTGGTGGATAAATTGGGTTAATTTTCTGCTTATGCTGTCAGCATCTTTCAAAAGAGGCGCTGAGTCAAAGAAGGATTTGACTTGAAAGGATGTTGTTTCATCCACAGCATCTAAGTTTTTTACTGCATCCATGAATGATAGGCTAGAATGGAGAAAAGGATTACAAAATCAGTCAGTTAAAATAACAGAAGTTGGATTAGGACCAATTTTTCATCTAAAAAATAACAAAACTTGAATGTGCATTTTACAAAGTGGTCATCTAATAATTGTGAATTCTAGTAAAAATTAGGTAACCTACTTGTTAAGATTGTCAACACTCCAAATAATAAGTTTCATACTAGCTAAAATAAAAACGGATTTCCTAAAGGATATGGTAACAGGGTGATTATAATGCATAATTATTGATTTTAAATCACTAAGATTATAGCAATTGTGAGGGCCGCGTGTGCATAGGTGCTAGTGAATGGTTCTCCGACACAAGAATTGGTTTATATAAAGGTGACCGGGGTCATGAAAGAAGCGTGTCATCAATATTACCGGTAATGGTCCATCCGTTTCACACTTCTTAATTCTTATACGCTGATGATGTAGTCTTTGTGGGCGAATGATCGTTGCAAAATGTCCTAATTCTGAAGAAACTACTTAGGTGTTTTTATCTCTCTTCGGGTCTACGGGTGAATCTTGCAAAGGCTCCCAACTGCGGTTGCACTGCAGAGAAGAAACATTCAACTTCCTTTTTCTCGGTGCGTTCTTTGTAATGAGGACGAAGAAACGGGGCATTGCATTTGCTTGGAGCTTGTGGAACGGCCTTACAGGACTATGATTTTGTTACAAAATGGTGCACGATAAGCCCGATTTTTATCTTAGAACTGAAGGATTTTGGAAACGTCCACAAACAGAACAATTGCAGCATGTTTGGTTTTGTTTGCTGAATTTTCTGGATGTAGGTCTTGGTTAATTTACTGTTAGCCGGCCTTTCTTTTGGTGATATATGAAAGTTTAGTTGACCTTTCAAAAAAAATATGACCCTAAAAGTCTTAAGACTAATGCAAAGGTACAAATACTATTGTATTGATGCAAATTAAACCTGGCAAAATGGGCAGGACGGGTCGGGCCCATGCCGGTTAAGCGCGGGTTAGGGTCAAGATGGGCTGATTTTTAAAAAATGGTTATTTTGGTTCAGGTCAGAATGGGTTCGGGTCAAAACGGGCCATTTTCAAAAAATGGTTATTTTGGTTCGGATCATAATGGGCTGGTTTAGAAAATGGTTGTTTTGAAAACTAAGAATCAGGTTTCCAACTAGACTGTATATTTCTCAACTCGTAAGAAATTTCCGTTCAGACCTTCAGACATCAACAATTGGTTCAGAACTTCAGGTGATTGTGTAAATTGGTCCATACAATTTCATGGCATCTCAACTATCAACAAGCACAGCAGGACAATCTTCAATGGCACAAGATTAACCAACAAGCCAAAAGATGTTGATGATTACCACAATGAAACCATAGAAACGCATGTATTGAATATTGATGCATACGGAGAGGTCAACAATCAATCAAAAACAATTGCAGTGGGAACTTCTTTACTAGTTCCTACTGCTAATGCTTCCGTAGGGGATTTTTATCAAACACTTGGTGATCAGAAAATAAACAAAAACAATTACAGTGGGAACTTGTTTACTAGTACCCACTGCTAATGCTTTCATTGGGGATTTTTATCGAACACTTGGTGATCAAAACATAAACAAAAACAATTGCTTTTAATCCACATCTCAATGATCAAACTACCAAATTCAAATCGATAATTGATTTCTTCACAAACTATATTGCATAGATCTTCACAAACTGGATGCACTAATTAATCATAAAATCGTAACTCAGAGTGATCAAGTTCATGTTCATCATTCATGCAGCTACAATTAACTTCAAGTACAATTTCAGTTCAATTACAGATATATGAATAATACGTATAACATTCATACATAAACTGTGATTAACCGTACCTTTTCAAGTGGATACAGCTTCAGCTCTGAAAGTGAGACAACATTTTCGAGTACAGATCTAGTTATAAGGGGAAGAGAAGATATAAATTAAAGGATGAGTTGAAGAGGATGAGTAGGAATTTAATGGCCGATTTCTCTTTATAGACCATGCAGATGCTTAATTATTACAGTCCCAAATTTTAAACCCTAATTTGGTAGGTTCCTGTTTCACGCAATGTTGTGGGATATTGTGAAGTTGACGAACTAAAGAGATATTGTGAAAAGAGTAAATTACAAGTTTTGGTATTTATGTATGTCCCAAATTGCAGGCGCTGTCATTTGTCTTTAAAATTGATGAGTTTTGTACTTAATGTTTGCAAATCTTGCACGTTATGTCCTTTATGGCAAACCCAGTTATATTTTTCAGTTAAATGAAGGCATGTGCAGGGCACATGAGGGTAGAAATGTCATTTCACCTCCCACTTGTCTTTCCCCTTATTTAAAAAAAGGTTTTAGAAAATAAAAAAGTTAATTGCACATGAAAGAGAGGGTATAAACCTCTCTCTCTACTCTCTACTCTCTACTCTCTCTCTCTCTAAAACACCCACCCTCACCAGTCACCTCCACCTCCCCCCACCATCTGCCATCACCCACTCCCACCCCGACACCACCACCGCACAACCACTGTCGGACCACCACTGTCACACCAGGAGGAGCCGCCAGATCCAAATTAGAGGTTCTTTCCTAAAACTTATGATTAGTTAATTGCACACAAACAAAAGCTAGTACGATCGAAGTACAGTAGATCAAACAGATGAATTGTACAAGAACACTTTTGAACCACACGGTCACGTTTCGTTCTTGCCTGTTCTACCCAACTCTTCTACCATAGAAGCAGTGGACTTCTTTACAAATAAATCTCATCACTATATATGACAAACAGAGTAATTACACATAACCGGCTTTCAAACAACAAAATCAATCTCTTCACTGATAGATTCCTGCTAAGTGCTAACCAAACCTATTTTCCAATACTAGAATGACCAAACCCTAGCTAAAATTCAGCTCTCACTCTCATCATCAAGCCAATAATTTTCACAATTAGTCACTTTCTAGAAACAAAAACAAAATTTCTTCAATAACATCAGGTAAACTAATCAATCTAACAGAGATCATTCAACCGTACATAATCACAATCCCAAAACAAACATATCTACACAACAAAACTAATCAAAACAGATCAGAAATCAAATTAACATAAAGCAACAACAAAATAACAGAATTGAAAGCACTAACACTCCTCCGGCGACACCTCCGGCGACAAGAGACTTGCAGATGGAGAGTAAAGCGTGGCGGCTGGGAGCCTTGACACCTTCACTAGCGATCTTCGCTTCTTCAGCGAGATTAGCGATCGTAGCGCTAGTTTTGCGGTTTTGCGGTGGTGGTGTCGGGGTGGGAGTGGGTGATGGCAGATGGTGGGGGGAGGTGGAGGTGACTGGTGAGGGTGGGTGTTTTAGAGAGAGAGTAGAGAGAGAGGTTTATATATAAATTTTTTTATTTTCTAAAACCTTTTTTAAATAAGGGGAAAGACAAGTGGGAGGTGAAATACCATTTCTACCCTCATGTGCCCTGCACATGCCTTCATTTAACTGAAAAATATAACTGGGTTTGCCATAAAGGACACAACGTGCAAGATTTGCAAACATTAAGGACAAAACTCATCAATTTTAAAGACAAAGGACAGCGCCTGCAATTTGGGACATACATAAAAGACAAAACTTGTAATTTACTCTTGTGAAAAAAAATGCAAATTACTCCTATATATTTATACTAGTTTCACGTATACGTATTTAGACCATGTGTATTGGTTTTGATGAATAATGCCTCCACTTTTGGGGCGTTTTCTGCCATGTGACAGTCTAATTAGCAATGTGAATTATTGGGCGTTTTTTCTAAAATGGATGTAGTGGGGATGTGGGCATTATGTTAAACGGGTGTAGAAATAAAAATAAAAAAACGAACAAAAAAATATATTGGGCAAAAAAAGAAAGATTAAATGTGATTGGTTATTCAAACTTGCTCCTAGCATGATTCAAAACACGTCGGAGGGTTTTTTTTTTGCAAAAAAACGCTGAAACACGCCCACGGGGGTGGGGCTTAGGCGTTTTCAGGCGTGATTAGGGGAAAAACGCACAGGATCTTGCCCACTATGCATGGTCTTAGGATTTGGATCAAGAGAAAACTCCCATGAGTTGTGAGAGCTTAGAGAACTCGATCTCCCCATGCGAGTTTTGCCTCCAGTTTTTTTCACACCCATGTATTAAAATGTTAGAAAGACGGTCATAAAAAAAAAATAATTCGAAGTGATGTTTTCAGCCCCTTACAGTTGTTGTAAAAAGTTAGGGGCTGTTTGTTTACCTCTTAATGAGGCTCTTAATGGTTCACATCTCTTACTGGTTCAGCACTTAATGGTTCAGACTGTTTGTTTCATGAGCAGGTGTCTGAATGGTTCAAACATTTGCTTCTGAATGGTTAATCATTATACAGAGTCTGAATGGTTAAGACCTCTAAACTGAATTGGTCAGACATTTGCCTCTGAACGGTTAAGCATTATACAGGCTCTTAATGGTTCAAACCTCTTACTGGTTCAGCACTTAACTATTCAGATGTTGCCAAACAGCCCTAATGTGCATTTACGGCTGCTGTAATTTTTTTTGGAAAAAGTTGATTTTTTTTTAGGATTTTTGGTAAAAAAATTTTTTGAAAAAACCTTTTGTAAGGCCGAGTTTTTTAAGTTCTTACAACTCATATGAGTTTTCATTTTACCCTAACCTTGTAGGGTTCTAAACAAGTAGGCTTAGCATAGCTCGGCTCATTTATAAGCGAGTTTCTTTTGAGCTAAGCTTTTTTCAAGTGAGCCGTGTTCTTTTTGATAGTTCTATGCGTTCGTACCGTCTAGTAAAATCATGTTGTGTTAGTGTACTCATGAGCTCAAAACATAGGTTTTGTTATTCGTATAACTTTTGTTTATTCTTCTTTTCCATGCTAACCTAGAAATGGACCACACTTTTCATATTTCATTATTAAACACACATAAAATGGACCACACTTTTCATATTTTGTTATTAAACACACATAAAATGGACCACACTTTTCATATTTCGTTATTAAACACACATAAACAAATGCAAGTTGCGCTGGTGATTAATTAGATATTTAATTACAGCCACCCTTTTGGTTGAAAATTGTTTATTCACACATAAAGAAGTATTGACAAACTAAAGTGACTATTATTATATAGAAATTATTTTGATGTTGAAAGGAAAATTGAGAAAATGTTAGACCAATGGGTGTGGGCTTCGTGAAAGGCCCGTCCCCCCACATTAGGAACGTCCCACACCGCCCCCTAGGGGCCCGGCGCGGCTAAGACGTCGGAAATCCGACGGTGAAGACGGGGCATGGAGTGGTGGGTCCATTCAATATATCCGTTGAGATATATTGGGTATGGGGAGGATAGTCTCCAAAGGGACTATCATCCACATAAGCGTCACGTAAGCATAGGAGGAGGACCCTCCCCTTGGAGACTATCCAAGGGTGTGGTGGATGCTCCTCCTCCATTTTATTATTATTATTTATTTGATTTAATTAATTAATGAAAACAAAGTAAATAAAAATAAAAAAGTTACATTTAAATAAAACCTAAAAAAACAACAACCTAAAGTTACATTTAAATAAAAAAAAACACACATAAAAAAACCTAAAGTTACATTTAAATAAAAAAAAAAAACACACACACACTTAAAAAAAACCTAAAGTTACATTTAAAAAAAACTACACTCCCCCACTCCATTTTTTCATAATTTTTTCCTTCATCATTTGTAAAATGTGACGGTCTTCCGGTGGATATTCGCTAAGGTCGGTGGTCATTATTTTCCATTCCTCCAACTCCTGCGCTTCTTGTTGCTTCTTTAGCTTCTCCTCGGCTAGTTTTTTTTTTCATCTTTACCTTCTCGGTTTGCGTGTCGTTATAGATTTCCTTGAATGATTTCAACTCGGCCATAACACCTTCCAACCTCGAACCACCACCACTTCCTGATGCGGCTTGTTTCCTTTTTTCAGCCGCTATTTTTTTACTTTTGTCCCTTCCTGGGGACGTTCTCCATCTTCAATCGGCTCCTCCTCATATTCGGGCTCGTCGTTGGTAACCCGCAAAAGCGTTGTCCATTACGGGTGTGTAGCCGGATGACGAAAACGGGTGTGAACTTGAGTTGGGATTATTTGCGTTGTAGGGATCCATAATTTTTTTAAGGTTGGGAGAGGTTTTTTTATAAAAATGGGAGAAAAGTGGAAGTATTTTGGTAAAATAGTGGGGTGAAAAGGGGTTGGGAGAGGTTTTTTTAAAAAAATGGGAGAAAAGTGGAAGTATTTTGGTAAAAAAGTGGGGTGAAAAGGGGTTTAATTTATAGTGGTGGGGTGATTTTTTTATTTTTTTTTAAAGTATGCAGGTTACCGTTTGGGGGGCCCACCCCATTCAAAGTTCTTGGCCCGTCTCCATCGTCACAATTGTGACGGAAGTGACTTGACGCCCCTAAGGGGGCCGGTGTGCGACGTGGCTAAAGGGGGGGGGCGGGGGGCGGCCCTGAGCCGAAGCCCATACCCAATGGTCTTAGAGCATCCACAATAAGGGAATATGTTGGTGTTTTTAGGGAGATAGATAGTGATGTGGAGGAAAGAGGGTGTGAGGTGGACGAGAGAGGGTGTGAAGATGTTGGTGAGGAAGAATGAGAAAAAATGGATGGGTGTGAGTTATGTGAGTGTAGAGAGGAGAGAGAAGAGAGAGAAGAAATGTGTTTGTGAGATGGGCAAGTGAGAGAAATAAGATGATTGGTTGGGCATGTGCCAACTAGAGACCCTCAAAAATGAGAAAAAATACCCCTTATTGTGGATGCTCTTATAAGACTCAGTCATGAAAATTGTAACTAATCATTACTCTCATGGGAGGATTTGATGGTGTGTGTAGAGGACCTCCGCACAAGGCCCGCGATTTTGAGGGACATGTGATTTAAAAAAAAATCGATACCTATATGTTATTTTTTTAAATAGTAAACATATAATTCTCACCGGAAGTAGCCTCTCTATTCCTATGTGGTAGAGGTAAGGCTGTCTACATCTTACCCTCCTCAGACCGTACGTTAGCTTTACTATTGTTGGGATTTACTGAGTGTGATGATGATGATGATTAAATAATAACAAAACATAACGGAAGGACACATTTTTTCAAGCTCGAACAGGGTATGTGAATTCTCAGAGACGCCTCTGATTGCTATGTTAATCGAATTGTGAGTTTGTGATAATATACTCGGGTGTGAAATCAAAGTTTACTATGATATCCACAGTATAAAATAATTACTTAAATTGATAACTTTGTAAGTTCAATCGCTTGTCTGATTATCTACATACAAGTTTTCTCTTTGCCACTATTGGATTCTCAATAAGCACATGCAAACAGTGGCGAAGCTTGAGATTTCCAACCGGGGGGTCGAAAACGTATATACCAAAAATTTCTATAAAACCGGGGGTTCAAAAATGTATATACCCAAAAATTTCTATACGTAAACTACATACTCTCCATTAACGAGCGAAAAGTTCGGGGGGTCGGCCGCCCCCTCCTGCCCCCACAAAGCTACGCCCTTGCATGCAAACTAAACCAACTCCCTTGTTTATGCTTATCCCCAAAGGCTTCAATATTGTTCATCCCACCAGTCTATAACATCAAAATCTTGGTGCGTCGAATGTGACTGTCCAAATGTTTGAGTATGTATATAGTCGAAAATGTGTTTTTAATGCACGGGTTCCTGGCCAATCTTGCGTGTCATTTTGGGGTGCCTCAAAAATTTAAGAAAAGTGTGTGCATAAGCGCAATCACTTCTTTGCACTTCATTGTTACAAGTCCATAACGAGTCCTAAGCAGTATGAAAAAAGGCTCATGATCACAATCAGGAGAGAATGGCAAGGACATTGCATGATGCTCCCAAGATAAGTGGATTCCACTCTTGGGGCAGTTTGGCAATGCAAAATTACTTTCCCAAAAGTTTAAAATGAACAAATGGTGGTTGCGCAATGGTAACGTGAGAAGATCAAACGAGGAGGCTCATGTTTGCTAGACAAGTTGATGGGCAAAATCATTTACACAGGTAAAAACTTAAGCCATAGTGAGTTGAATGAAATAGGTGCTAAAATGAGAAGCCACAATGAGTAGCGTGAAAAGCGGTTGGAAAATGTTCTTAAAAGGGTAATAAACCAACCCAATTGAGGGGAAATGTGATGCGCCAAACGTTGAAAGACTCAAAAAGTTGCTTATATGCATATATTACTTTTGCACATCCTTTGGAATAGCCAACATAACAAGTTATATTGTGTTAAACAGGTCAAACACAATCAACACATGTTAGTTAACACGACTATTAAACCCGAACAAAATATCTCTAACTAATTGTGTTATTTACTGAAACACTAACATGAACGTGTTATTTACGACATGACATGTTTAACTTGATTAAATATAAACACTTCGGCAAAACGAATGACACAATATGACCCGCTTGCCATAAGTTACACAAGATGTTTAACAACATTATTGTTTCTCAAAAAGGAACAAAATGAATATCAATAGCAACTAATATGAAAAGTAGAGTCAAACATGCTAGTATTTTGTGGGAAAATTGGTGTACTTTTGAGTTAATAGCTTTGATGTATGACTATAAAAACTTGGTGTATATGTATTGGTGCCCTTCTTGTTAACAGTTGGTTGCCCAGAAGTTGTGAAATAAAATTTGGTTTGCCTTAAAAAAAAATGAAAAGAAGCAAACGGATCATCTATATAAAAAATATACGATTTAAAAACAACTAATATGAAAACAAAACCCGAATGGTTTAAGGTGCTGTTTGTTTTTGCAGACAAAAACTGTCTGCAGTCTGATTTCAGCTGATTTTATGTCTGCAACTGAAGATGTGGTCTGAAGGTCTGCAAGCTGAAAATATAATACTGTTTGTTTTATAAACTGGACATTGTCTGTATAACATAAAAAAACCATAATACAACCACCACCTCCTCCTCCACCACCACCACCACCACCACCACCACCACCACTGCCCAGCCCAAACCACCAGCACCACCACTCAAACCCATCAAAAAAAAACCTTTACATTCAAGCTACATACAAAACCCCCATTTCAGCAAAAAACCTTTACGGTAGCAGCAACATCAGTAAAGGGTGTTTTACAATCAACAGTAGCAGCAACATTCATCAACATCAACGGTAGCAGCAACATTCATCATCATCAATTTATGAAAGAAAATAAAGGGTGTTTTACCGGAATATTCTTCGGGCGGAATAACCATGCCGCCGACGTCTCCACTGCTGCCGCCGCTCCACTGCCGCCGACGTCTCCACTGCCGCCGACGTCTCCACTGCTCTCTCCGCCTCTTTCTCTCTCTAAAAATCTCCGGTTACCGGGGTGTGGGTGCTAGCAGAAGAATAAGGGGGGTTTGGGGGTGCTTATCGGACCAAAGGGAGGGGCGCCGGGATCCATCTCCGGTTGCCGGAGGTCAGACCAGAGGGGCTGGGTGTGCGAGGAAGATGGGTGTGCGGAGAGGAAGGAGGGGAGGTGGAGGTGGTGCTCGGTTAAAGAGGGGAGAGAGAGAGAGAGGAGGAAGATGGTTTTGAAGATCTGAATGTGTGTGAAGACATTAGATATATGCTTTTTTTTTAAGCTAATAAAAGCAATATTCAGATCTTCTTAAAAAATAAAAACAAACAGTCTTCAAGGTCTTATGTCTGCCCGCCTGAAGACATAAGCTCCTTGAAGATGTTTTAAGCAAAAACAAACAGCACCTAAGTAAACAAAAATAATATCAAGAAACCCGAATGGTTTAAGTAAACAAAAATAATATCAAGAAATTTTTTATTAACATGAACAGAAGCAGTAACTCATTTAGGGAAATAATGGAATGAAAGGTTAGTCAACAATCAACGATGCAGCTGGCCAAACACAGAAGTTGCAAACACCTTTCGGCTAGGGTTAATATATTCCTCTGGTAAAAACGACAAGAGACGGAGTAGCCATAAATCAGAATCACAGCAAAGGGCAACTAAGTTTAAAAATTAATATGCATATTCATTTGATTATTTACAAAGTTACAAAACTAGGTCGTTTTAATACAAAGGTTAAACGTGTTGTGTGAAACTACTAACACAGTTAACACGATTACTATAACAAGTTTCACACGAGTTAGTTGGGTCGAACGCGTCTAGACACGCGTCGAACGCCCTATCTCCATTTTGGCGGAAAACCAAACAATTTTTTTCAACTAATGCAAAGCTGCCACGTGTCCACTCGTTATCTCCTACAAGATAAAACTCCCATCGTCTCCTTGTTCACTTATTTTTCAACCCCATTCTCCACCGTCGATCACTCCCCTATCTCAATCTCAACCGTTAATTCTCATCCAAAACCTCCCCTCACAAACAACTTCACTCATTTCATCCAATTCCGTTATCCTCTCTAACCGCCGGTCAAAATGGCAGCAACCGCCACCACCGCCGCACTTCAACAAACTCCGATCACATTCCAACGCACTCCTTCACTCCGTCTAACCTCCTTCAATCCAGTAAAACTCTCGTTTTCCGGCGGTTTACGTCTCCAAAACCTCTCAATCAAGCTCGCCGGAACTTCACGCCGCGGCGGAGGCGCTTCGAGCGCAAAAATGGCAGATTCCGCCGCCGGAAGCTACGCCGCAGCACTAGCAGAAGTAGCCGTTGCAAACGGAACGCTAGAAGCGACTCTCAAAGACCTAGATCTGATCGATAAACTGTTTTCCGATTCAACAAACTTCAACTACTTCACTAGCCCTATCGTAAGCCTCGAAGAGAAACGTGCACTAATCGATGACGTCACCGCGTCAGGTAAGCTTCAGATTCACGTCTGCAACTTCCTCAACATATTAATCGAGAGCAAACGGATAGATCTGATTAAGGAGATTGTTAAGGAGTTTGAACTTGTTTACAACAAATTAACTGAAACTGAACTTGCTGTTGTATCGTCGGTTGTGAAGCTTGAAGAACAGCATCTAGCTCAGATTGCAAAACAGGTGCAGAAACTCACCGGAGCGAAGAATGTGCGAGTGAAAACGGTTATTGATGAGTCGTTAGTTGCCGGTTTTACAATCAGGTATGGAAATTCTGGATCTAAATTGATTGATATGAGTGTGAAGAAGCAGTTGGAAGAAATTGCTACACAGCTTGAAATTGGAGATCTTTCACTTGCAGTATGATCGAAATTTTCGATATCGAATTCGAATTCGAATTTGATTTTCATGAGTTTATAATTTGGTTATGAATATAATTTTGAGAGATTTGTAATTATGTTTTTGCATGAGACAGTTACATTACAAATTTACAATAATTTGCTCATATATGATTAGATATTTTGTTTTTGAATTCATCTTTATTGCTCAACAACAGAGTTACACAAAGCAAAGTGCACAAACATGAAAGGATAACATCCTAAGTTCCTAACTAGCTTAGAGGTTCTCGACACCGTCCGTGTTGTGGTCCTCGACAATGTTTGATATGACTAATTCGTTTGAGTTTCGCTTATTGCAAGTGTTGCGGATTTCACCTTTTGTGCCGGTCAAAACCTGCATTTGGCCCATCTTCAGCATGACGTTGACGAATTTCTCGAAAAACAATGTTTGGTTGACCGCGAAGCTTGTGACAATGGCTCGGGTTCTTTTGTCGGTGTATAGATCTTGGTCAGACGTTAGGATTCCTTGTTTGTTCATTAGATCGACGAAGTACTTGTTATCGAACACGTTTGGAGACCGAAGGTCCAAGAGAGTTGTGGCATTCGTGTTTTGGGTTGGGCAAACGCCTTTGAGGGTGTTGACTAGGGTTTTATCCATGGTCGCATCTTGTGTAGGGTAAAGTCGTCGCGTGAAGGATGGGCAATGGGCGACACCGATGGTGTGGGCCCCTGATAGGGCTACAACATCGGTGGCGTCAAAGTTTTTGGCGGCAAGGGAGGTTAGTAGCGAGTCTGTCCCGACAAACGGTGATGGAAGATTGGCAAGTGTTGCGTTTCTTGTGGCGAATGAGAGTCCATCTCTTCGACCCAGAGGAACGCTATAGTCTGGACCACCAGTCTAATAAAAGTACAACATAACATACAAATACATGTTAATGTACATAAACATGTAAGTAACTTCTAAATCTATGAAAAAAAAAGTGTTTTCAAACTTGGACCGATCGGTCAGAACAAAAACCATTACATAACCGATTCAGTTGAGTCCATTTGCACCGGATGTACCAACGAACTGGACTGAATAAAAAAAATCTTTTAGAACTCATTTACCGATTCATTTACAACTTCAAACCTCATGTTTTGTTTATAAAGTAGTTTCATATAGTTAATACATGTATATTTAATTTAAAATTGTTTATAACATCATCTGGTTTTTAAGACTGGTATGACCAGTGAACTAGTAAACAAATGATTTGATGGCCAATCCGTTTATAAAAAAACATTGAAAAAAGATGTATAAGAGGATTTACCAAGACAATAGCGTCGCGCGCAACTATAGCAGTAATATCAGAACACGAGACACTACCCGCACCACATTGTTTGTGAACTCTACGACGAAGATCCTCAATGACATCAAAACCCCTTAAACTTAGGTTTGGTGGTGCCGTTTTCTCGCTATCAACTGGTCCGCTTGCTGATCCATCCAACAAAACCGAACCATCACAGCCCTGTTAAGTATTAACAATTAAACTAACATCAAATCTACGAAAATAGTCATTATGTTAATTAAGCAAAAGAAAAACCCCACATTTCATTATATATACACTTATGATGAGATGCGATAGTCTAAGGGTGTCAACGAGTCGAGCTGAAATGAGCCCGAACCCGCTTAAATTCAAGCTTAGTTCGTGAGTCTATGGGAGATTGGTAAGCTTCAAGCTCTATGTCTAAAGAGCGAGATTGTTTCGTTATTTTTTCTAAGCTAGAGCTTGACTCATTTATTATTTTATTCATTATAAATATCTAGTTATTTTTATATATATTTATACTAATTACTTTGTAGGGGATGGTTCAAATGAAAACCACTTTTAACGCGAAAACTAACTAAAAAAAGCCTAAAAAACACAAATTTTTTTTTTTTTCAATTTTTTTAATAAAAATCGCTGGTTTTTATATATAAAAAAAACTTTTTTTCAAAAAAAAAAAATACACATGTGTAGTATTACACATGTGCACTACACAAATTTTTTTTTTTTTTTTTTGAAATTTTTTTTTATATAAAAAAACCTGCGAAATTTGGTTTGCAAAAAAAAAAAAAAAAAAAAAAAAATTTGTGTGTTTTTTAGGCTTTTTTTTAGTTAGTTTTCGAGTTTTCGCGTTAACTAGTGGTTTTCATTTGAACCTTCCCCTTACTTTGTATATAATACACAATATATGTTAGTTAAATTATCATAATTTGTTCATAATAATATTTATTATATAAAAACTAAAATTTTATATTTTATAAATAATAGGTTTGCGAGCTTAGTTAAGCCTAGACGAAAAATCTAGGCTCGTTTAATAAGTAGCCCAAGCTCGTTTTAGCTCGGGTCCTTTCGTGTTTTTAGTGATTCACTCTCGAGTAGCTTACGAACGGATCAACTTTTCTACACCCCAAATACGCCGAAATCAATTATTAATTATTAAAAATAGGAAAATCTTATATCAACTTGTGTAATGAGTCATCGGCCAACTTTCCTTACTATTATTCCCACTTACAAATGTGACCCGTTTTTGTTCATGAGTTATCATTAAAGTTTAGATTTACATCAACGTGCTTTTAAAGATAAAAAGTATACCAACACGTTTGATTATTTTTGTACTCGAAAGTGTGTGACAAATTAACTTTTTATCAAATATATCTTATAGGGTAAAATTATCCTACAAAGTCTTTTAAAATCTAAGAAGTGTACAGAGACACAATGGATCTCAAAATATAACATAATCGAGCAAAATATAACACAATGTCGAGAAAAAAAGACACAATGACAACAGTGGCAAAGCTTGCCGTCGAAAACCCGGGGGAACGTATATACTAAAAAATTTCTATACGAAAACTACATGTATAACACTACTAAGCGAAAAATCCCCCCCCCCCCCCCCCGATCCTGCGCCCCTGAATGACAAGACACAATAACATAAACAAAAATTCTAAAATCTACAAACTATAAATCCTAAAGTGAAAACCTAAAATCTCATATCGTAGAGTTTGATGAGACGGTTCAATGCTGCTTGAATTAGGTCAATCAGAGTCCATTGACGAATTATTATTTTTAGGAGCCTTTTGTATTTGATTTGTGTAGTTATAAATTTTAGAGTTAAATGTCATTTTAGTCCTTGTGGTTTGGGTCATTTTGACAGTTTAGTCCAAATGTTTCATTTTTCGCCTGTAGGTCCAAAAAGTTTTCATCGTTACCATTTTAGTCCACTGGGTTAACTTCATCCATTTTTTCTGTTATTGAGAAAGGCAACTCGGTCATTTTATATGACCGAATTGCCCTTCTGGTTAACAGAATTACATATAAAATGACCGAATTGCCCTTCTTGTTAACAGAAAAAATATATGAAGTTAACCCACTTGATTAAAATGGCATCGGTGAAAACTTTTTGAACCCACAGACGAAAAATGAAACCTTTGAATTAAACTGACAAAATGACCCAAATCACAACGACTAAACTTGGTTTTAAAAGATTCAGTGACCTTTATTTGAGTTGTAAAAATATTAAAAGTTAAAGGTTAATTTATACCTGAACAAAACAATCATGAAAATGAACTCTCAAGAGAGCAGCAGCAAGACCAACATCCTTCTTGATCACCTTCTCCATTTGCTTCCTAATTATTGATTCCAATTTTGGACAGCTACTTTCATAGTATTTCCAAGAAAGCCCCTTCACCAATGGCTGTTGTTGTGCTTCTAAACCCTGCAAATGCAGTGCCATCACCACCAACACACCCACACTCACTGCAACTGTGTGAAAGGGCATTACTGTAATTTTACTAGCCATTGTTGGTTACTACTATGCTTTTGATGAGACAGACTACAAAAGAGATGGGTTATTTATTTATAGCTGAGGTGTGAGGTGTTTCTTTAAAGCCCCTCATGTTTGAAAGATTGGCTTTTTAGTCCGTCAAAGGTCAGAACAGAAAGGTGTTGTAGTGGAAGGCTAGTGATCAGACAAGTGTTGAGAATTGTGGTCCATGTGGATTTAACTAGTACCCATGCATATGTTTTTAATTCCAGAATAATAAAGTACTTTGTATTTTAACTAGTATTCGAGCCTGTGCTTCGTGGTGGGCTGTAGGAGGTTGCTGGTGAGGATTGGAGCTTGCACTTCGTGGTGCGTCGTAGGAGGTTGCTAGTGAAGATTGGAGCCCACGCTTCATGACGAGGTCGTAGGAGGTTGATGGCGAGGATATATATATTTCATGACGGTAAAATTAAGCAATCAACACAGTTAAGTAAACATATTTAGAGTTAAAAGTTCGATTTAACTATAATAAGGTAAATAAAAAAATGATAATATTTGTTATCTTGTATATTGAAGGGTTAATATAGATCATATATGCTTTAATCTAAAAGTCTAAAAGATTGTAAATATAAAAAAAAACAACATGATTAAATATCCATGTCTAGATGTCTAGAGTTAAAAGTTAGCTTTAATTATAATAAGTAAAACAAAAAAAGAACTAAACCTATAAAATTGATAAAAGAACAAATATTTATTAAAAAAGGAAAAAAATTAAGTTTATTAACTTTATTAAACTTTAAGGACCGTATGATAACTTTATTAAAGTTTAGGGTCAAAACATAAATCGCTTATAAAAAAAATATAATTATTATTAAACTTCCGTATGGTAACTCTATTAATGTTCAAGAGTATATGTAAATCGTTTATCAAAAAATTATTATTGTTTAGAGGTTATGTGATAACTTTATTAAAGTTGAGGGTTAGAAACGTAAATTAATTATAAAAAAAGACAATAATATTATAGCCTTATAATTATGAATTAAACCATTAAAGTCACAAATGATCAAAGATAGATTTATTACTATTCACGATTTAAATTGTTATAGTGTAGAATTAATACCATGTTCAGTTGGGCTTTTGAGCTCTACGACTATGTATTATGATGGAGAAAATGTGAAAAAAGTGTTGTTTTGTAGGCGTCTGGTTAGCATGGAGATTTCACACTTATTTATTAGGTAGTATAGATAGATATTGTAAAACTAAAATATTTATATGAGAAAGGCTTTGAAGAGAAAATCAATAGATAAGTACTACTGTGATGGTGGTCCATTGGCAAACACAGTGTCTTTAAACACATGAGTTTAGGAGGGGGATGTATTAAGTTTAAGTCCAACAGACGATAGAGATTAAAAAAAGAATTGTCGTTCAAAAAAAAAAAATAGATAAGTGAATGAATCACATAAATGTTTTTATTTGTTTAAACCGCGATAAATAAGGTAGTTATGTAAAGTTAATTTCTAAGTCCCGCTATATCAATCATTAATACAATTTTATAGTTTTATTTATAATTATTCTGTATGAAATATAATATTACTTTATAAGGGTGGAAGAGGCGGGTTACTTGAAAAGCCTCGAGTTGTTGTGAGCTAGGGCGAGCGAGTGCTACAACCCGATGATGAAGGTTTGTCGCCTCTTTCCGCCTGTGCTCTTGCAACCTCTTTGTTGGGGTATGCAATGGAGAATAAGAGGTGTTACTATGGAAATGACAGAGGGGGGGGGGGGGGGGGGGATCGAAATCGGTGAGGATGAGAGAGGAGGTAGAAGATGAAGAAACTAAAGATGAAGCATATGTGAATGTATAATTATGGCAATCAACATTTCTGAGGTTGGTGTTGGTAGGGTGAAATGTGCAAGTCAATAATAATGCATAAAACAGGTTCATATGTAGGAGCACACAAGTATCACTTTGCTTATTTGTGTCAACAGTTAATTTTCATGAAAATGATAGGGTGTTGAGTTGAGTTGGAAAAGTGTTCTCTCGGGTTGTATTGAGTTAAATAAGAAGGCATAATTCTATTAGATGATGATATGGATATTTTTGGATTGCTAGAAAAGTGCCTCATCCACCTAATATAATATATGTGTATGTTGTGTTGTAGGTATATATTAATATTTGTAATAACCGTACATGGCTTTATAGCTTAGTGGCATCTTGAGGTGGGATAAGACTTTGGGATCAATAGGTCCTGGGTTCGATTTCCACAAGTGGGGTTTTTCAATATTTATTGAGTTTCCTCCTAAGTTGGTGTATAGGCATTATGCCTAGTGGAAGTGGATATGATCCGATGGTTTCGCTTGTGACACGATAATACTCTAGTTTAAAAAAATATATATTGATAATAACCACGAGACCTAATTTAAAGCAACGCATGAAGTCCAACATAAATGATTATTTGTTTAACTTTTTATAGAACAATGCCACATAAAAGGGAATTAGATTCTTTTTTTTGTTCAACTTATAGTACTACTTTTAGAACTTTTAAGAAAACAATGGTCAAAGATGATGTGCCCTTTCCCCTGGTTGAACTATTAAATTGAAAATAACATATTAGTCCCTAAAGTATAAACCAATCTCTATGTTTAGTTCAAAATGCAATTGTTAGCCTTAAATAGCAAAAGTTCATAATAATATTGTCTTGGAAGGGTGAGGTCAAACGAATTCGGGTTTTGGTTAACATAAATTTTTTTTTATATCTAAGTCACGATTTTCATTTAACAGAACGCATTTTACTTGATTTAAAAGAATTTACGGGTGTTAAAAGTCTGATATTTGATATTAGAGAAACTGATTGTTCATAATGCAACTACAAAATCAGCAAATGACTTAAGGCTTTTCAAGAAAATCAGCAAATGACTACTTACACAAACACTACACCTTCAACATACTTTTTTTATATGAATTAATTTGTAGTTAAGATTTAAGAAGAAATATATTAAATCTTGATATTCCAGGCTTTTTTGCATGCGAGTAATTTATGGAGTTACCTCTCAACTTTGTATTAAATTTCATCGTGTAAGTTTACATCAAAGTTTTAGAATTTAGTTTAGTTATTTTTTATAGTTATGATAAGTAACAGAAACTACAAACACACCTTTCTCATTTGTGCCGTATTAGTTAGTGTAATTGAGTAAATTCCCACTTAAGACTATGGGGTATGGGGCTTGGGTTGGGGCGTGGCTCAAGGGGCGGGGGTTTGAAGCCGGGCGTGGGGCGGGTCTAGCAAGGTGACATGGCGGGCTGTCAATGGCCAATTCAAACTAGCCGTTGGGCTAGCCGTTGGGGGCATGTTTTAAAAAAAAAAAAATTCTTTTATAAATACCTTACCATATTTAACATTTTTCTCACACAATATCAAACACATAAAACACAATCTTGCCATGAGTTCTTCAAGTTCAAGTGTATCGTCATCATCATCTGACGATGGTGCGAAAATATTTTGATCAAGTCAAGGGATATACATCACAACCTTCGATCTGATTTGGTGGATCATGTTTCAACGATTCCTGAGTTCGAAACCGACGAAGACGACGAAGAATGATAGTTTTTTATTTTGATAATTATTTTGTATGTTTATGTAGTTTTTAATGGTTATAAATATAGAGTTAGGATCCTGTAAAAAAGACTAAAAGTGTGAGAAGGATAAGAAAGAATCTACACCATTAGATTTTTGATCTAATGGTTTAGATTAATAGGGACCAAATTGTAAAATTTGTTTTATTTTTTGGACTGAATTGAAAATTATAGGGGTAATAAAGTCTTTTAGATCCATTCAAAATAGGTAACTGTAATCAAAATCCCTATAATCTCTCTCTCTCTCTCCAATCACACGACCAGAGAGCTCTTTCTCTCTCTTTCTTCTTGAGTAGCGAAGAAGATGGATTTTGATCTGAACCAGCGACGGTTTGGGTTTCCGGTGTGAAGGGTGGTGATCGGAGACTGAAGAAGACGGCTGAGGAACGAAGGACGACGACGGGCGATGTTGATGTCCGATGGGGAATTACGGTCCGACGCTCGGAGGAGATGACTGCGAGCGGCAGCGGCGACGGCGAGATGTGTAGTTACGTGGTAGGACAATTATCGGTGGTGCAGCAGTGGTGGTGCCGGAAGTGGAGAAGATGATACAGAGGTGTTATTTTTTTCTTTACTGAATGGTGTTATATCTTGTACTGAATTGTGTTATTTTGTGTACTGAATGGTGTTTTTTTTATTTTCTGAATGGTGTTTTTTTTCTTTTTCTTAATGGTGTTTTTTTACTGAATGGTGTTATATTCTTGTACTGAATGGTGTTTATTTTATTTACTGCTGAATGGTGTTTTTTTTTGTGCTGAATGGTGTTATTTTTGTGCTGAATGGTGTTTTTTTTGTGCTGAATGGTGTTAAAATTTTGTGCTGAATGATGTTATTTTTGTGTGAATGGTGTTTTTTTTTTGTGCTGAATGGTGTTATATTTTTCTGAATTGTGTTATATTTAAAACACCATGTATGAACATGCTCTGAATGGTGTTATATTTATGGACGGTTATTTTCCTTAAATCAGGGATTTTCTCTCTCCAAATCCTTAAATCAAGGATTACCATATTTGAATTTGTTAATTAATTTACAATCTTACCCTTTTCAATTAATTTAGATCTAATGGTTGAGATTCTTTCTTACCTTTCTCACACTTTTGGTCTTTTTTACAATAACTCCACCTATACATATTAAAAAAAAAAACCTGATGTGGCTTGGCCACGCCAGCCAAGCCACGCCCACCATACCCCATACAAAATGGGTTTGTGAATTGAGTTTTCAAATTACACGTGTCAACTCATGCTCCAAACCCCCGCCCCACCATACCCCACAGTCTAACAGTCAACATTTATACCAATTGAGATGCTGACTGGTCGATACTTGATAACCTGATGACCTAGATTTTACTTTTGAAGTTAAATGCCATTTTAGTCCTTGTGGTTTGGGTCATTTGCCAGTTTAGTCCAAATGTTTGAAACGTTGCCATTTTAGTTCAAATAGTTTCAAAAGTTGTCATTTTAGTCCACTAAGTTAACTTCATCAATTTTTTCTGTTAACTAGAAGGGCAATTCGGTCATTTTTTATGTAATTCTATTAACTAGAAGGGCAATTCGGCCATATAAAATGACCGAATTGCCCTTCTCGTTAACAGAAAAAAATGGATGAAGTTAACCTAGTGCATTAAAATGGCAACGTTTGAAACTATTTGGACTAAAATGGCAACGTTTCAAACCTTTGGACTGAACTGACAAAATAGCCCAAACCACAGTGACTAGAATCTTTTGTTTGCTTATTGGTCCTCTTCAATCATGTCCTTTTGTTCCACTGCCCATTCATCAAGCTACCAAATGACCTGAGTAGAACAATAAGCACATCATCCAAGTGGTATTTTAGACTTTTAATAAGTAGCTCAACTGCATAAGAAAGTTTAATACAAGGATAAAAGTATTGTTAAGAGATTAATACTGGATCGATTGACTAAAACCGTAAAGAAAGTTTAATATAAGAATAGATAAATAGAAAACAAGTTAACTGAACATGAAAAAATAAAAAAATACGGGTAATGCATTGGGTTTAAAACAAAAGGAAAATATACAAAATAAATGAGAAACACCATTTTGATAAATAGTGTTTAAAGAATACTATTTTGGTAAATACTTTTCCATCAACACTAGTTTGAGAAAAAACCCAAAAATCCAGTCTCTCTGTCTCACAGGCTATTTATCTGCATTACAGGTATTCAGTTTAGCCAGTGGCGGATCTAGAAACGGATCGTAGCCGTAACGTTTTATAAATAAGCCGTAACGAAATCGAAAAAACGTCAAATTTTTCCGAAATTTACACTAATTTTTCCAAATTTTTCCGCGCCAAGCCGTAGCGGGCGTTGCCCCCTGGTATAAGCTACATCCGCCACTGAGTTTAGCACTGGATGACTAATAAGTAAAATAGCCGTTGATAGCGAGGTCCTGCCCTAGATTAGATATGGGGTGTGGGGGACTTGGGTTGGGGGCATTGCTCGACACGTGGCGAGGGTACGATCCACAAGGTAATACTAAAAAACTAGGGGTGTGGTGTGGCGTGGCTTAGCTTGGCGTCGCCAGCCATGTGGATTTTTTTTTTTGGTTTGGCAACGGTTACACCCAACGACTAGATCGAATCAGACAACCAAAGCTAGCCATGTCACCCAACCTTGTCCGGGGTGAAACAACCAGCGTTGAACCCAGACCGCTGTCACTTATGACCACGCGGGTCAGATTATTTTTTTGTGGGGATTAGGCCATCCGTAGTCATAAAGCCTCTTTGTGGGCGTTATGCGACACGTGTCGTGCCACGTCACACAGGGGCTTTATGGGGCGTTATGTCATTAGAGCCCGTAGTCATAAAGCCCCTACCCATCATTACCTAAATATTTTTTATTAATTAATTAAAAAAACCTTAACTGAATTTGATTGGTCCATTTTTGAAAAGAAGCCTCCATACCGGCGCCATATCCATAGCGCTGCATCCTTTTTTTTGTCCCATAACGCCCCCCGTCGTGGTGTTCGGGACGTTATGGGGGCGTTATGAAGGAAAAGGGCGCCATATACAGCCCCATTAGACATGCTCTTATTATCAACTAGTGAGCCTTTTTGGAGCCGATAAGTCAACTTTATCCTAATAACACCCTACAGCCTCTTATACTGATTTAATCCAAAGATTTAGATCATCATGGTAAAAGTATTATTTTTTATTATCAGAATCACTTGTCAGTAGCGGTGCAAACGAGCCGAGCCGAGCCCGAGCTCGGCCAGGCTCGAGCTCGAGCTCGATTAACTTATGAGAGCTCGGGCTCGAGCTCGGCTCGTTTGTATTTTATCTCGAGCTCGACTCGTTTATTATCTATTAATTAGTATATTAAATAAAAATAATATCAATAATAGACTTTTTAGGCTTGCGAGCTCGATAAGTAAGGCTCGGGCTTGTTTACTAAATAAGCTTATTTTTAGGTTCGAGGTCGTCTTGTAAACAAGTTTAAATAAGCTCGGCTCGTTTACACTAAGGCTCGATAAGGCTCGACGAGCCTAACGAGCTTCACATGTGAGGCTCGGGCTCGATAAACAAACGAGCTTTGTTTTGAGGCTCAAGCTCGGCTCGGGCTCGATAAGGCTCAGCTCGTTTCGAGCTTTTTCTCGAGCTGATCTCGAGTTGCTCGCGAGCCGCTCGACTCGTTTACACCCCTACTTCTCAGTATATTAATTTTTTGAAACAAAATGGAAAAAAGACGTTTGCAGAGTAAACCAACCAGACATGTTTGAACCCACAAAAAAAAAAAAGTCCTGTTTTGACGCAAACCATTTCATACAAAAAATAACTTCAGGGCTGTTTGTTTACCTCTTAATGAGGCTTTTAATGGTTCAGACATCTTACTGGTTTAGCACTTAACCATTCAGATGTTTGTTTCATGAGCAGATGTCTGAATGGTTCAGACATTTGCCTCTGAATGGTTAAGATTTATACAGAGTCTGAATGGTTAAGACCTCTAATATGAATATATTAGACATTTGCCTCTGAACGGTTAGCATTATATAGGCTCTTAATGGTTCAGATTTCTGTTCAGCACTTAACCATTCAGATGTTGCCAAACGACCCCTTAGTAATTTATGTGTTATTGCGAGTCCAAAAAAAAAAAGACATGAACTTTAAACCGAACTTGAATTAATACAAAAACAATTCTTTATTTATTTAAACTTGATAAATTATACTCAGAAATCGACTTCTTGGGTCCTCTAACTATGTTCGTAAAAAATTATAATCCAACTAAAATCATAAGGCCGTGGGGTATGGGGCGGGAGTTTGGGCGTGGGTTGGGGGAAAACGCCTAAGTCACCACCCCGGGTGGGCTTGGGTTGTGGCGTGGCTCCTTGGGGCTTGGCTTTCAAGCCGGGCGTGGGGCGGTATGGCGAAGCGAGCTGGCTTATTCTCATTTGGTCACCCCGCCACGTTAGGCGGTTGTTTTAAAATTTTGAAATTTAAAATTCAAACTGGTCCCCCCCATCCCCCCATCTTCTATAACCGCCACCCGGGTCCCCAAAGGCCCTATATATTGCAACCCTAACCCCACCGGTCCCCCATCCCACGAACCAAAACCCCACCGGCTACACCCACTGTCTTGAACCCGCTACCCCGCTGGTCCCCCCCCATCCCACGAACCCAACACCACTATGGCATCCTGGACCCGTGAAGAAGAAATGACACTCGTAACTAGCGTCGTTGACGCTATGAAGGGGCGGCCACCGGGCCAAACAAAATATTGGGCGGAAGCATTCGCGGCCTACCGACATAACGTCGGTAACGACCGCCACAACCTCAACGCGTGCCAACATAAATGGCGCGAGCTACGGCCCAAGCTCGAGCGTTTCAAGGCTTACTACGAAGCGGTTCCCAGTGGCGAGTTAAGCCACGAGGACCGGGTGGCGGTGGCGAACATAGAGTTTCGAGGCAAGGAAAACAAGGCGTTCGACAAGATCGACCTTTTTGAAATTTTTTTAACGCTCTTGGTTTATTTATTTTGTATTTTTTAGAAATTATGTAATTTTTAGGATTATGTAATTTTTAAAATTTTAATGAAGTTGTAGGTTTTTTTATAAATGTTGTGTGATTTTTTATAAATTTTTTGAATTTTTTTTTAAACATTTATGCCACGCGGTGCATCCAACCCAAGCCCAACCCACGCCCCGCCATACCCCGCGGACACGTAACCTGGCAGTGGGCTGGCTCCCTTTACACGTGTCACCAAATGCCCAACCCAAGCCCCACCATACCCCACGGTCTAAGTTCAACATAATATTATATTGACATTTCTAGTCAAATTTATTCCAACAAATTATATAATTATTTGTACATTAATCATTTGTATTCTTAAATATATTTTTGTCATATTTTAACTCATCCTCCTCATAATCTATACTATATTATAATATAATACATGAGGGAATGATTCCCAAAAGTTAAGAACTTATTCCCCCATTATTTATAAATAAACCCATAGAATGAGGGTAAAGTGGTCTTTTAAACCATAATTATTTTTTAGTCCCTCAATCTATTACATTTAAATCCTTGACATTTAACATAATTATGGGTAATTAGTTACACTTCCCCCCTCTTTAATTCTTTAATGTATTCATGCGATATCTTACAACCCGTAATGTTTTAAAAAAATCCGAAGGTACCATGACGATCGGCACATTTTTTAAACGTTTCGATAGTTGTCTTTTTTAGTTTCGCCGTGCGTTCATAAAGTACAAATAGCCGATGCGTAAATGTACAATTGATTAAAGCCAACATTTGTTTTTTTACCCAAGCCAGCTTTGACCATTACCTAGCTACCGTGCATTAACATTTGTTTTTTACCCAAGTTTTTTGTTTTGAACGACATTAATAAACTAAAATATTCCCTAATTTTACTTGTACAGAGTCAGTTTGTTGTGACATGTTTAATATAGTATAGATAAAACTCACAACAAACTTCCTATTAAACATGCCACAACAAACTAAACATGATATGTGCATCTTATTTTAAAAACTTAAAACTCACAACAAACTTCCTAAATAAATAGATGACCAATCTAAAACTAAACCCTAATGGACTACTATAAATACATAGCAAACACTCACAATTCTACATTTCTATTGCTAAACAGATTTAAAATATGGAGTCAGTTCTGAATTCACTTGATGCGAAAAAACAAGCATGCGATATTGAAAAATCTAAGGTCGGTTCTATGATAAGTTTTGTTATATCGCAATAATGAATAATTGTTTTCTTTTATTTACTTTTATGTGAATACTAACTTATTTGATTTTTCAGATTCAACACACCAATTTAAACACCCCAGTTGTCGAACAAGCTTTTGTTAGTTTTTAAGTAATATTTTCGCTTATAATCTTTCATATTAACAAGTTTGTTATGTTATTATTTGGTGTTTTATTGTAGGATGATGGTGATAATAGTGTTGAAATTATTTCTTATGGTGCAATGTTCAGTCCATACAAGTCTAATCTTCAACGTCAATTTAGTAAAGAGGTAATTTTAAAATTTATTTAATCTTTTTAAAATTTTTATATTCAATATTTGTTTTTTTTATAAAATTTATTTAATCATTTTTAACTTTTTTATTAAATTTTTGTTTTTTAAGGATCGGAAGTATGAGAATCAAAAGAAAAGATCTAAGAGACTCTCTGAATGGAAATGGGTCGAGGTTATAAATTTAGATGATTCTGAGGACGATGAGAAAGAAGATGAATTAGATGATACTGCTGATTCGAGCACAAACAAGAAAAACGGATAAAAAAGAAGAGAAATTAAATGAAATATATCAAGTGTTTTTATGTTTTTTTTCATTTTCAGTTGTTTTTGTTTGATCTAGACTATCCCATGAATAATAAAGTTTATTTTATATTTGAAGTTTATGTTTTGTGTTATTTTATTGCACTTATAATTTACATCTCGATTGAACTAATATACTTTTGTCATTTGTTTAGTATTTTTTATTAACAAACGAATCTTTACATGTTTAAAACAGTTTTTCTATACTTTATTTATTATTAATTTTTATAACAAAACAAAACTTTGATATTTAGTAGATAGAAGATAAACTATGTTTCAAAATTTTAAGAATTATTTAATACTAATTTACGATATTAGTAGATAGATAGTAAACTATATCCCAAAATTTTAGGAATTATTTAATACTAATTTACGATATTTAGTAGATAAATAGTAAACTATGTCCCAAAATTTTAGGAATTATAAGTCAACTAATTAGGTCCTACAAGTTAATTATATGGGATGAGGCATCGTTGGCGAAACGTCAGGCGATAGAAGCAGTTGATCGAACATTGCAAGACATTATAAGTGTTAGGCTCCCATGTGTAACACTTATGACATATATCCACCACAATAATGTTATCATATACAAATAAGAAAACTATCAGCAACGAGTGCCGCAATCTAAAGTGTCGCCCCCGCCGCATCGCGCGGGCACCCTACTAGTATAATAATATATTAACAACGTGTAACAAAAGTAGAAGTTATTATATTATAATAAAACACCCCCCTCTTCTCAGTACTCGACACTCAAAACCCACCACCGCCGCCGCCACCACCACCACCACCACCCCGCCGCCGTACGACGACGGCGACCACCTCTCTCCTGCAGATCCTGAACCAGTGACCAAACCCTTTTCACCCTTTACCCAATTAACCTTCCAATTATTTACATTATTCACTTAACCCCTTTCAATCAACAAGAAAAAAAATAAAAAATAAAAACAAATTATGCGCTGTAATAAGTTCCAGATATTCGATTCTGTACCCGCATAATTGTTTTGAGAGTCTTGATTTTATTCATTTCACATGGCGAAAAGGGTTTACGAAGTTTGGAAAGGCAGAAATGTAAGATTTTTTTTTTTAATTATTATTTTCCCTTTTTTTAATTTTGGTAATTTAGGTCAGCTTTATGTAGGTTATTTAGTTCATATGTGTTGATTATTACTTTATTTCTTTTGATATTGTTGTTTCCTTGAATGGTTTAGTGTGATTGTTTTGTTTGTAATTGTAATGGTTATTGTAAAGATTGTGTAGTGGCTGAGGCTGAGGATCATAATCTTTGTTTTCCTTGTGTTAGGTTTAGTGATAATGATTTGAAATTGAAATGGGGTTTGTGTTTAGTATGCAAGATTGAAACTTGTGATCAATTTGTAACCTTTGGATTACAAAAGATGTAAGTAGTTAGGGTTTGTGTTATGGATAAAATGAACATGGGAATTAGGGTTTAGACTTTAGAAGGCTTTCAATCCAAGGAAGTTGTTTTGTTCACATTCGGGCGCGGTTGATGATGTTGTTGGGGTTTGTACTTTGTAGTGCATAATCTAGGTGAAATTTGGAATCTTTGAGTTGACGGTGAATGCAGTTGTTGATTGTTTGGTTAGTAGGGGTAAGGTTTCTACCTGAACAGTTGAACCCGTGTTCGGGCTCGGTTGATGATGTTGTTGGGGTTTGTAGTGCATAATCTAGGTGAAATTTGGAATCTTTGAGTTGACGGTGAATGCAGTTGTTGATAGTTTGGTTAGGGGTAAGGTTTCTACTTGAACAGTTGAACCCGTGTTCGGGCTCGGTTGATGATGTTGTTGGGGTTTGTAGTGCATAATCTAGGTGAAATTTGGAATCTTTGAGTTGATGGTGAATGCAGTTGTTGATAGTTTGGTTAGTAGGGGTAAGGTTTCTACTTGAACAGTTGAACCCGTGTGGGATATATGATTATTGTTTCTTAAACACGTTTTCTTGAACATGAAGATACGCGATATTTGTTACGTTAAATACGGACAGAGCAAACGCTTCATAGCTTTTGGGCTCTTAATTTATTATTACTTTGATATTACGGTTTTGCAAGTGAGGAAGAACATTGTTGGTTGAGTACTTGAGTAGTATAACGTTACTATTTTTGTTTTGATATTGTTACTTACATCTGATGGCTTTTAATCTTATTGAGCAAACACCAAGAAACAGATTTGGGTTGTGTTTTATCTCAAACGATTTAAATAAAAGCAAGCTATCTGAAAGGGGAACCTGTCAAATGGGTCAAACAAGTTGAAATCGCCAAAAGAGTATTAGTAATGCAGGCAAACTCGTGAATCTTTTTTATTCAAAGATTTAGTTTATTAATCTGATAATATTAATTTGTAATAATGGTTTACTCATTAAAAAAAAAACTGTCCAAGGCTTGATGCAAAAGTGAAAGTGTATATATGTGTGGGCCATCGGGGGGCATCGGGGGGCAAAAGTGAAAGTGCACGAATTTTATGTGTGGGCCATCGGGGGGCAAAAGTGAAAGTGCACGAATTTTAACGTTATTTTACTAACTTCGTGAAAATAACGTTAAAAGTTGAGGACAATTAATTTTGCATCATGTGGTGGCGTTGATAGCTGAGAGACAAAAGGGTACATTCACTAATCGGTCTTTGTCCTGAGTGCTGAGTGTTATGTGCCTTATGTCCAAGGCTTGATGCAAAACTACTATCGAGCCGGGGGTCTCACTGGAAGCAGCCTCTCTATTCCTACGGGGTAGAGGTAAGGTTGTCTACATCTTACCCTCCTCAGACCCTACCTTTGCTTTGCTATTGGTGGGATTAACTGAGTATGATGATGATGATGATGATGATTAAAAAAAAAACTGTGACAAAATAATGTTTTCAGAATTACGGGTCAACCCAACTCTGCCCAGCCCGTTTTGACCCGTAGTAAAAGAAACCCCTGAACCCATTTTAACCCTTCTGATCTTTGCATGATGTATGCAATATGATTAGATTCGTGGTGATATTTTTGTTCTTACGTGAATTATTTCACAAATTCACAATCCTTGCTGTTCCATTAACCTTTCATAAGCTTTACCTGATCACTGTATAACGATTTTCTGTTTTTTAAACAATTTTAGTGCTTCTATTTCAGAAATTCTTTCTTGGAGGGAGATTGATATTCGGTCCAGACACCAAGTCTCTGCTTGCTACATTTTCACTGATTGTTGTTCCAGTTATTATTTTTTGTATATTCGTTGGAAGACATCTTCGCCATGAATTCTCGTCATATAATGCAGGATATGCCGTCATTGTAGCAGCAATCCTCTATACAATCTATGTTAGTCCTCTTAATCCGTCACACAATGAGAATAGTCATTTCTTTTGATACTGATGAGTTTTAGAGTAAAGTGCATTTTACATCCTTTAAGTTTAAGCCAAATTGCAGGCACCGTCCCTTAACAACTAATGAAATTTCACTGGATGTCCTTTATGTTACTGTTTCACATTAGGCGTTGTCCTTTTGCCCTAACCCAGTTATTTGTTTTGTTAACTTTTAACACGTGCCACTCATATGAGGGCATAATGGTCATTTTCACTTACTTTGTTGTTAATATATATTATTTTATTTTGTTTTAGTTATTAAGTGAAAATGACCATTATGTCCTCGTGTGAGTGGCACGTGTTAAGAGTTAATAGATATTTTACCAAATATTTTGAATATAAATTTTAAACAACTAAAAGCAGCCGACTTGTGGGCTATGTTTCAAAAAAAGTATTTAGATAACTTAATATCACAAGCTCAATAATAGCAAAGTAGAAGTGCTTTAAATGTCTAACATATAACTAGTAAAAATTAAGAATTTAAGATCAAAGAATTCAGCATAATTAGCAAAAATAAAAAAAATTGAAATAACTTTTGACCGTTTTGATAAGGATAATCCTTTATATTAAAAGATATCTACATTGAAAATAAAATAGTCAAGTACTAATATTAACCCGAACCTGTTTTGACCCATGACTCAGTTCGCCTGACCCGTTTGACTGATTTTCTTAGGTATTGGGGCTGCTGCTTCTTACTTCAGCCCGTGATCCCGGGATAGTTCCCCGTAATGCACATCCACCCGAAGAAGAATTTACATACGAAACAGGGGGAAGACAAACACCATCGTTACAATTCCCGAGAACCAAAGAAGTTATGGTCAATGGGATTTCAGTCAGAGTCAAATATTGCGACACGTGTATGCTTTATCGCCCTCCTCGTTGCTCTCATTGTTCCGTTTGTAACAATTGTGTCGAACGGTTCGATCACCACTGCCCTTGGGTGGGCCAATGTATTGGGCTGGTATGGTTTCAGTTCTCTCAAGTCTTTAACTTATTTTTTATTTTATATTAATTTTATTCATTCACGCGTAATATCTTGTGATCCAGCGGAATTATCCTTTCTTCTTTCTATTTGTGTCGTCATCAACGCTTCTATGCATCTATGTGTTTTCGATGTCGGCTTATTACATGAAGGTCTTGATGAACGATAATGAGGGTACGGGTACGGTTTGGGGTGCGATGAAAGAATCCCCTGCATCGGTTGTATTAATGGCGTATTGTTTTATTTCACTTTGGTTCGTTGGTGGCCTTACGGGTTTTCATCTTTACCTCATCAGTTCAAACCAGGTTCGTAAAATCAACCCTTATATAGTGATTATATTATGTGTTATAATATCATTGCTAGATGCCACTAGGTCGGGTAAGGTGTGTGAATTTCTGACACGACCCGAAGACACGACGCAAACCTAACACGATATTCACGGGTTTGGGTTTAGTCTAAACGGGTTCGGGTCAGTTTCAGGTTGAACCCGCTAACCCGTATAGCTAAATGGGTCGGGTTGGCGGGTTGACCCGTTTAACCCTTTTATATTATATTATATTATATTATATTATTTACAGTATGTTTTATCTCACAATTAAATTGTGTATGTATTTTATGCCATAATTATAACTGAAAAAGAGAAATTGACATAAGATTTTATAATTTAAATGTAATGGTATTATATACATTTGTGTTTTTGGTAGTAAATATTAATTTTAATATATTAATTTGCAAAAAAAAAAAATTAAAAATTCGGGTTGAACCGGTCGTGTTCAGGTTCATGTGTATGACAATTTTCGGGTTCGTCTTAAATTTTCGGGTTCGGGTTTGCTTGAACCCGCGAACACGACCCGTTTAGCACCCCTAGGTTGGGACCCTTGCACGGGTCTAACAGATTATAAATTTGTAACATTGGCCTCTAAAAGATTCGTTTGCTACAGACGACCTATGAAAACTTCCGGTACAGATCAGACAACCGATACAACGTTTATAACCGAGGTTGTATAAACAACTTTCTAGAAGTTTTCTGCACGAGAATCAAGCCATCAAGAAACAAATTCCGGGATCTAGTCCAAGAAGTGCAACAGCCGCCACCAGCCGCCGCTCGAGAATCTGCCACCAATGACTCGGGCCCTGAAGACCGCCGTGTGAAGGTTGAAGATGACCTAGATATCGGTGGAGATTTATTAAAGATTTCTCAACGTCATAACTTCGAAGGGATTGAATCGGATATACGCAGCAGAGGAAATGATCAATGATGAAGTTTAGTTAGTTGAATTTGATGAGGGCGTGTGGATGTTGTAAATGTTCGAGAGGGCAAAATCGTCATTTGAAGCTCTCGTTGGTTGGTTAGTTGGTTTCGGTTGATTGATTGATGCATTTGTGTAATGGTGTGTGATATTTTGTGGTACTAGCTTCATTCTTTATGTAATTCAAGACTTTTGTACATGGTTATCAGGTTATGCAATGATTTATTGAAAATCATTAATATTAATAATAACATAAACACAAAAAAATATATATGAGAACAATTATAAAATATTATAAAATAAAGACATAAGAAACAAATACAATTGTCTTGAGGTCGTACTTCGATCTAATCGTCGTGTAGATCGAGTTTGTTTTGATCCATGTTCCGCTACTCTCGTGTAGACGAGGATCTCGGAACATGGGTCAGGGTTGTATGATCATCAATCATACCGTTAAAGTTGCTTGATATTCTCTTTGCACCGGGCAATGGGGGCCGGTTTTTAATATTCATTTTTGCATTTGGGTGTGATTCACTCATTTGTCTTTGGTACCGTTGATATAAGTTCCCGACCGGTGATGGTAAAGGAGCCAAAATCTCGTCTGTCGGGCTTGGCTCGACACCGGATGAAGAGAGACTTGTTTTGGTCATTAGGGGCTCGTTGGTTTCTCTAACGACCTCCACTCTCTTTTCGACTTCCTGCAAAACATGATCAATCAGTGGGCGCACTATGGGTACTTTAACTTATGGGTATTTTAGTCATTTCACCAAAAAGTTAACGGTGATATGGATGGGGTTAACGGAGATGGACTGTAATTGTTACAAAAGTGAAAGTACTGTAATGGTTATTTTCAACTAACCACAAGAACGAAAAACGTAATTAACTCTTATGTATAAATGTATAATGTATGTTTGTCGTTCTTGAACGACCCGAGATGGTGCGAATACTAAATAATACCTCTTTCAAAGAAGTCGAATCTGGATTTTCGTTCGTTTGATCCTTTGTTTGTTGATCTCTTAGTGTTCTAGACTTCTGTCGTGTCCTCGACTTTCTATGCCTACAACGAAAAATTGTATGAAAAAGCTAAATAAAGTTTGTTCGTTCGTGATCCAAACATGTCAAAGATTCGAGTAACTTACTTCCTAGGCTCGGTTGCTTGAGCCAAATCATCCTCGTCTACTTGAATCACAGGCAAACCACTATGATCACAAGCCCACGGGCTTGTGTGAAAGAACTACAGTCATAACATGGGTCGTTTTTAGTCTCAAACTTATTAACTTTAACGCCAACATGAAAGAGTCGGGTGTAGTTCTAACCTCGTGTTGGAGAGCAGATCCAGCAGAACCGCGATAAGCAGGATCTAGAGCCAGAAGAACCATTAAAAGTCCCAATGCTGACTTCGGATAGTCTCTAAAAGCTTCATGAAGATTCGGTTTGTATGAATGTGGTGGTCTAAACGTCGTTGACAACTTTAGTTTCTTCCAATAATCAGCCGACGGTGTGCCACAAAGCTTGAAAATCTTGTGAAGTTGCTCCACCTGGATCCGAATAAACTCATGTTATGGTTATATAACGCGTGTGATTACAAAAAAAAAATATCGCAAGTTAACCCATTCGAGTCATTTGAATGTAATTGATCTTTCTGATTCTAATAATTTGATTCATTTGAGATAAAAACATAACTCAAATCAACTTGTTAACAAGAGTAAAAAGTGTCATTTCCAACAAAATCTGACACTTATTTGAAAGTTCAGATGGTCCTGTGGTTAACCAAAATTTTGGATTTAGTCCTTTGCTTTCCAAAAGTACACGAATGGTCCCTGTAGTTTGTACTTTTTAACTCTTTTAGTCCTTACCTATTGCTAAAAGTACACGGATGGTCCTTATGGTTTGCACTTTGTAACGCGTTTAGCCCCTAACTTTTAGTGACTAAATGCGTTACAAAGTGCAAACCACTGGGACCGTCCATGTATTTTTGGCCAAAGTTGAGGACTAAATTCGTTACAAAGTACAAACCAGAGGGACCATCTGTCTACTTCTAAAAAGCCAGAGATTAAATTCAAATTTTTGGTTAACCAGAAAGACCATCCGTGTACTTTACTGTTTAATAAAAGTAGAATCGATTAAAGTCGATTCTAGCTCATAGTAGAATCTGTATAGTTCTACTATGCGAGAAACATATGATAAAGATTTGCATCATGTCAACCTCGGTCCTCCCGGGCATAATCGGCCTTCCGGCAAACATTTCTGCTAAGAGACAGCCAGCGCTCCAAAGATCGATACCTGGCCCATAGATCGTCGTACCTAACAATAGCTCGGGTGATCGATACCAAAGTGTAACAACACGGTTAGTAAGCGGAACTGGTTTTTTCGAATCATAATGGTTTGCAAGCCCGAAATCGGCTATCTTTAAGTTCCCATCTTTATCGATTAGCAAATTCGATCCCTTAATATCGCGATGCAAAATCCCTCTTTCGTGACAATGTTGCAGCCCCGAAAGCAGTTGTTTCATGTAAAATTTCACCTGAAAACAACACACATTACATTTTTTCAAACGTTATATAACGCGAAAAAATAAGATCGAACCTGAGGTTCGGTGAGCCTTTCACCGGGCCGAGAAATGATCCTCGATAAGTCGGTTTGCATATAGTCGAATACGAGATACAAACTATATTGCATTCGAGATGTTGCTAAACCTTCAAGCTTCACAATGTTGGGATGATCTAGCTTTCGCAACATCATGATTTCGCGGGCCATAAACTTGATGCTTTCGGGTTCAGAAGTGTCGAAACGAACCTTCTTAAGAGCTACGATTTTCTTGGTTTTTCGATCTCGTGCCTTGTATACGTTGCTGTAGGTACCTGAACCGATCTGTAACCGAAAAAACGGCCTCAAAATCCAAAATAGGTATTATCACAACAACCAAACTAAAAATAAAAAGAGTAAATACCCGGATGGTCACTGTGGTTTACCAAAATTTTGGGTTTAGTCTGTGGCTTTCCAAGAGTACACGGAGTCATGGATGGTCGTTGTGGTTTGTACTCTGTAACACATTTAGTCCTCAGCCAACAAAGCTAAATGTTTTAGCAAGGTCCAACTTATGGACTAAATGCGTTACAAACTGTAAACCACATGGACCATCTATGTGCTTCTGGAAAAAGCTGGGGACTAAATGCGTTACAAAGTGTAAACCACAGGGACCATTCGTGTACTATTGGAAAGCTAGGGATCAAATCCAAAAATTGATAAAATACTGGGACCATTCGTGTACTTTATTCAAATAAAAATAACAAACTTTTTTTATACCCTTCACTATTTATCAACGGATGTCTAACGAACGCTTTAACTACATTAGAAATAATAAAAGAAATTAGATTTCACAATGTTTTGTTGGAAATTATGCACAATTTTTTCGAAAAAGTTTTTCTATGATATTTAATTTATTTATTTATAAAAAACACCTTTTTATCAGAAACCATGGTTTCCTACGTATTTTCGACAAAAATGCCATAGAAACCATGCATTTTTTAGTAGTGAAATAAAAAAAAAAATAGATTTCAGATAAGATTTCGTTTCAGACTTCATACAGACCTTATCGAGTTTATCATAAGCTTCCGCACTCTTTGGTACCAAACCATCAAGAGCATGTTTCGGGACATTATCCGTCAACCATTTCGGCCACCCATCCACCAACTCATCAAGCTCATCCGTTCTCACGGACACACTACTACTCCTCCGTGCCACACCACCATCACTACCACCACGACCACCACCACTACTACTACCACCCGTACCACCACCACTACCATTACTTCTCCGCGTCCCCTCCATTTCTCTACCACTCACCGCCTTCTCCTTCCGTCCACTACCGCCGGAGCTACCGGAACTCCGGCCACCGGAAGTTGACTTTCTTGACCCTCTAACATACCCATTTTCCATTTTGAGTTTGTGAAGACCTTGATGTGTTGTGGCATCCACTAATGGCTTTGTTGGAGCACAACCCATATAGGAGATACCTATGTAAGTGATGTTTGACAGCCTGTTTGGGAAGGTGACATTGACAAGAAAAATGTTATGTAACAAAACAAAAATTAATATGTTTGGTTGATGAAACAAATGCAGGCTTTTTTTTATTTATTTTGATTTCATTTCATAGGATTAATATGTAACTTGCCGGCCAATGCCGGCTATGTGACTGATTACTTTTTCCAATAATGATTCCAAAATAGAGTATTTCCACGTGGCAAAAGGAAAATGGTGTGACATGACACTTGTTTTTCTATTTTTGTCCAAATTCGTTTGTTTTTAATAAAATACTAGTTTAAGAACCTGCGAGTTTCGCGGATGGCTTAATACAAACATATAATATCTACTGACATTGAGATGAACTTTGTAATGAAAGAACCTTTCAGTATAAACGTATAAAAATTATACTGAACTAAAAAATTATAGATAAATGAGTACATGAAAATCACAAATCACTAAATACTTCTTTATAAACTACATTTGTCGTTTTGGAAAATGGTGTGACATGACGCTTGTTTTTCTATTTTTGTCCGAATTCGTTTGTTTTTAATAAAATATAGTGTTGTCTTAGGTTGTTTGTCGTAGTGAAAATGGTTTTTTAAGTAATGTCGTTTTAGAAGTTGATATTTTCTTTTAGTGGTTATTTCGATGCTAGTCGGGTGATGTTTTATATAAATCCGAATAAGGGATTGTGAAATAATTTTATTTTTATTTATTTTTCAATATAAATTCTAGGAAAATTGAATTTTAATAAACCTAAATATCTTTGACAGCCCAACTTCCAACATACTTTCACTGAACAATCTCATTCTAAGACCATGTATAGTGGTTAAGAAAAATAATGCCCCTACCATGGGGCATTATCCGACACGTGGCAGTCCAGTCAGCATGGGGCATTATTGCAAAAGTGGTATAGTGGGGCATTATTCCAATAACGACCATGCAATCATTTCATAATTTTTTTTTAATATAAAACATAAAAATCTTCATTAATTTAAAATAAAAATTACACTACTTGAAATAAAAAAAATACCGAAAAAAAACAGAAAATAAAAAAACAGAAAATAAAAAAAAACCGAAAAAAATAAAGTTAAAAAAAAAAGAAGATGATCTAGAGTCCATATTTTTCTTGAATTTTTTGGCGACGCATTTGCGCAAGGATCAACGCATCGCCTTGGAGGTGGTCGATAGGTTTGGACAAAAACTCAATGTCCTTTTCCATTTGCCTCGCCTCTTGCATCTCGTTAAACTTTTTGGTTTCGGCCACTCGTTCTTTCATAATCTCATAACGTTGGTGGCCGAGGTCGCGAATGTCTTGGAGACGACGGTTCATCTCCTCGAAATCTTCCTTTAACTCGAGATCGGAAGACGACTCGACCGTTTTTTTCCCGGTTCGCTTATCCTTTCTTCTACCGGGCGGTCGGGTCAACTCTTCTTCAAGTTCCTCGTCAACGTCCACCACCTCATTTAGATCGACATTGCGGGCATCCGATGTCGGTGTTTCAGGGTCAACGGAGGATGATGTTTTTGACCTTTTAGCTCGACGTCTACTACTAGACGTCATTGGATTAACTAGCGCCCACTTTGGACTTTTTCGTAGTAGATCCCAACACTTATAGTACGGGAAAGGGCATTTCGTTCTCTCGAACTCGTCCAAAGTCTCCGTTAAAACCCCGACGTTAGCTTCACCGCTCCCACGATTATCGAAGTTACGTTGGTACACTTCTTGGAACGCATGACACTTGTTGATGTCGGTCCATTTGCTAGAAATGGAATCTTTGTCCCGATGTTCGCCTTGACCCCACGTACGTTAACATGCTCGGGTACGTTAACATGCTCGGGTCCATTTCTTGAAGGTTAAACGTGTGTTGCGGTTGGGTTGTGTTCGGGTTCATGGGTCTTGCGGGGACACCAAAAGGGGGTCGGAATGGATGCATGATTGTATAAAATATAAAAGAAGTAGGAGAGAAAGTAAGAGTTTTTTTATAAAAAATAGGAGAAAGTGGGTGATATATATATAGTGGGTAAATTTTTGAATTAAAAAAAAAAAGTTAAACATTTGACCGTTGTCAACGGTCATCTCTTGGCCCAAGTGAGTTTTAAGCGTTTTAATTAAAACGCCAACGTCCTTTTTTTCGAAAATAACGCCGTATAACGTCGGGTGTAGTGGGGGGGCGTTTTGGGGCGTTTTTTTCAATTTTTTTTTAAAATACCGCCCCACTACGGGTGGTCTAACTAAAAGTTACTTTAGTTAGCTTTCTTTTCGCTTATGTGGACTGTCACATAAGCAATCGTTATCAAAACTTTGACTTATTTGTCACATAAGCAGTTCATGTCAACAAAACTTTGACTTTTTGCCACTTAAGCAGTCCAGGACCCCACCGCGTTAGCAAAACTTTGATTTTTTTTTGCCACATAAACAATCTACATCATCAAATCTTTGACTTATTTGCCACATAAGCAGTCCACGTCAGCAAATTTGACTTTTTTTACCACATAAGCAATCCAGGTCGGTAGAACTTTGACTTTTTTACCAAATAAGCAGTCCACATCATCAAAAACTAACTAATTTAACTTTTAGCTAGTATAAAATCGATAATGAAAAATAGGATAAAAATTGGGACTATCACAAAACAATTTCTTAGTTGGAATTGTTGTCGGCCATTATTAAAATCTAATTTTTCTATATTCTATTACAGACTGTGTTATATAAGTTATAAATTGGATATGAGTTAGCTTGTAAAAAAGTTGTATCAAATTTTTTAAAAAGTAAATGTTATATACACACTAACATAACAGAAGAAAACTGTCAAACAAACAACATAATGTAAACAGTTTTAACAAAACACATTGTACTTACTAAATTTAATAAAAAAAAAGCACAAGGTCAATTCAAAAAAAAAAAAACAAAAACAAAAAAACGAGTGACATCACATGGTAAAAAATTAAAAAAAAATGTGTAATTTTTTTTTACATAAAGTAGTTAAAGAAAAGTAAGTTATATTTTTTTGTGTAATTAACCTTTTTAACCTTCATGTTTTTTTTCCTTTAACCTCTGTTCTGACTAGGGGTGTTCACGATCCGATCCGATCCGATCGAGGGTATGCTCATGCTCGGATTGAATTACAACCGATCCGATCCGAGCGGATCAAATTTGTAAAACCGATCGCAAAAGTGATGCTCATGCTCGGATTGAATTTTTCGAGCGATCGTCGAGCGATCTTCGATCGATCTTCGAGGCGACGAGGCCTGAAACAAGTCCGACGAGGCGACGAATAAAGACATACCGATTGAAGCCTGAAACAAGTCCGACGATTAATTAACAAAAAAACATACCGATTGAAGCCTGAAACAAGTCCGACGAGGCGACGAATAAAGACTGGAGCGAACAGAAACAGATATTTAACGATTATTGAAGAATGAACGGATACATATATTTAACGATATGTTGCAGGAACTGAAACAGGAGCGACTAACCTTTTAGGAGACACTTGAGCCGATGATTGTCCGATGAATTAAGTCGGAGACACTTGAGCCGATGATGAATTGAGTTGGAAAGGGAGACTGAGAGTCGACGGAGACACTGAGCAGTTGAGACTTGAGAGCGGCGACTGAATGAGTGAATTGTTATAGGAAATAGATTTAGGGTTAGATTTTTATACTAAATATGGGCTAATATTATTTGGGCTTTTAATTATTTTGGGCTATTATATTTTTTGGGTTTTTAATCTATAAAATATAATATATATATATATATATATATATATATATATATATGTGTGTGTAGTGTAAGTATATGGAGAAAACCACTTTTATTGAGAAAACTCGGGAAACCACAAGCTCCCGACATTTTTTTTTTTTGAAAAAAATAACACATGTAATATACATGTTTTTAAGACATTTGGGCCAAAAAAATCAAAAAAGCGCCGAAGGGTTTTTTTTTTTAAAAAATAAACAAATTTCAGCAACTTTGCAATGTAACACGTGTTACACAAAAAATGCTGAAATTTGTTTTTTTTTTAAAAAAAAATCCTCTCGGCGCTTTTTTGTTTTTTTTGGCCCAAATGTCTTAAAAACATGTATATTACATATGTTATTTTTTTCAAAAAAAAAAAATGTCGGGAGCTTAGAGTTTTCTGGGTTTTCTAGCTAAAAGTGGTTTTCTATATATCCTTACCCTGTGTGTGTATATATATATATATATATATATTAATTATTAATAAAAATAATTCGAGCGAAACCGAGCGATCGTCGAGCGAGCGGAGCCTTGCTCATGCTCGGATTGAATTTGAATCGAACCGATCCGATCGGCTCATTTACAAACTGAGCGGGAATCGAACGAGCATTTTTCGATCATTTTTCGAGCGATCGTCGAGCGATCTTCGATCGTCGAGCAGTTTGGACAGCCCTAGTTCTGACTTACTCTTACAATTTTGGTCCAACTTTGTTTTCTGATATATGTAATGTGGGCCTTATGAAGGTTCATATGTGATTATGTGACCAGTAGAGTTGCTCCAGGCCCCTTAACATGTTGGGTAGTAAATTATAATGTTGTGGTTGCTTTTAAAAGTCTCACAAGAAGGCAATAAAAAAACAATAAGCCTAATTTATAATGTAGGGTGCAAATAATGTACTCTTTGGTTGAAACTTATAATAAAACTTTTCTAACATAGAACATACTATTTATATAAAAAAATACACATATATAGAGTTGGTTTTAGTGACGATTTAGTTTGATTATAAAACACAATTATAATACAACCATAATCGAACCACCGGTTTATAAACTGATTCGATTTAGTTGTGTCAGTTATTTCGATTATGATTTGGTTTTCTGCTCATCCTAGTGGTACATAGTTATAAAACCGTAAAAATTTGCATTGTTCACAATATAACGATTTACGACTACAAATTACGTATATTAAAAGTGATTTCCAAACATTTACGTATCTTTCGACTATAAATTTAGGTGTGATTAAACCTCAAATTTCTAGAATTGACAAGAAATCATAAAAAAACAACAATAATAGGAGAATAAGATCATGTTAATTACGAAGAAACAAATTAAGAATAAAATGACCCAAAAAAACTTGATTATGAACAAATGTTATCAGCGGTCATAGTACCATGTCATCACGTTGACTTCATGCAACAAACAGATTAAATTTGTTGTAAATGCCAAAGATGACTGTCATTTACAACAAATCTCAAAAGATTTGTTGTATCGTCGTACGATGATGTCAACATGATGACATGATACAAAAAAAAAGTGTTTTTCAATCGTTAAAAAGCGCCAAAACACACACAAAGCTACAACCTCGAAACTACATTATCGTACACGAACATGTTTTCCCAGTGCTGTTTTCAAATTCATCATCTGAATCACTGTGCTCGCTGCAGATACAAGTTAAAATATGAATTAGTACATATTGTTCATATAAAAAAATTTAACGAGAAGCAGAAATTGTCATAAGATTTTATAATATAAATGTAATTGTATTATATACATTTGTGTTTTTTTTTTGTTGTAAATTTTAAATTTAGTATATAGATTTGCGGAAAAAAAATTAAAAATTAAAAAAATCGGGTTGAACGGGTCATGTTTGGGTCAACCTGCGAATATCCGGGTCGTGTTCGGGTTTTTATGTATGACATGATTTTCGGGTTCTGGTCGTGTGGGTTCGTCTAAAATTTTCGGGTTCGGATCGGGTTGAACCCACTAACCCGACCCGTTTAGCACCACTAACCTAAACAGTCACTAGATATGTTAATGACTCCATTCGGTTTATGGTTTATTTCTAACGGGTCAGCTAAACATGTGATTTATCAATTTATATACTATAAGAAAATCATACCTGGGCTCAAATTCCCGAATCTCACAAAGTTCTCCGCCTGTAACATCGGTCCAATGCACACTCCGTCTAGCACTTTGGTGTACGGGCTCGGGTTCGACCTCATCACACTTATTTTCTGCAACCGAGACAGTAACAGTAACAGTCGAGGCCCGTTTCTTCAAGCTGCTTTTAAGCGAAACTGCGTTTACGCCATTAGTATCACCATCACCTTCCGCTGAATTTGAGGGTTGAGAATTTTCGTCAACTTTTTCTAAATGAGAAGAACTTTTAACGACATCTTGCTGATTCTGGGTGGGTCCCACAGACGGGCTCTCGAGCCCTGTGGCTGCGCAACCAAAGCAGGTGAGCGAGGCACACCTGCAGGCACCGCGGCTCTTATTGGCAGCCAGTTGGAGGTTCGGGTCGGTTGTTTGGTCCACCAAATGGTACTGATTCCACGGGGTAACTCTCATGGGCTTCTCCTCTTTTTTCTGGCCCAATAGAAGTAGGCTTAGCCCGTTACTGTAGCCCGTAGCTGAGGAAGAGAAGAACCTTCCTCCTTCCACTGCTAATAACATCAGTTCTTTTCATTTGAGCCCACCATAAATCCTCTCTTTATTCGAACTTTCTAAACCCGACAATCACCTTCAAAGTTCAAACTACCTATAGTTGACCCGAAGAAACAAGTAAGCAAAAAGTTACATGTTACAAATAAGCGAATTGTTAGAGAGATTTTTTTTTTTTGGTACGGATTGAAACGGGCTGGGTCAGGTTGGTGCAAAACAAATTTTATGCAACAGTCAAATGATAGTCAAATTTGTTGAGTAAATAGATATAGGAGGTTTTATGCATTTAAAAATACAAAACGGGCTTCTTTGACCCGTTTCCTTTTTCGATATGTTTTTCTTTTATTTTACATTTTTGCAGCCCTAATAAGGGAAATATTCAAAAATTAAAGTAGCGACGCGCGTTTATTTCATTTTCAGAACCGTTATTACAACATTCCCGCTTTAAAAACCGTTATAAAATCATCAAACGTTTGAAAAGCGGTATAAAAATCACTTAAAATTCGTCAGGCGTAAAACATTTTCTTGATCAAAGTCTCCCAGATTATCAGTTTTTTCTTGATCAAAGTTGCACAATTTTTTAGTATCAAGTTTTATTCTAATTATTCCATTATTTCCATGTCACATAAAATTATCTACTTATTTATAGCTCAAATAATCAGTTTAATACTAGCTGCAACAAAACTGAGTCCTCAATTATCAAATGATAAATAAAATTTACTTATACATCATATTATCATTCATGTATCCATAACATAATTTAACAAACAAAACATTCCAAACACACACACACAAAAAAAAAACAAAAAACAAAAAAAACAAAAAAAAACACTAATCACTACCAACAAAACTGATCATTAGTTTCAAAAACACCCTAGTTCACTTATCACAAGATTCTTAAATTCTAAACAAGAAATTAATAACAGTTAAATAAATAACAAAATAAAACAGAATATCCATAGCCCTTAATCAATAAACTGGATCCATAAAAACTATACTGTCCCTATTAAAAAAAAAAGACTTTTTTTTTTTAATCTCAAGAAACCAATTAAATGTTTCTTACTAAAAAAATCAGATTCCTCACTTAACATGACAAAAAACTAAAATCTTAATAAGTTCATAGTTAAAAAAAAAAAAAAAAAACTTTGAATGGTTGAATTAATGAAGGGAAAATAGGACTCACGGATCTGGGAACGAGTTCAGGTTACATGTGTGGGTCCACGTTGCCGGAGTTGATGGTAGTGTGGTGGTTTCCGGTGACCGGAAAATGGTTTGAAAGAAGAAAGACTGCGGTGTGTGTGGGTGGATGTGGTGTGGGTTTGCAAAGTGATTTATTATTTATTTAGGATATAAAATATGATGGGAAAATGGGCAACTCAACATTAAATGAATATTTAATTATTGGTTTTTTATTTTATCATGGAATCAAATCGAAGATTTGACATTCTTTACACCACTTACGCATAACCAATCTCTTACGCATAACCAATCCTCGTGTGCCACGTCAACTCCCCTCTTAAACTCCCCTAACACCCTAAATTGATGGCGACACTCCCCTATTAGGTGATTTGGTTTTTTATTAAAAAAAAAAAAAGGAAGTTTTTCATTGGTTGATTGAATGGGGCCCACCTTCTCTCTCCTCTTCTCTCTTCGGTGCCTCCTCACCAAAATTGGTCCCCTATCTCACTCCCCTCTTGGATGGCGGTGGGTGCCCGCTCGGCAAAAATGGTCCCCGCGTGGGTTTTCGGTGGGTGCCCCGCCCACCCTTATTGGATCATATAATCTCCTACCGAATAAACTTCAACTAGAAATGAGAGCCGCCGCAATGCGACGGTGATTCTTTAGTTATAACTAAGTCGATCTAGGAGCCGCACGTTATGTTACACCTGTCAAACGGGAAAAAAATAGACAATGTAAAAACCTTCACCCATACACGCACGTTGCATCATGTTAACTCGCAAAATTTAGAACGAAACGTAAAAATATTAAACAAAAGACGCACGTTGTGATGTGTTAAGTCACAAAATTTAGAACCAAGCATAAAGCGAAAAATTTGCGGAAAATAAAAACTATAAAGGACCAAAGTTGAAAGTAAAAAAAGTTGTGAGGATAGATTGCAAAAGATAAAAAGTTTTGGGTTAAAATTAAAAAAACAAAATAGTTTTGGTTTAAAAGTAATTTCTGAAATACTTTTGGGTGAACAGTAAAAAAAATCAATATTTTTTTGGAAAACCCCCAAAGCCAAGGTTACGACAACCATATGCATAACCATTTTTTTTTGAAACCCCCAAAGCACACCCAGCGTTGCGGCGGGGCATAAAACGATGTCAAATAGTACTAATGTCACACAACCGTCATCGACCACCAACACTAACTCGACCTAGGATCTGCGTGTTGCGACGAACCTGTCAAACATGAAAAAATAGAGGTAAAAACGGTGAACCACACATGCACGTTACGCCGTGTTAACTTGCAAAATTTGAAACAAAACATAAAAAAGTTGAACCACACTCGTACGTTGCTTCGTATTAACTCGAAAAATTTAGAACTATACGTAAAACGAAAATTTGCCAAAGATGAAAAGTATAAGTGATAAAAATTGTGAAGTTAAATCGCAAATAATGAAAAGTTTTGGGTTAAATTTAAAAAAAATTATGTAGGGTTAAAATTGTAAAAGGTAAAAACATTGGGTTAAAAGTAAAAAAATCAATTTTTTTTTTTTTTGAAAATTTCCCAAAGCTCAATGTACAAGTGGTTATGCACAAAAAACTTGCTTATTTATATATGGAATAATTATTTTTCTATTTGAACTCATAAACATTGTTTATTTTACTTTATTATAAGGTTAGATTAGATAAGGTGCTGTTTGTTTTTTGCCCAGAAGCTCTTCTGAGCACTTATGTCTGCGTCGCGCAGAGGCGCGCAGACATAAGGTTCCTGCAGGGTGTTTGTTTTCTTGAAGATCTGCAGACCAAAAACGTCTGCGAGGCCTCTTCCCCAAGCAGACCTGTCCACAAGTCTTCTAACCTCTGCAGACCTCTTCACCCTCTTCAAAACATTCACCTCCCTGCTCCGCCACCACATCTCCGCCACCACCTCCCTGCTCCGCCACCACCTCCCTGCTCCGCCACCACCTCCACCACCACATCCCTGCCCAAACCTCCACCACCACATCAAACCCCAAATCGAACCAAAACCCCAAAGCGGAGATCGTGAACCCCAAATCGAACCAAAACCCCAAACCGTAGAGAGAGAGAGTGAGAGAGATACCGTAGAGAGAGAGAGAGAGAGATCGGTGGTGGTTGATCGAACCTTCTTCTCCGAAAACCAAAACCCCAAATCGAACCTTCTTCTCCGGCGAGCCCCCTACTTCTCCGGCTCCACTTTCTTCTCCGGCTCCCCTTCTTCTCCGGCTCCACCTTCTTCTTCGGCTCCCCTTCTTCTCTTTCTCCTCTTCGGTTGCCGGCTCCCCTTCTTCTCCGGTGGGTGGTGGCTGAAGTGGTGGTGGTTGATTGTGGTGGTGGACGGTGGTTGTGGTGGTAGAGGGAGGCAGGGAGAGAGAGATGAGAGAGAGAGGTTCTGGTGCTGAAGTTGTGGTGGTCAATTTGTCTGTGTTGTGTGTTTTTAAGATATGAGAAGAGGTTTTTAAATATAAAAAAAACAAACCCTCTTCTCCTTGCAGACTGCAGACATTTGGTCCACCTCTTCTTCTGCAGATGTCTGCAGATGTGGTCCGCAGACTGCAGACCTTTTCCCACAGAAAAAACAAACAGCACCTAAGTCGTTTGATACAGAACCAGTTTTAAGTATAAATTGATGGGAATTGCATAATTAACATGTTCGGCTTGAGTTATATTATTAGAAAGAGAGTGCGGTAAGCGATTAGATACGATTTTACAACTTCTCTACTTAAAATAAAAGATAGATTTGCGGTTATTATACTCAACAAATAGTTCAAAGTTGGTTTTAGGAATTATTATTATTATTATTATTATTATTATTATTATTATTATTTATTTATTTATTTATTTATTATTATTATTATTTTTTGTATAGAACAAGCGGATAATTAACATGTTGAAAAATAAATATTATCAAAGTCCACCTGACTTATGAATACTTTTGTTTATTTGTAGATAGTTTTACGAGCTTAATGTAATAAAAACAATAAGGCTATACGGTATGGGGCATGATTTTCCTCTACCTCATCAAGTTTTTCTATCAATAGCGCCCTGACACCATACCATGAGCGCTATTGGGGGCGCTATTGAAGTCATTGCAGTAATGAGCATTCGCGAGGTGATGTGTGTGTGTGAGTTATTAAACATTGGGGGTGTGGGGGAAGGGGTTATTGCAGAGAATGAGAAAGAGGGGACTCCATCACATACCATGCTAGTTAATAGTTATTGAGTAAGGACAATTAGAGCTCCCTAGTTGACGTGGTGCATACGTGGCACCAGCCTACGGGTGTGATTATAACATCTTTAATACGACATGTAACTTTAACAAGTTAACAAAAAATACTATATTTTTTAAAGTGACAAAACCGCTTATTTCAAAATAAAAAATAATAATAATAACAAGATCTAGGTACAGCCTACTATGCATGAAGTACTAGTAGAGATAGAGGATAGAGATGCCTCAACTATGTAAAGGGCAAAACCGTGTTGGATGGTCCAAAACCAAAAGCAACACAAAAAACTCTTTTATAATCCTTTGAAGCTTTTTGGGTCTGTTTGGTATGGCGTAATGGAATAGACGGGTGAATGGAATGTACGAGGTAATGGAATGGACGATGTAATGGAATGGATCATTACCATTCCATTTCTTGTTTGGTTACCATGTGAGAATTAAATGAATTATTACTTTGTGTTGTTTGATAGGAAAGAATAGACGAAGGAATAAAATCGTTGATGAGTGACGGTAGTCGGTGGTGGTGGGTGGTGATAGGTGGCAATGGTAGCGATGGTCGGAGGTGGTGGCAGTGGGTGGCGGCGGTGGGTGTGGCAGGGGCAGAGGTAGGTGGTGGCGACGACAATGGTGGAGGGTGACGGGGACGATGGTGGGTGACGGCGACGGTGGTGGTCGGTGGTGGAGGTGGGTGGCGGCTGATGGCGGAGGCGGGGCTGAGTGGCAGCTGTGGCGCAGTGGTGTCGGGGGTGGTGGGTGGTGGCGAGTGACGGCAGGGGCGGAGGTGTGGATGGTGGGTGACGGTTGGTAGCGGCGGAGGTGGGTGGCGACTGGGGTGGAGGTGGGTGGTGGCGGGAGACAGTTGGGGTGGAGGTGGGTGGTGGTGGTGACGGAAGTGGGTGACGGCAGCGACGGTAGTCACGGCAGCAGCTATGACAGTAGTGGTGTCGCCCGTGAGTGAGTTATTAAAACCAATAAGAATAATAATAATAATGGTAAAAAAATAATAATAAAAATATTGTTAATAATAATAATATATCTTTCCATTCCTTGAAAGAATGGAAAAAAAACACCACCTTACCAAGAAATGAAAATTATTATATTTGGAAGGTTTACATTCCTTGTGGAATGCTCCATTCCATTACCACTTGACAAGCAAACATGTTTCTTTTCATTCCAATAGAATGCTCCATTTCATTCCGTCTTCTATTCTTTCGTACCAAACGCTACCTTTATATAGTTATCTTAAAGAAATGGCTAAAGTATAGCTTTGACATGGGTTTTTATATAATAAAATGTTGGTGGTGTGATGGAGGTTATAATGGCATTGTCAACTAAAAAAAGAAAGAAAGAAAGAAACATGAAGGTGGTCTTGGCTTTTTTTTAGAGTTCATAAAGGGCTTTATATCAGATTTAATGTTTGAAATTTGTAAAGAAGCACTAAAACAATCATTACTTAGAATATATATATAGCACGCATTATAAAGTCCAAACATTTATGCCATATATCGAAAGTCCATTTTTTTTTTATATAATAACAAACTTCCTTACATGGAACTTTATGAATTTGGTTTTATTTCAAATTAGTTTACAACTAATTTTTAAGATCTTTGGAATTTAAGATTTCTCATTTTTTATATGTTTTTAGTTAGCTATGTATTTAAACAACCAAAATATCATTAACATCACATAATATATAAAACTTTTATACATATTATTTATTTGTATCTTTTAAACGTACGTTCATATTTGTAGTACACAATGGGTCTGTAACCTAGTAGGTCAATAAATGAACAATTTTGTTACTAAAAAGCAAACCCATTATCATTGAAATTATTGAAATGTTATCATAACTTTGGCAAAATATTAATTTTCTCCCACAAAAAAAGTGGTTTATTTGTGTGAAAATTAATGTTCTCCCACCAAAAAAAAAAGTGACATATTAAAAGTTACTTACAAATGGACACAATGCAGTCCAAAAAAAATAAAGCCTAAGCCCGGCCTTAGGAACATACTAGCTCAAGTTGGGCTGAACTCTTTTGCCAAGACTTGGGTATCCCTTACAGGATCTAGAGCCATTTTAACTCTTGGTCCGAAGTAGATGTACACAAACTATTTAATTTCGGTTATGGCGGTTAATTTCAACCTTTATCTTTAATTGGTCCGATTAATCACTTGAACTGATTCGGTTAATAATAATTTATTTTTGGTTAGTTAATCGGTTTTTGTTTTTGGGATTTTTTGGCTAACCGGTCTACCAGTTAATTATCAGTCCCTATACTAAATCTCTATAACTAGTTACTAACCGGTGGTTATAATTAATCACTAAACTGGTTAATAGGTTCTTTTGCCCACCTCTAAAGGACATGTCCTAATATAGTGGTGTAAAAATCGAGCATACATGCAATGGAATCCATTTTTAAGAGTTTTTTTTTTTTACACATCCTCCCTTGTTAAGAGGCCGGCCTTATTACATATTTGTTCATCTCTTAAAATCAGTTACATATTTCCCCTACCTAAACTATATATATTACATATTTATTCTTTTCATTAAAATTACTCTAAATGAATTACTATTTTACCCTTAATGAACACATTAATTAACTATTTACATAAATCCTCCATCTAATACCATCAATTACACATTTTCCCAATTTTTCTAGTATTTTCTCAATTCTTTTACTTAATTCTCTTCCAAAACAATACCATAATATCTCGTAATCAATTGCTCTAAATTCTAGCAACAAGTCCAAACTATCATGCATTAAGTTGTTATATATTATTATGTATGTATAAGAAAAAGTATAATTAGCTATACTATACTCTAGAAGAAAATCAATCCATTCTCATTCAGGTCATGCTTTAAGATCTTGTACATTACGCATAAGAACAGATTTAGACTTAACAAATCCATCTCTGAAAGGAACAAATTTGCCATTTTTACTTCTTCTGGCTCGATCAATTGGCACACTATGAAATCTATTCTTACACTTTGTTTTTTCAATACGAACCGTATAGGGTTAACTTTAGATAGTTGCAGAGTGACAGGGTCAGTATTTGTATGATGGTTGGTATTGTATAGGGTTATACGATCCGTATAGGGTTCCAGGTTTTTTTTAGTTTAAAGTTTGAGTGTGGTTGTTGGTGTTTATTGTTGGTTATCTTGCTATTATAATTTATCTTTGATTATTTGTTGTTGCATATTGTGGCTAAATTAATAATAGCATATGTTAATCGGCACTCACTCTTAAATGACACTTCTTAATCATCATCATCTAAACGATACTTGACATTTATATTTTTAACTTTATACAACTGAGGGGTTGTTTGACAACATCTGAATGGTTAAATACTGAACCAGTAAGAGGTCTGAACCAGTAAGAGGTCTTAACCATTAAGAGCATGTGTAATGCTTAACCGTTCAGAGGCAAATGTCTTACAACTTCATATCAGAGGTCTTATACATTCAGACTATCTATCATGCTTAACCATTCAGAGACAAATGTCTGAACCATTCAGACATCTGCTCGTGAAACAAACAGTCTGAACCATTAAGTGCTAAACCAGTAAGAGGTCTGAACCACTAAAAGCTTCATTAAGAGGTAAACAAATAGCCCTAAGTGTGCAAATCATCAAACTTGTATGGAAGATTGATTCCCACGCATATATAGTTCTTGTTCGGTTGGTTATTCTCGATCCCACCCATCCAAAACAATACTATATTTTGTTTCCAAATCGCAAACCTATTTCAAATCAAGGCATTGGCGGTCGTATCTCGCAAAATTGGACCAAGATTTGTTCGATATTCGGAATGTTCGAAACCGACTTTAGTTTGCATGTTATTGAGTATAAATATAAAACCCTAAACGCTGGCTTACACCCTCTGAAAATCACTCGGCAATCTCATCGGAGACACGTCGAAATCGGTAAGTTTTTTGGACATCTCTTGTATGAACTGATTTTTGAAACTAAAGGATGGGGGTAGGGGAAGATGACTGCTTAACCAGCTGGGGTAGCCCAGTTGGCCACCGCCACCCACCTCTAACCAAGAGGTACCGGGTTCGAACCTTGGGGAGGGTACATCCCACCAAGGGTCGACTCGGCAAGGGCATTTACTGCCAGGCTCAGGCTTGTCGGGTGGCGGCCTGGGAGGGGTTATCTCCTCCGCGGTCAGGGGAACCGTGCATTACCCTTTTTAAGTGTGTTTTCTTTTATGTCAAACAAAAACCAAAGTGTCGCTGTGGTTGTTGCTGTTGCGTTAATACCCCTCCCTCCCTACTACCTTTTTATTTTATTTAATGTAGTATATTTAAGAGTTAATTACTGTTTTCGTCCATATAGTTTGTCAAAAATACTATTTCAGTCCATTAGTTTAAAAATTGCGATTTCAGTCCCTGTGGTTTCACTTTCGTAACGATTTCAGTCCTTGTTGTTTCACTTTCGTAACCGTTTCAACCCATTATTCTGTAAAGTATTACGAGGTGGACTGAAATGGTTACGAAAGTAGAACCACCTCGTAACCATTTCAGTCCTTGTACTTTACAGAATAATGGACTGAAACGATTAAGAAAGTGAGACAACAAGGACTGAAATCGTTACGAAAGTGAAACCACAGGGACTGAAATCGCAATTTTTAAACTAATGGACTGAAATAGTGATTTTTGACAAACCACATGGACGAAAACAGTAATTAACTCTATATTTAATCATTTTTTTAATTAGTCTTCATACTATAATTTGATGATTTTTCTTATAAATCGTCATATTTTTATTTTTAAGAGAAAAGCTTATTTCCACTTATTTCCACGAAAGTATACGGTCTGGAAAGCTTCTAACCTTCCAAGAGGTGACGATCATTGATTTCATCCGGATCTTTCAAGATCTAGAAAACCATGGTGACACAAAACACATATTTTACGAATAGAATTAAGCGCTTCACAAAACAATTAATCCGCGTTAAAATTAATATATCTTAGTTATACAAAAATTCCCAAATTGTAGGATTTAAAGTTTGCTATGTTTGTTGATTGGTAAGCACCCTTGTATTTTATATCTTTAGAATAATCTTTATCATTTGGAGTTTTCTTATTTTTTCGTAATAGACATCCAAAAAAAAATGTTTATTATATCTTAGTCATCGTCTAATTTAGCTCACGCTTTACATGTATGATATATTGGTTTTTGGTATTTAGTGGAAGTGATGGTCATATTTTGTTAGGTGTGAAAGCTACCATTCTATACACATGGAGTCGTCGCCATCACGTTCCAATTCCGAGTAAGTTTCATTTTGATTGAGTTTCCTACTTTCCCTGCTGTGATAAAAACTTTCGTGTTTCAGGATCTTGATGCTTGCTCTATCATTGCATAGCATTGCGTTCATGTTGGCATTAACGAATATTCGAACGCAAATGACGAAAGAAAATCAATCTGCTTTTGAGATTAACGGAAACGGAGTGTCTATGGTCGTTGCTATTGTTGCATTAACAGTGGTTGAAGTCACGTCTGGGATTTTGCTTTGCACAAACATAAGGGGTAACATTCTGAAATTTATTGGTATCTTCTCGGCATGCCTTGCTACTTTCTCGCTTTTGAAGGTAATTTTACCCGAACACAACTTGGTGTGGTATTTATTCAGTTATGTCATCTTTGGGAGCATATTTGCATCATCTACATGCATTTTGATTATGTGTCTTCCTGATGATGATGACAAGAACCTCAACAAGAGTTCATGCGTTTCTATTTTCACTTGCTTAGGACTTGTTCTTGTACCTCTTGCACTTGTGTTTGTGTTATTTGTCCCCAAAAATATCGATTGGATTGTGTATTCGATCATATATCCATCCATTGGAATGGAAGTTATATGCTTCTTTATGCTCATCCTCAAGGACTGTATTTACATCACGATTACCTGGGACGATAACCGAAACTTGGAAGCTCATCAAGGGATCCAACATACTTGACAAGATCAATAGCCAACAAACAATCATCCTTGAGTTAGTTAGTTACTTACATACAGGCAGGCTGCTGGCTGTCTTTATTTTAGAACAACAGCATACGTTTTTTTTTTTTTAATTTTATTAATAATATGTTTCTGGTTGGTATGGAATTTTATATGTATATTCCGACTATTCTTCAAATATATATGTATGTAACCACCATCAAACATATGCTGACTATTGTTTAAATAACCACAACTATCAAGTTATAGTATGTATGTGATCAAATAACACAAACCTCCCCATTCATACATCACCTGGCTTGAAAGGCTGGGCCACCTGGCTGGCTAGAACACTAATAAAGTTTTCAACTTCATAATAATAATAATAATTAATACGCTGCCATTAAAAAAAAAAGTAGAAGTAAAAGTTCAAGATCCAAATGTATCGTAAAAAAGACATTCTTATTCAATTCTTTTAAAATAAGTTGTCTAAAAAACCGAAAAAGCAACATCAGATTTCATCGTTCAGATTCAGACCTATAATCAACGAAACGTGTCACTTCAGTCCAAAAAGATACCACCTTGCGCCAATTCCGTCCTCAACGTTTTTAACGGCGCGTTATCTTTTTGGACTGAAGTGACACGTTTCAATTTTTTTTTTCGACTGAAGTGGCATTTTCCACCAAACCACAGGAACGAAAATGACAATTAACTCTATTATATATATTGAATTAAATAATTTTCCATACAGCTACAAAAATATTATGTGTTTCTTTCTTTATAGATGAAAAAGAAGCAACAGTATGAAGGACATGACATGATGCCATCAGCCATGTTCCCTTTATCTTTCATTACACTTCAAGACTCTGTCACAACAATCCAACATATATTATAACATTTTCTTCATGTGTTGTATCTTAATTTTCATGCACAAGAAATTTTATGCCATTTTTCTAGTTTTAACCCATCATACTACTAGATAATTGAACAATTGCTACCAAAATTTTCGACTAAATATAGTCAGCGATCAATTTATGACCGTTATCATTACCGTCGGAAAATTAGCAACCAACCACGGTCCGGTAGCCCGTAGCAGAACAATCGCAAATTTAGAGCAACCTTTTTTGACTAGTCCGTTTTTTTAATATACTAGAACAGCCTTTTTTGACTAGTCACCTGACCCAAACCGACCCTTTTCTATCATCTTCAATTTCACAAACTAAAATCAGCAACAAAGATAGGTTCATCAAAGATAAAAAATTATCAAACCAAATATCTCAAACTTTATAAATAACATGAAAAGATCCACACAGCTTTCCATCCCTCAAAAACACTTGCTTTTTTTTCACCATATGCAATTACAACCTTCACCACTAGTTTAATTTCTAAAAGAACAATTTCTTGACATTTTTTGACATTCAAAAACACAGAATATCTTTAAAAGGGCTATTATTGAGTAGAATCATGACCTGTGCTATCTGCATGCATGTCCATTGAAGAATCTTGATGATCATTATTCTTGACACCATACGCTTCTTGAGATATATGATAGTTTTGAAGGCTTCGACGAACAGGGCTTGATAACGCGTTTGAGAAAATGTAGTTTTTGGAGTGTTGATCGTTGTTTGGCCCACTAGATGACGCAGAACTTATAAAAGGGTTGGTGACTTGCTGGTTCTGCTGTGCGGTTCTTGGAGCCGTTGGTGGGTCCTCCACAGATAAGTCTAGCTCAGCCTGCACAGTATTGATGAAATCTGATTGTTAAATAAAGTAAAAGATGAAAGGAAGATATGATTAGTATCCACATGTTACGTGTATAATATAGTACCTCGATATAGGCTAGTATGTCTTCTGAGGTCACTCTCAAACCTTCAGCATCTTGCTTAGAAATCCATTGATAGAGCTTTTCCTGCAAAATAATAATATTAATTCAACAAAAAGTACATTGATAAGATTATCATCAATTTCTAGTTATTTTAATTCAACAAACTCACTCGAACGCATTGACAATGAATCAAAACTGACATTTCAAACAACTATAGAATAAAAGAATGGCTACTATTATAATTTATAACGCCATAAAACCATACACAAGACCTCATCATGTTAACTAATGAAGATAACACCAAAAAGCTACTTCCTTTAATCAAAAACCCTTGTACGGAAACATATGTTTTGCATTTCAAAAATCCTCAAGGGTTTAGCTAGCCTTTGTACGAATACTCGTTTGATCTACAACGATAAAACACTTAATCAAACACACTTTATTTAAAACATACTGTGGCCGTACAATTACACCATCTTCCAACTTCGAAAACACATTCTGATGGTTTTGCTAAACCGTGGCTCAACACACATCTTAGCAATCTACAAACACATATTTGACCAATGACAACGACGATATAACATAGTTTTCAAGAAAAAAAAGCTATTGCAACAGTTATAAAGCACACTTAACATGCATCACCAACAAATTACCCCTTTCAACTAGAGCTGCAAACAAACCGAACGAACATGAACAAGACCTTGTTCGTGTGCGTTTGTTAAAAAATATATGTGTTCACAAACTGTGCATGAACGCTCACCAAACGAAATTTTATGTTCGTGCTCGTTTGTTAAAGAAATGAACCTGTTCGTGTTCGTTTGTTAATCTTAGGCAACGAACAAAAACGAACGTTCATGAACACAAACTAATGTTCATGAGCACAAATGAAAAACACGAACACAAAGATGCGTTTATTAACAGAATAATAATACGGTGACACTTATTTAATATTTTATTTGTCAATTAAAGCATTTAAACAAGATATACAAACTAAAAACAATAATGAACTATCGAACACAATCGGACATAAACGAACACGTTACCGAACGTTCACCAACATAAACAAACGAACGCAGCCTCTGTTCATGTTCGTTCATTTAACTAAACGAACGAAATATCTTGTTCGTGTTCGTTTGTCTAATAAACGAATGAACGCAAACAAACTTCCCGCCAAACGGTTCACAAATTGTTCGCCGAACTTTCAGTTCGTTTGCAGCCCTACTTTCAACTATGCAAAACCTACAGATAGACAAACAATCCCACCACCAACCAAACAAACAAATCCAAATATCAACAACACATATTCAATTTCTTCAACAAATAGCACATACAAACAAAGTGCCCTAATGAATTTGCTAATACAGACAGATTATTAAACTTACCAAAACAAAACAAACACAAAACCTGATAGAAACAAAAAAGCACAAAAACTAGGGTTTTGAAAAGAAATTATATACCAAACCATGGCGTTCACCGGAGAGAAATGAGAGCTTCTGATGACTCATGGCCTGCGAATAAAGCTGCGAGAGAGAATTAGCGGCGTTGCAGAAGGAAGAGTACATCGTCCGATCCACTTCGTCCAGGCTCGTTGCCAATGATTTCCTCTTTTTCGCCATTAATATTATTGGAATCTAGAAAGATATATGAGGCGTTGGTTATTATTATTGTTGTATCTCCGTCTCGCTAGAAAACCTAAGATGAAGGTGTTTCCGGCGAATCGGATTCCGGCAACCGGTGGCTGTCAGAGGCGAGGAGGTTCTGTTACGGTTTACTCTGTAATTTATCTCTGAATTTGGTGGTAAAGATATCTTTGGGGGTTACATGAGGGGTGTTCCCGAGTCTCATCTAGGGGTGAGCAAAAGAAAAACCCGACCATTACCCGACCCGATCTGAGAACCGATCAAACATAAAATACGGAACCGATTTACTACCCTAAATATAGGGTCGTATTCGGTCCATAGGTCCAAGTCGGGTTTCACCAGGAAAAGAACCGAGAACCGATCTAAATACCTAGGTACTTGGGTTCGGGTCGGGTTGGGTATATTTTTGGTTCGGTTCTCGGTTATTTTCGGTCCGGACCTAAACTTGCTCACCCCTAGTCTCATCTACCAGGGGAGGGAAGGAAAATAAATTAAGAGAGAAAAGGAAAGTAAAGATATGATTTTTTTCGTATTCCTGAGTTTAATAAAAATTAAAGGAAAAGAGAAAAAATCAAATATTTTATGTGTTCCCGAGTTAGGAGGAAAAGAAAAGAAAGGAACAATTTTACCATTATACCATTTAAACATAAAACATTTTAATTAGATATGAGAGCAATTTAGTAATTAATAATATTTTCTCTCATAATCTCTCCAATTTGAGAGATTGAATATATAGACAAATTTTCTTCTCTTTCCCTCCTTTTCCCTCCCATTCTATCCTTAAAAAAACTCGGGAACATGGTTTTTTTATATTTTCATCTCTTTTCTTCCCCTCCCCTGTTAAATGAGACTCGGGAACAGATTATGCTCGAGAGAAATGATTGACTCGAACAAAAAGCTTTAACGAGTCAAGTCTTAACGAACTGAGTCTGAAATAAAGTTCGTTTAGTTATTGAGTCTGAGCTCGAGCCTCGTTTGGGCTCGCGAGCCTAAACGAGTCCAAACAAAAATTTCATTTTTATATAATAATAATAATAATAATAATAATAACAACAACAACATTGGTGAGCCGAGCTTTAGCTCGTCTGAGGTTATTCTCAAAATAGCTCGAGCCGAGCCCGAGCTTTGTGTTTTATTCGCGAGCTGAGCCCGAGCTTTGGGTTTTATTCACGAGCCAAGTTTGAGCTCAAATAAATGGGCTCGAACCAAGCTGAGCTCAAGCCTAGTCGGGCTTGGGCTCAGCCCGGCTTGTCTACACCCTAGGTTATATTATCAAATTTTCATTATAGTTAATTAAAAATTGAAAAACCACGTTTTATCTATAAAGTTTGTTTGTACGGTGGAAATATATGTGAAATTGTGAATACCCTAATTATATAAAACCGAATACAAAATAGCAAAGTACATTTTTATTGATTTTATATTATTTAATATTTCCTTATATTCTACAACTTTGAAATACTATTATATATACTTATAATTATATATACTTATAATTTGCAACATTTTTGTGCTATGGGAGTTGTACGGTTTGCATAAGTTGTGTTTTGTGCTTATGTATCTTGTATGTTGTGTAATATTATTTGTACAATGCTTTTTAGAGTTGTATTTTGTGCATACAAGGGTTGTATAGTGGTATCTGGGTTTATAAAAAACTGTGGGCTGGTTTTCATTCTCATTCCTCTCACAATAATAGCTTTCTTTCTCTCTATTAAAATCATCTCTTTCTCTCTCTTAAAAAAGTTGCCGGCGACGTTCTGTTTTCCAGAGAGAAGAAGAAATTGGGTTTCCTTTGAAGGTTTCGTTACTGTTGCCAGCGGTTCCGGCCGTCTCAGGCGGCGGTTTCGTCTCTTTCTTTCTCTAAAACCCTTGCTTCTTCCTGTGACAAAAATGCTTGTCGTTTCTCTCTAAAAAACATTGTCGGCGACCTGTGGTTGTGGGTGCGGAGTATTGTCCTATTTTTGGGGGTTTCACGACTGATTATGTTGGCACTGTTGTCGACAGTTTTTGAGCCGTCTATGGTGACGGAGATGGTATGTCTACATGGCTGAGACATTTGTTTCCTGGGCTTTTAAAAATCGAAACTGAGGCTGCTTTTGGGTGTAAAAAAAGCTTTAATCTCTTGGGTTTGGCTTGATGATGATGAGGCTTTGCTCATCTGAGGTGTTGATGTCTTTCTATAGCTTGCTTTATGCTATTAATATGTTCTTCATGGTTGAGATGTTTTGTTTCTTTTAACCTCCGTTTGTGAGATGTATGGCTATGATGATAAGCAAGCGGATCCGACCGCAGTTCTGAGCCTACTTGGTTTTAAACTTCCATATTTGTATATATTTTTTGGTCTTTTTTTGTTTGTTTTCGTTTCGATTGTAACGGTGGTTATGGTTGTGATGTTAGTGGTTTTGGTGGCGGTTGTCGGTAGTGGAGTTGCTATATAGATGACCGCCAATCCATCATTTGTTGCTGATCTTGAGGTGTTATGTTGCGATTCGGGATGTTATTGTTGGGGAAATTTAAGGGGTTTACGGTGAGTCTAAAGTGTTTTCTTACCCTGACTGTTGAGGCCACCATTTATAGCTTAAAAACAAAACAGGTTTTTAGTTCTTGCATATTTAGACCGTGGGGTATGGTGGGGTGAGGGTTTGGGGCATGGGTTGACATGTGGACTTTGAGGGGCACCGCTGGTCAGTTGCATGTTGGCTCGGTTTGGCGGGGCGTGGCTAGCCCGCATGGATTGGCCACGTGTTATAATTTTTTTTCAATTATTATAAAAATACACACAAAATAAAAAAAAAAGCCTAGCCACCTATAGCCTAGCCAACCCAGCCAATGAGAGCCGGCCACGGAAGACCGCTAGGCCCGCCTAACGTCCAGGCTGAAACCCCCGCCCAAGGGAACACGCCGAAACCCAATCCCACCCGGGGTGATGACTTTGGCGTTTGCACCCAACCCACGCCCCATACCCCATAGTCTTAATAGAGTATTAATGTTTTTGATCATTAACTTCAAAAAACTTTAGTTCTTGCATATTTAGTAGAGTATTAATGTTTTCAATCATTTAACTTCAAAAAACATGTATGGAATCAATAATAGAACTCTCCTCCATGTCTCGGTAATATTAAAAGTAAGAACTCGAAAGTGTTGGTGGGAATTTCAAAAAGATGGGATAAAGGTGGTGTATAGATACTTCGAATTCCAGGACGAATCTCAGGATATGTACAAAAGGCAGCAGTTGAGAGAGTTGGCTTTTTTAAACATTAACCTTCGATGGCACAGTACGCAGCCAAGAGGCAGTGTGTCGCCTTTTGGTTCCAACAAAATAAAACATGCCACGACCGGGTTCTAAGGAACCCGACATCATACTCGGGCTACTTTAAAACTAAAGATGAAACAAGTGTTGCTCTGACTTTAGATTCTACAATTGTTGTATTTATCTGTCATCAACCTGTGTTTATTAGTGTACACAATTATTGATATAACGTGTTTATTAGTGTACACAATTATTTATATAATGTTGTAGTTATAGTTGTTACTCGGATTTTGATGGCGAAAGAAGTATTATGATCGATTGCACGCCAATTTCGTTGCACGCGGCGCAACGCGCGCGTTACTTTTCTAGTTTGTTATATTTTGTAAGAATATATAAGCCATTAATATGTTCAGTTTCTATTCAAGTAAAGGAGTTCACATAATCTTATACATGTCTAAAGTTGCGAAATTTCTTTTAACTAATCATATACTCAGACCCAAACCCATATACCGGTCCCTTAAAGTCTCGGGCATTCTCAACGACCTACGGTTTTTATAGCATCCATAGTTACAGGGGCGGACTTAGAGAGTAATTAGCCGTAGCACGGGCTACGGCTCAACTTTGTACCGGTAGTGTAAAATTTTTATTTTTTATTTTTTCGATTTTTATACAAAGAACACCCTAAACAACTACGAGGACACCCCTAAAAAATTGTAAACCCAAATTGCAGTTGTAAATAATAAGCCTAAATCAGTTTATTAAAGCCCAGTTATGAAGAGTAAGCATTCAATAATGAAGATTGTATATAATAAGCCCAACCAATTGTTATTAAAGCCCAGTTATAATGTCATATGTTAGCCCAAACCAGTTATAATGTTATATGTTAGCCCTGTTATAATGTTATATGTCGCAGGGATACCAAACGTCGACTCAGAGGGCTGTGATTGTGAAACGGGAACGCATAGTTCCTGTCCTTCAGTTTATCGGGTAGTGAAGCTAGCTTTGCTTTTACCGGTTGCAACCGCAACCGTTGAAAGATGTTTTATTTTATGTATTTATTGTCGTTTTTTAGGTTTTGTTTTATTTTATTTATTTATTGTCGTTTTTTTAGTTATTGTATGATTGCACGGTGAATTTTTTTTTTTTGGATACCCTTGAGTTAATATCCTAGTTCCGCCACTGCATAGTTATGTTCTCTTTCAAAGCTCGGGTGAAGTTAAAAACATACAATTTACAAAATCCCACCCTTATAAAAGATTTAACATTTTTGAAAGGTTTGATACATTTTAGTTGACCCATTTATCAACTCTCTATATATAATCTATGTTTTAGATAAATTGACTCAAATAAACCACAAATTATATTCTCCCTAAATTGTGGTGGTCCTTGACTCCTTAGTGTATAAAAGTATAAACTATAAAGTACTTTGGGTCCAAAAGAAAAGAAAGAAACATGTGCTTGGAATTGGGCCCATAATTTACGCTGATTTTGTTTTATTTGGGCCCAATTGTGTGTTAAGTTTTGGTTAAAAGCCTATTAATGCATTATCAAAAGAAAATGAGCCAAGCCCATTTGATAGAACTGTTAAAAACCGAGGTGTTTAAACTTTCAATTTTCAAGGGCTATTTCCTTTTTTTTTTATTCTCATACTTCACTCTTTCCATTACGAACTCAAAATAACTTATATTACAAACGAATCGAACTTTTATCGAGATTGAACTATGAGAATCAACTCAAGCCCTTATCGTGCTTCTCAAGTTTTATGTAAAATATATATTTTTTTAGTTGTTCTAGAAATGTATTTTACTATTAAATACGATGTATGTATGTAGGTGTGTGTCTACCCGGTGTCGAGTCTTCTAGAGTCAAACTTAAGTTTGTATATTGAAGGCTATTTGACTAATTAATTTAAAGTCATACATGACCTAAGTGTTAGGCCAACACATATTTCATGTATCAATACACGATTAGTTACTTAGGATGAAAATACTAAATTGTATGCAAATATAAACATAAACCGGAGACAAACACAAGAACGATTTTGTATGATTTGACGAAATTTAGCGATCGGCTTAATTCATGGGCATTAACAAACATATCTTATTCTTGCTCTCGAAGCTACACTATTGGAACACTAACTATAAATATTTATAGCATAAACTCTGGCAGTCTAGCTGACATGAGCTTGTGTCTTATACACTATAATGTTGTTTGTTTGTTTTTTTTTTTTTTCTGAAAAGCCCTGCGCAAGCTCTTTTGTCTGCACCGCGCAGACCATGCGCAGATTGTTTGTTTTTCCGAAGACGTTTCATTAAAAAACGTCTGCGCGATCTCTTCTTGATGCAGACTTGGCCCAGTCACTTATAAGATCTTTTAAGGTCTGCAGAGAATTAAACTGGTAATGTCAATAATCCTCTCCCTTTATCACTCACCGAGAATAAGTGTTTGTCATATACACCTTTTAACATGACAATCATTGATGTACAACTATTTATTATTATTATTATTATTATTATTATTATTATTATTATTATTATTATTATTATTATTATTATTATTATTTTCACTCCGGATCATGTTCACAATAATCGAACAGAGACAAAATCCATTTGATTTGTCATATCATCTCAAATCATGATTTGACAATAAAGTTAAGCTTAGTTCTATTTCAAATATATATAGGGAAAATAGCCAAAATAGCCTTGACCCGGTTAACTTTTCCAATATAGTCAATCCAGACGTCTTGTGGAGACGTCAGAAACAAGTTGAAACGTATTGGCGGCTGACCAACCAACACCTGCCACGTGTCCGACACAGCTCAGACGGCTGCTTGAGACGTTTTAAAAGCTGAGCCGATAAGCTGCTACTTTTGCATGGCTTGAGACGTTTGAAGCCGGCTTTGAGACGCCTCAACACGGCTTGAGACGTCTGAAATTATTACTTTTTTTAAAAAATTTTAAGACGTTTCATTAAACCTTGAGACGTTTGAGACGTTTCACGGTCTCCAAAGTTCATAAAGTTTTTGAATTTAGATGTTTTAATTAATATAGTTTAATATATGGTAACGAGTATATAAATACAATATAAGATCAAGTTATAGCAGCTTCGAGACGGAGGATAAACTGGTTAAGATGTTTGGGTTATACATGGGTGGCGCGGGTTCGAATCTCACAAAGGGCCGGTTCTAACAAGAAGACCCTCTTTTTGATAATTTTAAGTTTTTTTAATTTAGACGTTGTTTTAAATATATAATGAGTATATAAATATAATACAACATCAAGTTATAACAGCTCCAGACGGAGGATAAACTGGTTAAGTCGTTTGGGTTATACATGAGTGGCACGCGTTTGAATCTCACTAAGGGCAGGTTCTAACAAGAAGACCCCCCTTTTTGATAATTTTAAGTTTTTTTAATTTAGATGTTTTGTTTTTTTTAATATAATAATGTTTATATATTTTCTTTAACTGTTTACGGGTTTTATTATCATTTTTTTTTAAATTTAAGACGTTTCATTAATACCTTTGAGACGTTTGAGACGTTTCACGTTATCCAAAGTTCTTTTTAAGACGTTTAATTCCTTAATTCAAACCTTGAGACGTTTGAGACGTTTTCCGTTTTCCAAAGCTCTTTTTAAGACGTTTGAGACGTTTTCCGTTTTCCAAAATTATTTTTAAGACGTTTTAAAGCTCTTTTTAAGTCGATCACAATTTTCAACCCCTGTTATACACAACGTTTTCTTCTTCTCCATATCTTATACCCCATTGGTGTTCACAGTTCAAAAAAAAAATGGGCAGACCCCCTAATTCAACAACCGGGTTCAAAGAAGTCAAGAAGTCATCTACAACGGGTCTAAGAAGTCATCTACAACGGACACAGATCTTCTCCCTTTTAATGGGATGAGATCGGATATCCTCTTTCACGTGCTCTGCGGGGTCGATCGGGTTCAAGAACTCATCTACAACGGACACGTCAAGGGTTAAACGGGTTGTTCGGGTCATGACGGTTCTGCCCGTTTAGGGTGGTGGATGAGAGTTTGGCTAACACATTGGGCTCTCACCAATGTGTTTGCCAGATCCTCTACCATCACCGATGACGTAGAACCGCAGAACCAAATGTGAACAACCCGTTACATATCGCCTAAGCCAAAATAAATGTGGGTTGATGGAACTTACCAGTTCACGACCCATATTTATTCCTAGGTGTTTCGATGCAAATTCCGGAATCAAAATCCGGATCTCCTACCCCATTTTAAATTTATGGAAATAGCGGTTTGGTGTATTCTAGTTCAAATGATTATATTTGTATGTTTTTGTGTTATGTTTTTTATGTACTTTGTATTCAATGATAATAAAGTTATAAATTTTACTAATTTACGTTTGAATTTCTGTTCAATTCAGTATAATTCAATGCTTAAAAACGTTTCAACAGCCTACTAAATGTAAGACATTTCAACATGCAAAGTTATATTAAATTAAATATTCATTAAACCAACCCCACTATATATACCCCTAATTCTAAACACACAGAAACACACACGTCGTTCTTCTTCTACTTTCTTTGTTCAACTTTCTTCTACACCCAGACACACACAAGCAGACATGGCTTCTTCCTCGTGGACCGAAATTGAGGACATTGCATTGGTGGAGGCTTGGGAGGAGGTGTATACCAATCCTCCTCGTCGAGGGCAGGGGGGTCTATGGGTCCGGGTGCAACAATATTTTGCACAACGCCATGGTCCGGACCACGGTCGCACCGTTGACGCCTTATCTTCAAGGTTTCGGGTTATACGCTTGGAGTGTAAGAAGTTCGAGGGTTACTACAAGGCTGTGGAGGATTCATCCCAGGGCCTTAGCGAGGAGGACATCAAGGCGGTTGCCCTCATCAACTTCCGCCACGCAGAACGGATTTATTCAGGAAACGGTACCTTCGAAATACCTTTCCTGTTAATGATAGTGTTTTTTTAGTCAAAGTTTAACCATATTTTCCTCAGCATATCAATGCATGGTGTAACAAGCTAATGTATCAACGGGAGCTTCACAGACGGTCAAGGGCGATGTCGTCAAAGGATTATCGATGGACAGTAGTACCCCCTACTTTTTTTACATGATAAGAGAACAAAATAGAGAGGCCTACGGATATGGAGACGGTTCAAAAGAAAATTTTCCTCCATTTTGGGACGTTGATACGGTATGTACGCTTTTTATAAATTTTCAGACCTTCATTTTAATAAATTTAAAAAAAGACTTTCTGTTTAAAGAAATTAGCAATTTTTTATTTTATGTTATATAAACAAATATTGATTTTTTAAATAATTTGTAGCTTGAAAAATAATTCCCTAAAAATAATACCTTTTCCGGTGCTTATTTACGTTTCATTTTTTTGCAGATTTACATGCCCGTAGCGCAAAACGAAAACCACTGGTTACTTCTAAAAATAAATATGCGTTCGCTTAAAATATATGCTTATTTTCCCGATAACTGTAACCTAAGTAATTGCGGAGAAGGATTTTGCATACACAGGAAAATACATCAAATTCTTTTAGAATTTGAATCTCCATTCGTATGGTTTCTGGGCCGTATATCGTACTGGAAACACTCGGGGATAGAGAGTGTAGAAGCCTTAGAGTATTGCGGGGATGTTGTGTGGCCTGACCACAGAGCTCATATTGGCCGAAACTCAGGTGTTATCATATGTATGCTATTGGAAAATCTGGTTTACAACCGTTCATTGACATGGAACGAAGTAAACATGCAGGATGCTTGTGTCAGATATAGACGCTACATGGCTGATGAACTCTACGCCGGGCGCTACACACCTATTAATTTTTGAAGGCTGGACGTACGCATTGTAAAATTTAATTCTTACATAAATTAAAAGTACTAATTACTATTGCGGTTACGAGAATTTGTTACATGATTTTCCTAATTAAAAGATAAAAAAACTAAGCTATTATTAAAATTCTGCTAAATTATAAGATGGACAAATGTCATCCGTTGGACTTTGGGTTTCTGTCTCTTTCCCTTTTCCTTTGCCTGGTGATTTACGTGAACGAATCTGTGATGGCACTGGATCTAAACAAACGTCACGACCATGGCCGTATGTTCGACACCGCGAACAATATACCTGAACGGGCTCTTCCCCACGAGACAAGATTCGGGTGTTTTCTTTTGGACTGCCAGACTGACGTTTTGTAATATGCGGCGGTAATACACTGCCAATGCCTTGTGGTATCACCCATTCAGACCTATGAGGCAGAGGATTAATCGATTCTTCATACGTTTTTTTGTATACTTCGTTTGAATAACACGAGAATGCATAATGACTGCAGTCATGTTCACCCAAAAATCTTGAAACAGCAATCACATGCCCACAAGGTAGACCAGAAACTTGCCAGACACGGCAGCTGCACGAACGATTCAAAAAATCAACTAAACCCCTTTTCCCACCGTCTTCAACAAGAAAACTGTCTGCTCGGATACCTACAACAGTCCAGGTTCTAGACCCTTCAATTTTCTTTAAAATTTTCTTCTGTGCCCACTGAGTCAGTGAGTGGCTCTCCTGCATGCCCTCCAGTCGACGGTCATAAAACCATTTTTGTACGGACTCGCGGAAGAATTCGATAAGTTGCGTTATCGGCATCTTATGTGTAATACCCGTCTAATTATTTAACGTTTTTCGTTTAACTTACGAAAATAAATAAGAAATTATGTGTAAATACTGTCGAATAATACGGGTGAATTAAAACTTTTACAATTTGAAAATATTACAATTTAATATCTAACGAATTGCCGTTTAAAATAACGACGAAACAACGTGCGGAAGCTTTATTCTAGTGTGTTCGGTTCTTGCTCGACGCTCGATCTTCATCCGGGAACACTTGGTATTTTCCTGTGATCAAAACCAACCTAAAAGTTAGTTTTGATGCTTAAACAATAGGTTAAACAAGTTCTAAACAACAACCCATGAGATAAACGAAAAATTTCCAGTTTTACAGTCTGACGCGGGGAGCGACAGATTTAAAGACATCTTACGCGGGCCGTGACGTATCGTCGCGTGTCGCGACGTAATTCAGGCCATCCGTCACGTGTCGCGAGGGAACACCATTTCCAGCAGGTCCAGATTCTGTACCTGCATATCAGCCAGCTCCGAATTTTCTAAAAATCCAACTTTAAACTAGCATAACTTTTTACTCGGTTGTCCGTTTTACGCGATTCTTTTTCCTACGTGTCCGTAATTTAATTCTCCACCTAATGGAGTTAAAATCCAACGTCCGACATAATAAAATTTCAGACTTTTAACTCTTCGGCTTATTACCCTTTTTACCAACTTTTGACCCGTTCGTGATTTCACCTAACAAACTTATTTGTGACCCTTATTTCTTTTTGTAAACCTATAATTATGATTATTTCCTATCGTACAAGGTTCAAATCACGGGTTATTACACATTCTTAACCCGTTTCGCTAATACTTCTATTTTGACCCGTTAAGGGTATTTATGCACTAAGGTCCCATAACATCCCTTTTATACTTATCTTAAGGATTTAATCTATCAAAACACTTATTTCCAACAACCTTTAAAGGTCGTTTGCCAGGTTTACCCAACAAGGGCATTTTAGTCAACTTTAGCCCCTCATTTATGACGAAGGGCATTTGCTACTTATTTGACCCAAAAATATATGTTTAACCACAATTGTATTTATACGTACCTGGCTCGAGTCAACCTAGTGACCCGTTTCAACACCTTGCTTTTATTACCGCTATTCTATGGCGACGCAATTATCCAAATTACTATTCGCTCCTGTAACACATGACTTGACCACCACATTAGTTGATTTCGTCAAATGGTGCTATCCCCACCATTTGACCCGTTCGGCCTATATAACCCAACATTTTTATATGTAACGAAACATGGTTTTTAATTACCAATCACACATCCGACCCATTTCAGATTTTCTCACTAGATCTCTAAAGTCACTTCTTATATTTTTAACCCATTCGACTTACGCTACGGGTGTCCTTTGAACTTTATTTGCTTACCTCGCATCCGAAGTACGCTTTTCACTCTTATTTGCTTCGTTTGACCCGCTTCCTTTCCAAGCCTCCACCTAGCTTGTCAAGCGTCAAACTATCATTATAATTCATAAGACGATTAGACTAGTCATCCTTAATTATGACTATTCCATCTTACGGGTTTTACATCAAAATTTACCATTTGATTTCATTTTGGTTGGTTTGACTTCTTAAAAGTCAATTTGTCTATAACATATTCAAACACACATTTGGCACATTGAACCCACCTAGGCACTTTCATCCAAACTCTTTAACCATTCTAGTTTTTACGCACCAATTTAACTTAGCTCTCGACTATTGAAGCTAATCATTCGTTTGTTAAGCAATTAACTAAAGTTTTCCATCTACATGTAAAACCCGTTTCATTATAGTATTAGACATTCATCCAATCGTCAAATATAATCAAGTTCTACATATTAATTAGTAGACATCATGATTCCTAACACCCATTCATATGAACCAAAATCACTAGTTTCATCATATTTAATTAAAACCCCTTTCATGAAAGTATGATCATGTACCCAATTTCATGGTTTAATCAAACACCTTTCATTCATTATCATACATGATGATTCTAAACATAGTCTTATCATCAATTTCATCATAACACTAAAACCCACTTAGCTAGGTGTGGTGAGTTAACCAAACACCTAAATCATAGCAATTTATTCTAAATCTTCACTTAGGGTTTGTTCCTAAGCAATCCCACATCCCAAATTCAGCCATAACTTCTATGATTCATACATAGATCGTATCATGCAAGATGAATCGATTTTCACAACTTCAAAAATGTTAGAAATTTGACATACCTTACGATCCCCTTGACTTGGTGATCGTTTATTCATGTTTGGTTGTGAATTTGAGCTTCATTTTGACCTTCAATTTGATGATTATGTTAGATGTTAGGGTTTGGCTCCTCGGGAGCTCTCCTGAGATCGATCCAGAACACACATGTGTGTGTGTGTTTGTGTTTTGTTTAATTAAATAACTTTTCTAGTTATCCCACTTTAACCCCTCGTGTTTGGTTCGTTATTAAGTAGGCCACAACCTACTTATTTTCAACAATATTCCCACTTATTAACTAGGTTTAATATTCCTAGTTAACTTAGCGGGTTTCGGGAATATTTATGACTAAGTTTATTTTAGGTCCCGTTAACCCGGGCCATTTATCCTTTTTATTTCTCTTGAAAGCTCTTATTCACTTTAAATAAATATTAGGATTATTTAATTTATTCCTAATATTTGCCGGGTTATTTTTACTAATAACGGTACGTTACCCGTCTTTTAGTATTAACTGAGTTTAATTACCAAGCCGTTTTCAGGGTGTTACATTACGCGAGAATCTAGACAAAGAGTTAATAGACTCCGCACTATTAGATGTCATATAGTGGTATCGATTGCTGGGACAATGAGCTCTTGCCCATCTACCAAACCCAATATTTGTTAAAACCCGGCGTATTCTAGGAACGGCAACACACAAAGCATTGAATGACTCGTTAAAGTCAGACATACGATAAGATTTACATGTCTTCCACCATAGTGCCTCGTATTCTTTTTTTTAGACGACGGCAAACGTAAATTCATCATTAAATGACGACAACACAACCCGTGGTAAACACGTGGAAACACGTTTCTAACACCTACATGTATAGATATCGCCCTATCCGAAATGATCGCCATATCTGCTATTTCACCAACACAATCTCTAAGCTTTGAGAGAAACCATGTCCAAGATTCACCATCCTCGGATTTTCCTATGCCATAAGCAACTGGTAAAATCTGATTATTTCCATACATGGCCACTGCTAAAAACAACGTCCCTTTAAATTCACCCTTTAGGTGTGCCGCATCAACGATAACGACCGGTCTTAGATTAAACATAAAGCTATGAATCTGAAAATTAATGATAACAAAATAAGATCAAACCCATGTTATTCTAAAAAAGTAAGAACAAGTACAAACGAAAAGGTGTAACTTACCGCAGCACCTAACGCAACAAAAACCATTTCAAAACGAATCTGCTCATCAACCAAGATGTGAGTAACGCTTCCAGGATTTGCAAGCTTCAAATTGTAACAGTATATTGGTAGTTCGGCAAAAGAGTCTCGGGTTGTACCTTGTAGAAGTTCAAGTGCATGGCTTTTACCACGCCAAGCTTGAAGGTTTGTTATCTCAACCTCGAACCTTTGTCTAAAATCTTTGACAATTGTGACGCCCTAACACGTTTTAACCAAATTTATCGCAGCGGAAATTTCATATTCTAAATTTCTTTTATTAATTTCATTCATTCACATTAAATACATTAATCCCTTCTATAATTAATCAAAAACTAACATACCAATATCAAATTACGTGACCACATACACACCCACGTACAATCCACGCGTTGACTCGATCTTCGACCGCGTACACTTCTTGATGAAACAACCAAAAACCTGTACAACCTGCAGTCACCACATTCAATCACATCATTAGCAACCGGTGACATAATATAAAATCTTAACATATGTATAATAAGGCGTCAACATATCATGCTTTCTCTTATACTAGCCCTTTCATCATCCATTCGATCACTCGCATCGGATAGCGGAGTCAACCTTCACTCCCATTGTTAAGATGCCTATACTTCACATTAGTTTTCAATAGAAACACGGTTAGTATCATTAGCTTCCCTTTCTTATCCAAACTTAATCGAATCTCTCTCTTAACCACTTCCGACTCATTTCCACTAAAACATACCTTAGTAACAACATCGATTCATATCTTCTTACATTACATTAAATAAATTACCGCATATCATAAATACATTACCAAACAAAAGGGTAAGTTCGGTGTTCACTTACCTCGTGCGTCCGAGTTCAAGCATAGCTTCCGTGTTTATCCTTGGCCCGTTGTCCTTCCATGCTTGTGTCCACGTTGACATGACTCCTATCCGTACATGTCATTACATTCACATTCTTGTTAGCATATATGATTGTACGTATGAACAATCATATCAAATTCATATCTCACGTATGACTTTCATTAGTCACTTCAAACAAGCATAAAGCATACTCAACATCAACCTAACATAATCTTCACATGAACTATATCTAAAATGAATTCCTCATGTTAGTTTACTATCAATTTCATCATTACCACATTCTATACATGTTTACCCATTAATTGCATACAATTTCACATATTATTGTTATTTAGACATTTCATCAAACACTTGGTGTGCGTACTACTTTCTAAGCATAAAGTACAAGTATTTCATGTGTTTCTTCCTAATTATCACTTTCATTTATCAACACACGTAAACATCATACAAATTCCATACCATAATCAATCTATATACAAGTACACATCACATACTACACATATTCCTAGTCAAGTTCATACCATTTCATGGATTAAACATAAACCCACTTAACTAAGTGTGGTAATTCATCCAAACACCTAAATTCTAGCAATTTACTCAGAGTCTTCGCTTAGGGTTTGTTCCTAAACGTGCATACATCACTAATTTGGCCATAACCTTCATGATTCATACATAAATCACCACTAGTGATGATTATCAAGATTTCTCAACTTCATTAAACATCAAAATTCGACATACCTTATGATCCCCTAGCTTGGGTGATCATTAATTCACGTTCGGTTGTGAATTTAGACTTCATTTGGCCCTTCATCTTGAAGATTCTTCAAGAACTAGGGTTTGAACCCTTGGTTCTTTCTCCTAGGCATCGATCCAGAACACACGCAAGTGTGTGCGTGTTTGTGTATGTTTTCTTTTAATTAAACATCTTTCAAGTTGTCCCACTTTGGTCCCTCATGTTTCGTTTTAGTTAAATAAGGATACAACCCTTCGTTTAATACCAACGATATTAAAAATCAACTAGGTTAATTATTCCTAGTTATTATTCACTTACGGGTTCCCTTTTATCCCCTAACGGTATTTTACCCGGTCCCTTATATTAACCGGGTTTAAATTACCAAACCCATTTTTGGGGTGTTACAACAATCTCTTTCGCTCGATATATCCTACCACTGTCTTTTAGTTGTTCCTTTAAAAAGTGACCCAAAACCTTTGGGTTAGCCTGACGGAAATGTGGGTGTGTTTGCGTCTTTGAACATGTGTGTCTATCATTCATATGTTTAACAAAAAATAAACTACCACCAGGAATATCATATGCCTTAAATCGCCATTCACAACCATCACCGATGCATGACACTTCATACCGTGTCTTAGATGATCTATCAACTTTAAACTCGAAATGCTCTAACAAACATTTCTTTCCCAATTCAAGTTTCATCTCTTCTTTGTTATTGAATATATGACCGGCCTCAAACACTATAGATGAAGAAGCTGATTCGTTTTTAGACGTGGATGATTTTTCAAAATTATTTTCTAAAATAGGACAGTCATCGTTTAAAACATAAACACTTTCTTTTACTGAAATATTTAGATATGGAGTTTTGAAGTTGTTTAAAGAAGAAAAACCAGAGGAACCAACACCAGACTCTTGAATAACATATAATTTATATAATTCAAAAGGATTCTGCATCACCAAATAAAAAAAAATCTAACATCTCGATCATTAATTATATCGATCGGATCAGTAAACGTAGACATCCGGTATGACAACCGTGTAATGTTTGGAGTATCACACATCTTAGAAACATAGTTTAAAAAACTATTATATGAATGACCTGTTTCAATTTCTAAACCACGTCTCCTTGAATCGCCATCAGTAACATACTCAATGTTTCCGTTAATGACATCCCACTTCCCCCCGGTATAAACAACAAACTTGACCCTCATGTTGTGAGATAATTACTAAAAAACAAACTTTTTGAATCTTAGATTTAAACTTCAAATACGATTTTTCATAATGTATAGTATTTATAAATAAGGGATCGCTATAAATAAATGGAAAACGTCTTGAAATCCTAAAAAACGTCTTGAAAACGCACAAAACGTCTTCAAATCGTACAAAAACGTCTTCAAATCGTACAAAAACGTCTTAAATAACAAATCCGGCTAAAGCAGATGTAGCCGGCTAAAGAGAGAGAAATGGCTCAAGCCGGGCGGAAACGGCTCAAGCCGGGCGGAAACGTCTCAAGCCGTCTAGAAAAATGGGCAGCCATAACGAAACGTCTCAAGCCGTTTGAAACGTCTAAGCCAAGACGTCAAGACGCCTGACTGTTCTGTCGGACACGTGGCAGGTGTTGGTTGGTCAGCCGCCAAGACGTTTCAACATGTTTCTGACGTCTCCACAAGACGTCTGGATTGGCTATATTGGAAAAGTTGACCGGGTCAAGGCCATTTTGGCTATTTTCCCATATATATATATATATATATTATAACAACTGGCGGACCAATAGCCACTGCTTAAATCTCGATCGTCCCCTTAAAGGTATGGTTAAATCCTTCGATCGCACCCTAAAAAATAAATTTTGGGTCCACCACGAATTATAACATAACTTTTATCGTTTCAAATGCACTTTTAAACAATATAGATTGAAGGATTACGAGCATTGTCTATGTATGACAATGCTACATGCCACATCTATAGATGCTAGAGTTCTTTATGCAATCAAATTATGGCAATTTATTTATTTTATTATATAGTTCCTATTTTTTTGTGGTTTCTCACACTTTAATTCTATTTACATGGAAAGTGATTATGTTAGTGGTTAGCTATATTGTATAATATCAATTGGCAGGTGGTCCATTGACAAAGGCAAAACGTTTAAACATCTTGGGAGAATGTGTTATTGGATTTAAGTCTTACAGACGAAAGAAGTAAAGAAATTTTACGTTCAAAAAAAGGTATACTGGAAAACGAACAACAAATTCATGTCAAAATAAAAAAAAATATATGGTCGCTATGAATGAAAACTACTAATCAAAAGAATTCAGATTTATGTGGAGAAAACTTCCATTTAAATCAACAAATTATGTTCTTATATATTACCAAATAAATTATAGTTGACGTATTATAGCTATTTATGTATTTTTCATACAAAAATCAATACATATATACATAAATTAGATGATAGTCAAAAGTGTAATATGTGACATCTTCAAGCATCCTCTTGTTAACGTATCAGTCACATAAAGCAATTAAATTAAATAATTCGAATTCATTTGTCAACCATGTATAGTTATCACACAAATCAACAAACCAACCATGGTTTTTTGCGATAAAAGAGAGAAAAACAAAATCATAATTTACTTCTTCGATCTTAAAAATACAATATATGTTTATGTTTCTTGAAATTAAAAAACAAGACGGAACAAATTTCATTTATGTATAGAGTTTAAACATGTGTATGATATATCTAAATAAATGGTAAAGAAAAAAAAAACATAACATGCATATTTGTATATTAGAAATAAAAATATAATAAAAATTTGAACCACGAATAAAAAAATATAAACAATTTAGGGGGTTTTCTTAATATATGAATACAAACTTAGAAGATTTAAATATTCAAGCATTATTATAAAGTTAAAACATAAATATAATATATTGCACATGACTATAAAGTATCGCCGGTTTGACACTTCAACAAAATTCTTGTAGACTCCGTAAAGTTAAAATTCTTATAAAATGACCGCTTCTTTTTTTAAAAGAAAACTTCATTAACAAACGACCAAAAACTCACAAAAACGGGACGGCCCAAACACACGAGAATACATAATCTTATGGGTTAATTGCATGCACAAAAATATTGCTAAACTAGAGTATATCGGGGAGAGTGTATAAGGGGAGTTGAGATCTAATACCATAGTTTATGTATTTTTTAGATGTATCGTAGACTTCTATTAGACTATAAGGAATGGAGGGGACATGAAAGGTTATGTCGCAGTCACGTTAACAGAGGGGCGTGGTAAAAAGGTATGAAATGGAAGGGGCATGAAAGTGACGTTATTAAAGAAAAATAAACATCAACTAATTAAAATTAACCCAAACTACACCCACCAATCAAGAGCCTTAACATCACCAAACAAAATCCATCCACGCTGGTGGAAAAACCCTCGCCCACACCACCATGCCGCCCCCCACGTCATGTCCGGGGTGGTGTGCTCGGCATGGACTGGCTTCCACGTCATTTTTCCACGCTCACTCCGTATAGTCTCATATAAACATAATATTATATTATATTATATCCTGCAAATCATAGGTATTTAAATATTTAGAAGTAGATTAGTTTACCATTAAAAAAGAAACACATAATTTTATATATTATTTTTATAATTATTATTATATTTATATACTATAAGGAGTTAATTATGTTTTCATCCATGTGGTTTGTTGAAAATAACCATTACATTTTATTAGTTTCAAAATTACTAAAACAGTCCCTGTACTTTCAGTTTTGTTACAGTTTACCCTAACTAACGTCATCCAGTTATTCTGTTAGTTTATTTGAAATGACCATAACGCCCTTTTTATTAAAACTACAATATAAATAAATAAAGAGTTAATTATGCTCTTTGTCCCTGTGTGTGACAACTCGTATTTCAGAACCTATCTTTGTGCTAAGTGTAGCATGTTTTGAACTTATGTAACGTATATGAACCTTGTGTGATAGTCTGATATGTTGATTCAATGAATGTTATGAGACTTTATCTTTGAATTATGTGAACGTGTGTACGTATATATATATATGATAAACCGATCGCACAATAGAAACCCGAACGCACAAGCCTTTGGGCTTTATTACTCTCGGCCCACACCTCTCTTGTGAGTGAACCGAATGGGCAGCCCATTAGGAGGGTTCGGCCCACCCCCTTTGTGTCGCATAACCCATGAGTGGAGGGTATACTTCTCATTTGTTGCAAAACACCCACACACACAAAACCCTAGTGCTCTTTTCCTTCTCTCTAGAACTCGACGGCAACAACACCCTCTCCCTCGAAGCTTGTGATTCGGATTAACCCTTATTCATCTCTAATCCGGTTAGTGTTTTAAGTGTTTTGTTGTTATTTGATTTTATGTTGATCGATGAAGGTGTATTGTTATATGATTGATCAAATCCGGTTAGGGTTCCTATTTGTGGAATCGATAATAATAAGGTTGCATGATGTTGTGATATATGTATGTTTTACATGATGATTTGGGAATGATATCAGATTGATGGAGATATAACTGTTAATGTTAATGTCATGAAATCGGCTCATATGTGTATGATGATGTTAATCGGATTTGAGTTATAATCGAGTATGATGTGTTGTGTGATTTTAATTCTATGATTTAATAGTTAATATGTAGGTTGTTGTTATGATTTGAATATGATTAGAGTACATATGAATTGTTGATGATTGCTTGGTTTGATCGAACATTAGTTAGGATAGAAACTGTTGATTGATAATTGTAAAATTGGAAACTATTGAATGATTGTAACCGAATGGCATGATATCCGGATAGTAAAAAAAACTAACTAATCGTACAAGTTAGTCAGTCGCACAAGACTGAACGCACAAGACTGATCGCACAAGTCTTGTTCAGTCGCACAAGATGTCTTCAGTCGCACAAGGTGTCCCTAGTCGCACAAGTTGTAATGTTGCTTAACTGTTGGGCCGGGTATATGTTTGGGCCGGGTTAGCTCCGATCGCACAAAGGATCTCGGATCGCACAAGGGATCCATGTTTAATTGTTTGGGCCGTTTACTTACTGAACTACTTATGTTATTGGGCCGGGTGTTTTAACTAAATCGCACAACATGTTGTGGATCGCACAAGACTGTGCTGAACGCACAACATGTTGGGCCGCCTGTTATTGGGCTTTATCTTCTGGATCGTACAAGTTAGATATCATGAGTACTTGACTGTTACTGTTAAGGTGTTAACATGGATTAAGTGTTTGCCATGATCAACGTGTGTTCTTAATCTGCTAGTTTATGTGAAACTTATGTGCACTACTCGAAACCAAAACCTGACTTATATGGTAACCATGTTAGGACGTGGTTGACCTCTAGCAGCTCGATTGACTTTTCGATTATCTGCCGAGCAAACCAAGGTGAGTTCACACATTCTACAAAGCATGGGATTCCCATGGGTTGGGAATGGGGTTAAGGAACATGGATTCCTCGTCCTTTCTTGGGTAGGACAGTACTGGTTCAGGAATGTAATTCCTCGTCCTCATGGACAGTTAACGTTTACTAGACCAAAACTCTATCACGAAGTCCCTCCTTTTTTATATCGACTTAATCGCCGGGCCAATGGCGAGCGGGTCATTAGTTAGATAGCGCTATTTAGGTCTGACAAGCCTCACACCGTGCCGCAGAGGACGGGCGTGAACTAATGGATCTGGGCACGCCAATGCTGATAGACATTGACAGTTCAGGGCACATAAACATGACTACAGTCAGCAGTCGATATGGTAACGAGTCTAGTGTATACATGGGGTAGCCCCCACGGCTGAAAAGCCAGATAACTAAACATGGGGTAGCCCCCACGGCTGGATTGCCAGAGTTAATGGGTTAAACAAATCACGTTTTCAACTATGGGGTAACCCCCACGGCAGGGATGCCAGTTAAAGGAACTGTTTTGGAACAACTTAAAACGAACACCCAACTGTGAACTCGCTCAACATTATTGTTGACTCGTTACTACATGCTTTGCAGGTCAATATGTACTTAGCTGGAGCTTGCATGGGGGAGAGTCGTTGTGGGACATGGACAGCTGTGTGCCATGTTAAACCTTGGGTAATTTGAACTTATGTTTTGGTTTTAAACATTATGCTTCCGCTTACAACTTAAACTATGTTTGTTTTGGACACCAATTGTGTTGGTTGGACTTTTACAATTAATTACTTGCTTGTTCAATATGATTGGTGGTTTGATCCTGGTCAGTCACGCCTCCAAGCGGTGATACTCCGCGTGTGGATTTTGGGGGTGTGACAGATTGGTATCAGAGCCATTGGTTATAGAGAACTTGGTTTTAATAAGGGAAAATGATTTTGTTAAAACCAGACTATAACCTGTACAGTGCTCTACGATCCACAACGACGCTTCGCTCCACGTGCAAGACTCAACATTCTAGGTGATACGATTTATGTTTACATTGCCTACATGTTAGATTACATAGAACTTTGCTCATGGTATGCTTAGATAAACGTAACAACTGTTGATTGAAACACTTATGTGCTTACTCTCTTCTGTCATCGCACTTTCGCGAACCTCTCTCACTCATGTTATCTTTGATATCAAGATCATGAGTGGACGCGTTAACCTAACTCAAGCCCGGTTGGCGGCTTTGATCACTGAACAAGTTACTGCAGCAGCTGCCCAGGCAGGAGGTATAACCTGCCATCACCACTTACTCTAGGATCTTTAGATCCTACTCTCGTAAACCAACACTCGTGCTCAAGTATGTTTACTCTTACGCACACGACAGGTCAACACGCTCAGCCACCTGTGTGCACGTTCAAAACTTTCATGGACTGTCGTCCTAGTACTTTTAGTGGCACTGAGGGGGCCGTTGGACTCCTCCACTGGTTCGAGAAGCTCGAATCTGTCTTCGAAATGTGTGAATGCCCTGAGGCTCGTAGGGTGAAGTACGCCACTGGTACTCTCGAAGGCACTGCGCTAACTTGGTGGAACTCGCAAGTTCAGATGCTGGGGCTGGCGGCTGCTAATGCCACCCCATGGAATGATTTTAAAGAACTGATCAAACGTGAATATTGTAGTCGTGATGACATCCACAAGCTGGAAGTGGAGTTCTTTAACCTGAAGATGACGGGGTCAGAGATAGAAGCGTATACGAAACGACCCAACGAACTGGCAGTGTTATGTTCAACTATGGTGGATCCTCCCATCAAGCGCATTGAGCTGTACCTCAAAGGCTTAGTACCAGAGATTCAAAGTCGTGTGACTGCTGCTAACCTTGATACTATTCAAGATGTTACTCGTCTTGCTCATCGTCTCACAGACCAGGCAGTGGAACAGAACAAGCTGCCTAAACGTATTGGTGCTACTACTACTACTACTACTACTACTACTACTACTACTTCTGCTATTCCCAGTGACAACAAGCGAAAATGGGATGGAACCTCCAGCAAGGGTTCGACTTCGGTTCAGTCCCAGGCACAGCAGCGAAAGATCGATGACTACCAGAGTCCTGGTCAGTAATCTTTTGGTAGTCAAGGGCAGGGTGGATATCGAGGAAACCACCCAAAGTGCAACACATGCAACAGACACCACAGTGGTCAGTGCAACAGGGGTCGTTGCCAGAGGTGTCTCAAGATGGGTCATGAAGCTAAGGATTGCAGAAGCTCGCGACCTGCGAATCAGAACCAACAACAACAACCAACAGCTCCACAGAACCAGCAACAACAACAACAGCGAGGCAATAGGGGATGCTTTCAATGTGGGGCTGAAGGCCACTTCAAGCGGGACTGCCCCCAGTTAAACCAGAATCAGAATAACAACAACAATAATCAGGGCAACGGGAACAACAATGGGGAAAACAATAACGACAATGGTGCCAGGGGTCGTGCATTTGTGCTGGGTCAGGGTGATGCAAGGAACGATCCTAATGTGGTTATGGGTAAGTTTCTTCTCGATGACTTTTATGTTACTGTATTATTTGATTCGGGTGCGGATACCAGTTATATGTCTCTGAAGGTTAGCCAAATGCTTAAGCGTACCCCAACTCTTTTGAACACCAGACACACTGTAGAGCTAGCTAATGGTAAAAGTTTAGAGGTCACGCATATAGTCAAGGGTTGTAATCTTGTTCTTGCTGGTCACACTTTCTCTATCAACCTCCTTCCTATCACTCTGGGTAGTTTCGACGTTGTCATTGGGATGGACTTGGTTATCTCAACACCAAGCAGAGATTCTTTGCAACGAAAAGATTGTCTGTATTCCTCGTTCAGGTGATGAACCTCTTATGATTCATGGCGACAAGAGTGGTGCTGTTGTGAGCATCATCTCCTTCCTTAAGGCCCAGAAGTGTTTACGAAAGGGCCACACTGCTATTTTGGCTCTCGTTACGGACACCTCGAAGAAAGAGAAGAAGATAGAAGATTTTCCGATCGTACGTGACTATCCTGAGGTATTCCCTGAGGAATTACCTGGCCTTCCGCCCCATAGACAAGTCGAGTTTCAAATCGAGCTAGCTCCTGGAGCAGCACCTATAGCTCCAGCACCTTATCGCCTAGCTCCATCAGTATTGGAAGAACTGTCCACGCAACTACAAGAACTTTTGAATAGGGGTTTTATTCGTCCTAGCTCTTCGCCCTGGGGAGCTCCAGTTTTGTTTGTGAAGAAGAAGGACGGTACCTTCCGTATGTGTATCAACTATCGAGAACTCAACAAGGTGACCGTGAAGAATCGCTATCCTCTTCCACGCATTGACGACTTGTTCGACCAGCTGCAAGGGTCGAGCTACTATTCAAAGATTGATTTGAGATCGGGATATCACCAGCTGAGAGTCCGAGAAGAGGACGTCTCCAAAACAGCCTTTAGAACTCGTTATGGACACTACGAGTTTTTGGTCATGCCTTTTGGGCTGACGAACGCACCTGCGGTCTTCATGGACTTGATGAATCGAGTGTGCAAGCCTTACCTGGACAAGTTCGTTATAGTTTTTATCGACGACATCCTGATCTATTCGAAGAGTCAGGAGGAACACGAGCAGCATCTACAACTTATTTTGGAACTCCTTCGAACAGAACAGCTTTATGCTAAGTTTTCGAAATGTGACTTCTGGTTTCGTGAAGTCCATTTCTTAGGCCATGTGGTAAACAAGGATGGGATTCACGTTGATCCATCCAAGGTAGACTCTATTAAGAACTGGCCTGCACCTCGTACACCAACGGAAATTCGCCAATTTTTGGGCTTGGCAGGTTACTACAGGAGGTTCATTAAGGATTTCTCCAAGATTGCACAGCCTCTCACCTCACTAACGCAGAAAGGCGTTGTTTATCGATGGGGAAATGCACAAGAGTTAGCGTTTCAGCACTTAAAGGATAGACTTTGCAGTGAGCCTATCCTTTCATTGCCTGAGGGCACAGACGACTTCGTGGTTTACTGCGACGCATCAATTCAGGGTCTTGGTTGTGTATTGATGCAACGGGAAAAGGTTATAGCCTACGCCTCACGCCAACTCAAAGTTCATGAAAGAAACTACACTACACACGACTTAGAGCTGGGAGCTGTTGTTTTTGCACTTAAGATATGGCGACATTACCTGTACGGTACCAAGTGCGCCATCTACACCGACCACAGGAGTCTCGAACATATCTTCAAACAGAAGGAACTGAATATGCGACAACGACGATGGGTCGAACTACTGAATGACTACGAATGCTCGATCAGGTACCACCCAGGCAAAGCCAATGTTGTGGCTGACGCCCTCAGTCGAAAGGACACTGCGCCCAAGCGCGTACGAGCTTTACAACTCACTATACTGTCTAGTCTTCCTTCTCAGATACGAGATGCTCAGGTAGAAGCATTGAAACCAGAAAACATCAGGGCTGAAGCCCTACGCGGCTCAAGGCAACGATTAGAACAAAAGGAAGACGGTGCTAACTACGTAACAAGACGCATTTGGGTCCCACACTATGGCAAACTACGAGAGCTTGTGATGGATGAGGCACACAAGTCTCGCTACTCAGTACATCCTGGTTCGGATAAGATGTACCACGACCTCAGAACTACATACTGGTGGCCTAGTGACGTGTGCGTATATATACATAATTTTGCAATGAATTTACACACGAATTGGTTTTAAATTTATAAAAGTGATTATTACTTTTACATCAAAACACACACGAAAGAGGCAAGTGTACCCCGTCACATATGTAATAAAGTATCAGTAAGAACCAAGTATCGATCCAAGGAAATGGGCGGAGAAATAATACTAGACCTTTGTCACTAAACTACCGGTAAAAACATAAGTTTTGTTTGATTTTAATTAAACTAAAGTAAACGTAAACAAATACATAATAAAAACATAATAGATAATAGATAAAAAGCCTTGCTTAATACACAACCAAAGCATGTCAACTAAGTCGGTTTTGGCACTAGAAGCATTCGGTCAATTTTCCAATTTAAGACAATTAGTATCCCTTTCGGGAATCCTAACATGACAATCATTCGGAAAGTTAAAACGATAAATACACTTTAACCACCTAAAATTGTTCTTTAACGTGCAATTGATAAATGTCTATGAAAATCTCTTAAAAATAAGTTAGTCATCCGTTAGGAGTTTTCTAACCGCACTTAATCAAGGAAAGAGACACCGATAAACACAATGCAACCACCGAGACAAGCATAAACTAGATTAAATCACAACCGAGTTCATTTTACAAATCTTGCACAATAATTCACCAAGATAGCAATTTTGGCCTAAACTACTAACTAAGCTAACAAATCATGGCAAGAATTTATAACGACACCATCTAACCCGTTAAGGTCCTTACGTGACGGGAAGCTCTCTTGATTAACAATAATTACATTTTATTAAATCACTAACCATTTCTAGTATCATGATGCATACATTTAAACCAAGCTAAACTAGTTAACCAAGTTCAAAGTTTACTAATATAAGATTAATTAAGCCTCATTTTTCAACTATCTTAACTAACCAAGCATCAATCATCCAACATAATTACTTATAATCAAGAATTCAATATCAATAACAAGGTTGCAAACTAATCATCAAAGATTAACATAGAAAATACTTCAAAATGTCATTACAAACAAAGATTAACACACTAATGGCTATAATCAAGCAAGGGATTGTTGTGTTTTTGCCCAAAGGCTACAATAATACATAAACACTAATCTAAGTACTTGAAAGATTAACAAAATCATGGAAAGATTAGAAAACCAAACCATAAACAAGCACTAGACTAAGAATCCGGATAGTAATTGAGCTAAACGGCACGATGTGGCTTGAATCCGGGTCAAAAGCATAGCCTCCGGAGCCTGTAAAATCGCCAGTGAAGCTCCCAAAATTCCAGAATATCGACAGAATGTTTCTGTTCTGTTTTTATATTTTTTCGATGTTGCACGGTCGTTCTTCATATGGCACGACCGTGCACTTTAAGCAATTATTGGGCATGGCACACCATACTGCATGACGTCAGCAGATCGTTGACCAGATTCGATATCGCACGACCGTTCTTCATATGGAACGGTCGTTCATCACCGGGACTCTGTTGCACGAGCTGTTGCACTGGTGGTGCAATTCCGAGGATTTTGCTGATGTTCGGAGCCGCACGGTCGTTCTTCAGATGGCACGACCGTTCCACAGGCCCAGGTCAGTTTCCTTAACAGAATGTCCGCAGCTTCGTCGTTTTGTCCGGAAAGTCCTCGTTTTCGCTATCATCTTGTCTGGTATGCTGTTTTAGGTCTGTAAACAAAAGTGTAGATAATTAAGTATCCGAATGATGGTTTTACGGCCGAAAACGCATAAAATAGGGGTAAAACGGGGGACTAAAATATGTGTAAATTAACGAATATCACCTAGCATGAAGGCCCACATAGCAACTTACGTCAGCAAGTGTTTGACTTGTGCGAGAGTCAAAGTTGAATACCAGAAACCTTCAGGCCTACTCCAACAACCTGAGATACCACAATGGAAAAGGGAACAAATTTCCATGGATTTTGTTACTGGCCTACCTAGATCTCAGCGTGGAAATGACACTATTTGGGTGATCGTGGATCGACTCACAAAGTCTGCACACTTCCTGGCTATCAAGGAAATGGATAAGTTCTCCACTTTAGCAGACGTTTATCTTAAGGAAGTTGTCTCGAGGCACGGGGTGCCCACCTCTATTATCTCGGATCGAGATGCACGTTTTACTTCAGAACTGTGGCAAGCAATGCACAAGTCTTTTGGCTCACATTTAGATATGAGCACAGCTTATCACCCGCAAACGGATGGGCAGTCTGAACGCACCATCCAGACCCTCGAAGACATGCTTAGGGCATGTGTAATTGACTTTGGCAACGGCTGGGAAAAGCATCTGCCACTTGTGGAATTTTCGTACAATAACAGCTACCCCACCAGCATTAAAGCTGCTCCGTTTGAGGCATTGTACGGGCGTAAATGCCGGTCACCTCTTTGTTGGGCAGAGGTGGGGGATAGTCAGATTACTGGTCCAGAACTTGTGGTAGACACAACAGAACGAATTGCTCAGATACGACAATGAATGGCGGCAGCTCGTGACCGTCAGAAAAGCTACGCCGATAAGGGCAGAAAACCACTTGAGCTCCAGGTTGGGGAGCGAGTGCTACTAAAAGTTTCACCCTGGAAGGGTGTGGTTCGTTTTGGTAAACGAGGCAAACTTAACCCACGATACGTTGGACCGTTCGAAGTCATCGAGAAAATAGGCAAGGTGGCCTATAAATTGAACCTACCAACAGAACTCAGTGCAGTTCACAACGTTTTCCACGTGTCAAATCTGAAGAAGTGTCTGTCAGATGAGACCCACATAGTTCCTTTGAAGGAGCTCACTATCGACGAGTAGTTACGATTCGTCGAGGAACCAGTTGAAATCACGGACCGGGATGTTAAGGTCCTCAAGCGTACTAGAATAACTCTCGTTCGAGTTCGTTGGAACTCACGTCGCGGCCCAGAGTTCACCTAGGAACGCGAAGATCAAAGGAAGCAAAAGTATCCCCAACTATTCGCAAACAGTACAACCACTACTGAGGCTGAAGCTACGGAATTTCGGGACGAAATTCCAGATCAACGGGGGGAGGATGTGACACCCCAGGAAAACCAGGAAAACCATGCAACTTAACTAGCTTCCTCAGTGAGTACGTGCTAAATTTCGGGACGAAATTTCTTTCAAATTGGGGATAATGTGACAACTTGTATTTCAGAACCTATCTTTGTGCTAAGTGTAGCATGTTTTGAACTTATGTAACGTATATGAACCTTGTGTGATAGTCTGATATGTTGATCCAATGAATGTTATGAGACTTTATGTTTGAATTATGTGAACGTGTGTACGTATATATATATGATAAACCGATCGCACAATAGAAACCCGAACGCACAAGCCTTTGGGCTTTATTACTCTCGGCCCACATCTCTCTTGTGAGTGAACCGAATGGGCAGCCCATTAGGAGGGTTCGGCCCACCCCCTTTGTATCGCATAACCCATGAGTGGAGGGTATGTAGGTCCCTGAAACCCGTTGGATCTTAACAAGACTGTTAATCTATCAAGGGTGCGGAATCCCCTTGATTGATCTTCGAACACAGAAACAAGATTATGTAGAAGAACAAGAACTCGAACACACAAACACGCAAACTTTCAAACTGATCTTCTGTGATTATCAAACCCTTAGAAGCGTTTTACAATCACTAAGATCTACAAGAACCTAACAGCCGATTTCTGTTTTGTTCTTAACCTCTCAAACTTGAATGCTCTCTCACAATCTCCAAAAGGCTCTCAAGTTGTCTAAAGTGTCTAACCCTAGAACTCAAGACTAAGGCTGTTTGTATACACACAGCCAATATCTCGAATTGGGCTTTGCCCATATTACATTTGTCACATAAACTTGGGCCTAATAGACTTAGTATAAACTTGGACTGATTGGGCTTCATAGAACTCGTTTTTCTTTAAGTCTTCATGATCCAATCTTCTGTTTAATATCCAAAGACCAATCCAAAGCTGTTGTCATATAACATGCACCAACAAACTCCCCCTTGACAATAGCTTGCAAAGGAAACTTTAGTCTTCAGAATCTCACAGTCTTTGGTCTTTGGATAGCGTCAGCTTCAACATGAATTCTGTCTTTGTCAGCAACATCTTTGTCAGCAACAGACTCCCCCTAAGCTGATGCATCCAATCACCAAATCTTCCAAGTTTTGATTCAGCATTCAATGTGTCTTCACAGCATCCACTCTGCATTGTAGAAGGAGGATTCTACCAAGCAGCAACAAACTCCTCCTCTCTTCACAGCAACTTCTCATCAACAAACTGCTTCAATCTGTATACTATAAAACAAACATCTCGAGAAACCATAAGAATTTTTCAACATAGTTAAAGAATTATTATTATACAAGAGATAGTTAAACTGTATCAGATTAAGCATCTTCAAATAAAGCACCAACACGCACAATTTTTTTTAACAAACACCTTATAACCTGCATGATTTAAAAATTTTTGAACCCACTTTCTAACACAGTCTCCCCCTTTCGGTAACAACTCCTCCAAGAATAACAGTTTTCCGTACATTAAGAATTTTAACAGAAAAAGACACTATTTTTGGATTTTTATTCGTAGGATTTGAGTTTTTCTTTTTCAAAACAGGTTTGCTGTTATTTTCCTTCTTAGCATCATTATCTTCAGACACATCACCTTGACTGGATGTGAAACTACTTGGTGATGTTGACAGACAGTCTGTAAGCTCATCCTCATCAGGTAGGAAAGAATAGTCATGACTAAGAGGAGGTGGGACTTCATTAAAGCCCTGGAATCCCACACTTGTCTTGTCATTACTTTTCTTTAACCCACCCATCATATGTTTCATAACAAAAGTAGAATCTCTGAATTGACCTAACTTCTTTTCAAGTTCAACAATTTTAAGTTGTGCATCTGACAACTCTTTGTTTTTATCAGAAATCTCTTTTGTTTTCTCAGCCATCATGTCATGAGCTAAGTCTATGACTTGAAGTTTTTCATTTAATTTGCAGGTCAAAGCTTCAATTTCAGCTTCATAGCCTTTTATCTTTTTCAAATATGATGACTCGTTTCTTTTAGCAAAGAAATTTGACTCTTTTACGTTAGACATTTCGCTCACAAGACTTTTGTTTTGAGTTGACAATTTTTCAACTTCACCCTGTAGTTCGCGACACTTTAAGCAAACAGAAGTGGCAGAGTTACTTACCTCTCCTGTTGATTTGTTTGAGTTGGCCATGAGAGCAGCAAGTTGAGCTTCCATTCTTTTGATGATTTCATCTTTCTCATCAGCTTCCATTTCATGCTCAGACTCTGGCTTTTCCTCTTCAGCATCTGTTGTCTGATCAACCTTATCTTCCTCAACTTCACTCTTCTTCTCAACTTTAGCCTCATCTACTGTAGCTTCACCATCATTGACTGGAGTGATCTCTGCCATGAATGCTTGAGTGACATTCTCATCATTTTCTAAGTGAATGCTCCAGTCATATGAGCCTTCTCTTGCAGTAGATATCAACGCCCTTGAGTTAGAGTTGTTTGATGCATTCCGATTGTTTGAACTTTGATTTGTATTCTCATGCTTTTGTTTTTGACATTCCCTAGCGAAATGACCATAACTCTGACAGTTAAAGCACCTGACTTTGGTCTTGTCAAAACCTACGCTCTTTCCTACAAACTTCCTTCCAGTTCTGTTCATGAACCTCTTCACACGTCTCGAAATCATGGCCATCTGCCATTGTAGATCCATCTCTTCTAGATCATCAGGGTCAATCTGATCATAATCTTCATCTAAAGTGGCAGGATCAGATATTTTCCCTTGAATGTAGTTCTCATAAGACGCAACAAAAGAAGCAAGTAGAGCTAGATGTTCTTCAGCAGACTTCACACTCATAGGCATTGACTTTGCACTACTACTTTGCTTTGAAGTTGATGTTCTCTTGACTCCTGTTGATCCTCCTGCAGCAGCTACAAAACACACATCACCATCCTCATTCACTGTGACCTGCTCCTTATCACACGAAAGAAATGCAGTTGCAGAGTCACTAGAAGCATCATGAGATGAAGAAGATGTAAGCCCATTGTATATCCCTGGATCTTGAACCCGATCATAACCAGTGTCCTTTTTCTTCATACTAAGCTCATAAGCTCTAAGCTTTCCAACTACTTCTTCCAATTCCTCCGTGTCATAATCTGCTTCTCCCTTAATCATGAGAGTGTAGATATCCCATTTAGTCGGTAGAGCATCAAGCAGCTTGTCGTTTTTCTCAATGTCAGTATAGCAATCTATATCATAATTATCCAGTTCTGACATCAGATGGTAGTATCGAGTGATGACGTCTTCAAGTGACTCATTCTTCAGGTACTTGAATACAGCAAACTGCTTCTTCAGTAGATCAACTTTGTTCTTCTTGACATCAGGATTTCCCTCATATCTCTTCTCTAGTGCATCCCACATTTCCTTTGAAGTAGTGTACTTCTTAAAGGTATGCTTGATGCCATCAGGTAAAGACATTTTAATGGCTGCCAAGGCTCTCTTTTCAGCCTCATACATTTTCTTTTGTTCGGCATCCATATCAACATAAGCAGTTATACGTTGTCTTCCCTCAAACTCGTGAGTTGGGTTCACATACCCATCGTCTATGCATATCCACATACGCGTGTCCTGGTACTCAACAAAAGATTGAAACCTATCCTTCCATGTCAAGTAGTTCTCCACCTTCATCATCTTAGGTGGTTTGTTCGTCGTGCCTACCTCATGTTCCATCCTTAAGAGTTCGTTCAATTTAGACATGTTCGACATTTCAACGTAACAGACTGATAAAACCGTACAAGAATTTTTCCGAAAACAGTGGTTACCAAATTACACCGTTAGAATCGTCTCGAAAAGACAAATCCAACGATATATAATGTCGAAAACTGAATTCGGGATTTTCCAGACTTTTTTTTTGTCGTAAAAATCCCACGAGTTCAACGGTGCAAACGGCTTCTTCAGATGTGCTACAGATTGTTCTCTAAACTCCAAACACTGAAAAATTTCCTACGCTTGCCTTTCAAAATTCCACCACTAGTTAATCGCACAAGATAGGATCGCACAAGACCCTTTGAAACGCACAAGGTCTTCTGGATCGCACAGCCCACTAACTTTGGGCCAAACAGTCACTTTAACGGGCCTGGGCCTGATCGCACAAGTTTCTGGTTCGCACAAGCTGACTTCGGGTCGCACAAGAGCTCCAAACGCACAAGATCCTCAAACGTACAAGCTTAAAACAGGATCGCACAAGATTCAAAATTTGAAATTTTGAATATCAAATGATCGCACAAGAGCTGATTGGGCCACCCAGCCACCCAATCCCGAAACAACAGTAGCTGACAACAGCAGCAGCTGACAATCCAGATCGCACAAGCAAGGTCTTAATCAGCACTTCTTTCTATACACGAAATCCAAGCAAAGTCTTCCTACAAACACGAAAACAGTCAAAAACAATAATCAAAACAGATTAAAATACACAAATTTAAACTGTTCTTCAAGTGTTCTTCGTGTTCTTCGCAAAAACCCAGAACTTTAACTCGAAATTTTCAAACAACCAACTACCAAAACAGATCAAAACTCAGAATTTTGAACTGTTCTTCCTTGTTCTTGCTGTTCTTCACGAAAATTTATGAATGAGACACCAAAAGTTCTTCAACCGAAAAACAACTTGAATCCAATCGATCAGTCTTGAACCACGCATAAGAGCAAACGCTCTGATACCAATTGTAGGTCCCTGAAACCCGTTGGATCTTAACAAGACTGTTAATCTATCAAGGGTGCAGAATCCCCTTGATTGATCTTCGAACACAGAAACAAGATTATGTAGAAGAACAAGAACTCGAACACACAAGCACGCAAACTTTCAAACTGATCTTCTATGATTATCAAACCCTTAGAAGCGTTTTACAATCACTAAGATCTACAAGAACCTAACAGCCGATTTCTGTTTTGTTCTTAACCTCTCAAACTTGAATGCTCTCTCACAATCTCCAAAAGGCTCTCAAGTTGTCTAAAGTGTCTAACCCTAGAACTCAAGACTAAGGCTGTTTATATACACACAGCCAAGATCTCGAATCGGGCTTTGCCCATATTACATTTGTCACATAAACTTGGGCCTAATAGACTTAGTATAAACTTGGACTGATTGGGCTTCATAGAACTCGTTTTTCTTTAAGTCTTCATGATCCAATCTTCTGTTTAATATCCAAAGACCAATCCAAAGTTGTTGTCATATAACATGCACCAACAGGGTATACTTCTCATTTGTTGCAAAACACCCACACACACAAAACCCTAGTGCTCTCTTCCTTCTCTCTAGAACTCGACGGCAACAACACCCTCTCCCTCGAAGCTTGTGATTCGGATTAACCCTTATTCATCTCTAATCCGGTTAGTGTTTTAAGTGTTTTGTTGTTATTTGATTTTATGTTGATCGATGAAGGTGTATTGTTATATGATTGATCAAATCCGGTTAGGGTTCCTGTTTGTGGAATCGATAATAATAAGGTTGCATGATGTTGTGATATATGTATGTTTTACATGATGATTTGGGAATGATATCAGATTGATGGAGATATAACTGTTAATGTTAATGTCATGAAATCGGCTCATATGTATATGATGATGTTAATCGGATTAGAGCTATAATCGAGTATGATGTGTTGTGTGATTTTAATTCTATGATTTAATAGTTAATATGTAGGTTGTTGTTATGATTTGAATATGATTAGAGTTCATATGAATTGTTGATGATTGCTTGGTTTGATCGAACATTAGTTAGGATAGAAACTGTTGATTGATAATTGTAAAATTGGAAACTATTGAATGATTGTAACCGAATGGCATGATATCCGGATAGTAAAAAAAACTAACTAATCGTACAAGTTAGTCAGTCGCACAAGACTGAACGCATAAGACTGATCGCACAAGTCTTGTTCAGTCGCACAAGATGTCTTCAGTCGCACAAGATGTCTTCAGTCGCACAAGGTGTCCCTAGTCGCACAAGTTGTAATGTTGCTTAACTGTTGGGCCGGGTATATGTTTGGGCCGGGTTAGCTCCGATCACACAAGGGATCTCGGATCGCACAAGGGATCCATGTTTAATTGTTTGGGCCGTTTACTTACTGAACTACTTATGTTATTGGGCCGGGTGTTTTAACTAAATCGCACAACATGTTGTGGATCGCACAAGACTGTGCTGAACGCACAACATGTTGGGCCGCCTGTTATTGGGCTTTATCTTCTGGATCGTACAAGTTAGATATCATGAGTACTTGACTGTTACTGTTAAGGTGTTAACATGGATTAAGTGTTTGCCATGATCAACGTGTGTTCTTAATCTGCTAGTTTATGTGAAACTTATGTGCACTACTCGAAACCAAAACCTGACTTATATGGTAACCATGTTAGGACGTGGTTGACCTCTAGCAGCTCGATTGACCTTTCGATTATCTGCCGAGCAAACCAAGGTGAGTTCACACATTCTACAAAGCATGGGATTCCCAGGGGTTGGGAATGGGGTTAAGGAACATGGATTCCTCGTCCTTTCTTGGGTAGGACAGTACTGGTTCAGGAATGTAATTCCTCGTCCTCATGGACAGTTAACGTTTACTAGACCAAAACTCTATCACGAAGTCCCTCCTTTTTTATATCGACTTAATCGCCGGGCCAATGGCGAGCGGGTCATTAGTTAGATAGCGCTATTTAGGTCTGACAAGCCTCAAACCGTGCCGAAGAGGACGGGCGTGAACTAATGGATCTGGGCACGTCAATGCTGATAGACATTGACAGTTCAGGGCACATAAACATGACTACAGTCAGCAGTCGATATGGTAACGAGTCTAGTGTATACATGGGGTAGCCCCCACGGCTGAAAAGCCAGATAACTAAACATGGGGTAGCCCCCACGGCCGAAAAGCCAGATAACTAAACATGGGGTAGCCCCCACGGCTGGATTGCCAGAGTTAATGGGTTAAACAAATCACGTTTTCAACTATGGGGTAACCCCCACGGCAGGGATGCCAGTTAAAGGAACTGTTTTGGAACAACTTAAAACGAACACCCAACTGTGAACTCGCTCAACATTATTGTTGACTCGTTACTACATGCTTTGCAGGTCAATAGGTACTTAGCTGGAGCTTGCATGGGGGAGAGTCGTTGTGGGACATGGACAGCTGTGTGCCATGTTAAACCTTGGGATATTTAAACTTATGTTTTGGTTTTAAACATTATGCTTCCGCTTACAACTTAAACTATGTTTGTTTTGGACACCAATTGTGTTGGTTGGACTTTTACAATTAATTACTTGCTTGTTCAATATGATTGGTGGTTTGATCCTGGTCAGTCACGCCTCCAAGCGGTGATACTCCGCGTGTGGATTTTGGGGGTGTGACACTGTGATTTGATGAGAATAACTATTACAATTCATTAGTTCAAAAAATTGTGAAAACAGTACTGGTATAAATAAGGCAACTATAAGACAATGAGAATAATACAACTTTATGAGAGCTTAGTAACAATATATGAGAGTCCAGTGGTTTTCAAACAAATGTGCAATTAACGAGTAGAGTTAAAAGAGTATATAAGTTTTCATTTATAAAAAGGTAGCATTGTATAAGGGTTTAGCGAGGAAACCAAACCCCTCTCAAGTAAACCTATGTTTATTTACATGTATTAATTTTCGACTTTGAATTTTTAAATTGGATCTTCATACACTATTTGTCTTCCATCTTCATAACTTGTTTTTAAGGATTGTTTGGGAATAAACTTAAAAGCTCTCACTTACGAGACTTGCATCTCTATCATCTAAACTAGTCCCATAATGACTCTATTTTAATAAGTTGTAAGTGGATTCTAATCTTTTAAATATGTGAATTAAGTTTTTAGCCAACCATGTTTTCAATAAAGGCGTGGTCATTTTTATTTAAACAAACTTAATAATAGTGTAGGTCCACCCGGGGGATCGAGTAACCTCTATTCCCTGTTTTCCGACAAACCCGAAAGTGCGGAATCCAAACGGGTAAGTTAAACCAAGTGACGAACACGTAAAACACAAGATTCACGATTAACACTCCATTGTATTAATCTAGAAAACGGTTACAATACAATGTTTACAAGATGCTCTCATAAACTCTCAGTGTGTGTTTACAGTGTGTTCGCTCCGAGAAATCTATTCAGACTTTGTTTTAACTGTGTTATGTTCTGTGTTTGTGTATTTATACCAACATGACTGACGAAATCATGAGGCCCACGAAAACACATCAATGAAATCAAGGATCTGGACGAAATCAGGTGATTTCGTCCTATTTGGTTTTCACCAAAAAGGTGTTTTCACCAAAAAGGTGATTTCGCCAACAAGTGTTTGACGAAATCAAGTGATTTCATCACTTTGATGTGATTGGGCCTTGTCATGTTAACTGGGCTTCTATAATGGACTTTGACATGTTGGGCTTGGAACTTCAGGGACTTCATCATGTAGGACTTTGTCTCCTGTTGGGCTCCAAACAAATAAACAATACATAAACATGAACAATATGCAAACTGCACACACGCAGTTTGCATTTACATCGAACGTTACGAAGTAGATAACATACCGAGTCAAGACAGGAGGATGTCTTGACTAGGGCCTTCACTTCGTAGTCGAGTCAAACCGAGCCGAGTCGTATCCACACGATATGTATCAACAAACTCCCCCTTGGATGCTGCTCGTGAGGTTCGAATCTCGTTCTCCATCTCTTGATGGTTCATTCTCTCGGAAAGGATCTTCAAAGGCTTCACATGTTGCACGTAGAAAGTGTATTAACAAACTCCCGCTTTCATTTAGGAAGTGTATCAATAAACTCCCCCTTTGATTATGCTCATGAATCTTTTGATCTTCAATGCTTTAGATCCTTGTGGTATTGATGAGTGATCAGCGGCAACTCGATCATCTTTATCATTTGAGTGCCTTCATGTCGTGTCTTCATTCCGAAGCTTATCATCGAACATGTTCTCCTCACCTTTAGCATCTGCACATGCAAGAAAGCTAAACACGTAATGAGAACAAACGCTTGGAATATAGTTAACATTAAACAAGTGACACACATGTGACCATATTTTCAACTACCGTCCGACAGTTTAGTTTGAAAAGTTAACAGATTTTTCAATTTAGATTATTAACTTTCAAAACTTGCAAACTCTGACCGTTTATGAAGATTCAGTCGTTTTGGTTTTCAATCAGATTTCAGGCAACGAAGACTTGAGTTCCAACATCGGTTAATCAAAACTAAAGCAGAAATAAAATCTTTTTGACTTTTATAAAGTTTATATTAAAACACACCTAGAATCTTTTTGGCATTTTGAATATTTCAAACTTAAAGACTGAAAGCAGTAAATAAATATATACAGAGTTGCAGAAACTAAGAAAAGTAAATATATACAAACATCCTTTTTGCGAGTTTCGAGGGTAAGAGAATCATATCAGTGTACGGTCATGCCAAAACGCTCTTGTTGTTCTTTTTGTTAACATTTAGATAAACATTCTATAACGATTATCAGTATTGTTATCCACATAAGCTCAACTTATCATATGTAATCATGGCGAGGGGATACGTTAAGGTATGATTTATACTTACCGACCGGTGTTCATCCACATCACGACACATTCCCGTATCAAGGTATGCACGAGGATTCATCTTACTGGTGAGTATACCATTTATCATCTGTTTTGACGTATATGAAAATGTGAGAAACTCACTTATTTTGATGAAAACAAGCCCTATGTGATAGAATCACTTATTGATGAGGAACTTGATTTTCAGATGCATGAAGGGCACAAGAGCAAGTCCGTGAATAGGTCAGTACTTTCGTACAGCAAAGAGACGAACTTGACTCCCGGATAAATGTGATATATTATCACTTGTTTTGTGGACATGTGATTGTTGATCACTTATTGAGGTCGTATGCAGTATGTACACGTATGTATAATATCATGGAAGATCTAGACTTCGTCTCCGTTTGTTTCGGTAAAAGAAACAACCATGATACCCAGATGATAAACAGCATAAAGACCACATATCTCAGAACCTCGGCAATCTCTCAAACGAAATTTCGGTACTAAGACCATATGCCAATGAGTGGTTCCCACCTGGTCTTCAGTCGATTTAGGTTTATATCACCCTGCACACTTTAAGATGATTGTGAGCCTACCGATACATCTTATATAGAGCTGCTTATATTTTTTTTATTTTTCTTTTCAGTTTAAAGAGGTTTGGACAGACCACTGATGTACTATCATTTTCTCTTTTGCTCGCCAGGAAACTCATTTTTGTTTTTCTATTGTTTTTGAGTTTTGAAATTTTTCGATGTTTTTAAATTTTTCAAATTTGGAATTACTCCCCCTAAAATCAACAAACTTACAATAATTTAAAAACACAAAGATATTTACAAAAACGATTTTCCGATGTGGATTACTCTTGCTTGACCTTAATGCCGTTTACCAATAATAAAAAGTCAAATCTTGATTTATCAAATGCTTTGGTAAAAAGGTCGGCACGTTGGTCATCAGTGTGGACGTAAGCAACATCGATTAGCCTTTTATCAAAGCAATCACGTATGAAGTGATATTTAATTTCGATGTGCTTAGTCTTTGAATGTTGCACAGGATTTTTAGTGATAGATAAGGCAGCAGAATTATCGACATAAATAGGAGTAGTTAGGAATTCAAAACCGTAATCGCGCATTTGCTGTTGTATCCACAGGACTTGGGAGCAACAACTTGAGGCAGCAATGTATTCAGCTTCACAAGTTGATGTAGCTACACAAGTCTGCTTCTTGCACTGCCATGTTACGAGGCGAGTTCCTAAAAACTGGCATCCAGCCGTTGTGGATTTGCCGTCGATTTTGCATCCGCCAAAATCAGAATCTCTAAAAGCGACTAATTCAAAGTTATCATCCTTAGGGTACCATAGACCGGTGTCTGGGCAACCCTTCAAATAACGAAAAATCCTTTTTACAGCTGTAAGATGTGAGGCCTTCGGGTTCACTTGATATCTGGCTAGCAAGCATGTTGGATACATTATATCTGGTCTTGATGATGTGAGGTACATAAGGGATCCAATCATCGCGCGGTAGTATGAAGAGCTAACAACTTCACCCTTCAGTCTGGATTAATTCCGTGATTTTACTGCAGTGGGGTACCAATGGGCAATGTGTCCGACATCTGGAATCGGCTCAAGATGTCTTGGACATACTTAGTCTGATGGATGAAAATCCCAGACTTCGTTTGTTGCACTTGCAAGCCCAAAAAGAAAGTCATCTCTCCCATAGCGCTCATCTCGAATTTATCCTGCATTACACGCTCGAAATCCCTACACATAACATTGTTAGTAGAACCAAATATAATATCATCCACATATACCTGAACCAGTAGAAGATCTCCATCTTGTTCTTTTATGAAGAGAGTGCAATCGATAAGACCTCTGCGAAATCCATTTTCCAGCAGATAATTAGATAAGGTTGCATACCAAGCTCGCGGTGCTTGATGTAGACCATAGAGGGCTTTGTTCAGCAACCAAACCCGATCGGGATGGATAGGATCTTCATAACCTGGAGGCTGTTCAACATACACCTCTTCTTCCACTAGACCATGTAAGAATGCACTTTTGACGTCCATCTGGTAAACTTTGAATCCTTTGAATGAGGCATAAGCCAGAAAGATCCGAATTGCTTCCAGACGTGCAACAGGTGCATATACTTCGTTGTAGTCTATACCTTCAATCTGACGAAAACCTTGAACGACCAATCTAGCTTTGTTGCGAATAACGATTCCACGGTCGTCCTTTTTGCACTTATACACCCAACGGGTACCAATCTTCTTATAACCAGCAGGTTTCTCTACTAGCTTCCAGACACCAAGTTTCTGGAATTGTTGCAGTTCTTCCTGCATAGCTTCAACCCAAGAGTTATCTTTCAAAGCGTCTTTCCAAGTTCTTGGCTCTTCCTGTGAGACATAACACGCGAAAGACCAATCGTTTTGTTGACCAGATTCTCGAATCGCCGCATACAAGCCTGCGTTGTTGTTGTTGCGCAACATGTTTCTTGTTTGTATGCCACTTTGTACATTGCCTATGATGTTTTGTTGAGGATGGGTATTGTGAATCCTTGTTTCAGGGTTTTCCGGAACTGGAATGTTTGTACCCAGATTGTTGAGATTTAGATCAACAACCAATTCAATACCCAGAACTGATGAAGAGGATGATGCAGTAGCTTCAGCTGTTATAGGGGCGTCCACTGGAGGTGTAGCCTCTGAAGTACCATGAACAGCTGATGTAGGAGCTTCTTGATCTGCATCTAGAAATTCTTCATCCTCTGAAGATTCGTTCAGTTCGGTTGCATCATGAAAATCCTCATTGTCAAGAGCTTTATTGTTCACTGAAGATGGCTCTTGATTGACAACAACTGGACGAACCAACGGTGAATCTGTTGCGTTGTCACTCTCGAAAAACATCCTTGCCACAGCAGTTTCTTCAACTGCTTCAACATTGATCGAATTGAAAAAGTCATCGTACTCAAACATCCATGGTTGACCAGGACATCTGACTGGCAATGTGTGCCTTTGTACTCTGACCTCAGACCATTCCTCAACCTTTTTAGTCTGTAGATTCCAGACTCTTAAGTTAGGGGTGGCATAACCAAGAAAGTGACCTTCAATAGCTTTTGCCCCAAACTTTCCATTAGGATCGATCATTGTGCAAGGAGCTCCAAACGGTTCAAGATATGACAAATCTGGTTTCCGTTTGTGGAGAAGCTTGAAGCAGGTCTTGTTGTGCCTTTTGACTGTAAGGACTCGATTCATCGTGTAACATGCGGAGGCCACAGCTTCACTCCAGAATGGAATGGGCAACTACGACTCTACCAACATAGTCCTAGCAGTCTCGATCAATGTACGGTTCTTACGTTCAGCGACGCCGTTCTGTTGAGGAGTATAAGCTGCACTAAATTCATGAAGAATACCTTTTGATGTGCAAAACTCCGCCATGGCTTGATTTTTAAATTCTGTACCATTGTCGCTACGTATCCGTCTAACCTTCAACTTATACAAATTCTCAATCTGGATGATCAAGTTTTTGATAATACCGAAAGTTGCACTCTTGTGAGCCATAAACGCCACCCAAGAAAATCTTGAATAATCATCAGTTATCACGAGGCAGTATTGATCATTCCTGATGCTTTTGTGCTTGACAGGACCAAACAAATCCATGTGCAAACGTTCAAGAGGAACTGCCACCGTATTGATCTTCTTTGTCAGATGTCGCTTCTTAGTTTGCTTTCCTTTTTGGCATGAAACACAGACGTCCTGAAGATGGAAATTCTTCAGAAGAACACCATTCACTAATTCATTCGACACTAAATGATTCATTTTTCGTAAGTGAATGTGACCCATACGTCTGTGCCAAGAGATTGAGTCTTTTTCCGTGGCTTTTATAATGAAACAAGTTGCTTGTGCAGTCGTTGTTATAGCTTGGCTCATATCAAGGACATATAAATCGTTTATCCTTGGAGCTGATAAGAGAATCCATTCTTTTGGAATCTTGAAGCCGGGTTTCAGCATGTAACATCCATTTGCATCAAAGTGTACAGAAAACTGTTTATCACAGATTTGTGAAACGCTGAGAAGATTGTGATCAAGCTGTTGTACAAAGTTGATCTTGTCAAAACTTACAACCCCGTTGGATACCATTCCTTCTCCATTAATATATCCGCCTTTATCTCCAGCAAAAGCAACATAACCTCCTCTAATAGATTTAACGTCGTAGAGAAGCTTCATGTCGCCTGTCATGTGCCTGGATGCCCCACTATCAACAATCCAATGACTGATGAAAGTTCCTCCTGGAACACCCTGCACATGTACTCACATGATTAGTTGGAGATGGGGACCCAAGCCTTTGTGGTCTTGGGTCTTCCATTTTCATCAACGTAAGTTACTTGAACTTCTCGATGTTGCGGAAATTGTGATGTTCCCCCTGATTCAATAACCGTTTTTGGTTTCCAGGTCTGTTTTGTTTTATCAGTGTTATTCTTTAAATTCTTAACTTCATGATTGTCTGAAGTTTTTGAATTGTCTGGTTTGACAGAAACAGATGTTTTGTTAACCACGTCGGTTTTAATCGCTTTTTCAATTTTCTTGACCTGTTGGCGTTTCTGTTTCTTTTCCCTTTCTTTTACAAGACGGGGATCGGGTTTTGATGAAACAGATCGCTTGTGGTCAATTTGGTCACGGGGATCATCAACTTTGGCTTTTTGTTTATGAAGATATGGACAATTTCGAATGATATGTCCAATTGTGCCACATGAAAAACATGATCTACGTTCTACAAACCCCGTAGTATCATGTGATTGTCTTGTCGATGATGAACTTTGTGATCCCGAGGTACTAGGTTTTGAACTGTTTGGTTCGTTTCTTTTCAAAGAATTAACTTGAATGACATGATCTAAGTTAGTTTTATTTGAAAATGTTTCAAGTTTATCTGTTCCCTTCGATTTCACAAAGTTCACTTTCTTGTCCTTTTTCTTGGTCTGTTTCTTTTGCCATTGAGTCGGTGAGTTACTTTTAGGTTTGGTGTGATTTTGCTGCTTTTTCACTGTTGGTAATTTCTGATTGCCACATTGTTTTCTAACTTCAGCCTTTGGGATAGGAGGACACTGTGTTACCACAACGTGTGATCCTGTCTTTCCCAAAAACTTACTTGTTGAATCCTCAAAAATTTTACTTATTAAAGATTGATTAACATTCTTAATAGGAAAATCTTTGTCAGAGTAGATTTTATCATCACCAACAAGAGTGTACAACAAATTCACACTCTCAGACTCTTGTGAGGAAGTAGACGTGGACTCGGTCAGAACAGTCGTAGCAGGTTTTGCGGGAGGATCACATAGAATATGATTCTCGAGAGGTATGTCCTCTTCTTTGATTACCGCATCTGACTGTGCTGAGTCAGTATCATTAGATTCATCATCTGAAGAATCAGTATCCTCAACAATGATTGGAGGATCCTGATTTTGTTCAGCAGTTACAACAGTATCTGCTGACACATCCGAATCTGATGATACTTCCTGTTGGTATCCAAGTCCCGTTGCAAATTCCTCAATGTCTAAAGGAACAGATTCTTCATAATGAGTTCTATACTCCTCATCAGGCAACGCATCATAATGTTGTCTAACAGGTGGTGGACATTTCTTATATCCAATGCACGTGACATCCTTTTTCTCTTTTTGTGTTTTAATGATGTGATCCAGCACGTATCTAGAGTTAGAATAACTGTCTAGTTTAAGCCGGATCGCCTCACTTTCACACTTTGTGCAGGCTAACTCTTTTTGCATGCTTTCAAGACGATTGATATAAAGGTTTATGTCAGTTTGTTTTCTTGAAACCATTTTTGTCAGTTCGGTTTTATCTTTTCTTAAAGTTTCAACCATCGTTTTAAATTCCTTTTCATGGTTTTCATAAAACATGTTAGCCTCTTTGCATTTTGAAAGATCCACTATCAACTTTTGATTGTGCATATTTGTCACTTCAAATTTGTTTTGCAAATCCTCATGTTTGTTTTGCAAATCACACCACTTAGTATCTAATGAAACATGTTTGTTTTGCAAGTCAAACAATTTAGCATTTAAAGCATCATGTTTGCTTTGCAACTTAGACATATTAGCATCCAAATCAGCACATTTAACACTTAAGCTAGCACAATTATCACAATTAACAACAGTTGGTTCATCGACACATACCTGGCTTGATGAACTGCTGCCATTAGCCATAAAGGCTGAAAGAAGAGAAGAAGAAGAATAAGCAGCTTGATCCACCAGAATAGATCTTCTATCATTCCTTGCTGCAGCTTCTCCTAACAATTCATCGATATTTTCATCGATTCTCCCACTAGATACATCATCAGAAAAATCTTCGCCTGAGGTTGAGACTTCCTCATCTGAACTCCTTGAATCACCAGAACTCTCTTCATCTGAAGATTCACCACCACTGGTGGAAGATTCTCCACCACTGGCGTGCTTCAAATCCTTAGCAGCTTCAGCAAAACAAGCTGCTCCTCCTTGATCACCAATGCCTAATTGCATTGACCAGTTACAACCTTCATCTACTTGCACCACAAGAGCTTGATTGGTGTTCGATGGTCCTGCTTGATTGTTTGCAGGGACCAAAGCGCGATCATCATTCCTGGGTTGATTCTGATTCTGTTGGTTGCCTCCTTGACCTCTGAAAGGATTCTGGTTCCCATGCTGAGCTGGCTTTGTGCATTCCCTCTTGAAGTGACCACGTTCACCACAGTTAAAGCACTTAACAGACTGCTTATCGAACCCATACTTGGTGTCTTTCTTGCTTTCCAAGCTGGTTTGACCCGTCCGTTCCATGAAGTCTTTAGCTCGCCTTACAGCACTGGCGAAAGCCCATTTGATGTCCATCATATCCATCTCCTCTTTATCTATCTGCTGGTAATCTTCTTGAGTCAGATTGATGTTCCTGATCTGACCTGCTATCAACCCACAATACTAGCTCACCAATGTGTTTAGTATCTCCATATGATCTTTAGCTACTTCAACGCTAACTTTGGAGAAGTTTGATGTATCAAGCCGTACTGTATTTGACTTTGATGGCTGACCAGCAGATGATGTGCTTCCATAACAAGCTTGTTGTTGAACAGGAAGTGGATTCCCATACAAATCAGTGGTTGGTGCAACAACCTTTGGTATTGAGGAAGGTGGAAGTGGATATCCATACATATCTGTTGTTGGAGCTGGCTTTACAGGAACTTGTATCTGATTGCCATACAAATATGTGCTTGTGACAAACGCCGTCTGAAGTGGAACATGTGAAACAGGTCTTGCAGAAGTACTAGGAGTTCCATAATACATATCAGGATTATGTCGCACTTGTATTGTAGAAGTGCTAGGAGTTCCATAATACATATCAGTATTTTGTCGCACTGGAACCCTTTTTGCCTTTAGGATTTCTTCCTGATCTTTGTTCTCCAAGAGCTGAGCGAAGTCATTGATGTTTGTCGTAGCCAATGTGCCATTGTATTTCAGGATTTCCAAGAAACTATTCCAGTGAGGTGGCAGTGCATCGGCAAACTTTGTGACAACCTGTGTTGGAGTTGTTACTACCTCATAATTGCTCAATTCAGTCAGCAAGTGATGAAATCGACTTGTCATATCTCCCAAAGATTCATTTTCCATACAAGTGAAACCATCAAACTCCTTTTTGAGTAAATCATGTCGCAATTGACGTGACTTTTCATTTCCTAGACCTCTTGTCTTCAATGCATCCCACAATCGCTTTGACGTCTTGAAACTGACAAACTGATGATATATATCCTTGCTCATCGCCTGAGTCAGAATAGCATATGCTTTCTTTTCTAAATCATATACCTTTTTCTGGTCTTCCGAAAGATCTGCAAATGTAGCGGCAGTTGAAGTGGCAACCTCAAGAGTTTGATCGAAATCTGTAGTAAAACGTAACCACAGTTCCGTGTTTTGCCCATTGACATACGTCTGAAATCTATCAACCCAACCAGGATATTCGTTTAGGTGCATCAGTTTCGGTGGACGATTCAGACTTCCGGTCTCGCTTTCACTGAGGAGTATACTTTGAATACTTGGAGTTTGATTTGAAACAAACGCCCATTGACCGGTCGATGTTTAATTCGCTTGCGAAGATGCGGGTGCCGGAGATTCAGCCCATGATGGCGACAAACGCGTGTTTGTATACTTGCTTTCTGTATTAGATGCGGGTGCGTGAGATTCGGCCCATGATGGAGATAAACGTGACGGATTACCCCACCAGTTCGAACTCATTTTTGATGTTTAATGACTAATACCTGAACAAATCACACAAATTAAACAGTTAACAATGTTTTACAAGTCTACTATAAAAAGAAATTATAACACAAGTCCAGTAACAAGTTGACGAAATCAGATGGATTAAAGTGATTTCGTTGAATGATTTTGGCTGATGAGAGCTGATGTTTGACGAAAACAAAGAGCTGATTTCGTCCAGCAACTTGTGGTGACCAAGAGATGATTTCGTGGATAAGAGATTTCGGCCCAGAACACTGATTTCGGCCCAGAACTTGATTTCGACAATAAGGGATTTCGGCAAGGATGTGATTTCGGCCAGGACTGAATAAGAACCAGCTTGATATTATTGACTAAAGGGTTTTCGTTGACTAGGGTGTTTTCATCCAGCAACAAGTTGATTTCATGAAGTGTTTTCGTTGACAAAGAGAACTAGACAAGGAGATATTATCAACCCCAACTCTTCTGACACAAAGCCACAAATTTCAAACTTTACCTTACCAAGACACTCTTTTGCAAACAACCTTACTTTATCAGACTTCGAAGCTTGTTATTTTCAACCTTTCATCATTATACTTGTACACATTTGTCAAACTTAACTTATTTTAATCACAAACAACACAATAGTTTAACAAACCAAGATCAAACTCAGATTTATAATAAGAACAACTCAAGAACACTTTGAATGTCTGATGAACTCCGATGAATATATGAGTTTTTCGGCAACCTGAAAACTTTTCGAACACAAATTTTTGCACAAAAGTTTAGTAAAAACCAAATCTAAACATGTGTACATGCATTTTAACAATGGTTTTATAAAAAACTAATAGCAAAAACAACAAGGTTTTCACGATTTCATAACTATTTTCCAGAAAAGTATGATATTCAAACAAGAACAAAACTGAAAAATACTTTAAAATCTATTAAAACACAAGAAAATCGACTTGGTTTAAACAAGGAATCGAGCCAATGCTCTGATACCAATTGTAGGTCCACCCGGAGGATCGAGTAACCTCTATTCCCTATTTTCCGACAAACCCGAAAGTGCGGAATCCAAACGGGTAAGTTAAACCAAGTGACGAACACGTAAAACACAAGATTCACGATTAACACTCCATTGTATTAATCTAGAAAACGGTTACAATACAATGTTTACAAGATGCTCTCATAAACTCTCAGTGTGTGTGTTTACAGTGTGTTCGCTCCGAGAAATCTATTCAGACTTTGTTTTAACTGTGTTATGTTCTGTGTCTGTGTATTTATACCAACATGACTGACGAAATCATGAGGCCCACGAAAACACATCAACGAAATCAAGGATCTGGACGAAATCAGGTGATTTCGTCCTATTTGGTTTTCACCAAAAAGGTGTTTTCACCAAAAAGGTGATTTCGCCAACAAGTGTTTGACGAAATCAAGTGATTTCGTCACTTTGATGTGATTGGGCCTTGTCATGTTAACTGGGCTTCTATAATGGACTTTGACATGTTGGGCTTGGAACTTCAGGGACTTCATCATGTAGGACTTTGTCTCCTGTTGGGCTCCAAACAAATAAACAATACACAATACATAAACATGAACAATATGCAAACTGCACACACGCAGTTTGCATTTACATCGAACGTTACGAAGTAGATAACATACCGAGTCAAGACAGGATGATGTTTTGACTACGGCCTTCACTTCGTAGTCGAGTCGAACCGAGCCGAGCCGTATCCACACGATATGTATCAACAAATAGTAATATTAATCAATTAATCAATATAATAACTTATTTTATATAAAAGCTTAACAAACTTGAAAAATATATAGAATTCTATCCCTTTTATCAAAGGACTCATCTTTTCATGGAATCCAATAGATGAAAATAACCATTTTGTCATCATTTGTGTACCTTCGATTAGCATCAATGGCATACATAAAAGAGCATACACAATAAACAAATATATATATATGTGTGTTTGTTATTGGTTGTTTTTGGCCTAACAATTTAATATCGCATTATAATATTCCCAAGATCCACTTTTTGAGTTAGATTCATGTTTGAAAAATACTCAAACTTGTACTTTCTCATCAACACATTTACCTCATAATCTCAAAAGTCAAAGTCATACCACCAAAACCTAACTTTTCCAACGTCTAAAGTTATTCATAAACTTGTTCCTTTTCTTTTAATCCTACTTTTCTTTTAGAGTTAATTACTGTTTTCGTCTATGTGGTTTGTCAAAGATCACTATTTCAGTCCACTAGTTTAAAATTTGCGATTTCAGTCCCTATTGTTTCACTTTAGTAACCATTTCAGTCCACCTCGTAACCATTTCAGTCCCTGTACTTGACAGAATAATGGATTGAAATGGTTACGAAAGTGAAACCACATGGATTGAAATGGTTACGAAAGTGAAACCACAGGGACTGAAATCGTAATTTTTAAACTAATAGACTGAAATAGTAATTTTTGACAAACTACAGGGACGAAAACAGTAATTAATTCTTTCTTTTATGACACTATCTTCTTGTTAAAATCACATTTAAATTCGTATAAATCCAAGTTAATTACACATACGGTATTCTTTTGAAATGTTCATATTACGATTTGTAAAGCTTTAATAAATTTGATATTTTTCACTAGCAGTTGTTAAAAGTTTATAATGCATGTGAAATTGTCATTTTAAATAATTGTCTTCACAAGTTTTATTATTGTAACTCACTAAATCTAGGAATAATAAAATAAAGGATGCACATAATGATATACGGAATTAAGTGTTTGGTATATGTATCATGTACACATTTGAGTAAAAAAAGCTATTGGTTATCATTATATGTTTGCTTTAGTTGATGAAAACGTTACATCTAAATCGAAGGACATAAAAAACAAGATTACATTGAGTTTGATTAGAACAAATTACTACAAGTTTATGTTTCATACGCTCATAATATAATTTGTATATAGACAACAGGCATGGTGATCACAAGGTTGACGGGGGATTGCAACTATTTCTTCCCCGAAACCAACCTCCTGTGCATACCACAGTATCAGGACACTATTTACTATGCTTACCTCGACGTGAAAGACAACCTTATTTGAAAGTAACCATCACCACGTCTCAAGCCCACCTAACCACTCCATATAAGCAAAGACATGCCCATGAAAAAGTTATGTTTCAAATTGTAAAGAGTTCTCGTATGTTACACTCATCGTAAAATCTCTACTTGTGAACCATGGCAGAAAGATTGTTATTGTATGACTTTACGTGAATTCGCACCAAAAACATTACAATTTGCTAAATCAATATTTGGAAATACTCCCAAAGAAAACTCTCGGGTGAAATCCAATATTTTTATCTCTTATTATACTTCTAGAAAATACATTTTGACAATCACAATAAGTACTTCCTTTCAAACGATTCTTCTCAAAGTTTCAAATTATCCAAGTTTTCTAAAAACAATAAGCAATGTAAGACTAATGCATGAAATCGAGTCTTAAATTAATTAATAATAGACAATTACTAGCTTGTATAATTATCCTTTAATCCACAATACACTTTATTTGACTTATAAATCCCATTTAGATTTAAAATTTTAGTCAAGATGGTCTACTTTATTGTTGTCATAAAGTAGCCATGGACTTTTGCATAACCAACAACCTCAAATTATGCATTAATTTCTTAAAATTAAGCATTACTTTTGATTCATTGCTAATTTATTTTAATTCATGTTATTTGTGGGATTTGATCACAATACCTCTTTCTCTCAAAACCTAGGTGTTTAAAAGGTTTGTCTTTACCAATAAACCACCATCTCGTTAAAGCTAAGCAACTAATCAATCCAATTACATTTTCAAGTTTGATTTACTTGACATATGAAACCAAGAAATCAACTACTCATAAGTACACAACCTATACATGCAAAGTGGCCAACAAAATGTATCGAGATTAATTAGTAATTGGATTTTATTAAATGTCAAATAAAAGTCAAGCAAATCTAATATCAATAAATAAAGAGTGTTAGAAGAATCAACCTAACTGATCTATATGCATAAATCATACTAATTATACAATAAGCTCCTCTACAAGCAATTATGTACATACATTGAGATTCAATAAATAATGGGCTCTTATTCCTATTTAGGGCGTCCATTTTGACAATCCCAAAGAAAGTTACTAGGACGCACCTCGCAAAGCAACCACGCACACCATAGTCTTCTTTATATCTCTATAATGTCACCAAACAAGTGAACAACAACTCAACCACTAAACCCCCTCACTTGTCCAACACGTAAGTTAGAAACAGTAATACTCGACTCTCTTACTATACATATCATCCTGCCTTTAAACACCATATTCATACACGATAGTCTCGCAGGTCTTTCTCGTGTTGGACTCAAGCATGTACAAAGAGTTAATCTGAGTCCTTTCATATAGTAAATCTCACCCCTAATTTCATACATAAACCAGGTGTTAAGAGCGAGTTTCCCGACTCAAAACATAAGTCCCCTTTATAACATCCTTTTGCCTTTATCTCAATGTTACCTGCCACAAGCCGAAAACTTGATTAGAGAGAAAGAGCCCATTGGCGGAGCTTCTTTAGGGCGGGGGGTGCCCGACCCCCGCCTGTTTTTCGTTCGTAGTGTTAAATTTTACCGAATTTTGATTTTTTTTTTGTAGTGTAAAATTTTGGATTTTTAAGAGTCTGGCCCTCACCGATTTGGATTTAAGAGTTCGGCCTCCGTCGAGTTTTCGTTCAAACTCCGCCACTGAAAAAGCCTATGGTAGATCTATATCCACTATATATGTTAGGGGAGGCGGGGTGGGAATCAATTTTTCCGTGATAAACGAGTTCCACGAGTGATAAAGTCAAACAAACCACTGCCACCAACCTTTTTTAACGCGTGAATCAATTTTTGCGTGATAAAATTCACGCGTGATAAAGGGAACCATGTGAGGGGGTGTGAGGGTTTATTGTTGGCTGTTGTGAGTGATGACTATTACCACTAAAAATGTTTTGAGTGATGGAATAATGGTTGATGACATGGCATGGCAGAATTTGATTGGATGTTGTGAGTGATGAGTGATCACCACCCCCTCCCCCTTATGGAGCTTATATTCTTTGGTACAATATCTCTTTAATAATTACTAAATTTAAAAATATTGCAACTTTTATTAACTTCCGAATCATAATATACAACTTTGGCTCATTATATATACTATATACAGTTCAATTAACTTATATCTAACTGAAAGCAAATACCTAAAATCATTAGCAATAACTAATAACAAAATTGAGAAATCTCTTATTATCAATATTGATATTTACAATGCTATTCATGAATGAACATGTAAGTTTAAAAACCTAAAACAAACATAAAATACACTAACAAACATGAAATAGTCTAAAGTAGTAAATACGGTATTGAAAAGAAAAATACATTTTGAAATACAGTTCAACCATCCGATCCAACCAGTAACCAATCATTTCAAATAAAATCAACAATTTCTTAATCCAACCAATAAACCCAATCTAAAAGGAGTGCTCAAAACTAGGTATGAATTCGGTACCCTACCCGAGTTGAATTGAACTGAAAGTACTGATCCCAAAAAACACAAAAAGTACATACCAGTATCTTTACTGAAAGTGGCTGGTATGGTATAATACCAGCATTCGAAAGTAAATTGACCCAAATTACCGTACCATACCCAACCGAAAGTACCGATTTCAAGAAATATGCAAAAAATAAATACTAAACAGGTAAAACAATTGCTCGGTACGATACTCATATCCGGTATTAATTAATGCTCATCCTACTTACTATATGTTGAAACTTAAATAAAGGATGTATTAAAATATCATCATATACACACTAGTGACCGTTTTCTATCTTTATAAAATAATAATATAATAATAAAATAATTATATTTAAACATAATATAATATATTATATATATCGTATAAAAAAGGAAATAAAAAGAGGAGGAACTTCCTTCATAGTTCGTTCATTGGGTTTGTTTGTGGGTTTATTTCAGTCAAACTCCTTTCCCTTCACCACCACCACCTTCAATCGTGTGAACAACCGATCCATTCATTTCATCCTCAACATCTCAATTCATCAAGGTATCTATCTTTACACTACTTTTTCTTCCTCAATTTCGTATGAATTTCGTAATGTTTACATACAAATTCACCTTCGTAGATCTGAAATTACTTCACAAATCACGCCGGTTATTACGATCTAGCTTCGGAATAACATTAACTGTTCATTACTTTCATTTCAAGTGTTTGCATAGAGTTTCGATCTGGTTATTTGTGGATCTGATTCTGCATTTTCAATTACTGAAGTATTGTGTTGATTTGATGTTGATTGATTAATTTAATTGATTGAGTTGAAACGGATCGAATACGTGAGATTTGTACCTTTGTTAGTGAAGTTGAGTTGTGATGGAAGTGTAATAATAAATAATAATTATGTGATTTTTTTGCACAAATTAGATGTAGCATACGGAACTGTGTCACAAATTAGATGTACAGTCTGTGTGTATGAGTTTTATGGACGTTAATTTGATTTGGAAGTTGACTTGTTTAGATATTTTTTTATATGTATAATTGCATAGACTGATAGACATACATGTGTTTACTTGTGGTTGGATGATTAGTTGGAACTTTTAAGTTTATTGATCACATGTAGGTTTTGACTAATTGTAGTCAATTTAAGTGTTTTGGTGTTGCTAATTAAGTTTGTGAATCACATGTAGATTTTGACTAATTAGTTTATGAATCACTGTTAATCGTTATCAATGAATTGATTTCCTGTTCATAATAGATTGCTATGCTATTGATTTTGATTATCTTAGGTGATAGAGCATATCGTAATCTTTTTGCGATTAAGATTTACACTACCTATTTATTTCTTAGGTTTTAAGAGCCACTTCTTTGCAAATTTAAGTGCTTTAATCTTTACTACTTACCTAAGTAGTTAATGCGGTAAAATATCGGTCAAGGACCAATATTTGAGACATCGGTTATCGCGGTGGGATATAGGTAATTTTAATATCATGATAAATTTATATATATAGCAATTTAACACTAACAATTGTAACAAGCAAGAACTGACTAAGACTTAAAACACTAAGAGCATCCACAATAAGGGGATATTTTGGTGTTTTTAGAGAGAGAGAAAGTGATGTGGAGGAGAGAGGGTGTGAGGTGGAGGAGAGAGGGTGTGAAGATGTTTGTGAGAAAAAATGGATGGGTGGGAGTTATGTGAGTGTAGAGAGGAGAGAGGAGAGAGAGAAGAAATGTGTTTGTGAGAGGGGCAAGTGAGAGAAAGAAGATGATTGGCTGGGCATGTGCCAACTAGGCACCCTAAAAAATGAGAAAAAATACCCCTTATTGGGGATGCTCTAACATTTAAAGTAACAACTAACAATTAAGACTTAAAACACTAATAGCAGCAATACGAAGAAAAATGAACGGTAGAAATAAGAAGAATGGTACTGATATCGGGAAAATCGGTGATTTATCGATCAAATATCGGTTCTATATCGGACGATATCGCTGATATTATCGGTACCGATATTCTGACCAATATTTTGTACCACTATCTCGGCAGAGGACCGATAAACGATATATCACTGATATATCGGTTGATATATCGGGATATTAACTACATAGCTACTTACTGATCTAGTTTTGGAATTACCCTTGAAACTTTCTGAAATTATGACATTATATTAAACAGTTTGTTTTTGTGATAATTTTGCTCTAGTTGAAGTATATTTTTATTAGTTTTCTGTGGTAGTTGGACTCCATGTATGCAATTTTCTAAGTGTTAAATTTCATGGATTTTCAGTACTAGTATTATAGAGCAGTTAACGATTGTAACATCTTTCTTTCCTCGATTTAGTGCATTACTTCTCTTTCGATATTTTGTTTGATTTTAGTCGATGCTTGCTATGCTATATTGCTTATTATTAATCTTTTATCTATTTCATAAGATACAAGTGACAAAACAAGAAAGCTTCCTTGGGTAATGTGGAATTGCAGAAATCTATTTTTCATTCACAAGGGGTAAACATTCTTCTGTACAAGAATACCAAAGTATTGTGAAAATGACTCCATCAAGTAAGGCTGATAAAAAGGCAGTAATCGACATTGCGGCATGGACGTTCAACATAGTCACTTCTGTCGGGATTATCATTGTGAACAAAGCTTTAATGGCCACATACGGTTTCACATTTGGTAAGTTCTATATTTAAATTTTCTATTTGATGTTGCCTTGACAACGATGATGACATTTGTTGATTCTTTGTATGCAGCAACGACATTAACGGGATTACATTTTGTTACCACAACCTTGATGACGATTGTTCTTAGGTGGTTAGGTTACATTCAACCGTCTCATCTACCAATTCCAGATCTTCTGAAATTTGTCTTATTCGCCAACTTCTCAATTGTTGGAATGAATGTCAGTCTAATGTGGAACTCTGTGGGATTCTACCAGGTAATATTATAACATTTATAATTCTTTTAGTCATTATCTTGGTAATTTATACTTTGTTTAACTAGTTTATACTATCTTTTGTCAGATAGCAAAACTGAGTATGATCCCTGTATCCTGCTTGTTGGAAGTTGCTTTTGATAAGATACGATATTCAAGAGACACAAAACTCAGTATTTTAATTGTTCTTCTGGGTGTTGCTGTCTGCACTGTTACTGATGTGAGTGTTAATACTAAAGGTTTTATTGCTGCTGTTATTGCTGTATGGAGTACAGCTCTTCAACAATACGTAAGTTTTCCATTCTGCAGATTATCCAGATTATAATATTTTAAAGAAAAACATAAAAATACACACGTGGATGAATATAGCAACACCTAAAGGTGGCAATTTCAAATAGTTTATCTGGAATTGAGTAAGTTCTTTTATGTACTTATTAATACAAAATTACAAAGTTAGTTAAATGAATGGGTCAAATGGATTGAACGGTTTAAACGGGTCAAAAATACATAGTGAATATTTAATAATACAGTCTTTGTTATCATATATATACAATAGCTATTTGCAAAATACATAAAAGTATTGGTGGGCGGGCTTAAACTGTTTGGACCTGCGTACTTGACCCGCCCGGCCCATCTGTTATGCTTCTCATTTTATAGAAGCCGATCATTCTGTCTTATGCTAACTCCAAATTTATATGCAGTATGTGCATCATCTTCAAAGGAAATACCAGTTGAGTTCTTTTAATCTGTTAGGACATACTGCTCCGATCCAGGCTGGATCCCTGCTACTATTGGGCCCCTTTGTGGATTACTGGTTGACTAACAAGAGAGTCGATGCTTTTAAGTTTGATACAGCATCTTCGGTTAGTACACTATAACCTTTATACATGGTTTCTTTCATATATTCATATTTTATCAAATTTAGTCTTGACCCTAACTGTGAAACCACCATCTTTTGCATTGTTCATGCTTCTACATACACAGTTACATACAAAATATAGCATCATCATACATATTTGTTATTGCATTGGTAGCGGTTGATTGTGTAATCATTTTTAGAATTGGTACGAGCCAATGTGGGTTGGGTTGACTTGAAACATCCTTTTATCCATTTTTTATATAATTATAATAAATAGTGAGTGTCAAATAACTACGAAAAAAAGTATTTTTGATGACAATCTAGTTTATCATATAGAAAGATTAAAAGAAGTTTTTATAAACTGTTCATGTTTCCTTTTAGTTTTTATCTTATGTAATCTGTCCCTCCCGTTAGAGATTATTATTAACCGTAGACATACTCATGAGCTCCTTTTTCCGGCTGCATTAAATATGAACATGTATGATACTGTTTAAAAACCCGTCTGTTTAAGGTGTTTGAGACTTTGACTTTGACTATCATAACAACTACACCGTTTATTTGCAGTTATTCTTATTCCTATCATGCACCATTGCAATTGGGACCAACCTGAGCCAATTCATCTGCATCGGGCGGTTCACCGCGGTCACATTCCAAGTCCTCGGTCACATGAAAACCATACTCGTGCTCACACTTGGGTTCATCTTTTTCGGTAGAGAAGGACTCAATCTACACGTGGTTCTCGGGATGATTATAGCAATTTTGGGCATGATTTGGTACGGGAACGCCTCGTCAAAACCCGGTGGTAAAGAACGTCGATCTTATTCACTTCCCAAAACCAGTCAACCGAAAAAAGACTCGCTTCTAGAAGCTTCCGAAACCGACGATAAGGTGTAAGCAAGCCATTTTCCCAAGTATAATACAAAAAAAGGAAACTACACAAACTGTTGATCTTGCTAGAAAATGGGTTGTTATTTTTAACTTAAGTTATATGATTTTTGTTTGTGATAATCATTTAAATTGTTATAATTTGAAGAACTTATTAGAAGTGGGAAAGCATACCCTTTCATTGTTTTAGTTCTTCCCCTAAAGTATTTGTTTGTTGAACCTGTGTTATAACCTACCTCTTACAGCTAATAAGAATACATGATTTGTAAGTTTGCAATAATGATCTTTCTTATACTTGTATTCAAAGTTAATTGTTAAATATCAACCAAAATGTCACAGCAAAAATATTCAAAGATAAGGGTTTACGACTTTACGGACGACCCCTCTCTCTTGTGTTCAATACAAAATCAATTTTAAACGTAGAAAAGTATGACTCTATAAAACTTGGTAGAGCATCCACCACAACGATGCTTATGTGATGCCGTCTGGATTTCAAACCAGCCCAATTCCAAACCTCCCCCATTATGCTTGCTTCTTCCGGGGTTCCAAAGTGCGCTCCACACACACAGACAATATTATTTTAATCATTTCTTATATAAATTATAAAAAGTGTGTGTTTGAAAAAGGAGGTAGAGTTGTGGAAAAACGAGTGTTTTTGAAGGATGTATGAAATCTGATGTGACAGTTGAGGTGATGTGTTTGTAAGCGTTAGTGGATGCTCTAATCACTACAAGAAATGTTACTAGGGCTGTAGACGAACCGAACGAAGCCTTGTTCATGTTTGTTCGTTTAGCATTGAACTTGTTCACGGACATTAACCGAACGAAATTTCATGCTTGTGTAAGTTCATTAAGGAATTGTTAACTTTCTAAACGAACATAAACGAGCGTATGTTAATGTGAAAAAAAAACAACATTGTTAACCCCAAACATTTAACCATCCAAAAGATAAATCAAATTTAAGTACAAAGCATAAGGTTGTAAACAGATCAAACGTCGCTTATGATTTGTGAATTTCGAACTTCCTATACTTGGGTTTCAAAAATTAAAAGATATAAAAAGTTGAAATATTTAAATAACAAACTACAAAAATAGAAATGTTGTTTATAAAAATCTATAATGACCACACATTACTTAACGTAAATAAACGATCGTTCACAAACACAACTGAATGAACATATTATTTGTTTATGTTTATTCATTTAGTTAATCAAACGAAATTTCTTGTTCATGTCGTTAACTTATTAAATAGATAAACGTAAACAAACATCCAGAACGATTCATTGAACGTTAGGTTCGCCTAGCTATTACCATATTTAATAGATTTTCCTCATTAAACATAAGCCCAAAACATGAAACCACAAACCCCTTCACTAGGGGTGTTCATGAGCCGAACCGAACGGAGGTTTGCTCGTGCTCGGTTCGGTTTGAAACCGAGCCACTCGGTTCGGTTCGGATTTAAGAAACCACCATCTTTTGCATTGTTCATGCTTCTACATATCCTTTCATTGTTTTAGTTCTTCCCCTAAAGTATTTGTTTGTTGAACCTGTGTTATAACCTACCTCTTACAGCTAATAAGAATACATGATTTGTAAGTTTGCAAAAATGATCTTTCTTATACTTGTATTCAAAGTTAATTGTTAAATATCAACCAAAATGTCACAGCAAAAATATTCAAAGGGTTTATGGACGTCCTCTTATCTCTTGTGTTCAATACAAAATCAATTTTAAACGTAGAAAAGTATGACTCTATAAAACTTGGTAGAGCATCCACCACAACGATGCACATGTGATGCCGTCTGGATTTCCAAACCAGCCCAATTCCAAACCTCCCCCATTATGCTTGCTTCTTCCGGGGTTCCAAAGTGCGCTCCACACACACAAACAATATTATTTTAATCATTTATTATATAAATTATAAAAAAGTGTGTGTTTGAAAAAGGAGGTAGAGTTGTGGAAAAACGAGTGTTTTTGAAGGATGTATGAAATCTGATGTGACAGTTGAGGGGACGTTTTTGTAAGCGCTTGTGGATGCTCTAATCACTAACATGAAATGTTATTAGGGCTGTAGACGAACCGAACGAAGCCTTGTTCATGTTTGTTCGTTTAGCATTGAACTTGTTCACGAACATTAACCGAACGAAATTTCATGCTTGTGTAAGTTCATTAAGGAAGTGTTAACTTTCTAAACGAACATAAACGAGCGTATGTTAATGTGAAAAAAAACAACATTGTTAACCCCAAACATTTAACCTTCCAAAAGATAAATCAAATTTAAGTACTAGGCATAAGGTTGTAAACGGATCAAACGTCACTTATGATTTATGAATTTTGAACTTCCTATACTTGGGTTTCAAAAATTAAAAGATATAAAAAGTTGAAATATTTAAATAACAAACTACAAAAATACAAATGTTATTTATAAAAACCTATTAGCATTCTCATCCAATCCATCAAAACTTGTGAGGGTGAGTTTTTATATTGTAAAGGGTAAAAAAAGTGGTTGTGAGTGGAGGAGAGAGAAAATGTTACTGTTCATCTGTATATTTGGGGGGACACTGTTCACCCAGTATAATTTTTTTAATATATATTGAAAGTGGTTGTGAGTGAAGGAAAGAGAAAAATGTGATGATAATATTATTTAATTGAAAAGGAGAGAGAAAAAGTATTTGTTTTTAGTGAAAATATATTGATATAGGAGTTGTTTTTTAGTGGGATGTATGTATAATTTGATGGATTGGATGAGAATGCTCTAGTGACCACACCTGTTTAACACCCCCAAATAAACATCATCAATTTCACCATTCCCACCTTCAATCATACTGAATTCACCTTCAAGAAACACTAATTATGTTACACACTTCCAAAATCTTCTCATTCTCGAAGAAAGTTACAACCTTTAGGCACTTCTCCCACATGGGTATCCTCAAAACTTCAAGAAACTCCCTTAAAGATGGTAAAGTTCTCTCCTTTTTATGCTTCTTTGGTTAATTATCTCGCTATGTTTAGCATAATTTGAAGTATTGTTTATGGGTTTTTGTAAAAACCTAGGTTTGGAACTGGAGAACAGTATCTATGCAATTCTAACAATCAGCAGATGGGAATCTTTAAACCAAATGAATTACAAAAGGGTTTCACTCAGGCAAGTTCATGGAAGACTAGCTTTAAAGTTTCTCAATTGGGTAATCAAGCAACCCCCTTTTCAAGAACTGAAAAATCTTACTTACATATACTGTATAACTGTTCATATATTAGTGAAATCAAGGATGCATGCTTCTGCTAAATCGATTTTAACCCGTTTATCCGACATGGGTATTGGTCCAAACTCCATTTTTTCGGTTTTGATGGAGACGTACCCGCTTTGTAAATCGAATCCCGCTGTTTTCGACCTTTTGATTAGGGTTTACTTGCGAGAATCTTCGGTTAAAAGTGGTTTGGAGATTTTTCGTTTGATGGGGATTCGAGGGTTTAACCCGTCTGTTTATACTTGCAACATGATTTTATCCGCAATGGGCAAAGAAGATTATACGAAAGCCTGGTTGTTTTTTAAAGAAATGCTTTCGTTGAACGTATGCCCGAATGTTGCTACTTTTAATATACTTGTTGATCTTCTTTGCGTTAATGGGAACTTTAAGAAAGCTCAGCATCTTGTTCGGAAAATGGAAGAAAGCGGTTGTGTACCGAATTTAGTTACTTACAATACGTTGCTTAAGTGGTATTTCAAAAAGGGAAGATATAAGGCGGCGGTAGAGTTGATTGATCACATGGGTCATAAGGGACTTGAGGCAGATGTATGTACATATAACATGTTGATAGAAAATTTATGTAAAAATAATAGGAGTGCAAAAGGTTATTTGTTGTTGAAAAAAATGAGAAGAAAACCGCTTTTCCCAAATGAGGTCACTTATAATACTCTCATAAAAGGGTTTGTTAAGGAAGGTAAATTAAGGGTTGCGGTTTATGTTTTCAACGAAATGTTAAACTTTAAAATTTCCCCAAATATTGTAACGTATAACTCTTTGATCGATGGTTATTGTCGAGAAAATAGTTTCAAAGAAGCTACGGAACTTTTGAATGAAATGGAAGCAAGGGGATTAAGGCCTAACGAAGTTAGTTATGGAGTTATTTTGAATGGATTATGTAAACTCGGAGAGTTAGATCTAGCTTATAGTCTTTTAGAAAGCATGAGAATGAACGGAATTGTCGTTGACCGTATTTCATATACAATGTTGGTCAAGGGGTTTATCGAAAGTAGAAGGTTTAGAGAAGGTGTGCAAGTTCTTGATAAAATGATCCAAAACGGTATCGATGCGGATGTCGTTACGTATGCGGTACTCATAAATGGATTTTGTAGAGACGGGAAGTTTAGAACCGCAAAGGAGTTGATGAGTAAAATGTATAAATCAGGCGTGACACCTAACAAAGTGATGTATTCGACGTTGGTTTATGATTATTGCAGCCATGGAATGGTAAACAAAGCGATGCAAATTTATAAGATTATGAGTTTTACTGGCGTTGACCCGGATCTTTTCTTGTGTAATACGTTAGTTGACTCGCTTTGTAAAAGTCAAAGGGTCGAAGAGGCAGTGGAGTTCTTGAAACACATGGGTAGAATTGGTGTTTTCCCTAATACCTCAACTTTCAACTTCATTATTAACCGCTATGTACGTATCGGAAACGGATTAAAAGCGTTTGACTTTTTTGAGGAAATGGTCAAACTTGGTCAACACCCTAGTTCTCATACGTACGGAAGTTTACTAAAAGCACTTTTTTACTGTGGGAATTTTGAAGAGGCGAGAAAATTCTTGAATGACATTCAATCTATTCCGTATGCGTTAGATGCGGTTTCTTACAATATGTTAATGGCAGAAGCTTGTAAATCTGACAACTTACAAGCTGCGGTTTTCTTATTGAAAGACATGGTCCGTAACAATGTGATTCCTGATAGTCATACATATACATGTCTACTTGCCAGTTTGTGTAAGAAGGGTAAAATGGTCATTTCCATTCTTCTTTCGGAAAAATGGATGGAGAAAGGTGCTCTTTTGCCGAACGTGGTAACGTACACGTGCTTAATCGATGGACTTTTTAAAGCTGGCCAACGAAAGACCGCTGCTTTTTACCATCGGAAGATGATGTCAGAGGGTCTTTCTTCCGATACGGTTCTACTCAATGTACTTATGGATGGTTATTCGAGAATGGGAAACATGTCTATGGTTTACTGCTTATTTTCTAGTATGAAAGATGGACATTTGTCACCTAATTTGGCGACATATAACATTCTCTTACATGGGTACTCAAAACAGGGTGATATATCAAGATGCTTTGAAGTATACGGTGCCCTTTTGAGAAAAGGTTTTGTTCCCGATAAAAGAACATGTCATGCGCTACTTTATGGAATTTGTAAGGTGGGTATGCTTGATTTCGCTTTGAAAATGTTGAAAAACATGATCTTGAAAGGTGTGCTTCCTGATAAGTACACACTTGATATGATAATCTTGAAATGCAGTGAAAAACGTCAGATTGTGAAAGCTTTTGAATTCCTGGATATTTTGAACGTGTTAAGAGTTTCGCCCGATCAAGATACGTTTAATATCATTCTTAAAGGAATTAAAGAAACGTATGGTTGCCGGCCGTCGATTCTGTTTCTCAATGAGATGTTGGAAAAAGGTTTTATTCCTGGTGAAAAACAAGTTGTTCGGTTAATTACTGATATGTGTAAAGCGGGAGACGTTAAAGGGGCGAATAAGCTAAAAAATGAAGTTAAATCGTTTGGTATGATATCAAGTAATGTAGCCGAAAGTGCCATGGTTCGTGGGCTTGCACAAAAAGGAAAACTTGAAGAAGCCCTTTTGGTTCTTGATTGTATGCTTAGAGGAAAAATCGTTCCGACAACCGCTACTTTTACAACGTTAATTCATTCTTTTTGCAAAAAAAGCGAGTTTAAAGAGGCGTTGAAGTTAAAACACGTTATGGAAATCCATAATGTTAGAATTGATGTTGTGACGTATAATGTTTTAATAACCGGTTTTTGTGAAAATGGTGATCTGGTTGAAGCATTGAAGCTATATAAGGAAATGAAGGAAAGAGGCATTTGTCCAATGGTCAACACTTTTTGTGTTATAATCGAGTCTTTTTGTGATAAAAATGATTTCCCAGATGGGGAAATGATAATAAATGATTTATGTGAAAGGGGTTTGTTATCCGAAGATGAGGTCACTCAAGATATGGCGAATAGTTTTATCGTTGCGTTGAAGAAATTGAACGTTTTAAAGCACAAAAAGAATAGAACTTGTTTCAGAAACGGTTGATCAGATCCACGGGCTTGCAGATTACATGATGAGTTTTGGGAAGCTTTTGGTTAGTAATTTACTTCTTCACACCTTTATTAATCATGCATGTAAATAGGCAAAATATTTTGATCACTTCCTGTTGTCCTCTGAACTTTGTATATACTAATTTTTTGTTAAAATATATTATAGCGAAAGAAGTTAAGATATAATAAATGTTTCTTGGTTATATGTGATTCATTGGAACTTGGAAGGACTTGTTGGCAATTTGACATGCATTTCAATCTTCCGTCGGATACTGAAGAGTTCCTCAATTCGACGATGCGTCGTTCAAATTTGTTTGATCTGTGTTGTCCCTTAAAACGTTGTTCAAAAAATATTTCTTTGCAAGTCCAACAACTAGCAATTTTTACATCAAACCTATTGCCTAAACCTTCAATGTTAAAGGCTCGTGATTGTGGACAGTTTTGGAGCTACTCGAGACTTCTCTACCATATGTTGAAGGTAATTTTTTAGTTCAAACTAATTTAATGCTTTCTTAGAGCTAGAAATTTTGACCCATTTACTTCTGAATGGGTTGATTTGAGTTGTGTTTTATCTCAAATGGGTTGAATTGCCAAACCTCCTTTTTAAATGCATACGCGCCCCTAATTAGTTTTTGTCAAGATATTTAGGTAGTTCTTAAACAATATTTTTTTTTTTTAATAACAAGAGTAAATTACGATTTTGGCCTCTGTGGTTATATCATTTTTATCCTTTTAGCCCAAAAAGGAATTTTTAACATCTGAGCCCCCAACGTCTTTTTTTCTAACTCTTTTGGCCCCCAGCGTTTTTTTTCTAACCCTTTTGGCCCCTAAAAGTAAATGGATGGGGTTAGTGTTGGGGGCCAAAAGGGTTGGAAAAAAAGACGTTGGGGGCTCAGATGGTAAAAAATTCCTTTTTGGGCTAAAAGGGTAAAGTGATATAACAAAAGGGGCCAAAATCGTAATTTATTCTAATAACAATGACACATGCTTTTTTTAGAAATGGACAAGAAAGTGTTCCAAGGTGAACCCAAATCTGTCCTGGCCCGTTTCAACCCGATCCATTTGACATTTTATCCAACTCGTAATACGTTCTCATCTTGCCACCTCTATTTCTTAACTGCATGCCTAATATTAATAGATCTTTCTCTGGTCTCTGACTCTCTATTTTGTAGGAGATTCTGCAATGCGTAGTGAATTTTAAGAACGTTCACAATGATCGTCGGGTTGTACTTTACTTGAACTACTGTGACTGTGGAGAGAAACGTTGTGCTGATAAGGCTGGCGGCGATTAAGGTTATAAATCATTTGCGAAAAGTCAGCCTCAAGGACGTGGCTGCGGAATTTCTGATAAGAGTATTTTCTTCTTGTTTTCTACTGTTACCTATTAATTTTTCTTATTAAAGTTGATTCTTTCTAAACTTAATGTGGTTTACTTTAGAGGTAATGTGTATTAAAAAACCAAACTACCTTGTAAATGGCTATATTTAAAGAAATTTGATGATTTTTGCAATAGTACAGTTTCTGTAATCAAGTTTAACAATGTATCTGTCTATATAAAATAAAAGGTAAATGTTTAAAAGGTGCTTAGTGGTCAGCCCAAGCTGATCCGACCCATTTTGATTAAAGTAAATCATGATCTTTTTTGACACGTTACCTAACCTGTTTTGACCCATGACCATATCCGTTTGCCAGGTCTATTTAATCTGTTACTTTTAACTAGGGTCGTCTCCGAGAATGTTTAAAAAAAGTTTGGGTCCTTGGTGAGACGAAAAACGAGGCCTACCCGTCCTAGGAAAACAAGCATTCAGGGCCGTTGCGTTGTTGCGCCACTCAACAACTCGATCAAACCCTTTTCAAAAACTCACGTTGTTGCTGTTGCGTCACTCAGCCCTGTGTCGCGGAGGTTTAGTCTGTGCTTGTGGGGGTCTAGGACTATCTCTTCACTAAGGAACAACAAAAACTGATGGTTGTGAGTGGGAAGGAGGAGATGAGAGATTTAGGGAGAGACAAATATGTGAACAGGAAAGTGGGGATAGAGGAGCCTAGAGAGTATGTGTTGGAGCAATGGATGACAGGATCATTCTTATAGGGATGAGCTCGGTTTTAACCGGTACCGAAAATCTCTAAAAATGGGTATTGTACCGAAAATACATGGTACAACACGGTTTGGTACCGGTATGGACAGGTCGGTAAATATTTGTACCGAAATGCCAAAAGTTCGGGAAATTCAGTATCGGTACCGGTACCATTTGTTTATCCTAGGATTGATGTTAATGGTCACGTTTGGCCGGGTTCAACAAGAAGTTTAGGTCGAACGGCTTACTATGGTTTTGTGAAACAACAAATCAAACCAGCTGAGTTAGGCAGGTCAAGTTAGTTACCATTTTAGAGGTTCGACAATTCAGGTTTAGCGTTTCGTACGGATTCTTTTAATTCATAAATTAGCTAGTTTTATTAAAAATTCTATATAAAGGTGCGAATAAATATAATACATATACATAGTTGTATATTCTAAAAGATAAATAAATAGAAAAGGTTATACCGTTGGTGTAACTGCCTGGTTTCAAATTTAAACATGTTAAACCGTCAAAACCAAGCTGTGAGCCGAACCACATAACCTCAAACCACCTGACTTGCTTCAATATAAATATCAATGTGATGATTCAAGTTTAAGCATGTTGACTGTCGTCGGCCATGGTTCGGTTCAAAACATCATCTTAACAATAATTAATAACAATAATGATAGAAAACTGAAGTTTATTCTACAAACATTTCATCAAACAATCAAATCTTTGTCACAATACCGTTTACTTTAAAGTAAAGCATATGATTATCACATATACGTATAACCATGCGCCAAAATTAAGTGTCGTGAGATCTCACCGAGTCAATAGCCTCTAATTTCACTAAACACAAACATTCTGAGTTGAATATTCTTCAATCCAGAATTCAAAACAACAACAACAAAGTGATCCAACTCCACATACTGCAAACGTGGGGGACCTCACGACCTGCGTTAGGTAAACTGAAACCCTTAAACCATTTTGCCTAACCAGTCCAGTCACTATCCTTGGTCTTGTATTTGTTGTAGCAACAATTATCATTAGTTTTAGTTGATTACTTTATCACTAACCTTTTCATGAAAACTTTCTATACAAAGAAAAAAATATGGTTTTTATTTACTCAACGTAGACATAAATAAGTATTATTCTATCAGTTACCCCACTACGGTTTACAGATCATAATTTAGCATATGCTTTGTTTAAAAGTGAAGACAAGTTTATTACGTACAATCAAGATAGAATGTTTTTGGTTTGGAAATATTGTTATTTGGTCTTAGTATTGATGCGTATAATCCTTAGGTTATAAATATATACATTCTTGCCTTTTAATATTATATCTTTTCGTGTCTGATTTGTTTATACAGATTGATCTTAGAAAAGTTTAGTGACATAGCAGCATTGTCAGGATTCTTCTGCATATAAAATATCAAGTAAACTAATCTAGTTTTGTTCTCTTTATTATTATTATTATTATTATTATTATTATTATTATTATTATTATTATTATTATTATTATTATTATTATTATTATTATTATTATTATTATTATTATTGTTATTATTTCATATATCTATTGTTTTTAGCATGCCAGTGTGTCGGGTGGCGACTGCTAGGGGGCCATTAAATTAATGTTTTTTTATCGTTTAGGTAGTGCATGTGTCATGTGTCGATTAACATAATAAATGCTAGAATGGTCCATGAATTTAAACCATTTTGGTTACTTATAAGTCTAAAAAAATATTTTTTTTTATCTAGGTATCAGAGATTTCATTTTTGTTGTCATTTCCATTCAATTGACAAATTATGTTATAATTTTCTGTTAAATTCTCTCATTTTTATCGTTTTCCTCATTTAATTAAAATATATTATGACATAAAATGCTGATTATACCCTCCATTCAAATGAGGAAAACGAAAAAAAAGGAAGAAGTTAACAGAAAATCTTAACTCAGTTCGTCAGTTGGATGAAAATGACAATAAAAATGAAACCTCAGAAACTCAAATACAAAAAATTTCATTTTTGGGTTGAAGTGACCAAAATAGCCTAAACTCAGGGACCATTTTATCATTTTACTCTAATAATTATGAAAATAGTTGCAAGAAAACATAAATAATTTGAAAAAGGTAAACCGTAAGAAATAAGACAAAACAATTATTTCTTTATAGTGATATTTATAATTTATATTATATATTATACATATTATACATATTATACATATTAATATAAAGTTATAATGAACAGTGTTTCAAAATTTAAAGTATTTGGTTTTTTATTTTTTAATAATATTTTATTTATTATTTATATTAATATTATTATATTATATATATATATAGATATTAACAGAAACAGGTGATGAATAATATAAAGTTATAATGAACAGTGTTTCAAAATTTTAAGTATTTAGTTTTTTATTTTTTAATAATATTTTATTTATTATTTATATTAACATTATTATATTATATATAGTAGATATTAACAGAAACAGGTGATGAACAGTGCTTCAATTTTTTAATATTGATTTTTTCTAAGGTTTGATATTATATTGGTTTATTACATCATTTGATTTTAAACATATTTTTATATAACTTTAACATATGATCAAAATATCCGTTATCAAACAGGATACCATAAAAATTAATGTATACTGGTATTGGTGTTGTTCGGTTCAGTTTGGTAAAATATGGTAGCAATACGGTGTCAGTTTATCGAAAGCAAAAACAATAAAAATAAAACCGGTACCGATACAGAAATTTTTCAATCGGTTTCGATTTGGTTTGGTAGCGGCACGAAGGACCATGAATAGTAAATAAAATTTTAAGTATTTGTTTTAGTTTTGTTAATAGTATTTTACCTTTTATTTAATATGATATTTTTGCTAATAACTTGCTTATGTTAAGTTTTAAAAAATGATCCAAAGACGCAACTATATTTGATTTTTTTTTCCAATATCCCGATATAAATCTTATTGAAAATGGATGTTGCGCCGCTACCATGCCGAACGGAAAACCGACTGAATAACATCGGTACCGATATTCATTTTTATGGTTTTTGGTCAATCTTATTGAAAATGGATACCGTGTGCTATCGTATCGAACATAAAATTGACCAAACACCATCAGTATTGGTACCGATATTTAGTTTTATGATTTTTAGTTTCGATAAACTAACACCATATCACCACTGTACTGCACTGTACCGAGCTGAACCAAACAACATTGGTAGCGGTACCCGTCTTCTTTTTATGGTTTTTGGTTTTGATAATATTTCATTTATAGAACTCCGTCAGCGAAACAATACCGATACTGTGACCAACTGAACCTATATCATCCAAACAACATCGATACCGGTACCATGTTTGTTTTTTGTTTTCGATCGATGTAAAACGTGTGGTGATTGCTATACCGAATGTTTGTATCGTACTGGTAAAAAACAAACCAAATTGATATCGGCTGAAATGCCGCCGCGAAGCGCGGTGCAAATCAACTAGTTACTTTTAGAACAAAGTAGACAGTTTGGTCTTTTTTGTAGTAATCTTTAAATAATATCACTTTTTATAGAAAGGTGATTATTTACCCTGGCCATGTGTTCCATGCCATATACATACACTGTATATATGCATATATATATATTTCTAATTTAAAGCTAGGGCCATTACATATCTTATAATCTTTGTGGATGTTGTTACTTGCTAGCTAGTTTGATGGGAAACACATTAGCAGCTCAGGTGAAAGGATTTGTGGACAAGATGAAGAAGCAAGTGACGACGTCTTATTGGCCGAATAAATCTGGATTCAAGGATAAGAAAGGAGAGGAGTTTCGGATTAAATCAAACGAACTCAGGTTTGTTATATATGATTCACAAATCACACATTGAGTAGCATTTTTTGGCTCATGTTATATCATCATATTAATTAAGTTGATCTAACTAAAATACTACCTCCTTAAAACTTTTAATTTATTGATTGTTAATTTTGATGATGATGTTATAAGAGTATCTGCTCATACTTGGAATGTTGGAGGGGAACTTCCATCAGAGGATCTGGATATTAGAGACTGGCTGGATGTTGACTACCCTACAGATATATATGTGTTTGGGTAAGTTTTTCTTTTTAGTTTAAGGGTATGTTTGCCATGGAGCTTTTATGAGCTTCTAGCTTTAATCTTTTAAGAAAAAACTTTTACTCAATAAAAAGCCTTGTTTGGTTGAAGGAGCTTGAAACTTTTAGGTTAGGAGCTTGAAGCTTTTGGTTGAACGCTCCTACTAGTAGCGTTTAGAAGGAGCTACAAGCTTTTAGGAAAAAAAATGACTATTTTAACCTCTAAAGATAATGAACTTTTTAGTTATGTTTTTTTCAGTTATGTCAATTTTGGTCATTTTATACATTTTATTAAAAGCTCCAGCTACTCCGCCAAATACATAAATATATCTAAAAAGCTACAGCCACCATCTATCAGCTTACAACAGCCACCAGCCACTAGCCACCAACTACTTTTGCCAAAAGTACCCTAAATATAAATACAATAAAAAAGGTGTAGGGTCTTGAGAGGGGCTGGATCGTTTCTGCGATTTGATGTATGCAGTCTTACGCTACACTTTGTGCACGAGGATGTTTTCTACAACTTGAACCCATGACATCAAGGTCATAAAGAAGCAACCTTAGACTGAGGGGAGTGGGGCGACTCCCACCCCAAGTCGCCCCCAAGTCGCCTCCAACACCGCCCCCCATGGCGTCCCCAAGGGTGTCCCCCTCCTGCCCATCCTCTGCTCGTCGCCCGGCTCTCCTCACACAACCCAATTTGGCACAAAATTTCAGGAGACTCCCCCCTCCAAGTCGCCCAAGGCCGCCCCACACACCATTCCCCCTTTTTTGCTCAAAATCCTCTAGGCTGACGTGGCGCCACGTGTCGCAAGACGCCCCATCCTAAGGCCGCCCCACTCCCTTCAGTCTTATCAGTTGCTCCAAAGCCCGCCATCAAAGTTATATTTAAATGATGTTCCCTTTTTTTAATAAAGAAACTTAGAAATTTGTAAACTCTTGAATGCACCAAGGGTGACTTTTTAACCGCTTAATCCATTTTAGTGTTTAGCTATTTTTATAGTTACTAGTTTGACACGATAACAATAGGTATTATTTGGAAACTAGGCTAGATATTTTTGTGTGTATGGATCAAGATCAAGGGAAAACCACAACGAGTTGTGATAACTTAGAGAACTCAGCCTTGCCGTGAGAGTTTTGCCCTCAATTTTTCACACCCATAGATTAAAATGTTTAGAAAGACTGTCGTGACGGTGATTGCAACGATGATGGAGACGGTGGCGGATGAAGTTGTAGGTGGTGGTTGACGGTGACGATGATGATGACAGTGATAGTTGACGATGATGCTAACGGTGGTTGAAGGTGATGAAAGTTAGAGGTGTTTTTTGAAGTTGGAAGGTTGATGGTGGTGTTTGAGAAGATAAGATGGGGATATGCGTTTGTTTGAGAAGGAGACAAAGAAGACCCTTGGATCATTCTATTTTCAATGGTCAGGATGAGGTCTGGCAAAAGCACACGGATCGGGTCTTTAGGGGTGACGGCAATAGGGGCGACCCGAGTTCATGTCGCTCCTGTTGCTCCATGTCACCCCTATTGTCGTCGCCCCTAATGCTCCAATTTCTTGTAGTGTTAGTTTCAGTTTCCAAGAAGCAGAAGAAGAATATAACTGACAAATTGGATTTTAGTTTAACTTTAAAGTTATATTGTTTTACATACAAGCAAACCTACCTTTTTTTACACTTAACAAGCATGCTTTTCTTGTAGTTTTCAGGAAATCATACCTTTAGAAGCTGGCTATGTTATTGGTTCTGAAGACACCCGTCCTATTCCAATATGGGAAAACATCATTCGCAAAACGCTAAACAATATTCAACCTGTAAACACGATATTAGAAAGTGATAGCGACACTGAGGTGGCATTATGCACATCTAATGATTCTTCAACAACAGATTCTAAAGAAAATGTAGAAGATTCTTTCACAGATTCCAAATCACAATATGTCAAAATAGTAAGCAAGCAAATGGTTGGTATATTTATCACCATTTGGGTACATAGAAGCTTGAGGAAGCATATACAAAATGTAGATGTGTCAACCGTTGGTGTTGGTAAAAAGGGCTTCATAGGTAACAAGGTTTGTTTCTTCCTTCCCTTGAAACTTTTTAATAGTTTTAGTTTTTCTAGAAAAATAAAGATTTTGAGGGTGACAATGATTATGTGACATGAAGTAATTATAATACGGAGTAAATTACTTTTTGAGTCCCTGTATTTTAGTGGTTTTAACCACTTGAATTCAAAATCAAAAAGTTTAACGTCCTGAGTCTCTAATCGCTCCTTTTATAACGTTTTGAGTCCAATTTTTAGCACCATGTACTTTTGATTTTGGACTCAAGTGGTTAAAACCACTAAAACACAGGACTCAAAACGTTACAAAATGAGCGGTTAGGGACTCAAAGCGTTAAACTTTTTTATTTTGAACTCAAGTGGTTAAAACCACTAAAACATAAGGACTCAAAAGGTAATTTACTCTATAATACGATAACTAGTAATAATACAGTTTGTAAAAATAGTGTGGATGTACTTTTGTTGTTTGAAGTAGTATAATAGTAAGATAATTAGTATTTTTTTTCTCAGTGTGTAGCAAATTCTGCTATTTAAGAACTAATTAACAAGTAAAATGACCAAAGTTTGCATCATTACATAACTAGAAGTTGATTATTTGCAATGATTTTGTATTTCCTTTGCAGGGGTCTGTCTCAGTGAGTATGTCCATATATCAGACAAATTTCTGTTTCTTATGCACTCATTTAACATCGGGTGAGAGGGACATTGATATTGCTAAAAGGAATGCTGATGTGCAAGAAATATATAAAAGAACATGTTTTGATTCAATGTCAAAAGATGCACTTCCAAAGAGCATTATGGATCATGAGTAAGTTTAGTATTTAGATATGTTTATTTTGTATATTATGCTATACTATAACACAATTTGACTCTATAGACACATAATATTCAAAATGTAAGTTGCTACGATAGGAGTTAAAATTGCACAACACCCGATGGTTAGTATCAGGGGCGAAGTATAGTGGGTGTTCGGAGTGCACCCGCCCACCTTAATGTTTCGGTTAGAAGTGTATAAGTTCCGTTTTTTCGTCCGAAAATTTTAAAATTATATAGGATCGCCCTCCCGATTATTTTTCCTAAATTGTATATCCTAAATATTTATAAACTTTAAATATAAATGATGGGTAGTTTGGTAAATATACACTTTGTTTTATTTGGAACTATTATTATTTGACCCGACTTGAATCGAATAGCCAACCCGACCCGAAACATAACGATAGGAAATTTTTTTTGGGTTCCCTCACTTTACGCCCCCTCGAAACTTTTGGTCAAGCTCCGCCACTGGTTAGTATCTTGCATCGTGAATGTCGCGACTCATGTTCGATTTCAAGGAACGCATGATTCGCCTTGGTCTTACTTAACACTCATTTTCACTATAAAAACATTGTGACGTGAATATTAATGAGTTATAGTAAATATATTTATAAACCGAACCTATAACGGGGGAGGGGGTTGTCACACCCCCAAAATACCACATGCGGTAACCCCCGCTAGGCGTGTGACGTACCAGGATCCAGCCACCAATCACATTGAACTAACCATAATATGTTTAACAAAATTCCATTCATTAAATAAAACGTTCATAGAATATAATCCAAGTTAAATAGTGACAGCGGAAGCAAATAACAATTCATTGTTTAAATGTTTCAAAACCCAATGTATATGAATTCAGTAAACAAGACACGCGTAGCCAAGCACTGCGACCCATGACCACTCCAGCCATCCAGATAGCAAGTTCCCATCCAAAGTACCTAACGACCTGCGAGCATGCAACAAGTGTATCAGACAACGCTGGTGAGTTCATAGTTTTACGAAAACGTTGGTTACCAAGTGTTTAGTTTAATCCATTGAGGTTAATGTTGATAATATCCCGAATACAAGACGGCTCTTGATTACTTTGCCCTTTCTCCAATGCTCCTATCAAAGCATTGGTCATGACTAGGTCATTAGTTCACACCCGTCCTCTCAGGTACGAGGTGAGGGTGCCAAACCTAAGTAGCGCTACCAACTAATACCTTGTTACCTCTCAGGTAACCAAACAACACGGAGGGACTTTAATGGTGATAGGATGAGTATATTATCCAACATTCCAGATTTACCCAAAAGACATATTCCTCTCAGGAATACCCATGATTTACCCAAAACCTATCCCTCTCAAAGATACCCCACTGACTGTCCCAACCACCGGGACGCATGCTCAAAAAGAATGAACTCACCTTTGATTTGCTCGGTATGTTTAATTACCCGTCCAAGATGGTCAACCCAAACCCTACCGTGGTTACCAAACAACATCAGTTACATAATCAAACTAGTCACGTGTATGTACGCAATAAGTCACGTATATACAACTTGCATCTAACACAAGATCACCGAATATCATATATCAAGCACCCTGTTCTATACATGTTCACATCCCATGCATAACCTGCAATAACACACAGCAGTTATTAGGCCATCTACCAAAGTCCAAGCCCATCAGGTTACCCTTCGGCGAAGAACCACCCGACGAATAACCCTTGCGACGAAATACCCCTCTTTCGTCGTCATCACAGATGACGAAACATCCATGTTTCGTCGTCACCAAATATGGCGAAACATCCATGTTTCGTCGACATCGAATATGGCAAAACATACATGTTTCGTCGACATCAACCATGACGAGACATCAACACTGTTTCGTCAAGTCAGTTAACAGATCCTTGATTTCATCGCATCAGTTACACATCTTCAAAGCAATGGATCAACGACAGTTATATTATAGTGTTCATAGCAAATCTTTTAATCACTGCTTATCCTCACAACTAACCATTTTCAACATTAACATTGTTATACACTAACAGAGACTCAAACATGATAACAGGCATCGATCAAGATCTATTACTGATTCACAATTACAGGTTTCCACTACTAACCCTAGGTCATCAACCACATTAACAATTTAACCATAGTTTCACGTCATGATCAATCACATAAACCAAACATACAATTCTATGAATGAAACCCTAGTTACGAAAACAGTGCAACACAATATCACGTTTCAGGATTAAATCACCTACAAGATCAAGACACTAACCGATAAACAAGATAGTACGAGGGGTCTTGAGGATCGGAAAGAGATGCTCGAATGCTTGAGAGCTTCACAGGGAATCAAAGTTGTCGTCACAGAGAAAGAGATGCTCTAGGGTTTAGTTTACGTCTAATGATTGTGAAGGGTTATAACACAAAACAGTTTGGGCCGTAAATAAGCTTGGGCCGAGGCCCGTTTCCGGCGAAACACCATTCTCGACAAATCACTATCTTTCGTCGAGACTAGTGGTGGCGAAACACTATACTTTCGTCGAGGTTTCATGTGACATCAGAACATATTTGCCAAACTCTAAAGGAACTATATTAACACTACACATATAACAATCAATCATTATGCATAACCACTAATCATTCAAATAATGTACAGACACCATGTAAACCAATTTGTAAAACAGGATTGCGAGATCAATGATATGTAAACGGAAAGACCTTGAAATCTTGGGTAGTCACATCATCCCCAACTTGAAAGAAATTTCGTCCTGAAATTTGACAAGTACTCCAAACCGGAAAGGTGTTAACTCAGGATGACTGTGGATTTTCCGCGGGTGCCACATCATCCCCAACTTGAATGGGAATTTCGTCCCGAAATTCACTGGTTGTGCCAGACTGAGATTTGCCAGACTTGGACTTATCGTCTGGGAATAAATGTGGGTACTTGAGCTTCATCTGATCCTTGCGCTCCCATGTGAACTCCGGTCCACGCCTCGAGTTCCAACGAACTCTCACAATTGGAATCTGACTATGCTTACTGACCTTAACTTCCCGGTCCATGATTTCGATTGGTTCCTCGACAAATTGCAACTTGTCGTCGATCTTAAGTTCTTGAAGTGGTACCACAAGTGTTTCATCAGACAAACACTTCTTTAATTGCGACACATGGAAAACATTGTGAACGTTACGCAACTCAGTAGGTAACTCGAGCTTGTAAGCCACTTTACCAATACGTTCCAAAATTTTGAAAGGCCCAACATAACGAGGGTTAAGCTTACCGCGCTTCCCAAAGTGCACCACACCCTTCCAGGGTGAAACTTTTAGCATAACACGATCGCCTACAACGAACTCCAAGGGTTTCCTACGCTTGTCAGCGTAGCTTTTCTGACGTTCGTGTGCTGCCGCCATACGATTCCTGATCCGGACAATCTTTTCAGAAGTTTCAAGAACCAGTTCCAGATCTGTGACCTGGCTGTCACCCACCTCAGCCCAACAAAGGGGAGAACGACATTTCCGGCCGTACAATGCTTCAAACGGAGCTGCCTTGATGCTAGTGTGGTAACTGTTGTTGTAGGAGAACTCGATCAGCGGCAAGTATTTCTCCCAACCCTTACCAAAATCGATGACACATGCTCTCAGCATGTCTTCAAGCGTTTGGATGGTTCATTCGCTTTGACCATCCGTCCGTGGGTGATATGCAGTGCTCATGTCGAGACGTGAGCCGAATGATTTATGCATAGATTGCCACAAATCAGAGATGAAACGCGGATCACGGTCAGAGATAATAGAGGTTGGCACCCCGTGCCTAGAAACCACTTCTTTCAGATAAACCGCAGCGAGTTGAGAAAACTTATCCGTTTCCTTGATTGCAAGGAAGTGCACAGATTTCGTGAGGCGGTCAACGATCACCCAAATGGTATCGTTCCCGTTTTGAGTTCTCGGTAAACCAGTGACAAAATCCATAGCAATCTGCCCCCATTTCCACATGGGTATTTCTGGTTGTTGCAGCAACCCAGACGGTTTCTGGTACTCCACCTTAACTTTCGCACAAGTCAAACACTTACTCACGTACATCGCGATGTCAGCCTTCATCTTCGGCCACCAATACAAAACTTTGAGGTCCTGATACATCTTATCTGAACCCGGATGAACAGAGTATCGAGACTTGTGCGCTTCGTCCATCACAAGACCTCTAAGGTTACCAAACAACGGAATCCGTATCCTTTCCATGCAGTAGAGAATACCATCAGATCTCTTTATAAGTCGTTTCTCCATGCCCCGTAAATACTCAGCTTCATAGTTTTCTTCCTTCAATGCTTCGGTCTGAGCCGAACGGATCTGGTCAGGTAGGTTAGAATGAATGGTGAGCTGCAAGGCGCGAACACGTTTGGGTTTCGATTCCTTTCGACTGAGAGCATGCGCTACAACGTTAGCCTTACCCGGATGGTACTTGATTGCACAGTCATAGTCGTTTAAAAGTTCTACCCAGCGACGTTGTCGCATATTCAAATCCTTCTGGTCGAAGATATGCTGAAGGCTCCTGTGGTCGGTATAAATAGTGCATTTAGTACCGTACAGGTAATGCCTCCAGATTTTGAGTGCAAACACCACGGCTCCCAACTCTAAGTCGTGTGTCGTATAATTCCTCTCGTGAACCTTCAATTGTCGAGAGGCGTAAGCTATCACCTTCTTGCGTTGCATCAACACGCAACCGAGACCCTAAATGGAAGCATCACAATATACCACAAAATCTTCCGTTCCTTCAGGTAGAGATAAAATCGGCAAACTGCAGAGTTTCTGTTTCAAAAGTTGGAAAGCATCCTCCTGCTTTGTTCCCCAAGAATACACCACGCCTTTCTGTGTCAACGAGGTAAGAGGTTGAGCGATCTTCGAGAAGTCCTTGATAAATCTTCGATAATACCCAGCGAGTCCAAGAAATTGTCGCACCTCCGAAGGGTTCTTCGGTGCCGCCCAATTCCTGACAGCATCAACCTTAGCAGGGTCCACGTGTATCCCTAATTCATTAACAATATGGCCAAGGAAGTGTACCTCTTGAATCCAGAAGTCACACTTTGAAAACTTCGCGTAGAGTTGCTCCTTCCTCAGGAGCTCCAAAATAAGACGTAAGTGCCGTTCGTGGTCCTCCTTGCTCTTAGAGTAGATCAATATGTCATCAATAAACACAATAACAAAGTCGTCAAGGTACGGCTTGCATACACGATTCATAAGGTCCATGAAGAGTGCTGGTGCGTTCGTCAATCCAAACGGCATAACTAAAAACTCATAATGCCCATACCGCGTTCGAAAAGCCATTTTAGGAACATCCTCCACTCGGACTCTCATCTGATGATAGCCCGATCTTAAGTCGATCTTCGAGTAAAAACTGGACCCTTGCAACTGGTCAAATAAGTCGTATATACGTGGCAGAGGATAACGATTCTTAACCGTCACTTTATTGAGTTCTCGATAATCAATACACATACAAAAAGTCCCGTCTTTCTTCTTCACAAACAAAACTGGGGCTCCCCAAGGCGATGAACTGGGTCGGATAAAACCTCTATCCAACAGTTCTTGAAGTTGGTTAGACAGCTCTTGCAACTCTCCTGGTGCAAGACGATAAGGAGCACGGGCAATCGGAGCTGCTCCTGGCATAAGGTCAATCTAAAATTCCACATGGCGATCTAGAGGTAAACCGGGTAACTCTTCAGGAAACACATCAGAAAACTCGCGAACTACAAGAAGGTCTTCGATCTTCCTCTTTTCAGGTTGCGAATCGCTAACAAGAGCTAGAATAGCAGGGTAGCCCTTTCGTAGACACTTCTGGGCTTTCATGGCTGAGATGTTGCCGACCATGGCACCACTACGATGACCCTGAACCGACAAAGATTCCCCGCTGGGAAGAGGGATACGCACGACTTTCTCTTTACAGAGAATTTCTGCTTGATGCTTAGACAACCAATCCATACCAACGACCACGTCAAAACTTCCAAGAGTAACGGGGAGTAGGTCAATATCGAACACTTGACCCATGAGATCAAGTTTACAACCAAAAAGGACATGAGAAGCTTCAATCGACTTACCATCAGCTAACTCTACTACATGCTTATTTACAAGAGGTGTGGGAGTCAACCCTAACTGACGACTGAACCCCAAAGACACATAACTCCAATCGGCACCTGAGTCGAATAAAACAGAGGCAAAAAGATCGTTCACAGAAAACGTATCGGTCACAACATTGCCATCATTGCGAGCTTCCCTAACGCCAATAGTAAATACTCTTCCACGTGCCCCGTTCCCACCATTATTCCCATTATTGTTATTCCCAGCGTTGTTGTTGTTGCCAGCATTCTGATTAAGCTGAGGGCAATCCCGCTTAAACTGGCCCTCATCACCACACTGAAAGCACCCCTTTCGATTTCCCTGATTCTGTTGAGACTACTGCCTCTCCTATTGCTGCGGTTGCTGCTGCTGCTGCGGCTGTTTTGGGAGCCAGACCCTACAGTCTTTAGCCATATGACCCGCCTTGTTGCACCTGTGACATACCCGGGTGCACGGCCCGCGATGGTGGAACATACACTTATTACACTTTGGTAGTTTTCCCGCGTAGGAACCCTGATTCGAATTGTTGCTCTGATTCTGATTCACAGAAGACGACTGGCTAAAACTGCGGTTGATACTGTTGTCAGGCTTTTTATGAGATTGATTGGCACTGGTTGCTTTGTCAGCATCATTCCATTTACGCTTGTTATCACTAGCAGGTGTGGTAGCTGTAGCAGCAGTGGTAGTAGCAGGTTTACGAGGAGGCAATGAGCCACGCTCGACCACTTGGTCAGTAATCTTATGTGCCAAACGGATGATCTGGGGCAGATTGTTATGGTTTGCAGCAGTGAGATACCCCTTTACAGCTGGTGCTAGGCCCTTGAGATACAACTCAATTCGTCGATGTGGAGGTCAAGACAGGTTAAGGCACAAAATTGCTAGTTCATGAGATCATTTCGTGTAAGCCTCGATCTCGGATCCTTCCATCTTCAAATCGTAGAACTCATTCTTGAGCTTCCGAATCTCGTCATGAGGACAGTACTCTTCCCGCATCAACTCCTTAAAATCATCCCAAGTCGTTGCATTAGCCATCTCGATGCCCAACATCTGCACCTGGGCATTCCACCAAGTTAAGGCACCATCCTCCAAAGTGCCTGTAGTATACTTCACATGGTCCCCCACGGGACAATTACACACAGTGAACACTGAATTAGCTTTCTCGAACCATCGAAGTAGCCCCACAGCCCTTTCAGTCCCACTGAAGGTCTGTGGCTTACAATCCATAAATGTCTTAAACGTGCAAGCAGGCGGATTTTTTTGATTCTGGTTCGCTGGCTGACCTAATGGACGAAAAGAAATACAACACAAGGGTAAGAGTTGTGTACGCGACACAAGAATAAGGAAAATTTGGCACATATCGTACCAGCTTGGTAGGCTGCTAATGCCTCAGCCACACGGGTGTTGATCAGATTTGTCAACTCAGCCTGAGTCATAGCAATGTGTCCACGTCCATGGCCTCATCCACTCATAATTCTATATAAGGAGAAGGAATAAGTTTAGGAATCAAGATAAGGCAGGAGTCAAATCCCACGTTGACATCTACAACTTCAAAGTTTACACCAAACAATAGGGCAGAACCCTTCTCACACTCGTTAAGCCTCACTGGGACTCACATGCACCTCACGTTATTATTATGTGTGCACCCATAATAATAAGGCAATTTGCATGCTTATCTCAGTGCCTCTTAACTTGCGCTAAAAGTTTCCCCCACATTCAAATAGTAAAACGAAAGGCATCACAGGATTAATAATCACAAGAGTCGAAGGGTAGTGCCACACTATCTAGTTCCACTAAGACATGTAGCACAAGTAGTCACATCAAGGTATCAAATATGTTGTTTCATGCAAGTCATGTGTGTGTAACTACTAAACAAGTAATGCATAAAGTAAACAGAAGACGAACCTTACAATCTGGAGCTGAGTGTCATGGTCGATTTTCGAAGTTGTTCGGTTATAGTCTGGTTTTATAAAAACGTTTTAAAACCTAGTTCACTATAACCAGTGACTCTGATACCAAACTGTCACACCCCCAAAATACCACATGCGGTAACCCCCGCTAGATGTGTGACGTACCAGGATCCAGCCACCAATCACATTGAACTAACCATAATATGTTTAACAAAATTCCATTCATTAAATAAAACGTTCATAGAATATAATCCAAGTTAAATAGTGACAGCGGAAGCAAATAACAATTCATTGTTTAAATGTTTCAAAACCCAATGTATATGAATTCAGTAAACAAGACACGCGTAGCCAAGCACTGCGACCCATGACCACTCCAGCCATCCAGATAGCAAGTTCCCATCCAAAGTACCTAACGACCTGCGAGCATGCAACAAGTGTATCAGACAACGCTGGTGAGTTCATAGTTTTACGAAAACGTTGGTTACCAAGTGTTTAGTTTAATCCATTGAGGTTAATGTTGATAATATCCCGAATACAAGACGGCTCTTGATTACTTTGCCCTTTCTCCAATGCTCCTATCAAAGCATTGGTCATGACTAGGTCATTAGTTCACACCCGTCCTCTCAGGTACGAGGTGAGGGTGCCAAACCTAAGTAGCGCTACCAACTAATACCTTGTTACCTCTCAGGTAACCAAACAACACGGAGGGACTTTAATGGTGATAGGATGAGTATATTATCCAACATTCCAGATTTACCCAAAAGACATATTCCTCTCAGGAATACCCATGATTTACCCAAAACCTATCCCTCTCAGGGATACCCCACTGACTGTCCCAACCACCGGGACGCATGCTCAAAAGGAATGAACTCACCTTTGATTTGCTCGGTATGTTTAATTACCCGTCCAAGTTGGTTAACCCAAACCCTACCGTGGTTACCAAACAACATCAGTTACATAATCAAACTAGTCACGTGTATGTACACAATAAGTCACGTATATACAACTTGCATCTAACACAAGATCACAGAATATCATATATCAAGCACCCTGTTCTATACATGTTCACATCCCATGCATAACATGCAATAACACACAGCAGTTATTAGGCCATCTACCAAAGTCCAAGCCCATCAGGTTACCCTTCAGCGAAGAACCACCCGACGAATAACCCTTGCGACGAAATACCCCTCTTTCGTCGTCATCACAGATGACGAAAAACCATGTTTCGTCGTCACCAAATATGGCGAAACATCCATGTTTCGTCGACATCGAATATGGCGAAACATACATGTTTCGTCGACATCAACCATGACGAGACATCAACACTGTTTCGTCAAGTCAGTTAACAGATCATTGATTTCATCGCATCAGTTACACATCTTCAAAGCAATGGATCAACGACAGTTATATTATAGTGTTCATAGCAAATCTTTTAATCACTGCTTATCCTCACAACTAACCATTCTCAACATTAACATTGTTATACACTAACAGAGACTCAAACATGATAACAGGCATCGATCAAGATCTATTACTGATTCACAATTACAGGTTTCCACCGCTAACCCTAGGTCATCAACCACATTAACAATTTAACCACAGTTTCACGTCATGATCAATCGCATAAACCAAACATACAATTCTTTGAACGAAACCCTAGTTACGAAAACATTGCAACACAATATCACGTTTCAGGATTAAATCACCTACAAGATCAAGACACTAACCGATAAACAAGATAGTACGAGGGGTCTTGAGGATCGGAAAGAGATGCTCGAATGCTTGAGAGCTTCACAGGGAATCAAAGTTGCCGTCACAGAGAAATAGATGCTCTAGGGTTTAGTTTACGTCTAATGATTGTGAAGGGTTATAACACACAACAGTTTGGGCCGCAAATAAGCTTGGGCCGAGGCCCGTTTCCGGCGAAACACCATTCTCGACGAATCACTATCTTTCGTCGAGACTAGTGGTGGCGAAACACTATACTTTCTTCGAGGTTTCATGTGACATCAGAACATATTTGCCAAACTCTATAGGAACTATATTAACACTACACATATAACAATCAATCATTATGCATAACCACTAATCATTCAAATAATGTACAGACACCACGTAAACCAATTTGTAAAACAGGATTGCGAGATCAATGATATGTAAACGGAAAGACCTTGAAATCTTGGGTTGTCACAGGGGTGACGATCACTCATCACTCACAACATCCAATCAAGTTCCGCCATGTCATCAACCATTATTCCATCACTCACAACCTTTTTTAGTGGCAATGCCCATCACTCACAACACCAACAATAAACCCTCACACCCCCTCACATCCTTTCCTCCATCACGCGTTGATTTTATCACGCAAAAATTGCTTCACGCGTTAAACATGTTGGTGGCGGTGGAAAAATGGAAACTTCCATGCGTGAACAAAGTTTATCAAGGGGAAAATTTTAACACCATTGCCGGTACAGGTATTATCAAAACCTGTATCGCTATTTGCTTTTTATATTTCGACGAGTCAAATCGATAACGAAAATTTTTTACTGTATGGCATGGGGGGGGGGGGGGGGGAACGACAAAAACTAGTTATTATTTGAAGTTCACTCATATTTGGTTACATGAAAACTGTTTTAATTTTTAGTTTCAAGGCCATCTTACAATTTGAGTTTCTAATATTCAGGCGAATTTTATGGTTGGGAGATCTTAATTACCGAATTAATTTGTCATATGAGGAAACGTGTGATTTGATTTCCAAAAATGAATGGCCCAAGCTATTAGAAAGTGATCAGGTAATTAAGTTGTTAGATTAAAAACATTTTTACCTAATAAACTTGTATGAATTTTTGCCTAATAAACTTTTACCTAACTAACACATATCATTTTTACTTTATACTCATACATTGTTAGATTAAAAACATTTACAATAAATTTGTAGCTAAAACTAGGGGGAGCGTTTGATGGGTGGCCGGAAGGTGTTTTAAATTTTCCACCAACTTACAAATACGAGCCGAATTCAGATATATATTATGGCAAGGATCCTAAAGCTGGTAGGCGTACCCCTGCATGGTATGACCACAATTTAGAAATATATTTAACTTTTATTGTTATTTATTCTTATATCTTAATCTTTTTTCTAAACCACATGTTTTCTTCAGGTGTGATCGTATACTTTCATATGGGAAGGGGATACGACAACTAAGCTACAAACGGGCTGAGATTAGATTCTCAGACCATAGGCCTGTTTCTGCATCATATTTGATGGAAGTTAAAGCATTTCCATTAAGAAAAACCACAGCGCGCCCTTACATTTAGTAATGCAAAGATGGAAAACTATGAATCAACCCACGTAAAGTCAAAACATGTGAGTTTCTTCGTTTTCTAGAGATGGTAAAATGGACAGATAAAGTAACATGTCAAAATGGGTTACGTGAGAACAAGTCAATTTTTCGTGTACATGTCGAGTTGTTTGACCAAAACACTATATTGAACAAAAAACTAATTAAATGCATCTAGATTAATAAAAAACAAGTTATCTTAATTAAAACTTTCTCACATTTTGATGTTGTAATGTGGCAGGTAGCATCAAAGTGGTAAACTAGCTGCTTCATTCATACGTTGAGATATGTTATTGAGTTTGTTGATCATACAATTTGAGCTCAATATATTGGACTCAAAACTATATGTTATTTATTTATTGACAATGTGTTTGCTAATTGTGGTTATGGGTTTGTGTTATGTAAAAAATTGTTGCAATGTATTATCAATATATACAAGTGAATAGTTTTAATATTTTTCTATTTTTTTTTTTTTTTTTTGTTATACTTTACTGTTTTCATTCCAATCATCAGGGCAAATTACATAAGAATAGCAGGTAGACGAGCAACAAACTGCGCCGCCTATATCTTCCGGCTTGAATCCTGGGCTATATCTTCATAATTGAGTTCTGGGTTCCATTCCTTCATTGATGTAGTGTGCGTTATGATAACGAAGAACAAATCACGTTGATTCTGCGAATACCCGTGATGATCTTCCCCAAATCCCCAGAATTTGAAGTGAAAAGTGAGTAAACTTGAAATTGATTTCTGACCATTGGAATTACAAGAGGAATACATAAATAGAGACTGAAATTTGAAATGAGCCATAAAAAGGCCATGGCCCAAACACATGGCCCAAAAACAAAATGCATAAAACACCGAAAAAACATAAAAAAAATGTCCAAAACTTCCATTAGAATATGTTTTCGTAAATCACCCTTGGAAGCTCGATCATGGCCCGATCCTCTACACTTGGGCCTGCATCATTCATCTTCTGGCTTCGGCTTTTTTCCATATATTGATATATTGGATTCACTATTGCAATAGTGCAATGGGCTGAACAACAATACTAACAGCCATTGCACGTAAAAAAATTAAAAGAATGTAACACCCGAAATTTTAATGATAAAGGGAACTTGGATAATGAAATAAAAGGCTCAACTTGGATGATAAGCTTGTCAAGGCCCATAAGGGTAAGGTACTTGGGTATGAAATTCTATCATGGAAAGGAGGCAAGATCAGCCTCCTCATTATCAGTTTATCATCATTCACATTTTGCATCATAAAGAGTGAGTGAGAGAGAGAGAGAGAGAGAGAGAGTCGAGTTTTAGGTGTAACTCACCTCTTGCTCACACGATTTCTAAGGATAACTGCTCAGGTCCGATTTTATATCATCCACAAGCGAAAAAAGGCGTGTATAAAAGCTGTTTGAGTTGGTTTTCCAAAGTCCCTAAGCTCAGTTTGAGGTTTTAGCCAAAACTGGGTAAGAACCACGTAAAAGTTCTCATGATTTGTGTGTTTATGATCAAAATTACTATATATGAAGGTTTTGATGCATTTTCGACGTTAAAGTTAGGATCTTGATACAAGCTCAGATCTGGAAAGAATCGTCATTGTCGCGTTCTAGGGTTCCACATATATGTTTTCGCATGGCTTTACGCAACAAAAGTTCGAACTTACGCGCAACAAGTTTAGTTTTTGCTTGATAGTTTTCGCATGGTAGCTTTGAAATCTCGTCATCTCACCCACTCGATACTTTTGAACGGGGTTCTATTCTTTATCCACATGTATGACTCCTCTTTAGTGTCTTCACGACTCTTTCAACATTAAAAGGCGTACCTTCAAAAACCGACCTATTTCTCGCCTAAAAATTCTTTGTTTTGTTTTTTAGGGAGCCCATGTGTCGATTAACATAATGATTATGAAAAAGTTGCAAGTTAACATAATAATTTGAAAAAGGTAATCATTAAGAAATAAGACAAAACAATTCTTTCTTTATAGTGATATTTATAATTATAATTATATATTATGTTATAACAAAAGGCAACTTGTTTATAATAATAAAGTGGACTGTTTGTTCTTGTTTGTAGTATTCTTTAAATAATATTACTTTCTTTAGAAAGATGATTATTTAGGTTTGGTCTTCTTTGTAGTATTCTTTAATTGTGGATGTTGTTACTTGCTAGCTAGTTTGATGGGAAACATATAGCAGTTCAGCTGAAAGGATTTGTGGACAAGATGAAGAAGCAAGTGATGTCTTATCGGTCGAATGAATCTGGATCCAAGGATAAGAAAGGAGATGAGTTTCAAATTGAATCAAAGGGACTCAGGTTATACATATGATTCACAAATCACACACTGAATATCAATTTTTGGTATATGCTATCATCCATGTTGATCTAATTAAAGTACTACCTCCTTAAAACTTTTAATTTATTGAATGTTACTTTTGATGTTGTTAAGAGCATCTGCTCATACTTGGAATGTTGAAGGGAAACTGCCACTAGAGGACCTGGATATCAGAGACTGGCTGGATATTGATAACCCTGCAGACATATATGTGATTGGGTAAGTTTAACTTTTTAGTTTAAATATAACTACAATACAAATGGCGCCAGGTTAGGGGAGAGGCCGAATTACTTCTGCGATTTGATGTACGTAGTCTTACCCTACATGGCGCTGATGTGGCGAAGACGTGGTGCTTTAAAACCCCTAGGGGGTTTTATCTCACACCCCAGCCTAAGGGTGACTTTTAAACAATCAAATCGTTTCCGGTATTTAGCTATTTTTAAATTTACCAGTTTGACACGATAACAATAGATGTACCCGAATTGACTTTCACTTTGATAACATGTACGTTTGTGTTTCTGTTACCTGTACATGCTACTCATAACACGATCTAAAAAAAATACATTGGGATGCAGATACACTAAAATGCACCAACACCAAAAACTACCATAATATAGATTGGTATAACTTTATGAAAAATGTATATTTATATTTTTTGTGTATCAAAGTAGCTAACACTCTTGCATTTTCATGAAAAATGTAGTCTATGAAGCACACCAATATAGACACCATGTTTTAGTTTCCAGCTGTTTTCTCAACAGTATCTTCATTTAAATTGGATCATAATTTAACTTTAAAATTATTCTGTTTTACATACACAAGCAAACCTACCTTTTTTTTATTCTCAACAAGCATGCTTTTTTTTTTGTAGTTTTCAGGAAATCATACCTTTAGAAGCTGGCTATGTTATTGGTTCCGAAGACACCGATACTATTCCAATATGGGAAAACATCATTCGTAAAACCCTAAACAATATTCAACCTGTAAACACGATATTAGAAAGTGATAGCGATACTACTGAGGTGGCATTATGCACATCTAATGATTCTTCAACAACAGATTCTAAAGAAAATGTAGAACACTCTTTCACAGATTCCAAATCACAATATGTCAAAATAGTAAGGAAGCAAATGGTTGGTATTTTTATTACCATTTGGGTCCATGGAAGCTTGAGGAAACATATACAAAATATAGATGTGTCAATCGTTGATGTTGGTAAAAAGGGCGTCGATAATAAGGTTTGTTTCTTCCTACCCTTGGAAATTTTAGTATAAGTTTTTCCAGAAAAAAAAAGATTATTAGGGGTGACAATGATTACGTGACATGAAGTAATTATAATACGTTAATTAGTTGTAATAATACAGTTTGTAAAAGATAGTGTGGCACGTTTCAAGAACGTCGGGGAGGAAAATGGTGCAATTTTGAAATTTGGCCTGAAATGGCAAAAGTGAACAAACCACCACAGGGACGTAAATGGCACTTAACTCTAAGTAAAATGACCAAATATTACATAATCTTTACATAACTAGAAGTTGATTATTTGCAATGATTTTGTATTTCTTTTGCAGGGTTCTGTCTCAGTGGGTATGTCTATATATCAGACAAATTTCTGTTTTATATGCACTCATTTAACAGCTGGTGAGAGGGACATTGATATTGCTAAAAGGAATGTTGATGTGCAAGAAATATATAAAAGAACATGTTTTAATTCAATGTCAAAAGATGCACTTCCAAAAAGCATTATGGATCATGAGTAAGTTTAGTATTTAGATATGTTTATTTTGTATATTATGTTATATTATAACACAATTTGACTCAATATACACATAATATCAAAAATGTAAGTTGCGACCATAGGAGTTTCGATTTCAAGGAACATATGACTCGCCTTGGTGTTACTTAAAGCTCATTTTCACTATAAAAACATTGCGACGTGAATATTAATGAGTTATAGTAAATATATTTAAAAACCGAACCTATAATGAGCGAATAACATCATTACCGGTACAGGTATTATCAAAACCGGTATCACTATTTGCTTTTTATATTCTCGACGAGCAGAATCGATAACGAACAAATTTTACCGTATGGCATGGGGGGAACGACAAAACCTCCACCGCGGGGAAAAAACTAGTTATTATTTGAAGTTCACTCATATTTGGTTACATGAAAACTGTTTTAATTTTTAGTTTCAAGGCCATCTTACAATTTGAGTTTCTAATTTTCAGGCGAATTTTATGGTTGGGAGATCTTAATTATCGACTTAGTTTGTCATATGAGGAAACGTGTGATTTGATTTCCAAAAATGCATGGCCCAAGCTGTTAGAAAGTGATCAGGTAATTAAGTTGTTATGATATGATTATATTTTAGTATTTTTTTTTAATAAAGCAATATATAAAGTTAGTATAACACACATTTGAGAAATTTTGACTCTTTTGACATATTTGCCTTGTTAGCCTAAAATTAGGGCTGCAAACGAACCGAATGAACACGAACAAGACCTTCTTCGTGTTTGTTTGTTAAGAAATATATATGTTCGCGAGCCGTTCACGAACACTTATCGAACGAGATTTTATGTTCGTGTTCGTTTGTTAAGGAAATGAACTTGTTCGTGTTTGTTTGTTAATTTTAGGCAACAAACAAAAACGAATGTTGACGAACACAAATGAACACAAACTAATGTTCATGAACAAAAACTGAAACAAACGAACACAAACAATCGTTCATCAACAAAATATATAATACACTGACAATTATTAGATATTTAATTTGTCAGTATTTTGAAGAATTTAAATAAATATAAAAACTAAAAACACTAATGAACTATTGAACACAGATGAACACGTTATCGAACGTTCACGAACATAAACGAACAAACACGACCTCTGTTCATGTTTGTTCATTAAACGAACGGAATTTCTTGTTCGCGTTCGTTTGTTTAATAAACGAATGAACACAAACGAACGGTTCACGAACGGTTCGCCGAACATTTGGTTCGTTTGCAGCCCTACCCAAAATACTTGGATTTTACCCCTTTTTAACCTGTTAGCTAACAAAACACAGTCTGAATTGACTCGTTTATAAGTAAACAAGCTAAAATTACCGCCTTTAGTGATAATACATACTTTTTCCTAATAAACTTGTACCTAACTAACACATATCATTTTTTACCTTATACTCAAATATTGTTCGATTAAAAACAATTACAATAAATTTGTAGCTAAAACTAGGAGGAGCGTTTGATGGGTGGACGGAAGGCGTTTTAAATTTTCCACCAACTTACAAATACGAGCCGAATTCAGATATATATTATGGCAAGGATCCTAAAGGTGGTAGGCGGAGGCGTACCCCCGCATGGTATGACCATAATTTAGAAATATATTTAACTTTCATGGTTATTTATTCTTATATCATAATCTTTTGCTAAACCACATGTTCTCTTAAGGTGTGATCGTATACTTTCATATGGGAAGGGGATACGACAACTAAGCTACAAACGGGCTGAGATTAGATTGTCAGACCATAGGCCCGTTTCTGCATCATATTTGATGGAAGTTAAAGCGTTTCCATTAAAAAAAACTACAGCACGCCCTTACATTTAGTAATGCAAAGATGGAAAACTATGGATCAACCCGCGTGAAGTCAAAACATGTGAGGTAGCATGAAAGTGGAATAACCAACTGCTTCATTCACATGTTGACATATGTTATCGAGTGAGGTGATCATATATTATTTGAGCTCAATATATTGGACTCAAAACTATATGTTATTTATCTATATATTGACATCTTGTTTGCTAATTGTGATTAAGGATTTGTGTTATGTAACAAAATTATCAATATATACACAAGTGAATACTGAATATTTTTAATATTTTCCTCTTAGATTATATATTATTTTTTCGATTTAATAATCAACATGAGGCCAACACGGCTTGAATTCTGGGTTATATCTTCATAGTTGAATTATGGGGTTCTAGTCCCTTATCTTCTGGGTTCGGCTACATCTCGCTCACACGGTTTATGGAAACAATCGTCATTGTCGCGTTCTAGGGTTCCACATATATGTTTTCGCATGGCTTTACGCAACAAAAGTTGGAACTTACGCGCAACAAGTTTAGTTTTTGCTTGATAGTTTTCGCATAGTAACTGACACAAATAGTTGACTTGTCGAACGAAAAAAGTTATAGTATATTATGCGAAAAGTAGACGTATGCGAATAGTATACTTTAGCGTAATGTTGTATGTGAGCGAAAACTGTCTAGATGAGAACTATGTTTTTGCATATAAGGCCTCACGCGAATACCTCACATTTCTTAGGGTTGACTTGTGCGGAAAGTTGATCTAGCTTCATGTAATCTTTGATCAGCTTGACTAAGCGATCAAGGGTCATATCATTAACTATATTGAGCAAAGAAGCTAACATACATGTGAGTCATAGATGGCCCATTCTTTACTATTTTTGGTTGATGCAAGTGATGTTATGAGATTAAATAAATGGACATAAACGAATTGGAGCTAAACTATTGACAACTTGCATTTGTTGCTAGCATTATTGATATCTAGTATATGTTACTAGAAAAGTATTGATGGATCCCGTGAGTGCGATGACGTATGAGGAAATGGAGTCTTATTCCAGTATAAGCCCGCTTGGCTACGTGACAAGTAGTTGATGGTGAATGTTGCTTCACAAATTCTATACTTACTTAAATTATAAAGTCGGTTGTTTTTTTCATATACACCCCCAATGCTTTCATTATATTGGCATTTGTTACAATGGTTAATTGAATTTTTCATATGCACACCCCAAGTTTTATCATATTGGTGTATTTCAATCGTTTTTTTATAGCAACCTCAAGCTTTCACCATATTACAACTTATGTCCCTTGCTTTTGCTACCTTGATTTTTTCATGAAATGGCAAAATTAGTCCTTAGACTACTACTTTGATTTACAAATTAAACCCTTAAGTTTCTAATGTTTTCACTTTATCCTTATACCATGTATCATGTACGTTTTTAACCTATTGGTCTTGACCCCCTTGATTTCTAAAGTTTTAAGTTTACCCATTTCTTTCCTTTACTTTAAAAAACTAACATTTTGCGTCTGTATTTTTATTATAAATTCGAGTTGGTTTACGTTTAGACGTGAACTTTTTTTAAAAACTAACTTTCGAATGCAAGACGTGGTTAAATGTATTACATTTTCATTCGACGGTATAAATTCGAGTTACTTTACATTTCGACCCCTAGCAAGGCAAGGCTGGTAAAATTACAATTATATTATTGTTATTATATATCTATACTAAAAAACATTATCATTGATGTTTACACTCCCGACTTTGGTCTTTCACTTTGCAAAACACTCATGATTACCCCTTGATGTGAATGTGTTTTCTTTTTTCCCTGTGTGGTTTCTATTTTCTAAAGCTATAATCTTACACATGTTAGTTAGTTCTCTATACACGCTTTATGTTTTTTCGGTACGTTACGTTATAAATGCGGTATAAATTCGATTTACTTTACATTTTGATTCAACCGTAATGCTTATATAGGTTACATTGAGTTAAACCGAGTATGCCAAAACATACATTTTCATATAGTTAATGCATGACATAACGCTTGAACTAATCCCTTTGATGTTTGCAATGGGCCCGCGGTGCATCGCCCGCGGGTCATATTACTAGTTGATGTTTATATTGATGATTGATAGGTGTCTGCCCATATCCATTTTTGTCAAAACGTGTTCTGATCCAAACCAAAATAGCATTGTTTAGAACGACTCGTTCTAACCCATTACCCGCCCGCAGACCAGCCCGTTTTCCAGGTATGATCACCACCATTGATTGTAAAGCTCAAAGAGCACGACTGCTTTGCTGTAAGAATTGATTCTGCAGCAAATCGATACATTGCATTTAACCAGAAACTCAGCCCAACATAATGGCTACTTCACATGTCCAGGAACTAACAGGATATGACGGAACCTAGACCAACCGAAACACACGTTTGAAAAACAAGTCCGCTACCCGCTCTGGGTTTTTTTGGCTAATTGGTCCAAGTCCCAGTCTGGTTTGTATAGGTTTGGTCTGCCCCATAACCCATGAACGCGCCTACACACAAGTCCCATAAAGTTCCTCAAAATTAAATAACTTTCAAGCCACACAAATAAACCCAATCGCGCACGCAATAAAACCAAGGAAGCTAAGGTAATTCTCATTCAATCCATACCTTTTCGGTCACCCATCCTCTCTATAAGTAAGTGGTAATCAAATATCTACTCGTCTATGACCAGTAACCAGGCTAAACAAACCAACTTAACGAATATGATACATACATATACATAGTTATTTTTTTTTTAAATGGCTAGTTTGATGCGTCAGTCAAACTAACCGTGAACCGAACTATACAAATCTCAAACTGGCCTACCTACTTTGATCTTCCGGCAAGGTCGTTTTCAACGGTTTATGGACACACCCTGCAAAAATTATTTAATTTTTTCAAAATATATATTATTCTTAAATAAATAGACAAAATTATGCAATATCAGTATAATCTTCAAAAAAGCAAGTTTAAGCATGTTGACTGTTATCATGTGAACTTTTGCTCTTGGTTTCTAATTCAAATTGCAGACTTTAAAACATCAACTTAACAATGGTTAATATATGAACCATTTTTCTCACTTTAGTTCCAATCATGCCAGCAATGAAATAAAACTCAAGTTTATTCTACACATTTCATTAAAAAATATCAAATCTTTGTCACCATAGCTTCTTTAACCTCGAAGCAAATCATGATTATCAGACATCAGGGATGATCTTTTCAACATTCCAACAACCTAGTAACGTTTGTCCAACATCAAAACCGTAAAGTAGAAAGCTTCTAGAAGTTACTAAGAAGAAACTCCATATGGAAGAAGTGCAGCAGCTACAATCCTGCCTTCTTCATTTAATATGTTATATGTAGATGACGCATTTCTCTGCACAAATGCGTCCACATCATAAATCATACAAGCAGAAGTGAGAAGGATACATATACATATAGGTATACCGTATACATATCATGCATGGATTATTTATTCATACAACGAGCAGATTTAACACCATATTTCTACTTTCTGGTATCATTTAGTGTTAAATATATTGTAAAATGTAACAAAAAAAGTGTCAAAAAATCTCACCGAGTCAATAGCCTCTAACTTCATGCCTGTAGAACGAATGAACTTGCGTATTTCAGGATCTACAGGTTGGATATATCTTCCGGTGCCAAGTATCAAAATTTCTGAAATAAAAAATTATTTTTACCGTCAAAAATACATGCACCAGCCAATATTACGCACGTAACTATCATAACTAATCGATGGTGATGAAATATTTCCCTATGAATCAAAACATAATAATCATCTTACCTGGTATGGGTCGCACTGCTTGGAAGATGGATAGGCTGCACCAGATTGATATACTCATACAGTTGAAAGGAATAGGATAGTTTAAATGATTCAACAGATAGGAAATAAGATAACATATGAAATACACATACCTGTCTACAGTTATATCCGACATTTTTTTCGGAGTCCAGGACAATAGCAAGTTACCTACACAGAGCAAACTGCCTTCATATTCCACCCCGTTAACAGTGAATCCAGAATCGGTATACCTATGAATATAAGAAAATGGATGAGTTAAACATATGGAGCATAAAGTTTTGTACAATAACGCATTGGCCATTCATGTGAACCATGAAACAGAGTGATTTCAAGCAGGCCTAGTTCTATGTTTGTTCATTACTTCATTTAATAAACAAACGAACATGAACGCAAACTTTTGTCCATTTTAACCAAATGAACGAACATGAAGTCATGAACACACGTCTCGTTCCTTCATTTACGTCATTTATGCCTGTTCATTTATGTTAGGTTATGTCCGCTCGTTTACGTTCATTTACATCCATTCATTTCCATTTGCTTGTTTTTATTGAATTAAATATATGCATTACTAACATTAATTTAAAATCAATTTGAGTTTCGTATTTGAAAAACCTTTATTAAGATATCTTTATTTGCATTTTAACCGTTGGAGGTAATGGTCATGGTATATGTTTACTTAATGCAGGTGTTCGTTATGTTCGTTCATATATGTTAGTTTACATTCGTGAACCGTTCCTACAGAATATTAACGAACGAACATAAACAAGCACGGACACATTCGTTTTCTTAACAAACCAACACGAACAATACAATCCGTTCGTTTAAGCGTTCGTGTCCGTTCATTTGTTCGGTTAGTGTTCCATCAGTCCATTTACATACCTAATTTCAAGTATAACGAATAATCCGACAAGTACAACACCTCAATTAGTTCCAAACAAACCCTAACTACCAATCACACAACAATAACTCAAATAAAACCACAAAATTAGGTTAAATCAACACTCCAGAGTACCATAAACAAACAAAAAACATGAAATTAACTGAAAAACGAATCGGAAACAGCTTTTATACCCTTGAAATCGCAATTGATCTTCTGGAACGTTATCGATGAGATTAACCTGATCGTATAACGAGAAACCTCGTCGGAGTGAGGGCAATCGCTGTGGAATCGACGGTGATTCCTTCCGTAACGCTCTCATAAGCGTCGGCAGCGTCGCCACCGCTCTCTGTCGCACCGCCATTGTGAATTTGGGGATTTTGACCACCGGCGACCACCACTTTTTACAATTTGCTCATTTCTGATGTTTTGCTGTTTAGGTCACACACTATAAACTAAATACACATTGCATCCTCTTACTTTATTATGTTAGTAAAAAAGATTCTGCTAGTCTTTTTTCTTACATTTTACACCCCTCAAGTTTTTTCGAGTTCAAATTGCAGCTTGTTTAGTTGTTTTCACCTTGTAAAACATGTGTTTGTAGGATTGTGGTTGTCTTACGACCCCTTTTACTTCATTACGTAGCACAAAGTTTACAAGGTTAGTTAACTTTTAATCCTTTGTAGCTACGACATTCAAATACCCTACACGATTATTTGAAATTGTTTACTCGCATTGAAGCCAAATATTTTAACTGTTATACTTATTGAAGGTCTGGGTCAACGTATGTCAGCGGTGGAGTACCGGTAAATCTTTAAATACTGTCTGATGATCCCCATGTTCCCGAATGATGAAACTTGCCTAGTCTGCCGTAAAGCATACCTGGATAAATACGGGGAGCATGCGTTACACTGTAGAGAGTTGCCGGGGTTTAAGTATCGACATGACTTTGTTCGAGACGCGTTAATGGATATTCTTAGACGAGCAGTGATCTCGGCAAAGAAAGAGGCACTGTTTAATTTTCTTATAGACCCGACGGAAGGGAGGTCCACCCTACACCCGGCTGACGTGCTAGTTTTTGGTTGGGAGTGCGGGAAACATGCTTGTGTCGATCTCACAGGTGTATCCCTCCTAGCCGGGTTCCGAGAAAATAAGTTTGTGGCAAGGCAAGCGGTACTGGAAGCAGAGTAAAAAAAAGGTGGAAAAGCACGCGAAAGCTTGTGAGGATAATCAGCATGCCTTTGTCCCCTTGGCGTTTGACACGTTCGGCTCCGTGGCGCCGGAGGCGGTTTGGTTCTTGGCTAGAGTTCAGCGTGTGGTTCTACAGCAACTTTTCGACCCATCAGGGGCGATGCTTTGTTTTTAGTAGATTAGGGTTTTCTATTCAGAAGGGGGTGACGGCGCAGTTTGTTGCTCGTCTACCTGCTATTCTTATGGAATTTGTCCTGTTGATTAGAATGAAATAAATCTATATATATAATATAATTTTTAAATTTATAATAAGTGTGAATTGTTAGAAGTGTGATTTAGTGTTTGATATTTTAATTCGTTTTAAGGTGGGTTTAAGACTGGTTTCGGAATAATCAACATTCCAACATGATATTTTTAACCACATAAAATCTCAAACGTGTATACTCAATGCCTGGGGTACATCGACAAACATGTATGAAAAAGGTATGATATATGATTCTCTAATCAAATATGAAATTAAGATAATAAGATTACTAATCCCACCCCATATCAATATCAAATGCAATTCAAATATTCAAATTAGAACATATATAGCACACACAATAACTCAATCATACTGTTTACATTATCAAGCTTATATAGCTACAGACTGATATATAAAGTGGTTTCAAACCCAAAAAATAACAAACAAAACCCTGGTTTTACATCATCATATTTCTAAATGACTAGATCTTCCTTTATATATATATTATCTAGCAAAATATCATAAATTTTACAAAAGATTTGTTTATCACACATGTTTTTTGGTTTCCCTAAGAAGTTATTCATACACGATGTGAGCCTATAAATCCTTTTAATTCGCTAGGAAAACAAGGGTATCGGCTCCACAAGTTGGTATGTTTTTTAAACATATCAACCATCTTGTTCTTCGTCGGTGATGGTCCGCTCATATGCATCAATATCACGAGTTTCTTGACCACCCCATAGATCAACATATCCTCCAAAACCTTATTTGTTGGATCATGAAAACTACATATCAACAAAAATATATGTATGCCAATATTTGAAGTTATCTCCGATACACCAAACAATTTGCTTGATACCGCGCCAATCCCTAGAGCGTGTTCAATAAATGCCACCTTTCCATTTGTGCATTCGCACAATAATTTGATTGCAAGCAATATTTTCTCACACTTGGATCTGTCAGAGTCAGAGTCAGGTAGGAGCTCAATTAGGTTACTCATTGCACCCGCCTCAATAGCCTTTGATCGACACTCCTTTGACGAGTCCAAAATCTTTATCAATACTTGCAAAGCAGATGAACTCACTTTAGTTGAAATCTCATCAGATGCAAGTTCCAAAATGGATTTGAACATACCGACACCTTGATCATTTAAAACAACATTCCAATTGAAATCCGAATTTGCTAGTTTTCTAAGTATAGACATTGTGTAAACTCTAGCTTCTTTACTTCCTCTTTGAAGAATAATAACCATCGACTTCATGAATTCGGGCTTCAAAAGTAGTTCAATCACCTTCCCATCGCTTTCTTGCAATATAGGAAGATGTTGAAGAACCCCTAAAGCCTCCTCACAAGCTCTAAACACCATGAAATCCGAACTATCGGCTAATATTTGGATGATTAATTGAAAAAGCACTTCTAGTCCTCCTAATAACATGAAATCAAGCTTCATCTCATCTCCATCTTCAACAATTTCTTTAAGTTTTCTCAAAGAAGTTACCTTGAATGGAGACGAGTTTAGGGTTTTGAGTAATGACACCATTTCATCTCGTCTAAGCGAAGGCGAGCATGATAGTGAATGGCTATTATGCCATGTGAAAATGAGCCTCTTGAGGGTGTGGTTAGGAGTGATATCGAAATTTTTGACAATTTGCATGGTGGCAGGACATGTGGTCTTCTTGTAGCTAAAGAACCATTTTTGAATGTTTTTACGCTCATATGTTACCCCGGTTGAGATGATCACCGGATCTTTCATGATCTCCATGGATATTGGGCATCTAAAATCTTGAGGAAACTCCATTTCTGAATCATGGTTTGACCTTTCCATTGGTGAAGAAGAGTTTCACAACAAGATTTGCTAGATTTGTATTTATGAATACATGTTCATATGTGTGAGTATATATATATGTGTACACAAACATATGTATATTAATATGTATACACAAGTGGGAAAGATTGAAAAAGTATAAAAAGGAAAAGTCAAAGTCAAATACTGTTTTTTTATAGCTAAGTGATTATATTGCAAACTGTATAGAACGCACAAAATGGAAGCAACATGGTTTTGGGTTGACATTTGCAACTTGCAAGAGTTGATTTTCATTTATTAATCATAATAATAATAACTTATGAGAATATAGGCATTAATATCAATTTTCATTTATTAATAATCATAACTTATGAGAATACAGGCATTAATATCAATTCAGCCCTTTAATAGTATTCTTTTTTTTAATAGTATTCAAATTGTGTAATTAGTCGTCTACATTGAACGGCATAAAATATATTAAAAAAATAAAGACAATGAAATGAGTAACATATAAACTATAGAGGGTTGGTTAAACGTCTTAGAGCATTCACATTCTATCCATCAAATTATCTGAGGGGGAGTTTTTATATTATAAAGGGTATAAAAAGTGGTTGTGAGTGGAGGAGAGAGAAAATGTTACTGTTCATCTGTATATTTGGGGGGACACTGTTCACCCAGTATAATTTTTTTAATATATATTGAAAGTGGTTGTGAGTGAAGGAGAGAGAAAAATGTGATGATAATATTATTTAATTGAAAAGGAGAGAGAAAAAGTATTTGTTTTTAGTGGAAATATATTGATATATGAGTTGTTTTTTAGTGGAATGTATGTATAATTTGATGGTTTGGATGTGAATGCTTTACAGCCACCAACTAGAGATAGTCTAAAGATTTGTTTCTCAATGATCAAGATCCAACTTAGATATGTTTTCAATATATTTCTTTTTTCATGTGATCCTTATTTCCTACTCTATAAATACGTAGTAAACTTTTTTTTTGAACGACAAATGTTACTCCTTTTAATTATTTTCTCTTACTCAGGCTTGAACCCGAGACCTCCATCTTAAGAAACATGTGCCTCTACCAAGTGGACTATCTCAATTTTTTTTATTTGAAACTTTGTTTCACATGGATGAGTTTGGAAATAAATAATTTCTCAAAGTAAATTATTGGAAATAAATAATTTCACATAGATAGTCGTAAAGCTTGTATGGATGAATACGGAGAGCACGCAGTGCATTGTAAAGAGCTTCCTGGGTTCAAATATCGACATGACTGGGTGCGAGATGTTTTATGGGACATCCTGAGAAGAGCTGGGATTTCGGCTAAGAAAGAGGCTCCTGTGAATTTCCTTACCGACCCTATGGAAGGGAGATCTACATCTACTCTACGACCAGCGGATCTGCTCGTCTTTGGCTGGGCTAGGGGGAAACATGCTTGTGTGGACCTCACGGGGGTTTCCCCTCTGGCTGGTTTAAGGGAAAACGGGTTTGTAGCTGGACAAGCAGTAAGAAAGGCAGAATCGAAGAAAGTTGATAAGCATGCTAAAGCTTGTGTAGAGAACCAGCATGTTTTTGTCCCTTTTGCCTTTAACACATTTGGCTCCCTAGCGCCAGAAGCTATCCAATTCCTGACCAGGGTCCAACGGGTCATCCACAACAATTGCTCAACCTCAGGGGGACGGGGTTTTATCTTTGGTAGATTAGGGTTTGCAATTCAGAAAGGGGTGGCGCCGCAGCTTGTTACCCGTCTACCTTCTGTTTTGATGTAACTTGGCAAGTATTGAAAATTGAAATAAACAAATGAAAGTAAATTGGAACTATTGTTGGTAGTGAATAGACCAATGATCAACCTATGCAATAGTGATTTATGTTTAATTAGGAATAATTAATTGTGGCTTAACAAGAGAACTTTTGCTTTGAATTGGATTTATATATAGTTAATCCCATCAAAATGAGTAATTTCAACAAAAAGACATTTTGGTGTTAGTTTCCATATAGTTAGGTTAGGGTATAAGGGTTGCTCCCTCCGTGAGGAGTAGTCACCTTTGCACCCCAGTCAATTACATTGTGTCACGTCAACTCCCATCTCAATTCTTTATTTTGCACTCAAACGTAAGGGGTGCTCCCCTCTCAATTCCCCAGCCAATCATAGCCATTTGAGGGGTTAAGAGGTCGAAAAAATCAACATGGCATAAGCGGTGAGTAGCCCGCGGGTGTTTGAGTTTGCCGCATACAAAATGGGGATGTCGCAGTGTTACCGCACGGTAACACCTTCACCGCCCACCATCCCCACTAACACCCCATTCACCTGATCTTTGTGCTAAGAGAGTAAGAGTTAATGACGACACCAAAACTTTGAGTATTATGTTTACGACGGGATATTAGATAATGAAACTGATACGTGTGAAAATGGTAATCAAGAGTTAAGAGCTAAGAATTGGAGAAGAAGAAAGAATCCAGAGAAGAAGGAGATTAATCTCAAATCAATAGTTGTCGTACTCATCTCTTTCAACAATATTTAACAGAACCTTTTTACAATTTACAAGATCAGTCCCTATACTTTGAATTGCTGACACACTAGACCCTAGACTATTTATCACATATCAGAAACTAATCAAATTAACCATTTTTTTATCTTAATCAACCTTATTGAAATTTACTTTTTTGCTAGTGGATCTAGTATGAAATGACTGGGTTCTAAGAACCCACTTGATTTGAAACTTTTAGTAAGAACTTATATAGAAAATATAAGAACACGAAGGAAATAAATTTCTGAATTTGCCACTATAGTAGTCATCTAAGTCGAGCCGAGCTAACTCGTTAACTTCGAACCCATGCAAAACCGCTCGGCTTTACAACCCTAGACAAACATCATATCAAGTAAATCTTTTTTTATGTAATTCAATTGAGTTTATATCATAGATTAAAATAACTTAAATCAAATGAGCATTTAAAAAAATAGCTAAATATATATGTGTATGCAGTAAGTTTTATCAATTATCTTTAACATATCTTTAAAAAATGTAGCTAATTCACACATTCACTAATTTACAAATCCCCAAATTTACACTAATGTTCATGATTGGACTAAAAAACTGACCATTTTAGAAGGAACACCTTACTATACTCATATGTATCACTAGGCTACAGGCCCTCACAACCTCGCTCATAAGTTTTATCTAAATTACTACATAAAACATGGATGGAATTAAAAAATAATGAAATCTCTATTCTAATCTAATAAACAATAATCACTAGAAGTTATGAGCAAGCTACATATAAACACGTTAGATGGTAGGGTCCACCTGCTTCAAGCCCCACAGACATATCATGCTCAAAATCAAGTCGGAGCCACGATAAAAAAAAACACAAATATAGTTGTGTTTCTCATTAGAAACTTTTTCGTTTTTCGCCTTCCAAATTCCCAAGCTGCCACTTGGATAACCGCTCCTATTAGTTTCTTCCAAATCTTTGACCCATTCATGCCTTCCGCTCTTTTTAGCAACTCTTGAATAAAAAAATATATTTGATTTTGAAAAGGTAATTTTATCCCAATAAATATCGCCCACCAAACAGATTTCGCGAATAAGCAATCCCACGGACGTCTCCCAAATTGACGCCCCTATGAACAAGCCCAACCTTCGACGGGATCCTATTCATAGCCGCCCTCCACCCGAACACGTTTACTTTGGGGGGAATCCAGTTATTCCAAAGAGGCCAAATATTTGAGCAAACTGAGCTCCTTCAACTCCAACATCTGACCTACGGATCCAAGGCCCAATCCACTGAACCACAGGCCCAAATTGTACACACTCAGCCACAGTAGAATGCAGTGGTGTGCACGATTCAATTTGGTTACTAGCATTAACCGTAATCGTAAGTTCGTAACCGAAGTCATCGGTTAATCGGTTTTTTGGTTAATTCGGTTAACCTGTCGGTTTTCGGTTCGGTTAATTTCTTTACTATGCATCCATGGTTCAGCGTTCTTACATCTATTATTTGTTCAATTCGATGGTCCCGCCCTTAACACACGGGTCCTAAAAACTCGTCGATATAACAAAACTACATATTGTTTTAGACAATATTTAATATCCAAATACTATTATTATTAGTTACTAATTATACTTCCCATACATTATCAATCTGATTCTGTTATTTCCGTTTGGTATGCATTTTTCACGCTAATTTGTTAACGCCACGTGTCAAACAATGATTCGTCATGCTTTTCTATACGCGTCCAACCGTTTCATTCTCCAACATTTTATAACAAATTTTTTTTTTCAGAATCTCCTTCAAAATTCTTTCAAAAGTCTCTGAAATCTTTCAATTGGGTCTTGATCACAGGAATTTTTGTAGAAACCAAATCTGTTATTTCAAAAAAATACATATAATCTCTCCCCTTTGTTTCATCACAAAACTGGTCAATCAATCGTCGTTTAACCCGCTCGCTGTTAGAGATTTTTGATTGCATAATCTAAGGTTAGTTTATTCATTAATCTTTATTATGTGAATTGGGTTTACCTTTAAAGTTTTTCTGTTGTTTACATTTTTCATTTTATTGTATGATTCTTGAGGTCAAACCTGTGATTATTCATTTTCGAATTTGATAATGATTTGGTTGTTAATTTAACCCAAATTTTCTTTAGTTTGTAGCATTTGGTATAAGTTTTAATGCAGGATTGAAGTTGTTTACAAAATCTATAGAATTATATGTCAATTTTGGAATTAAAGTTTGTCTGTTTGACCCAAAAAGTCAAACTGTCTTTGTTTACTTGAATCTTGTAATTATGTGGAAAGTCTACAAGGGTTTCTTGAATTATAATGAATATGTTCTGAAATTATTGATCTTGTTTATTTATTTGCAGCGAGTTATTTTGTAAAGAGCACGAAGCGTAATTCTGTTATTGTAGTTATGACTGTAAAGATTGATGGGATTGAAGGGACACAACCCGAACAACTGATGAAACTACTGCTTTCGCTTGCTTCCGATTGGGGAGATGTGTTTGATACAAGCAAATTAAAAGCGGTTCATTTAAGCGGTGCTATGACTAATATTGTTTATCGAATCACTTGGCCCAAAAACGCGGCTGAAGATGATGTACGAACGGTTTTGGTTAGGATTTACGGTGAAGGAGCGGATATTTTCTTTGATCGCGAAGAGGAAATTCGGACCTTTGGATTGATCTCGACCCACGGGCATGGCCCGCACCTTCTTGCTAAGTTTCCTGAAGGTAGAGTTGAGGAGTTTATTCATGCCAAGGTACACTTTTATATTTCATGACAACATGTTTTATGTTTGGAGATCATAACTAAAGAAATATTAGGGGCGTTTGGCATTGCGTTTTGAAATAATCAGCTTTTTGTGTTTGGTTCGGTGGATATAGCGAATAGCGTAACGTATAGATTGAAGGTCGCTACAGGGTATGTAGCGATAAATAGCAGGATTTCAGTTTTTTTTTTAAATATAAATAGCTATTAAAGATAGTTGGATTTTAGGTTTTTATTAAGTATACATGTAAAATAGCGTATATGCCCAAGGTATTTTGATATAATATACATATAATTTTTTTTTAAATTTATCTCTAGTGTATCGCTATATATAAAATAACGTCCGCTATTTATAGCTATTCGCTATGTAGCATATATGTACCTTATCGCTATTTGTCGCTATTCGTCATTAACAACTATGTACCAGATTTCGCCAAACGCTCAAAAGACCTTAATATATAATTCTTTTTCAATGCTTTCAGACACTATCAGCTTGTGATCTTCGTGATCCCGAAATATCTACACTCATTGCAGCAAAAATGAGGGAATTTCATGACCTTAATATGCCCGGGTCTAAGACTGCTGTCCTTTGGCCAACAATGAGGTGTGCATAAAATAAATTTTTAAAATTTGATAGTAACTATGGTCTTTTTTGAGATTTAAGGTTTGTTTTTGTTCCCAGAAAGTGGTTGATCAAGGCTAGAAGCTTGTGCTCTCAAGAACACGCAAAAGAATTCAAACTTGACATCATAGAAAATGAAATCGATACGTTGGAAAATGAGCTATCAAAACGCAAGCAAAATGTTGTTTTTTGTCACAATGATTTACAATACGGGAATATTATGATCGACGATAAAACAAGAACCATAACATTCATTGTAAGTTGGTTACAGTGAAATCTTTCATTTCTTTTTCTTGTTAAAAAAATTTACCATTTATGCCTTGTTTGATTCTTGAAACCATATGATGTTTGGCATAATGGGTACTGGTCAAGTTTGATTTTTTTTAACCTTGTTAACCAAACAGGACTATGAGTATGCCAGCTATAACCCTGCGGCTTATGACTTTGCGAATCACTTTTGTGAATGGGCTGCAGATTATCACACCGATACGCCTCAAAATTTGGATTATAACAAGTACCCAGGTAACGGTTTCTAATCGTAGTTAATATTTCATATTATGTGCTGTTACTAATTTATGTTTTGTGGAAAAAAAATGCAGATTTGGAGGAGAGACAAAGATTTGTGAAGTCATATCTTAGCTCAACAGGTTACTAGAATGTTTTTTATGGTTTTACCATCTTTATATAAATTTATGGATTTTTGTTAATATTGGTACCTACAAAAGTTGATGTGCTTAAAGCTCTTTACTTTACAAAGAAGCATTTGAAGTAGTCAATTTTAAGTTTTTCAAAAACATTTATTGTTCTTGTCTTTAAATCTAAAGACACAATCTTTGCAATATATATGTTAAGTCAAGCATCCTTATCTACAACTGGCCCAAAATGTCAACATACATGGAATTGACCATATTTATTAGAGTTAACTGTCATTTTCGTCCCTATGGGTTGTTCACTTTTGCCATATCAAGCCAATTTTAAAAAATGCACCAGTTTCCTCCCTGACGTACTGGAAACGTGCCACTTTAGTCCAAAAATTAAAATCCAGTTAAGTCACACAGGTTAAATGAAGGGTATTATTGTCGATTCATAAAATAAGGTGAAAATAAAAGATACATGAATTGACAATAATACCCTTCATTTAACATGTCTGACTTAACTTGGTTTTAATTTTTGGACTGAAGTGGCACGTTTCCAGTATGTCAAGGAGGAAACTGGTGCATTTTTGACAAAATTGGCCTTGAAATGACAAAAGTGAACAAACCACATGGACGAAAATGCCAGTTAACTCTATTTATTAACACAAATTAAGTATCTTATGTTGTCTCTATCTCACATGCATTATTGTATAACAATATACTACAAAATACACACTATGTTATACTATACAGTTTTTCGAGTTTGTATTGTTGATAGTCTTGTTGGTTGACATTTATAGGAAACCAACCGAGTGATGCGGATGTAGATCAGCTTATTGATGATGTGGAACGATATGCGCTTGCAAATCATCTATTTTGGGGATTATGGGCAATAATTTCGGTACATATTTTTTTCGAATCTTATACTCTTTATTTTCATTTTATGTTTAAAGTATGGTTTTGAGAACCCCCTTTATTGATCTTTTGAACAGGGTTATGTTACTCATATTGAGTTTGATTACATAGAGTATGCTAAGCAGAGGTTTAGTCAGTATTGGTTGAAGAAGCCTCAACTGTTAAAGGAATAAGGGATCTATAGTAGACATTGATACAAGAAAGATATACTAGTTGTTTTGATTCACTTGATTACTATCATTTTCTAGTTGTAAAAGTTACATGTACAGGATGATACTATAGAGTTCACTGCTTCATTGAATTCTTTTAAAAGAATTGGGTAAATTTGGCTTTAATCCTAAATGTAATATTGAAAATCTAAATATGGAATCGCGATTTTATTGTTAGAATACTAGTGGGAAATGAAAACCGGGACGGACATTGTGATAAACAACGATCCCATAACTAATAATATGTTTAGAGTCACGATCCCATAAAATACGAAGGAAAATGAAAAACCAGGACGGACATTGTGATAAACAACCATGGTTGGTTTTCGCGACTCTTGAACCCAAATTCCTTCATCTAGAACCTTTTTCCATATTTTCTCTAACTTTATGATTTTAATTTATTCCTTTCGGATTGTAAAAGCGTGTATATCATAAAGTTTATTATTCAGTCATTTTTTTATCATTTTATTTTAATCTAGACTGTTATATTTGACTACCCAGTGACCATTTCTAAAAAACTATAGAATTTCGATGAAAATTGAAGTTCTTGTGATAGTTCTATTTGTTCGTAAAAGTAGTATTCCTTAATGGGAATAAGTAGATAAAAAAAGTGAGTTAAAAGAGTGTAATCATGATAAATGTAAAGTTGTATAATTAGTAAGATGAGAAAGCATGCATTATTAGGGTGGAAGGAGTGGGTTCGGGGAAGGGCTCGGGGAGTGGGGTTTACCGATCGGGAAGGGGATGCTGGTGTTGGAGCGGTGAGCGGGGAGGGGTGTAGGCGGTGAGCAGTCACCGATGTGGGAAGTGAGGAGATGGAGGAGAGAGAGGGGGGGTTAATGGTGGGCCCCACCATTTTTCAATCAATCACACTTTTTTTTTTTAAATTGTTTACCACTCTCTATGTGTTTAAGCGTTGTTAGTGATTGAGTGCAAAATGAGAAGTGAAATAGGGACTTGACATGACATGACATGACATTATTGGTTAGAAAATAAGTTTACCACTCCCAAGATGAGGAGCACTCCTTCCACCCTTAGACCACCCGTAGTGGGCATCTTCTCCGGCGTGATCCCCCTCAAACACGCCCAAAAACGCCGCCGCCCCACCCCTGCCGGCGTGATCCGGCAAAAAAAAACCCGCAGGCGTGTTTTAAATCACGCTTCGAACAAGTTCTTTTGGCCAATCAAATTTTATCTTCCTTTTTTATTTATTTAATCTTCCAATAGCTTTGTTTTGGTTTTTTTATTTTTATTTAATTCTTTAAACCCTTTTATCATAATGCCCATATCCTCACTACATCCATTTTAGAAAAAACGCCCAATAATGCCCCTTGCTGACTGTACTACCAAATGGCGAAAAACGCCTAAAGATGAGTCATTATTCATCCTTACCATTATGCATTATCTTAGCAAATAGCATTTTATTATACCACCGCCCACCCTTTGATACTGCATCTGAAAAACTACCTCTTTAGAAAAGATTCCTTTCAGATTTTTTACCCGTTATAATAAAAAATGCTTTTATTCTTTTATAAAAACTTTTAAATATTTTATAAAAGCTTATGATGGTTTTTATAAATGATTCACGAGTGATTAGTTCCTTTAGTACCATTCAACATGGTCTTAATTTGATTTGTTCACATGCCTTGATTTTCTTTTTACATTGTTAAATGAGGGCTTCAATTCTTGAACTTTGTTTAATCTTACATGGTTAATGGACGATTGTTATATGTCGTTGAGCGTGACACAAATGTTAATGTATCATGGATGCTTGATGCACGGTTTGACTGTTGTATCTACCATGAGATCTTTATAAGTTATTTAATTTATAATAAGCGAACGGTCTATCTGCAGTAACGACACTACATCTTCTATGTATACTTTTGCTTGTTAAACATGGCGTTGGTTGATATAATCTATGTATACGTTTGCTTGTTAAACATGGCGTTGGTTGATATAATTTGTGTTGAGTGATTGCTTATAAATATATGTAGATTTATTTATAACCATTTAATACATAATTAAAATATACATATGCTATTTTTATAATATAGGAGCAGGATCATATACAAATAGATTTGTGTCTAAAAACAATAAGAACCAATAAAATGATAACACATGACATCTCTCTTATAATATAACATATTTATAGAAAAGAAGTAACATTGAACTAAAACTACAAGTAAACAGTGAATAACTAAAAACTACAAAACATTAAAACGTTAGTATTAAATTCCAGAGTAAAAGACTTTAATAAGTAAAAGACTGAGATTATGAACATCAAAAGCACCAGTGGTCTAGTGGTAGAATAGTACCCTGCCACGGTACAGACCCGGGTTCGATTCCCGGCTGGTGCAATTTTTTTTCTGATCAATATATCTGTATCTAGCCCGTATAGATATACAGAGATATTGATCAAATTCTTATCAACTCCCCCACTCTTTTCCAAACATGAGGTTTATTATGTTCAATACAAAGTAAATAATCAACAATTTTTAGCATCCAATTAAAGCAAAACGTATAAGCGTTATCTTCAAAGGTTGTGTGAGTTAGCCGTAAAGAAAAAAAAAACCATAACATGATAACAATCACACAGGCAGTTAACTTTTTTAAGAACCTTTTTGAAGGAAAATAATGAAATATCACATACTTAGCAACCAAATTTTCAACTAATGATGAATGATGCAATGCCATCAGAAATATATATAAATAACCGAAAGCTTTGATTCCAAAACATATCATGTTTCAACATGTGAATGAATCAGGTAGTTATTACAGTTGTATGCACCCTGCACAGTAGAAAATCCATGTCAGAATGTTTTACAATGTAATAAAATTTGTTATGTAATTGAATACATCTTAAATCATATTCTTGAAAATATGATACTTATTGAAAAAATAATTAAATTTTGACAAAAAGTATTCGGACAAACCAACCTGACCTGTACACAAAAAAAAGACCCGTTCTGACCCTATACCATTTTGAAATAGGTCGATCCATAGTTTTCCATTTCTGCATTAGTAAATGTAAGGGCTCGTTGTAACTTTTTTAAAGAAAACACTTCAACTTCTATCATATACGATGCAGAAACGGGCCTATGATCCGAGAGTTTAATCTCAGCCCGTTTGTAGCTCAGTTGCCGCATCCCCTTCCCATATGAAAGTATACGGTCACACCTAAATATAAGTGTCCAATTAAACAAAAGATTAATTCATAAGAATAATTAACAATACAAAATATAACATATTCTAAAGAAAACTCATACCATGCGGGCGTACGCCTACCAACTTTAGGATCCTCGCCATAATATTTATCTGAATTCGGCTCGTATTTGTAAGTCGGTGGAAAATTTAATGCGCCTTCTGTCCACCCGTCAAACGCACCTCCTAGTCTTAGCTACAAATTTATCGTAACGTTATTAAATAATCTCAAAATTTATAAGGAAAAACTTCGATGCGCTGGTTAGCTACGGTTTGCAATTTCTTCCCGCTTACTTATGAACGGGTCAGGTCGGTTTGTATTTTGTTAGCTAACGGGTCAAATGGGTAAAATCTAAGAATTTTGGATAAAAATGAAACGGGCCAAAGGGCTCAAAAGTTTTTCAACGTGTATTTTTAACGCATACAACCTCATAATCGAAGTTACTAATATAGTAATATCATAACTTACTTGATCACTCTCTAGCAACTTGGACCATGCATTTTCGGAAATCAAATCACGTGTTTCCTCGTACGACAAATTAAAGCGGTAATTAAGATCACCCAACCATATAATTCGCCTGAAAATTACAAAATCAATTTGTAAGCTTTAAACATGAAATAAGCAATAACAGAGAAAACAAACCACATATCTAAATCCTGTACTTACTCATGATCCTTAATGCCCCTTGGAACTGCAGCATTTGACATTGAATTAAAACACGTTCTTTTATATATTTCATCCACATCGGCATTCCTTTTAACAATATCAATGTCCCTCTCACCAGACGTTAAATGAGTGCATATGAAACAGAAATTCGTCTGATATATAGACATACTAACTGATATGGACCCCTGAAAAAAAAATCACCGATAACTTTTATTTCGAGAAATTTATGCTAAAAGTTCAAAAAGAAAGAAGAAACGAACCTTGTTACCTATGTAGCCCATTACACCGACGCCAACGGTTGATACATGCACGTTCTGTATATGCTTCCGCAAGCTTCTATGAACCCAAATGGTAATAAAAACACCAACCATTTGCTTGCTTACGATTCTCACATATTGTGGTTTTCGTTTTTGGTACATAACGGAGTCAATATCCAGTTTCGCAAGCCAGTTGACCTCTGGTTTGACTTTGTTAACATCAGTCAAATACTCCTCTAAAAGATGATCATTTTCGAAAGTACTGGAATCTTTGAATGAATCAACATATTCTTCTACTTTTTCTTTAGAATCTGTTGTTACAGAATCGTTAAATGTGCGTATTTGGTCCCCAGTGTCGCTATCACTTTCTAGCACTATTTCATGTTTTGTTTTTGGAGCATAATGAGATGGTTTATATCTTGATGGAGAAGAGGGGTCACTGTAACATTTGAATTTTGTTTTTACGGGTTGAATATTATTTAACGTTTCACGAATGATGTTTTCCCATATAGGAATCGGACGGTCATCTTCAGAGCCAAAAATATTGCCGGCATTTAACGGTATGATTTCTTGAAAACTGCAACGAAAGAATGATTGTTAAAGAGTAAAAGACAGCAGGCTTGCTTGTATGTAAAATAACATAACTTTAAACATAAAGTTAGATCCAATTTAAATCAACATAACTTTTAAAAATGAAAACTAAACATGGTGTCTACATTTGTATGCTTCATAGACTATACATTTTCCATAAAAATGCAATCTTTTTAGCTCGTTTGATATACAAAAGATATAATTTTTCAAATTAATTACAATATGATATGATCTTCTAATTTACTTTTAGAGTAAAATGCCATTTTATCCCTGAGATTTAATTTTCCGCATCTGGATCCAAAAGGTTTGAAATCTTCCCATTTTCATCCAAAACGTTAACTCCATCCATATTTTAACGTTAAGTCAGGGGTATTTTTGTCTTTTTATACTTTTTGTGATGATTAAAGGGTTTGGGTGGGGAGAAAGTAAACAGAGGTGGATCTTTTTTATAGTGTTTTTTATTTTAATACATAATGACTAAAAAGACATAAATGCCCCTCATTTTACAGAGAAAAATGGATGGAGTTAACGAGTTGAATGAAAATGACAAGATTTCAAACCTTTTGGATCTAGATGTGGAAAAACAAACCTTTTGACGAAAGTCGCAAAAGTGGCCAAACCCCAGGGAGTGGCATTTTACTCTTACTTTTACTATTAGTCCATCAGTATGACAGTATCTACCCATTTTATGTGAATCGGGTCAACTTGGGTAATGTTTAATGCTATAATCTCAAATGGGTATATATAACATATAAGGATATAGCTAAAAATGAAACGGATTGAACTGTTTATAAATTCACCCATAGTATATTCAAGCATGTAGAACTTTGTAAATTGCTTTATTAAAAAAAGGAACATTATATAAATAATATTTTACGCAATAATATGTAAATTCAAAGCGATACGTACCCAATCACATATATGTCTGCAGGGCAGTCTGTATCGAGCCAGTCTCGGATATCGAGGTCTTCTGGTGGAAGTTCACCTCCAACATTCCAAGTATTAGCAGATACCCTTAACAACATTAAAATTAATAATCAGCAAATTAAAAGTTGTAAAGCGTAAGTGATTTAACTAGATCGGCGTTGATGATACAGAAGCCGAATAACGTGACTCGATGTGTGATTTGTGAATCATTTTTAAGTATATAACCTGAGTTCCTTTGAGTCAATAAGTTGTGCTCGAAATGTCTCCGATTTCCTTCTTCTTGACCTGGGAAAAGCTCCTGATGTCAAAAAGGAAACAGCAACGAGACGACGTGATTCGAATCAATTTATCACATAATTCTGCAGTTTTCTTTGAAAATTTAATTCCCTATTTAGTATTTATGATAACGCCCCGCTTGGGGTATGCTCATATAATGTATATACGTGTGGACGCTCAGGGGGCAAAAGTGAAAGTGCACTAATTTTAACATTATTTTATTAATTTCGTGAAAATAACGTTAAAAGAGGGGGATGGTTAATCATGCATCATGTGGTGGCGTTAATAGCCGAAAGACAAGGGGGTACATGCACTAATCGGCGTTTGTCTCAATTGTTGAGTGTTATGTGCCTTATGTCCAAGGCTTGATGCAAAACTACTATTGAGCTGGGGGTCTCACTGGAAGCAACCTCTCTATTCCTACAGGGTAGAGGTAAGGCTGTCTACATCTTACCCTCCTCAGACCCTACCTTAGCTTTGCTATTGGTGGGATATACTGAGTATGATGATGATGATGATGATTTAGTATTTATGATAATATATATCCAACTGTATCCTAAGTGTTAACAACTCTAATAAAAGCTGTCTTCAAACTTATACAAAAAGCTTAATGATTTGCAACCCTTTCTTCACAAAAGTCAACACATTAAACCACTAACCTAACTTCAAAAACATATATCAACACCATAAAAAAACATCAATCACAAAAACAAAATGATATCTCTTTACCATAACCATCAATCTGCAAATCTCCTTTCTCATCGTTAAATCCCGATCCACTCGACCGACAACACAACGCCTCTGCAAATAAAATCCAATCAAACCCTAACTTTCAAACCTCGAAAACACAGCATCATAGAAACAATAAAAACAACAATCTAATCATCTAACCTGCACCAATAGGATCACAAACACTATCATCAGAATCAGCACTGTAATCAGAACTATTAGCAGAAATATTCAGCCATTTGTGCACAACCCTAGGCCAGAACAACTCTAAACAGGTGCAATTCCAACATTTTTCAACCCAATTTCTCTGCAGTTGTTCACAAGTTATACAAAAATCAATATCGTATATACATACACACAATACACATGTTATGTACGACAATTGTGGACTAAAAACCCTAAAACTGTACGAAATTACGGCGAATTGTTGTTAGATTGGATGAGGGATTAGGAATTACCTCAGGCGAAGGATTCCTTAAGCGTTGATGATGATTGTGCATCATGTTTTGTGAAGAATTTAGAGATTTTGTTGATGAAAAATTGAAAATATATGTTGTTGGAGATCATGTAAGATGTAACCACCATTTTTTATTGTTTTAAAATACAGTTTTTGGTTTAACTATGAGCCAGGAGGGAAGCGATGGGGGCGTGTCTTATTTTGTTTCTTCCTTGACTCGTAGATATTATCAAATGATTTTTTATTTTTATTTTTTTAATTTGGAGACGTGTTACGAACTTAAAAGCAAGGTTGGAGAATTTGCTAGTCGCTAATCGGCAAGTGAGTTGAGGACTGTGGACTAGCGACTACTCGGGATTAATCGGGATTACTCGGATCGGGTTTTTTATATGTAATTTTCAGTTTTATGTTTAAATATACACATTTTTATAGGTAAATATTTCAAGTACTAGGTTTTAACTCTTGCTCAACTCATTTTTTAAGTATACAAGATTAATTGTTAGAATCACATGGTTTGTTTGGAAACTGGACGTAATTTAGAGGTTTTGGTCGGAATATACAGTTTTTTTGCTGGAATCGGCAATTTTTTTGCCGGCCGACTAGATTTGACAAGGTCCGACTAGCGATTAATGAACTGATTAACAAAAAATTACTCAGTTACTGGCTGATTAGCGATTAATCGTCGACTAGTCACGATTTTTACAACACTACTTAAAAGGAATATCTGAAACCCGAAATATTTAGAATGGGTATTCGGGTATGATATAGGATCTAGCATGAAATTTGGTTTAAAGTAAACTTTGAGTTTGGGATTTGATGTTTCAAGTCTGTTTTAAACATGAGTTTAATTAGAGATGTGTATGAGTTGGTTTTGTTTGGTTTTTACTATTAATCATAACCATAACAACTAGTTTTGATTATGAAATTTTATAACCATAATCGTAACCAAACTTTAGTTATGGTTATTCGGTTATGGAGTCAGTTTTGGTTAATTTCGGTTAATTAACCAAGCAAGGCTTGAAATAAATAAGGGTGTGCATTAGGGGCGTACATGGTTTGGACTTAGCTTGGGTTTTCTTTTACAAGATAAACAAGACTACACTTTTTGGTTAAAGTACCGATGTGCAATTGTTTTTAGTAAGGTAATTCTCAACTAAAAAAAATTACGATCATAACACCTCAGCTCTCTTCATCAAAATAAGGGGCATGCACATCAAGATCCTTTTGTTACTAACATACGTTTATCTTAGTAAAAAACCTCTATATGGTTAGTGTAAAACATAAATCCATCATATATATAGTTAACAATACAAGTTCGGTTCGGTTTCGGTTATTTCGGTTAACCAACCATTATATAATACTCTAATTTGTATCATTTCTAGGCTATGAAGGTTGTACCTTCTGCTTAACTGGTGTTTCTTTGAAAGAAACATTGCTTTTCTTTTACAACTCATACCCCAAACTCACGCATACACGCCTATAGAGAGTCAGGACGGCGTCGCATCAGAGAGAGAGAGAAGCAGGATAAAGAGAGAGACCGATGAAAGGGAGAGGAAGTCGGCCACCCCAACTTGACAAGGGGACGATAACGGCGGCTTATGGCTGAGGTCTTTATTCTGACAACCAGATTGGCAGCCAGTTTAGGGGTTTTGAAACAAGATCAACGCTGCTTATTAGGGTTCACCACGAATTCAACTCACCTATTAGGTATGAATTTTACCCTCTTTTGTTATTGATTGTGGTTTACTCTGTTGTCTGGCTTTGGCAGTATCTTTTGTTATTGAAAGCAAATCTAGGTTTGTTGAAAATTAGGGTTACAGAGTTTAATTTGGTGATTTATGGAAGCATTTGTAGTGAAATTGAGTAAAATTAGGAACAAAATCTATGTTTCAAACTCTCAATTTGATTGAAACTGATAAGAGATTTATTGCAGCTTCATATGATTGTTTAGTGGTGGCTATGCTTAGTTTTTCAAAGAATTATAATTTATATTTGATAAATTGTGTGCTTCACATATTCAGTATGTTTCAACTGATTCAAATTTTGAGTTTACATATACTTGCAAAACTGGAAGCATATGGTTCATCACTGTAAATGATGACATTTTTTATGCTACTTGAGTATAATGGAGGAATGGCAGCCAACATACAAGCTAAAATATACTTTCCTACTTCCATGATGGATCCAAACAAGTAGAATGTTATGTGGGACCCATATCATGATGACCAAAACCAGGGCTTCAAAGGGTTCATTTCATGTGATAGTTTCGATCAGATCAACGGCAATAAAGGCGGTAAGCTGGTAACTGACGATTGGGGGGCTTCTGTGGGAGTGGCAATGAGTTTTGGCTCGACACCGTCGACTCACGATAAGTTCAGGTCACATGTTCTAGGGTAGCGCTCGGGCAGATGTCCTACTTTGTTTACGTCAAATCTAGGTTGTTCTGTTTCCTCGTCACCAATGCTCTTGATTTGACTTTTTCAGAGACAATCATGACCAAGTGTTGTGTGTTATTAGAGGGTGCGTGAGTTATGTTTTTTTTTTTTTTTTTTTGCTTTTTGTTGCTAATTGAATGAATTTTACGTAGGGTTATAGAGAGGTTATGCATAGACGTTGCCATGAATGGAAGATCAAGGAGGAAACAATGCATCGTAGCTTATCAATGTTCGTTTTCTCCTCCTATTGTGGAGGTGCAGGTGCCGGTAAAGACTATATATACTATATATATAGTACGGAGTTCCTTCAACTATAATGCTATTAAAGGCCTGTTCCTTTTATTAATAAATGTGAGTAAACCTTAAAAGTCATTTTTCTTTACTTGCTAAAATACAACTAACTTATAAATACCCATATACTATATATATAGTACGGAGTTCCTTCAACTATAATGCTATTAAAGGCCTGTTCCTTTTATTAATTGTGGTAAGTATTGATTGGTGTAGTTAATAGGATTTCCTTTCTTTGAATCTCAAGCAAAATGGATTGCTCAGCTGTTGTCTGGCAAGAGAAGTTTACCATCAAGAGATGAAATCCATTGAAAATTTCTACAAAATTAGAGAGTTTGTTGTATGTAATTTCTAGCAGTGTTGTAAAAGTCGCTAGGCGGTCCCTAGTCGGCCGACTGGGGAGTTGGGAGTAATCGGAGTACTCGGAGAGTACTCGGGGAGTACGCGGACATGGTAAATATAAAAAAAATTAATTGTTATATATTATTTATGTGTTAAAATAAGCATAATTCATGTCAACTGGGTATAATTTAAAATGAAACATGTTTAAAGTTCAAATATTCTGAATACAAGTCCGACTAGTCTGAGTACAAGGCCGAGTAGTCCGAGTACAAGGCCGAGTAGTCCGAGTACAAGGCCGAGTAGGCCGATTTTGACCGAGTTTGACCGATTAAAAGTCAACAAACCACGTTGACCGCCTAGACCGACTAGGCCGACTAGGCTCCGACTAGGCCGACTAGGCGCCGACTAGGACCGAGTACTCCCGAGGCCGACTAGTTGAGACCGCCTAGGAGGAAGTCGCCAAGGTGGAGGTCCGAGGACTGAGTACTCGCCGAGTACTCGGCCGAGGAATCCGACTTTTGCAACACTGATTTCTAGGCATAATACGCATGATATAGCCGATTTTTAGGTAACCAAGTTCGTACTCCATATGTATACCAAGAGATGAATTTTTCTGTTAAGTATGTCACAGATTGGGATTTTTAGTAATACCAAAAAATACATTATTATTATTTTATTTATTTTTAATAAGATCATCTAAACTGATGTTGAACCTTCTGGTGTATGTGGGAGACTCGTAATGATTTACTTTTTCATAAGGATGAGCTGATCTTTCGATAACATTGTGGATGACATCTTGTCTCAGTTATTTTAATTTTAAACAATAAAAAACAGGACGAAACATCAAACTTTATCTAGGATACTTGGAGAAATTCCCCCAATAGTTGTTTTTTGTAGGCTGTATGTCAGGTTGTCTATTTGTTTTGATTTTTGCCTCTTTAGCTTGTATGTTTCCAGCTGCGCGTTGGCTATTTTAATGTGATTATTTGTTGCTGGTGAAAAAAAATTGATGCCGAACCTTGAAATGGTTGTAAAACCTCTTTTGAATTATATGCATAGAGGTGCTTCAATTTAACTCAGATTATTCATTTAAAATACAATTGCTCTATGGCTCTACACGGCTCTGAGGTAGCCTTGCTATTATCGTAGGTCAAAATGTTACATGTGTATTAATGATAAGTCTTGAAAGCTCATCGTATAAAGCTATGTTTGATAGATCAATATACTTCGAGTCAATTATCGTGGCCTGCGGCGCAACGCTCGCGGATCCGTTTTCTAGTTCTTATAGATTTATATACAATAAATGCAAATCCGATAATATGTTAGGTAAACGTGTATTAATTAATTAATAAAATAAAAAGAAACATGACTTGTGTCTTTTTTTGAACGACAAGGAACGACGTGCCAATCACCGTGACACCGGGTGTTGTGGTCAAGGTCGACTACTCGATTGCCGCCAGCCCCTTGTCTCACCCAGATGCGCGGAAACCCGATCTCCACCCGCCCGAAGGCACGACAGTGGAATAATCGATAAAACCTCGCCTCCAATCCAAGTCGAACCGGCGCCACCCGTATTCGCTTTTCACCCGGATGCCGCATAAAATAATAAAAAGAGTGAGATTGAATCTGAGTCATAAGAAACACCAATTCTATTCCCAACCACTGTCTACAATAGAAAAGAGTGGGTTTCATATATCATAGTTACACAAGTACAAAACCGTTGATTTAGTTATATATGAAAACAAGTTGATTTTTTTATATATAATAATAATCAATATCTTAAATAGTGATTTTGCTGATTAGTCAAATGATCTATAATATAGTTTATTATTAGAGAATGTCGTGGATACCGACAACTTTTTATATTTAACCTAATAAGAAAACCACAAACTGGATTTTTCTCGATTATACTTGGATTTATTTGGTATACAAAGATAATATTATCGAAATTAATCAATTATACCCTAACATATAGTCAATTGATAAATTTTACTATTTCTTTTATCAAAAATAGATGATATTGGTGTGCTTGTTATTAATCAATAAGCTTTTAGATCAAGTGATCTTAGGGGTCTTTGAATACAAAATGACTTGGGTCAATTTACATCTCGAATCAAGTTGCGAACACATAAAACCAGTTAGAAGAGTCCATGGCCAACCATACTTTCACGATCAAGTGAGAACCAAACATAAGTTATTAATCATATGTATGATAACGACATAACGTGTAGTATCACCATGATATGCAATAGTTGTGTGTGGAAAGAGAAAGACAAGTCATTTGGTCCAAGGAGTAAGAGAGATGACAAGAGGGAGGATGTACTTTCTAATATAAACGACTGGATTAACGAGCCTAAGCCTAAATATTAAGGCTTTATGGTTATATATAAACTAATGGAGTTATGGGCAAGGACAAGGGGGTAAAACCCTGTCACGTAGGCGCCACGTGAACTTTGGGGGGTTTTGCCCTCGACATCACAAAAAAAAGCAGGGATGGTGAAAAGCAAAGGGGCAAAGGCAAAGAGACTAAAACGTCAGGGTGAAAAGGAGGGGCAAAGCCCATGGAGATCTCCTCATTGGGAGTGTTAACGCCCAAGGGCTGGGAGCATGGGATGGTGTGGGTAGCGTGGAGGGAGTTGCCCTCCTCTCTTCATGCCCCCACTCCGTCTAGTCTTATGGTGTAATTGACTTCAAATCTTTATCATTATGTGGTTTAGTGCAAAAAGTTTAGACTTCATATCAGATCTTTTATGTTACTGTGTTTTATAAACCTCGAAACTCAAAACATTCGAAATGAGTATCTATGTATGTGATCAAGTAATAGATGAGCTTTTAAAGATTATATAATTTTTATTATCAAGGTGTAAGCTGAGTTTACCAAAACTCGTTCGACACTTTGCTTGTGCTATCCAATAGGCAAAAGCATAAATAGTAGTTGGGCCAGACCAAATTAGATCAAAACAAAAGTTGGGCCTACTGTTATTCATCGGGTCTACTCCCAATTTACTTTTCTAAAAACTTGTAATAAGACCCACGCGCGTTGCGGCGTGGGTACTTCGTAAATATCGAACGGATTTGTTAAGCGTTATGTGATGTGTTAACCATATGAAAATGCACGTTTTTACGTATCCGATTGAACTCAATGTATCCTATAGTTGCATTGCGATTTGATCAAAACGTAACGTAAATCGAATTTATATCGTACAATCGTAACGTATTATACGCGATCCGACTAACTCAAATTTATATCGTCAAAAACTCTAGAGGGGGTCAAAGTGGCATTTACAAAGTTGACAAAAAGTTAAGTGGTTAAAAATTGCATTTCCTAAACTTAAGGGCTAAGAAAGGGTAAAGATAAAATTTGACAAAGTTTTGGGGTAAGAAGGAAACTATAACAAAATTGGGGCTGAAAATGAAACTACCACAAAGTTGGAGTGTCAAAAGCAAACTATTTGTAAAATGGAGCAGTAGTTTAATGACTAAATTTGTCACTTTATAAAATTTTGAAGGTACCACAGTCAAGTGACTAAAATTGCAATATCGTGAACAGTGGTGAAGCTTGACCATGAAAACGGGCCGGGGGGGGGGGGGGGTCGAAAACGTATATACCCAAAAATTTCTATACGAAAACTACATATATAACACTACTGAGCGAAAAGTTCGGGGGGGGGGGGGGGGGCAGGCGCCCCTCCCGGCCCCTCTTAAGCTACACCCTTGATCGTGAAAATATTGGAAGAAGGCAAAGCCGGTGGCAGAGCCGGCCCAATGGGCTTCCAACCCTAGGCCTAGGGCCACCAAAAATGGAAGGCCTCCAAATTTTTTGATTGTTCTTTGTATACTAGGCCCATTTTCTTTATTATATACTAAACAATAATAAGAAGGCAGCCTGAATCATGAATAAAAGGCCCAAAGTAAAGCCTGAATCGTGAATAAAAGGCAGAGCCGGCCAAAAATAATAAAGGTAAATAATGAAAAGTCGCTTGTCTCGGTCTCCCACACAATTGACGTACAGAAACTCGCACACAGAGAGAAGAAACAATGAATTTGCAGGTTGGAAAATGAAAATCAGTAAATCACGATGTCTTCGCCTCAATCACTGCCTCAATCTCAATTGCCATTGGGGTTACATGTATTAATATCAGTCCTTGATTTTATTTGATATAAGTTGTCGATTTGAATTGATATAAGTTCCCTGTCTTCTTGATTTGAATCGTCGATCAGTTCTCGGTTTGAATTGATATAAGTTCCTTGTCTTCTTGATTTGAATCGTCGATAGTTCTTGTCTTCTTGATTTGTGGCATACGTGGTTCCCTGGTTTATCTGTTCTCGGAACTCAGTGGCATGGAGCCTCAACACTCAGATTCTTGGAACTCGGAATTCAGTGGCACAGCCGCATAGGTTAGATATCTTATTTTTTTTCCTGAATCAAGTTGTTGTTTAGCAGTTTATTCTTCTTTCATAATTTGCTATTTTTCTGAATAAAGTTGTTATTTAGGGAATTAGGGCTTATTATCCATCTCTTAAATAGATTTATATTTTAGCAATGTCAAATCGAATTCGATCTTTTGAATCCGGTCATTCAAAAAGGTTAAAAAAACGTAAACAAGAAGCTTTAATTGAATCACAAAAGGGAGCACTTCTAAAATTTTGTACGCCTACAACAAGTCAACCTACAAACGATAGTGATACACCTACAAATAACGAACCTACAAACGATAGTGATACACCTACAACAAGTCAACCTACAAATGATAGTGATACACCTACAAATAACGAACCTACAAACGATAGTGATACACCTACAACAAGTCAACCTACAAATGATATTGATACACCTACAAATAATGAACCTACAAACGATAGTGATACACCTACAAATAATGAACCTACAAACGACGAAAAACCTACAAATGATGAATTTACAACCGATGAAATACCTATAAATTTTGTTGATCCAAGTCAATGGAATAATATTAGTATTGTTCTAAGAGATATACTCGTAGAAAAAGGTCCGATTAAAATTCATGATTACGATTTTCCACAAGATGAACACTCAAGAAGCTTTAATACATCTCACTATATGCGAACATTACCAAATGGGGAAACGCTAGAAAGAAAATGGTTGATTTATTCTATAGATTTAGATAGAGCGTTTTGTTTTTGTTGTAAATTGTTTAACGTGAATCAATGTACTAGTAGCTTAGCTAAAGAAGGTAATCACGATTGGAAAAATATTAGTAGTAAATTAAAAGAACATGAAAAAAGTAAAGTACATATTAACAATATGAGAACATGGATGGAATTAGAGATAAGATTGGCGAAAAATAAGACAATCGATAAACAAAATCAAAATCAAATAAATAAAGAAAAAGAACATTGGAGAAATGTACTAAAAAGAATTATTGCCCTTGTAAAGAGTCTTGGTACACATAATTTAGCATTTCGTGGGACAAATGAACAATTGTATGAAGAAAACAATGGTTTATTTTTAGCCGGTATTGAGATGATTGTAGAATTTGACCCGATAATGCAAGAACATGTTAGACGCATACAAAATAAAGAAATTCATAATCATTATTGTTTTGGTTAAAAATCAAGCAAAGATAATGCAACCAAACTTTCTGTTGTGAGGTGTGATGCTTGAATCAATGAACAATATTAAGGATCACTATGAAACGTAATGAACAAGTGACACAAGATTTATACGAGGAAAAAGCCCTTGATCAAGAGTTGGTCTCCGACATAAAAAACCTCGGGTGATGGAAATTACCGATCACCAACTAAGATTAAACAAAAGAAGTTTACAACTCGGGATGATAACAAGCTTGTTACAAGGATCACTAGTGTGCAATGTGCAAAAGAGTGTATGAAATCGCCAAGTATTGCTAGAGAGCTGAGTGAGAGCTGTTACGAGTGTGTGTGTATGCCAAAATTAGCTAAGTGTTTTTCTATCAAGCTTGTTATCCCCATTTAAATTAGAAATAACTAAGTTAACAAACTATCCGATAATCACGCATGCTTCCCACGATCTCCACAACGTCTATAATGGTCAAACACGTGCGGAATCTTTAGAGAATATGCTCCAGGAATTTCGGTGAGACTTGGTCCATGCACTTGTTCCTGCAAAACAAGTTTACGTACAAAGAAGACAATTGTTAGTAATAGGATAATAACAATGATCCTGAATCCTGATCCTGCGACACCTGCTAAGGATCCTTAATTCAAACAGATTTGGGAATCCATGATCCTGGTAGCAGTTGAGGACCCGTGATCCTTAGGATTTAGAAAATCCTCCCCTAACAATTGCCCCCAAAATATAAGGAGTAAAGTGTAATTTGTCGAGTTATATTTTCTTGATCTTATCCGTAACAAACCAACGGATATATAGCCGTTGTAATGTGACTAGCCGTTACCGATCACACGTCATTGAAGCGACGTCCCTGTAGAATCATGATTATAAATTGAAGTTAGAGATAAGGGTCAATGTGCATTTAAATTCGAGCGAAACTCCCTTTAAATCCACATTTGAAGATCAAGCAGGTACTTCTCTTTCCTCTTTCTCTTCTCCTTCTTACTCTGTTTCTTTTTCTTTCTCAAAATCTTCGAATCACCATGAAGCTGAGATAATCCCCTGCTAAGGATCATCGAAAAGATAGTCCTTTAAAAAGCCAAGGGATTATCGAAGACTCTCCGAAGGAACGTTGCTGCTTTACTGATCCTGAGATCAATAGGATCCGTCATTGCTTTCCGGTGAGCACCGTTTTCAAACCCTTTGACCCTACCGTCCGGAGTGACTTTATCTCTGAAACTTGGGTTGCATTTCCAGTCACCCCATTCTCGATAGGATACTCCTATCCTTTTCCTGATTTTACCCAATCTTTTTTCTCCCTTACCGGCATATCTTATATCCAAGCTATGCCAATGATGTGGAGGGTTCTATTTACCCTTGAAAAAATCATTGAGCAAGAAGATGTAGATTTGGGAATCTTTGAACTCGCCGAGTTGTATAACCTTGTGAGCCACGGTTCACATCGTTTCCTTTTCAAACACAAACCTGGTGAACCTCATCCAATCCTGAAAACCACCAAGAACGATAACAAGTGGAAGAAACGTTTTTTCTTTGTCAGGAGGGATTCTATCCCTGATGGGAAGGATCTCCCTAGAAAATGGGCCACTCATGGTAGGATAGAGGATCCTTATAGAAGGATCATAGGATACCCTGTTTCCGTTGAGGATCACTGACATCTGTTCGTGTCTTTTATGCAGCTATATCTGTTTCACACGTCATTTCATCACCTGCCACCAAGGAGAGGATCACCGCTTTCCGGAATCTCGATCCTGCTGTAAGAACATTTCAAGCAAACACCAAGGATTCTCAAGAAGTATCCTCAGGCTCTGTTACAATGTCAAGTAAGTATCCATGTTTGTATATAATTAAATGTTAAAACGTAAATAAAACAAGAATACTTATCTTTTGTGTTGGATGGATAGGTGCTGGAAATCCTCAAGGTCTGCCACCCGTTTCAGTGTTACCGATCTTACTGTTGTTGCTTCCAGGTCTGGGAAGAAGAAGACTGCTGCCAGCCCTAGTGTCGTGGTTCCAAAGCCTACCACCTCCAAGGGAAAGAAAAGGAAAGCTTCTGAGGCTGACACTCTTGAAGGCTTGCCTCTTATCCGCCATCAGTTCCAAGAGTACTTTGCCGATGTAAGGATCACTAACCCTGACTGATTATCCTGCCCATCTGAGGATCAAGGATCCTAAACTTCACCTTGTCTTTTTTTTGCAGAAATTCACCGAGATTGAGATGCTGTTGGATGCTTATGCTGAGGAAGCTGACCAAAAGCAGAGGGACTTCCAAAAGATCTTCCTAGCTAAGGATCAGACCATCTCCCGTCTCGAGAAGGATCTGAACTTGGCAAAGCAGCAGGTGGTCATGGCCCAGATAAACGCTGATCACGAGAAGCACGACCTGCTGGAAGATGCCAAAGTTTCTGCTGCCATCACAATGTATAAGATCAAGCTGCAAATGGCTCAAGAGGCTGAGGATTCTGACTTTGACAGGACCACTTGGGACAAGGAGGAATGGAAGGCAAAGCTAGCTGAGCTCGAGGATGAAGAGGAGGCTACATAGGTCTTGGCAATTGAGGCTAGTGGCAGCGGGAATGATCAGGCTGGTGATGACGCTGGTGGTGATGCTGGTGGTGATGTAGCCAAGGTGTGAGCTGCAGGAATGGGCGATGATGGATATTTCTAGACGTGGCCGGAGCCCATTTTTTAGGATTTGATAGTGGTTTTTTGGTTATGGTGTTTTGAAACAATGTTGGGTTGTAATTTGAACAATAGTTTCTAGGGTTATGGATCATGGATCCTAAGACAATAGGTAGGATAATAGGTGGTGGAGGGATCCTCTGTTTGGGGGATGAAACCACTTGTTATCCTGCCATCTTTTATTTCCTGCACTTCAAAGACCTATTAACAATGGACACCCTTTACCTACCCCAGCGGACGGGCCACGTATTGCTGGTAGATGCTTGGGGTAGGTAATTTTGACAACCTTCGAAGGGTTAACTTTTGTGAATAAAAATAACTTTAACTTTTTGGCTATTTCCCGTGTTGTTATCCTTGTGAGTTCTTTAATTTTCTACTGTTGTTATTCACTTTGAATTTGTAAGTAAAGGATAAAGGTTTAGTAAATCATGTTTAAAAGTATTAGTATATGATCAAGGATCAAATATCCTATAGTCAATAAATTCAGAAAAGTTATGTAACTTAAGGAGCATTAGTTCTGTTGTCAAAGGATAAGGGTCACTTATATAAACAAAATTAAAGTGTTTTAGGATCATACCTGAGAATCCAAGTTAGGATCTTAACCTTTAACATCTATAATCAGGATAACCAAAAGACAAACCTTAGTAGAAGGTAAGGATCAGGGATCCTTAGCTGTTTAACTTCGAAAGCCTGAAACAAAATACAACTTTGGACTAAGCCAACATAAGAGAAAAGTTAGTAACTGGGGACAAGCCCAACAATTCTGGGGACAAGCCCAATATACTGGGGACAAGCCCAAAGGATAACTGGGGACAAGTGTCACACCCCAATTTCCACGTGTCACCGGTGGGCCCGGTGGGGGAGTATCGTGATGTGGTTGGCAACATAATAGTCAAACAACACAATATTTAATATGCACAGCGGAAGTAATTTAAAAGATATAATACAACCGAATTTAATATTGTAATATCAAATGTCACAATATTCGGAAGTTTATCCACAGATGGATCGAAACCAAAATGAAACAATAGTTCAACAGACTTCAGGCATCTTAAGCTTGCGAGACTTCTAATGATGCTAAGGAGAAATCCCAGCCAATTATGCATAGTACCTGCATTTAATCTTTTGGGAAAATACGTCAGTTTACACTGGTAAATACAATCAACTGACTCATTTTGGAAAATGATTTAAAATTGGTTTGGATGCACGTGGCATAAACATTTTTATTTAACTTGGGAGAATTATTTAAATATATAATCTTGTGAACGAATTACATGTTCCTTGTGCGTTCAGTAGCCCGGATCTTGTCCGGGTTAAAGATCAATAGACACACCACATTATTCTTTTGTGCACTGACGGGTGTACGCCTACACCCCGCGCTTAAGTCGTGGCCATTTCGTAAAATGATGCCAAGGATATCCGGGACATGGTCATTAACCCCCCAAAGGCTTTAAGTAACAAGACTGTTTAAACGAGCCGATCAAATTATTCAATTAACCACCCAACGATGGAAGATTTGATGCCCGATCAAGCGGTATGCTATATACCGTAACCCAAGCCCGTATAGGGAAAATAAGTTAAAAGTATTTACCTGAGCAATGTATAATTCACAATAAGCAAAATGCGAGTAGCTTTTACTGGTACTCCTAATCTGGAACGAAGTTTTATATTAACCTATTAGAATTCTAACGGGTCTTTAATTAAGCTTAAGCTTAGACCGGTTAGTTTTAAAGATACGGTTCGTACGCACGATTAAGCGAAGACCGGATAGAATGTGATTTAGACCCAACAAGTTCGGAGACTTGTTTAATATGGGTAATTCATACACATTCTGGATTTTGAGATAAAACCGATAAGGTTTGACCCGTTTAGGCTAGTTTATGTAAACTTGTTACATAAACCGAACCGAACGCGTAATATGCGTAACGGGTAATAATGAGAGCCATTTACAGGTTTCCTAAGTTAATATGCTTCATATATGTTGTGACATCAGTAAGATGTCTTTTATTTTGCCCGAAACGAATTTAAACACAAACTATGCCCCGCAGGGGTAGTTTGGTCATTTTAAAGGTTGTAAAAGAGTTTAAGTGTTAACCTGAGTTACAGGCCTGATGTAATCAGCAAATATACTCAATTTGCTAAGTTATATCAGTAGGTTAAAGTATATAAGTGAAATTTATCAATTATAACCAAACTATGCCCCGTAGGGGTATTTTGGTAATTTCACATAAGCCGAAAAGCTCAAAACTGAAGTCTGAGTTTATCAACCTTTGCTTACTGTTAAAATATTATAATTTGCCTCAAATATCAGTAGGTATCAACCCTTGTATGTTTAATATTGTTATAGCACATACTATGCGTTAAAAACGCTTAAAAAGGCGATTAGAGGCCATTTCCGGGTTTGATACATAAATCTGATATTTTTATATTTCCAGAAGGATTAAAATAATTTATTTATCATATGTGATCAGTAGCAAAAGGTTTGGAGTCGTTTAGATATGTAAAACTCTTTTTATAGCCCGTAAGGGCAAAACCGACAATTACCGGATTAAGCCTACGACTATAAGTTATGCTCAGCCTAAAATTAATTAAAAATCTTTTAAAAATCCCAAAATAATATATTACATCAGTGGGTAAAAGATTTGATATAAAAAAGTAGGCTTAACTAGGCTATACGCTAATTACGCCGTTTTATTAACATAAAGCTTAAATTTTACGCTAACGAGCATAACTCTTAACCTACACCTCAAACTGATGTCAAATTTTGTATGCAAGTTTATATATCAGTAATTAAGGTTTCTACTCTTTTACATTTCCAAAAATCACGTTTTAAGGTGAAAAGGGCATAACGGTCAACATATGAGCAATTAACGGAATCATGCATATTAATTGGATAACTAATGATCCGAGGTGTATAATCACAGAGGGTTATACTAGCATGTAACCTGGTCCAAATAAAGATCTAAAGCATTTCTAAAACATACCATAACGGGTCAGAACTGAAAGTCAAAGTATAAGTCAAACTATGCGACTTTCGGTTCCGAACTGGGTCTAAACAGGAAATTGTCGGGTTGAACATGTTTAGACATGTCCTTACACTAATTACCAAGTTATATTAATTATCAAACAGGTTGTATGTGTTCTACATTGCTAATCATGCATAAATTGCAATTTAAACATTCTGTTGACTTTTTAATTACACGTTTGACCCGACATTAGACCTAGTTAGAATGGGAATCAGGGGGAACCCTTTTGAGGGTTTATTACCCACATAATTACCAACTTATAACTACTTTCACTTCGAGATTTGACTGAGCCATTATTAATTAATCTCGAAGTCAAATCGTAATTACGACGGTTTGACTTTTAGCTAAATAACTAAGCTAAACTCAATTAAAGAAGGTTAAGCAAACTTACAAAAGTCCTAAGCTTGATTAGTGATCACTCGAGAGTACCTTGGAGCTCCAGAAATGATCAGATTGCAAGAAGAAGGTGTGAAGAACAATGGTTGCACATCATGGCCTTTTATAGTGAATTAATCACCACAAATCTTTGACACATGAGTCTACAACCCACCACAACTGATTAACACATGTTCCTAGTGCTTAGGGGGTGTCTAGGGGTCGCCCTTTATGTGGAAAATCGGATAATAATCGAGCTGAATGGAAAAGGCAGACAACAGCCAACAATTTCGGAGCTGGGAGTCCCTCTCGTGGCGCGAGGGCTCCTCACGTGGCGCGACGGTCACCTGCAGAAAATCTGAATTTTTGATTTTTTGCTATTTGATCCTTGGCTCTTCAAACTCCGTTTAGACACTTGTTTCTTGCATTATGAACCCTCATAATTGATCTATAAGGGCTTTAAAACATATACCCACTTTGTTAGGTCCCCGGTTAACTTTATTGTCACCCGAAAAGTCCTAACTTTCAACGTTTACGCTTTAACCCTTCGCACACGAATTTGATCATAACTTTCTCATACGATAACGAAACTTTACGAAATTTATATCGTGCATTCTAGTGAGAATAATTAACAGTTACAAAGCTTCGGGTTTGTCAAAAGGTCACTCAGAGGTATAACTTAAACATGTTGACACTTTTAACCCCTATAGTTGGAAATCTCTCACTTTTAGCTTCGCATGATCCATGATTTATTCGTTTGATGTTATAAACATCATGTAGGGTTAATGTACAATATATTTATTCACTGTTGACACTTTGAATACGTATATTCACATACTTTCCATGTTTGTCAACTTTAGTCTTTCTATAATCTTCTTTCACACGTTTTAAACATATGACACGTGTCTACACATTATAGGACGTGAATTTTTCGAGGTGTTACAACAAGCCCAAAGGATAACTGGGGACAAGCCCAACAATTCTGGGGACAAGCCCAATATATTGGGGACAAGCCCAAAGGATAACTGGGGACAAGCCCAAAGGATCGTGTGCAAACTGGAGTATGGCCCTCACTGGCGACTATCCAAACTTAGTGACATGAAAATGCCAAAACCTTAGCTAACGTGAAAACGTTAGAAACCTTAGGAACGGATGTATGGTACGTCTACCATTATACGTAGGATCCCGGATACAGCCAGTACAATGAAATTGTCAGCCCCTAAAGCGAGTACTGGTCCCATTGCCATGAACTGTACCAGGATCATCGTGCGCAGCTGGCGATACTGGGGACAGGCCCAAAAACTGGGGACTAGCCCAAATAACTGGGGTCAAGCCCAAATAACTGGATACTTCTGTGGATACCTCATCCTTTGTTAAGGATACCTAAACCTTCTGCAAAACTCAGAACCATGTGAAAGGAGGATAAAGGATCCAGGATCCTTATCCTTGTATATAAGACAATTAAATAATGAAATAGTTTGAGATTAGATCATTACCAAAATGAGGATCCCCTGTCCTGTAAGGATCTTTCGAGGATACTTGTTAGCTAAGGATCATGAATCCTTATTACATGAAGTATTTCTTCAAGTGGACAACATTCCAAGCTCTTGGTAGCAAATCACCTTCCAATGTTAGCAATCGATATGCCCCCTTTCCTGCTTCAGCTTCAATCAAATAGGGGCCTTCCCACTTTGGTGCTAACTTCCCATCAGCAGGATTGGTGGTATTCTGAAATGCTTTCCTTAATACCATATCACCAACTTGGAATTTCCTGATCCTGACATTCTTGTTGTAGGCTCCAGCCATCCTCTGTTGATAACTGGCCATCCTTATCCTTGCCAAATCCCTAAGTTCTTCTATAGTATCCAAGTCTTGAACCAAGTTTTCAGCATTTTCTTCAGGATCACGAATGCTTGTTCTTGCAGTAGAAACCACCATCTTTGTAGGGATCACTGATTCTGCTCCAAATACTAAAGAGAATGGAGTTTGGCCAGTAGCATTCTTGGGAGTTGTCCTATCAGCCCAAAGTACATAAGGTAGTTCTTCTGCCCACTTTCCTTTCTTGGATCCAAGCTTCTTCTTCAAATTGTTGATGATGATCTTGTTGGATGATTCTGCCTGACCATTAGCTTGTGGGTGGACTGGTGTTGATGTTATCATCTTAATCCCCCAGCTGTCACAAAAGTTAGTAGTTCTATTCCCAATAAATTGGGATCCATTATCACAAACAATTTCAGAAGGAATACCAAATCTAGTAATAATGTTTCTTTTAATAAAGGATATCACTTCTTTTTCTCTGACTTGAGCAAAGGCTTCAGCCTCTATCTACTTGGAGAAGTAATCAGTCATAGCAAGCATGAACACTTTTCCACCAGGTGCCTTGGGAAGTTTACCAACTATATCCATTCCCCATCTCATAAATGGCCAAGAAGAGGATATAGGATGCAAAAGCTCTGCTGGTTGATGAAGGATATTACTATGTCTCTGACAAGGATCACATTTCTTGGCATATTCGACAGCATCCTTCTTCATGGTAGGCCAATAGTATCCTGTCCTCAGGATCCTCGAGAATAATGCCTTGCCCCTAGTGTGGTTTCCACAATCTCCTTCATGAAAATCCTTTAGGACTTCTTGGATTTCAGGATCCTCAATGCATCTTAAATATGGTCCTGCAAGAGATCGTTTATATAACATGTTATTCAATATTGTGAATTGAGATACCTTGATTTTGAAAGCCCTAGGGTTTTCTCCTGTAGGAATCTCTCCATGTTGTATGTATCTCATGATTGGAAGGATCCATGATCCTGAATGAGATTGTGTATAATCACTAGGGATGATTGCAGAATCCTCTTCTATCTCCATGGCTACATGATCCTCAATAGCAGGGGATAGGATGTGGATAATAGGGATCCTGATATCATCTGGAATCTTCAAGGATAATCCTAGATTGTCCAATGCATCAGCTTCTGCATTCTCTTCTCTGGGTACATGTGTCAAACTAAAGGAAACAAAAGAGAGTGCCAATTCTTTGACTATCTCTAAATATTTGATTAGTCTTTCACCTTTAACAGCATAGGATCCATTAAAGTGATTAGTAATTAACAATGAATCTACATGTACTTCAAGATACCTGATCCTCATATGCTTGGCAATTTGCAAACCAGCTATCAAGGCTTCATACTCAGCCTCATTGTTAGTAGTTTGAAACTCACAAGCTATGGAGTGGGGTATTATGTCCCCCTGTGGTGATTTTAGTAGTATTCCAAGTCTTGTTCCTTTGACATTAGAGGCTCCATCAGTGAAAAGTATCCAAGGATCCTTAGTTTCTTCCAACTGTTGGACTTCTAACTCAGCTTCCTTTTGCAAGTCACTACTAAAATCTACCACAAAGTCAGCTAAGGCTTGGGATTTGATGGCAGTCCTTGGTTCATATCTTATATCATAAGCACTAAGCTTCACTACCCACTTAGCCATCCTTCCTGACATTTCAGGTTTCCTGAGAACATTCTTAATTGGAAAAATTAGTCTTAACATTAATGGCATGAGTTTCAAAATAATGTCTTAATTTAGTAGATGCCATTATTAGTGCAAGGATAAGTTTTTCTAAATGTGAATACCTGGATTCAGCATCAAGCAAACTCTTACTTACATAATAGACAGCATGTTGTGTACCTTCGTGATCCTTAACAAGGACCGCACTTACTGCTTTAGAGGGTACGACTAAATACAAGGATAATATATCTCCTTTTTCTGGTTTCATCAAGGCAGGGGCTGAGGATAGGTAATCCTTGAGAGCTTTGAGAGCATTTTCATGCTTTTCAGTCCATTCAAATTTCTTGTTCTTCCTCAAAATGTCATAGAATTCCTTGCATTTTTCTGAGGATTTGGATATGAACCTGTTCAAGGCTGCGATCCTGCCTGTCAATCTTTGCACATCCTTAGCATTGGCAGGAGATTTGATATTCACAATAGCCTTAATTTGCTCTGGACTTGCTTCAATGCCTCTTTTTGTCACCATATAGCCTAGGAATTTACCTGCTTTAACACCAAAGTGACACTTGGAAGGATTTAGTTTCATATTAAATTTATCAAGGATATTGAATGCTTCCTCCAAGTCTCTAAGGTGATCCTCAGCTTTCTTGGACTTAACCACCATGTCATCTATATAGACTTCCATAGTGTGTCCAATTTGTTCCTTGAACATCATATTGACTAGCCTTTGATAAGTAGCACCTGCATTCCTTAGTCCAAATGGCATAGCAGTATAACAATATATACCAGTTGGGGTCATAAAGGTTGTATCCTCTTGATCAGATGGTTCCATCTGAATTTGTTGAAATCCAGATGAAGCATCCATAAAAGTCAACAACTCATGACCCGCGGTAGCATCCACCATGGAGTCAATGTGGGGTAATGGGAAAGGATCCTTGGGACATGCCTTGTTTAAATCAGTAAAATCGACACATACCCTCCACTTTCCATTTTTCTTTTGAACAACAACCACATTGGCTAACCATCTTGGATACTTAACCTCTCTTATCATACCTGCTCGAAGTAGCTTATCTACCTCTTCCTGGATAATAGCATTCCTTTCAGGTGCAAACTTCCTCCTCTTTTGATGAATTGGCTTGAATGACCTGTCAATGCCAAGCTTATGAGTAATTATATCCTTAGATATACCTGTCATATCCTCATGCTTCCAGGCAAAAGTGGTTTTCCTCCTCTTAAGGAAGGATACCAGATCTTGTTCAATATTGCTGAGGATCCCTGATCCTATGAAGACGATGGATTCAGGATCATGGGGATCCATAAGGATTTCTTTCACATCCTGTTCTCTTGCCTCCAAGACATCTCTTGGAGGATACTTTAGTTGCTATTGCTCCCTTGGCCTTGAGGCTGGCTTCATTGATGACGTGTAACAATTCTTAGCTTCTTGTTGAGCACTCTCAATTTTCACCACTCCCCACGGACTAGGAAGCTTTACACATTGATGATAGGTAGATGGGACTGCCTTCATGTCATGTATCCATGGCCTGCCAAGGATAACATTACAACAAGATAAGCAATCTATAACACAAATTTTTTTTATAAGAATGAAGTCCTTCAATATAGATAGGGAGTTTGATGTCCCCCAATGTATTTTTGGTCTCTCCGCTGAATCCCACAAGTACTGAGGATCTTGGGACAATGTTTGACTTAGGAATGTTCATCTTCTTGAGGACATCAAGCTGAATGATGTTCACTGAGCTTCCTCCATCTATCAGGATCCTGCGAACAAAGTGGTTAGAAATAAACAGAGTAATAACAAGACCATCATGATGAGGATCCTGAATATAAACACGGCCATCCTCATCAAAAGATATAATTTTATCCTTGGTAACAGTGGAGGTTCGGATGGGTCTGTCCCCATTGTCCATCTTGGTTTCCTTGGCATGTCTTTTGGATGCTAAAAAGGAAGTACCACAAATATCTGATCCACCGGATATGAAGTTTATGACTTGTGCGTCTGCTGGAGGAGCAGGAGCCTTTTCCGGGATCCTTTCAGGATCCTGGATCCTTGATTTCTTTCGTCCCAAAAGCTCCTTCAAATGCCCCTTACTTAACAAGTAACCAATTTCTTTTCTTAGTTCAATACACTCTTCAGTGAGATGTCCGAAATCCTCATGATATGCACACCACTTGGACTTATCCTTTGTTGCGGCTGGTTTATCACTTTTCCTTGGCCATCTTGCTTTCTCACCTAGATTCTGCATTGCAAGAATTAGTTCATTGTTATCAACAGAAAAACAGTATTCAGAAATGGGAGGATAATCCTCATCATCCTCTTCCTGCTCTACTGCGTGTACGTTCTGGTTGTCAGATTTGTTGTAGGGCTTAAACTTGTTATTCTTGAAGTAGGATCCTTGCTTTTCCTGTTTTGAGGATCCTGTCAATCTCTCTTGGATCCTTTTATCATCCTCTAATCGGATGAATCTAAGGGCCCTGGTTCTTACTTCATCAAGATTCCTGCATGGGGTCATAACAAGATCATCATAGAATAATGAATCCCTAAGCAAACCCATTTTAAAGGCTTCTACAGCCGTAGCTATATCCAGGTTAGGGATATCTAAGGATTCTTTACTAAACTTAGTGATGTAATCTCTAAGTGATTCATTTTGACCTTGTGTTACCCTATATAGGTCACTAGTTAATCATTCAAATTTTCTACTACAGGAGAATTGGCTATTAAACAAATTAACCAGATTAGCAAATGAAGTAATAGAGTAAGGGGGAAGACTTAGCAGCCATTTAAGAGCAGATCCTGTGAGTGTGGATCCAAAACCCTTGCATAGACATGCTTCTTTTAACCTCTCAGGAATTGGATTGATCTCCATCCTCTCCCTGTATTGAGCTATATGGTCCTCTGGATCCGTTGAACCATCATATAGCTTCATAGTTGGTATCTGGAACCTTTTGGGTATCTCAGCATCACAAATAGGTGGTGCAAAGCGAGATATCCTATGGCTACCATCTGCAATTTCAGGAATGGGTTTAACCACTCCTGGTACGCTGGATATAATATCCTTAAGCTTCTGTAACTCCCTAGCCATAGCTTGGTTGATACCTGTATCCTGCATAGAGCCATGGTTAGTGTTATATGAATTATTAAAAGTGTTACCTCCCATGGGATTCAAGTTTGGAATTGCAGATGTGAATCCATATTGACGGGGTTCCGGTATGATTGAAGGACCAGATGAAGCAATGGTCTGCATTGGTATGAAGTCTCCTTGATGAACATCCGAACTTGGAGGCTGCATACTTCTTAAGAATCCTTGATCCTGAAAGATGTTGGATCCTTGAAGCTGAGAGGATCCTTGAACCCGGAAGGATCCTTGGGGCTGAGAGGATCCTTGAACCTGAGAGGATCCTGGAACCACGGAGGATCCTTGGACCTGGGAGGATCCTTGAACCTGGGAGGATCCCTGGACCTGGGAGGATCCTTGAACTGTGTGCATTCCCGAATATCCTCATGAGCTGACGAAGGATCCCTGATGCTGAAAAGAGGATCCCGAAGGCTGAAAACTAGATCCTTGAGGCTGGAAGTGAGACCCAAAAGCCTGACTCATAGTTGTTGCTCCATAACGCCTTTCCAATGGTCCACTCTGGTATTGGATGTCTGGAGCTGCAGATTGCAAGGCGGTTACGGTTGAAGTGTCAAAATCCAGTGATCTTGGTACCAGAGGAGAGTGATCCTCCCCTGATCTCTTCTGTTTCTTGATGCCAGCGATCTCCCAGAGGATCCTTTCGTTGGTTTTGTCCTGCTCTTGCACATGATCCCTCATCTGCAAAATCAAAGTAAAAAGATCACTAGTAGTAGGATTAGAAGAAACAGAAGAAGTTGGCGGTTTCGGAAAAATGGGGCTTTGTCTCTTTGCAGCATTTTCAGCATTCTTCTAGGATCCAGAAGGTGGTGGAGGCAAAGGAGGAACGCCCTGTGAAGAACTCATTGCCGGCATAGAACTTGATGTGTTCTTTGCTGAAGAAGCCATCTGCTTGGTTGTAATGAACCGAAATGATCACAAGAACAATAATTTCTCAAGAACGAAGCACCAATTGCCCCACGGTGGGCGCCAAACTGTTTTGCTCAAAAATCAAGCAAAGATAATGCAACCAAACTTTCTGTTGTGAGGTGTGATGCTTGAATCAATGAACAATATTAAGGATCACTATGAAACGTAATGAACAAGTGACACAAGATTTATACGAGGAAAAAACCCTTGATCAAGAGTTGATCTCCGGCATAAAAAACCTCGGGTGATGGAAACTACCGATCACCAACTAAGATTAAACAAAAGAAGTTTACAACTCGGGATGATAACAAGCTTGTTACAAGGATCACTAGTGTGCAATGTGCAAAAGAGTGTATGAAATCGCCAAGTATTGCTAGAGAGCTGACTGAGAGCTGTTACGAGTGTGTGTGTATGCCAAAATTAGCTAAGTGTTTTTCTATCAAGCTTGTTATCCCCATTTAAATTAGAAATAACTAAGTTAACAAACTATCCGATAATCACGCATGCTTCCCACGATCTCCACAACGTCTATAATGGTCAAACACGTGCGGAATCTTTAGAGAATATGCTCCAGGAATTTCGGTGAGACTTGGTCCATGCACTTGTTCCTGCAAAACAAGTTTACGTACAAAGAAGACAATTGTTAGTAATAGGATAATAACAATGATCCTGAATCCTGATCCTGCGACACCTGCTAAGGATCCTTAATTCAAACAGAATTGGGAATCCATGATCCTGGTAGCAGTTGAGGACCCGTGATCCTTAGGATTTAGAAAATCCTCCCCTAACAATTATCTTGGACCCAGAATGCAAAATGAACTAATACATTTATTATCAAATGAGGTTAAAACAAAAATTATTAAAAAGGTTAAAGAAGCTAAATATTTTTCAATTATTCTTGATTGCACACCCGATATAAGCCACAAAGAACAAATGTCCATTATCTTACGATGTTTAGATATTTCGCCAACTTCAATAGAAGTTAAAGAATACTTTTTAGAATTTTTAATAGTGAATGATACAACCGGTAAAGGTCCTTTTAATTCTATTACTGAGGAACTTAATAGAATAGGACTTAATGTGGATGACATTAGAGGTCAAGGTTATGATAATGGTTCAAATATGAAAGGAAAACATAAGGGAGTACAAAAACGATTGTTAGAAGTTAATCCTAAAGCCTTTTATGCTCCATGTGGTTGTCATAGTTTAAATTTAGCTATTTCTGATATGGCTAGCACTTGTGACAAAGTTCAAGATTTTTTTGGAACCATACAACGTATTTATTCTATTTTTGCATCATCTACTAAAAGATGGAAAATTTTACAAGATAATATACCATATTTAACTCTTAAATCATTATCACAAACACGTTGGGAAAGTCGATTAGAAAGTATTAAAGCAATTAGGTTTCAAGCTCCAAAACTAAGAGATGCATTAATGGATTTGTATCGTGATAGTACCGAGGCTAATGTTAAAAGTGAGGCTAAATCTTTAGTTGAAAATGAGTTGGAAAAATTTGAATTTTTATTAGCGATGGTTATTTGGTATGAGGTTTTACATGCTATTAATGTAGTTAGTAAAAACTTACAATCAAAAGATATGTGTATTGATATTGCTATAAAACAACTAGATGGACTTATTATTTATTTTAAAAAGTTTAGGGATGAAGGATTTGAAAATGCTATGATTGAGGCTAAATAACTTGCTTTAAAGATGGGCATTGAACCTAGTTTTCGTGAAAAACGTGTTATTCGTAGAAATAGAAGATTTGATGAAAATGTTGATAATGAGACTTTGAAAACTATTATTGATTGTTTTAGAACGGATTACTTTTTATACATAGTAGATCAAGCTAGTGTTTCACTCGAAAGTAGATTTGCTCAGTTTAAAGAGTTCGAACAAATTTTTGGTTTTTTGTTTAGTATAAAAAAGTTAAAATCTTTAGATCAAAAAATTTTAAAAGAGAAGTGCATTTATCTAGAAAAGTTTTGGAACTATGATAATCATATTGATATTGATGGTTTAGATTTATTTGAAGAACTAAAAATGTTAAGAGAAATTATACATGTAGAATCTGACACACTCACCAATATATTAACTTATATTAAAAACTTTAATTCTTTTCCAAATGCATATATCGCCTATAGAATTGTGTTAACCATTCCTGTAACCGTTGCTACTGCAGAACGTAGCTTTTCCAAATTAAAACTAATAAAAAATTACTTAAGATCTACAATGTCACAAGAAAGATTAAACGGTTTAGCTATTATGTCAATCGAAAAAGATTTTTTAGAAGAACTTGATTACGGTAATTTCATCAAACAATTTGCCTCGGTTAAAGCTAGAAAAGTAGATTTTATTTAAACATATACTATAATTATAGAAAACATATGACTTTCAAAAAAAAAAAAAAAAAATTAACTACGCCAATTATAAACTTTTTTTAGTTTATAATTGCCGGTCCCAAGCCCGGATAAAGGAGGAGGGTTTTGTTACTAAAATATGTTGAAAACGATAATTTTGCAAAAGGGCCACCACCTCGTAGTTCGATTAGGGCCTCCGAAAACGTAGGAACGACTCTGGCCGGTGGGATTTCCACCCAATTTGTCTTTTTAAGTTATAGTATAATAGGCCGATTATCTTTGAAAATGTGGGTCTTTCTTTCTTGTCTACGTGTGAAACTGAAAACATTTACATGTGACACCATGTGAGAAGTGAAAACAGGATCATTTGGACCGTGAAACAATGTAGTTCATAAAAGGTTGAGCCAACATTAATGTCTTCTACTTACAATACAATATTTTCAAATAACAAAATAAATGGATCGTTAATCAGGCATCATGTGGTGGCGTTGATAGCCGAAAGACAAGGGGGTACATGCACCAATTGGCGTTTGTCTCAATTGCTGAGTGTTATGTGCCTTATGTCCAAGGCTTGATGCAAAACCACAATCGAGCCGGGGGTCTCATTGGAAGCAGCCTCTCTATTCCTACGGGGTAGAGGTAAGGCTGTCTACATCCCACCCTCCTCAGACCCTACCTTAGCTTTGCTATAGGTGGGATATACTGAGTACGATGATGATGATGAAATAACAAAATAAATATATTATTTATTACTATGTTGTAATCAAAATGTTGTTGGATACAGATGGCGGCTAGTTATTGTAAAAATGATTTTTCTTTGTAAGCCCTCAAACTCGAGAGGTTATACGGTTGAGTTCAAACATTAAAACATAGTTGTTTTTTTTTTTTTTTTTTGAACGACAAATTTGGATCACTGACGGACCACTGTAGTATCATCGTGCCACCAGAGGAACCACCCGATCATATCCATCTCCACTAGGCATAATGCCACACCAATTCAGGAGAAAACCCAATAAATATGGGAAAACCCCCCTTGTGGGAATCGAACCCAGGACCTATTGGTCCCAAAGCCTTATCCCACCACCAAGATGCCACTAGGCTATAAAGCCATGGACATTAAAACATAGTTGTTAAATTGATAAATGTCATAAGATAGCAGTGAAAAACATTAAATTGTCAAAAACATCAAGCCACTTAAGTTTAAAACATAACATCGGTTCCCATGCTTACGAGACTATTGGTTTCCTAGATAGAGTGCAAAGATTGTGCACAACAGTTTCTCAATGTCTAGGAACCAAAATTTTGTTTTTCGATAGAAATCGATTTGTTATTCATAATGGGTAGCGATGCAGCTTATTGGCTGTTTGTTTGTCATTCTACTATAATTTTTTAGTACTTTTATAATAGAATAAAAGGGAAAAAAAGACATAACTTAAAAAAAATGTTGATAGGATGCCAATTTTTAGGGTATGGGAGACTTCGTTACATGCCACATGACTTCCTATCAAACATCCACCTATTTAACCTGACATGCATTCTCGATGCTAAAAGTCAGCTACGCTAAGTGAGTTCTAGTTTAGTTGAAAACATCAAGTTATTGTTTTAAATAAAACATTATTGCACGTATAGTCCCTATCGTTTGGTGAAGTTTCACCTTTAGTCCCCAACTTTTAAAAATTACATTCATGTTCATCGTGTTTTGCTCAGTTGTTACTCGGTTAGTCCCTAGAGTGGATGACATTAGTTTTCTCTGTTAAGTCTATGTAAAATGACAAAAGTACCCTTACTAATTAAAAGTACCTTACTAGTTAGAAAAGAATGAAAAAATAAATAACAATATTACATAATTAGAAACACACCAAACGAAACGGGCGGCCAAACCAACATAATTATATAATAACAAAATTACACCAATCAGCCCAAGATACGGACCTTTTTTTAAATCTATTTCTAATCCAAAGGTACCCAATAGATTTTTCTTCGCTTATAATATCTTCGACACACACTTGTCTATTATTAAATTATGTATTGTTCCTCGCCCGCTAAATGCTCTAGCAGCCGATAATCACACTGCCATGGAAAACCTCTTTAGCTAACTCGCTCAAGCCAGCGTGGTTGTGTATCTCCAGGAGGTCTCTAAAGGATCCAACGATAAACGATGCCACTTTGCACCAAACACAAACATGCTGCCATGTCAGACTAGCGACCAAACAATCAGAAAATAGATGGTCAACCGAGTCTTCACCCAATTCCCAAATAGGGCATCTAACGTCTTCAATGTCAATATTTCTGTTTCTAAGTGTTAGGGGAGGATTTTCCAATCCTAAGGATCATGGATCCTTAAGTGCTGCCAGGATCATGGATCCTCAATTCTATTTGAATTAAGGATCCTCAGCAGGTGTTGCAGGATCATGATTCAGGATCCTTATTGTTATCCTTATACTAACAATTGTCTACCTTGTACGTAAGCTTGTTTTGCAGGAGCAAAGGCATGGACCAAGTCTCACCGAAATTCCTGGAGCATATTCCCTAAATATTCCGCACGTGCTTGGCTCTTGTGGACGTTGTGGAGATCGTGGGGAGCTTGCATAATTCTCGGACAATTTGTTATTTTAGTTATTTCTAATTTAAAATGGGGATAACAAGCTTGAGTAGAACACTTAGCTAATTTTGGCATTCACACACTCTCGTAACAACACTCGAACAACTCTCGACAGTTTACTTGGCGATTTCATACATTTTATTGCACATTGCACATTAGTGATCCTTGTAACAAGCTTGTTATCATCCCGAGTTGTAAACTTCTTTTGTTTAATCTTAGTTGGTGATCGGTAGTTTCCATCACCCGAGGTTTTTTATGCCGGAGATCAACTCTTGATCAAGGGCTTTTTCCTCGTATAAATCCTTGTGTCATTTGTTCATTACATTTCTGAGTTATCCTTAACATTGTTCATTGATTCAAGCATCATTCCTCACAACAAAGATCTAGTTACATTATCTTAGCCTGATTTTTGACCAAAACAGTTTGGCGCTCACCGTGGGGCAATTGGTGCTTCATTTCTAAAAAAATCTTGTTTTTGTGATCATTTCGGTTCATTACAACCAAGCAGATGGCTTCTTCAGCGAAGAACACTTCAAGTTCAATGCCGGCAATGAATTCATCACAGGGCGTTCCTCCTTTGCCTCCACCACCTTCTGATCCCAGAAGAATGCTGAAAATGCTGCTAAGAGACAAAGCCCCATTTTTCCAAAACCACCAACTTCTTCTGTTTCTTCTAATCCTACTACTAGTGATCTTTTTACTTTGATTTTGCAGATGAGGGATCACATACAGGAGCAGGACAAAACCAACAAAAGGATCCTCCGGGAGATCGGTGACATCAAGAAACAGAAGAGATCAGGGGAGGATCACTCTCCTCTGATACCAAGGTCACTGGACTTCGACACTCCAGCTGTAACTGCCCAGCAATCTGCAGCCTTAGACATTCAGTACCTAACTGAATCATTGGGAAGACGTTATGGAACAACAACTATGAGTCAGGCTTTTGGGTCTCACTTCCAGCCTTAAGGATCCTGTTTTTAGCCTTCGGGATCCTCTTTCCAGCATCATGGATCCTTCGTCAGCTCAGGAGTATATTTAGGAATGCACACAGTCCAAGGATCCTCTCAGGTTCAAGGATCCTCCGGGGTTCAAGGATCCTTTGGGGTCCAAGGATCCTCCGGGGTCCAAGGATCCTCCATGGTTCAAGGATCCTCTCAGGTTCAAGGATCCTCATTTCAGGTTCAAGGATCCTCTCAGCCTCAGGGATCCTCTCAGGTTCAAGGATCCAACATCTTTCAGGATCAAGGATTCTTGAGAATTATACAACCCCCAAGCACAGATGTTCATCAAGGAGATTTCATTCCAATGCAGACCATTGCCTCTTCTAGTCCTTCAATCATACCAGAATCCCGTCAATATGGATTCACATCTGCAATTCCTAACTTGAATCCTCTGGGAGGTAACACTTTCAATAATTCTTATAACACTAACCATGGCTCTATGCAGGATACAGGTATTAATCAAGCTATGGCTAGGGAGTTACAGAAGCTTAAGGATATGATATCCAGCGTTCCAGGAGTGGTTAAGCCCATTCCTGAAATTGCAGATGGGAGCCATAGGATATCTCGTTTTGCACCACCTATTTGTGATGCTGAGATACCCAAAAGGTTCCAAATACCAACCATGAAGTTGTATGATGGTTCAACAGATCCAGAAGAACATGTAGCTCAATACAGAGAGAGGATGGAGATCAACCCCATCCCAGAGAGGTTAAAAGAAGCATGTCTATGCAAGGGTTTCGGATCCACACTCACAGGAGCAGCTCTTAAATGGCTGCTAAGTCTTCCCCCTTACTCTATTACTTCATTTGCTAATCTAGTTAATCTTCTTAATAGTCAATTCTCATGTAGTAGAAAATTTGAACGATTAACTAGTGATCTATATAGGGTAACACAGGGTCAAAATGAATCACTTAGAGATTACATCACTAAGTTTAGTAAAGAATCCTTAGATATCCCTAACCTGGATATAGCTACGGCTGTGGAAGCCTTTAAAATGGGTTTACTTAGGGATTCATTATTCTATGATGATCTTGTTATGACCCCATGCAGGAATCTTGATGAAGTAAGAACCAGGGCCCTTAGATTCATCCGGTTAGAGGATGATAAAAGGATCCAGGAGAGATTGGCAGGATTCTCAAAACAGGAAAAACAAGGATCCTACTTTAAGAATAACAAGTTCAAGTCCTACAACAAGTCTGAAAACCAGAATGTGCATGCAGTAGAACAAGAAGAGGATGATGAGGATTATCCTCCAATTTCTGAATATTGTTTTTCTGTTGATAACAATGAACTAATTCTTGCAATGCAGAATCTAGGTGAGAAAGCAAGATGGCCAAGGAAAAGTGATAAACCAGCTGCAACAAAGGATAAGTCCAAGTGGTGTGCATATCATGAGGATTTCGGACATCTCACTGAAGAGTGTATTGCACTAAGAAAAGAAATTGGTTACTTGTTAAGCAAGGGGCATTTGAAGGAGCTTTTGGGACGAAAGAAATCCAGGATCTAGGATCCTGAAAGGATCCCGGAAAAGGCTCCTGCTCCTCCAGCAGATGCACAAGTTATAAACTTCATATCCGGTGGATCAGACATTTGTGGTACTTCCTTTTCAGCAGCCAAAATGCATGCCAAGGAAACCAAGATGGATAATGGAGACAGACCCGTCCGGACCTCCACTGTTACCAAGGATAAAATTATAACTTTTGACGAGGATGATCGTATTGATGTTCAGGATCCTCATCATGATGGTCTTGTTATTACTCTGTTTATTTCTAACCATTTTGTTTGCAGGATCCTGATAGACGGAGGAAGCTCAGTAAACATCATTCAGCTTGATGTCCTCAAGAAGATGAACATTCCTGAATCAGACATTGTCCCAAGATCCTCAGTTCTTGTGGGATTCAGCGGAGAGACCAAGAATACATTGGGGGACATCAAACTCCCCATTTATATTGAAGGACTCCATTCTTATCAAAAATTTTGTGTTATAGATTGCTTATCTTGTTGTAATGTTATCCTTGGCAGGCCATGGATACATTACATGAAGGCAGTCCCATCTACCTATCATCAATGTGTAAAGCTTCCTAGTCTATGGTGAGTGGTGAAAATTGAGAGTGATCAACAAGAAGCTAAGAATTGCTACACGTCATCAATGAAGCCAACCTCAAGACCAAGGGAGCAATAGCAATTAAAGCATCCTTCAAAAGATGTCTTGGAGGCAAGAGAACAGGATGTGAAAGAAATCCTTATGGATCCTCATGATCCTGAATCCATAGTCTTCATAAGATCAGGGATCCTCAGCAACATTGAACAGGATCTAGTATCCTTTCTCAAGAGGAGGAAAACTACCTTTGCCTGGAAGCATGAGGACATGACAGGTATATCTAAAGATATAATTACTCATAAGCTTGGCATTGACAGGTCATTCAAGCCTATACATCAGAAGAGGAGGAAGTTTGCACCTGAAAGGAATGCTATTATCCAGGAAGAGGTAGATAAACTACTTCGGGCAGGTATGATAAGAGAGGTTAAGTATACAAGGTGGTTAGCCAATGTGGTTATTGTTCAAAAGAAAAATGGAAAGTGGAGGGTATGTGTCGATTTTACTGATTTAAACAAGGCATGTCCCAAGGATCCTTTCCCATTACCCCACATTGACTCCATGGTGGATGCTACCGCGGGTCATGAGTTGTTGACTTTTATGGATGCTTCATCTGGATTTTAACAAATTCAGATGGAACCATCTGATCAAGAGGATACAGCCTTTATGACCCCAACTGGTATATATTGTTATATTGCTATGCCATTTGGACTAAGGAATGCAGGTGCTACTTATCAAAGGCTAGTTAATATGATGTTCAAAGAACAAATTGGACACACTATGGAAGTCTATATAGATGACATGGTGGTTAAGTCCAAGAAAGCTGAGGATCACCTTAGAGACCTGGAGGAAGCATTCAATATCCTTGATAAATTTAATATGAAACTAAATCCTTCCAAGTGTCACTTTGGTGTTAAAGCAGGTAAATTCCTAGGCTATATGGTGACAAAAAGAGGCATTGAAGCAAGTCCAGAGCAAATTAAGGCTATTGTGAATATCAAATCTCCTGCCAATGCTAATGATGTGCAAAGATTGACAGGCATGATCGCAGCCTTGAACAGGTTCATATCCAAATCCTCAGAAAAATGCAAGGAATTCTATGACATTTTGAGGAAGAACAAGAAATTTGAATGGACTGAAAAGCATGAAAATGCTCTCAAAGCTCTTAAGGATTACCTATTGTTTTGGTTAAAAAATCTGATGAGGATAATGCAACCAAACTCTCTGTTACGGGGTATGATGCTTGAAATGTCGAACAATGATAAGGATCACTTCAAGGTAAATTGCACAAACGACACAAGGATTTATACGGGGAAAAAGCCCTTGATCAAGAGTTGATCTCCGGCACAAAAAACCCCGGGTGATGGAAACTACCGATCACCAAGCTCAAATAAATCAATAAATGTTTACAACTTCGGATAATGACGAGCTAGGTACAAGGATCGCTAGTATGAAATGTGTAAAAGTGAGTGAAAACTAATAAGTGTTCGTCGAGAGCTTCAAGAATGCGATTATATGAGAGTGTGTGTAGCTGAAAAATGACTAAGTGTTCTAATTCTAGCTCGTCACCCTTATAAAAATAGAAGTTAACTACAATAACTAACTATCCGACTTTTGTGCCAAGCTTCCACGTTCTCCACAACGTCCATTTCCAGTCAAACATGTGCGAAATACCCGTGGAATATTCCATAGTAACGTTGCCAAGACCAAGTCAAGCTCGTAACTCCTGCGAAGCAATACAAAACACAAACAAACAATCGTCAGTACGAGGATCCTTAAAGTGATCCATGATCCTGATCCTGAAGCTCTTCTGAGGATCACTATCTGTCACAGAAGAAAGGATCATTAATTAGGATAACGAGTAAGGATCACTAATTGTTAGAAAATCCTCCCCTAACAATTGCCCCCAAAATATAAGGAGTAATATGTAAAATGAGCGAGTTATGTTTTCCTGATCTTATCCGCAACTAACTATCGTAAATATAGCCGTTATTGTTGAACTAGCCGTTGCAACCATGACGTCACAGAAGTGACAACCCTGCACGATCATGATTATAAATAGGAGATAGAGATAGGATCAAATGCATTTAAAATTTCAGAAAGACTCCCTTTATAACTGCATTCCGAAGATAAACAGGTATCCTCTCTTCATCTTCTTCCTTCTCTTGCTTTGTTTTTCTTATTTTACTATCGTCTCTTCAAGAATGATGCTCCGGTCTTCCCCCGCCAAGGATCACCAGAAGGATAGTCCCTTGAAGAGTCAAAAGATCATCAAAGACTCCACACACGAGAGGTGCTACTTTAACGATGCTCAAATAGATAAGATTCGTCACTGCTTTCCGGCGAGTGCCTTTTTCAAACCCTTCGATCCTACTATTCTGAGCGACTATGTTTCAGAAACATGGGTTGCCTTTCCAGTTACTCCATTCGCCATAGGATACACCTATCCTTTCCCAGAATTTACACAATCCTTCTTTTCCCTTACCGGCATCTCTTACATCCAAGCTATGCCGATGATTTGGAGGGTTTTGTATACCCTGGAGAGGATCATCGAGCAGGAAGGCATTGATTTAGGAATGTCAGAGCTGACACAGATGTATGATCTCACTACTTTTGGTTCTCATCGTTATTTGTTCAAACGAAAACCCGGCGGAGAACACCCCCTTCTTAAAGTCACCAAGAATGACACAAATTGGAAACGTCGCTTCTTCTTTGTCAGGAGGGATACCATTCCAAATGGAAAGCATCTACCAAAGACATGGTCCACCTATGGTAGGCCAGAGGATCCTGAGAAGGATCACCAGGTAGTCTTGTTTTTGTATGAGGATCACTAACCCCTTTTTGTCTTGTGTTATGCAGCTATTTCTGTTTCACACATCATCACGACACCTGCAACCAAGGATAGGCTTGCTGCTTTTTGGAAGCTTGATCCTGAAACAAGGACATTCAAGATAGACACCCAAGACTCACAAGAAGTATCCTCAGGTTCCATCACCATGTCGAGTAAGTATCCTGCCTTTTGCATAGTTTGAATATTAAAATAAATAAGTAAATTGAAATAGGATAAGGATACTCATCTTGCTTTGAATGTGTAGGTGCCGGAAAATCTGCCAAGCCTGTATCCCAGTTCAACACAGCTGATCTTGATGTTGTTCGGTCCAGGAAGAAGAGGGCCACTACCAGTCCTAGCATCTCCATTCCCAAGGCACCCATTAAAGGAAAGGGTGGCAAAAAGAGAAAGACCTCTGAGGGTGAGAATTTGCAGGGTCTGCCTCTGATCCGTCACCAATTCCTCGAGTACTTCAATGATGTAAGGATCACCGTATCTGCCTGTATATCCTGCTGGCATATCCTGCTGATATATCCTGCTAATATATCCTGCTGATTTGAGGATCACTCGGTCCTGACCCTATCCTTTATCTCTTTTGCAGAAATTCGCTGAGATTGAGGACTATGTGGGGAATGTCGAGGAGCAGGACAAGAAGATTGCTGATCTGCAACAGGTTGCAGTGCTTAAGGACCTTGCAATTGCTGATCTTCAGAAGGAACTCCAAGATGCCAAGACTAAGACGGCTAAACTTCTGATTGACCTTGACTATGAGAAGCATGATCTCATAGAAAATGCTAAGGTCTCTGCTGCCATCACAATGTATCAGACTAAATTGAAGATGGCCCAGGAAGCTCAAGATCCTAACTTTGACAAAAGCAGCTGGGATGTTGAGGGTTGGAAAGCAAGGTTAGCTGATCTTGAAGATGATGAGGAAGCTGAGGAAGTTTTGGCGATCGAGGCTGGAGGTAGTGGGAAGGATCTGGTGAAGGATACCGCAGCTGGAGGGGAAGAGGATGCAGCAAAGGTGTAGGCTGCACAATTGGGCGATGATGGACATTCCTAGACGCAGCCGGAGCCCAATTTTTAAATTTGGTAGTTTTTTGTGGTTGTGATGTTGAACAATTTAATGGTTTGTACTTGAACAATAGTCGTTAGGATTAAGGATCATGTATGATCCTTTGGACAATAGGCAGGATAGCAATTGGTGGAGGGATCCTCTGTTTAGGGGATGAAGCCATTGTGATCCTGCCGCCTTTATATTCCTGCACTACTTTTTGAACTTATTATCATGGACACCCTTTACCTACCCCAGCGGACGGGCCACGTTTTGCTGGTAGAAGCTCGGGGTAGGTAATTTTGACAACCTTTTAAGGGTTAGCCTTTTGTTAATAAATAAAATCTTAACCTTTCGTCGCTTATCTTGTGTTGTTATCCTTTTTAATATCTTACTTTCCAACTGTTGTAATGTTTATTCCGTTTATACTTATCAAGCCTTGAAAAATAAAAAAATATCCAAAAAGTTTAGGATATGATCACGGACCACATATCCCATAACTGATAAGTTCTAAAAAGTGGTATAGTTTAAGAATTCCAAGTTCAGTTGTCAAGTATAAGGGTTATTCAAATGAATAATGAATAAAATCAAAACAGTTAAGGATCATACCTGAGGATCCAAGTTAGGATCCTAACCATAATCAGGATAACTACAAAATAAACCTTAGAAAGAAGTAAGGATCAAGGATCCCTAGTTGCTTATCTTCAAGGACCTGAAATAGAGCATAACTTGGGACTAAGCCAATATAAGAAAAGAGTTAGCAACTGGGGACAAGCCCAAGGATAACTGGGGACAAGCCCAAGGATAACTGGGGACAAGCCCAAAGATAACTGGGGATAAGCCCAAGGATAACTGGGGACAAGCCCAAAGATAACTGGGGATAAGCCCAAGGATAACTGGGGACAAGCCCAAGGATCGTATGTAAACTGGAGTATGGCCCTAACTGGCGACTATCCAAACTTAGTGACATGAAAATGCCAAAACCTTAGCTAACGTGAAAACGTTAGAAACCTTAGGAACGGATGTATGGTACGTCTACCATTATACGTAGGATCCTAGGCATAGCCAGTACAATGGAATTATCAGCCCCTAAAGCGAGTACTGGTCCCACTGCCTTGAACTATACCAGGATCATTATGCGCTATAGGCGGAACTGGGGTCAAGCCCAAATAAATGGGGTCAAACCCAAGGAACGGATTGCTTCTGCAGATAACCAATGTTATGCTAAGGATACCTGAACTTTCAACACTTGAGATCACGTGAGAGATGGATAAAGGACACATGATCCTTATCCTTATATGAGAAAATAAAGAAATGAAATAGTTCAAGGTTAGGACATTACCGAAGTAAGGATCACTGATACTTTAAGGATCCTTCAAGGATACTCCTAACATAAGGATCATCTGTGCCAAGAGGATCCTACTCACATGAAATATTTCTTCAAGTGGACAGCATTCCAAGCTCTTGGTAGCAAATCACCCTCCATGGTTAGCAACCTATATGCCCCCTTTCCTGCTTCCGCTTCAATTAGATAAGGGCCTTCCCATTTTGGAGCCAATTTTCCATCGGCAGGATTGGTGGTATTCTGAAATGCTTTCCTTAATACCATATCTCCAACTTGAAACTTCCTGATCCTGACATTTTTGTTGTAAGCACCAGCCATTCTTTGTTGATAACTGGCCATCCTTATCCTAGCCAGATCCCTGATTTCTTCAATAGTATCCAGATCTTGAGTCAAGTTCTCATCATTTTCCTCAGGATCACGAGTACTTGTTCTAGCAGTTGGAACCACCATTTCTGTTGGGATCACTGATTCTGCCCCAAATACCAAAGAATGGTGTTTGACCAGTTGCATTCTTAGGGGTTGTTCTATCAGCCCAAAGCACATAAGGTAGTTCCTCTGCCCATTTGCCTTTCTTGGATCCCAGCTTCTTCTTCAAATTGTTGATGATGATCTTGTTGGATGATTCTGCTTGACCATTAGCTTGTGGGTGGACTGGTGTTGATGTTATCATCTTAATCCCCCAACTGTCACAAAAGTTAGTGGTTCTGCCCCCAATAAATTGGGAACCATTATCACATATAATTTCAGAAGGAATTCCAAATCTAGTTATAATATTTCTTTTAATGAAGGATATAACTTCCTTTTCTCTGACTTGGGCAAAAGCTTCAGCCTCTATCCACTTGGAGAAGTAATCAGTCATAGCTAGCATGACACTTTTCCACCAGGTGCCTTAGGGAGCTTACCAACTATATCCATACCCCATCTCATAAATGGCCAAGAAGAGGATATAGGATGCAATAATTCAGCTTGTTGATGAAGGATATTGCTGTGTCTCTGACAAGGATCACATCTCTTAGCATACTCCATAGCATCTCTCTTCATGGTTGGCCAGTAGTATCCTGTCCTCAGGATCCTTGAGAATAATGCCCTGCCCCCAGTGTGGTTTCCACAATCTCCTTCATGGAAGTCTTTTAAAACTTCTTGGATTTCAGGATCCTCAATGCATCTCAAGTATGGTCCTGCAAGAGATCGTCTATACAACATATTATTTAAAATTGTGAATTGAGATACCTTAGATTTGAAAGCCCTAGGGTTTTCTCCTGTAGGAATCTCTCCATGTTGTAAGTATCTCATAATTGGTGAGATCCATGATCCTGAATGGGGTTGAGTATCCTCACTAGGGATAATTGCAGAATCATTTCCTATCTCCATAGCCACATGATCCTCGATAGCCGGGGTCAGGATATGGATAATAGGGATCTTGATATCCTCCGGGATCTTCAAAGATGATCCTAAATTTGCCAATGCATCAGCTTCTGTATTTTCTTCCCTTGGTACCTGTGTCAAACTAAAGGAAACAAAAGAGAGTGCCAAACTTTTGACTATCTCTAAATATTTGGTTAGCTTTTCACCTTTAACAGCATAGGATCCATTAAAGTGGTTTGTAATTAACAATGAATCTACATGTACCTCAAGATACCTGATCCCCATATGCTTAGCAATTTGCAAACCAGCAATTAAGGCTTCATATTCAGCCTCATTGTTAGTGGTTTGGAACTCACAAGCTATAGAGTGGGGTATTATGTCCCCCTGTGGCGATTTTAGTAGTATTCCAAGCCCTGTGCCTTTAACATTTGAGGATCCATCAGTATAGAGTATCCAAGGATCCTTAGTCTCCTCTAATTGCTGGACTTCTAACTCAGCTTCTTTTTGTAAATCACTACTGAAATCAGCCACAAAGTCAGCTAATGCTTGGGATTTGATGGCTGTCCTAGGCTCATATCTTATATCATATGCACTTAGCTTCACTGCCCACTTAGCCATCCTTCCTGACATCTCTGGTTTCCTGAGGACATTCTTGATTGGAAAATTAGTTTTAACAACAATAACATGAGTTTCAAAATAGTGTCTCAACTTAGTGGATGCCATAATTAATGCAAGAATAAGCTTTTCAAGGTGTGAGTACCTGGATTCGGCATCAAGTAAACTTTTACTTACATAATAGACAGGATGTTGTGTACCTTTATGATCCTTAACAAGGACCGCACTTACTGCTTTTGAGGATACTGCAAGATACAAGGATAGCACATCGCCTTTTTCTGGTTTCATCAAGGCCGGGGCTGAGGATAGGTAATCTTTGAGGGCTCTTAAAGCATTTTCATGCTTCTCAGTCCACTCAAATTTCTTGTTCTTCCTTAGGATATCATAGAATTCTTTGCACTTCTCTGAGGATTTGGATATAAATCTGTTCAAAGCTGCTATCCTGCCTGTTAGCCTTTGAACATCCTTAGCATTGGCTGGAGATTTGATGTTCACTATTGCTTTGATTTGTTCCGGGCTAGCTTCAATGCCTCTCTTCGTCACCATATATCCTAAGAATTTACCTGCTTTAACACCAAAGTGACATTTTGAAGGATTAAGCTTCATGTTATATTTGTCAAGGATATCGAATGCCTCCTCCAAGTCTCTTAGGTGATCCTCAGCTTTTATGGATTTTACCACCATATCATCTATGTATACCTCCATAGTTTGTCCAATCTGATCCTTGAACATCATATTCACCAACCTTTGATATGTTGCACCTGCATTTCTTAGTCCGAACGGCATAGCAATATAGCAGTATATACCAGTTGGAGTCATGAAGGCTGTATCCTCTTGATCGGATGGTTCCATTTGGATTTGTTGAAATCCAGATGAAGCATCCATAAAAGTTAACAGTTCATGACCCGCAGTTGCATCCACCATGGAGTCAATGTGGGGTAATGGGAAAGGATCCTTGGGACATGCCTTATTTAAATCGGTAAAATCGACACATACCCTCCACTTTTCGTTTTTCTATTGAACAACAACCACATTGGCCAACCATCTTGGATACTTGACCTCTCTAATCATACCTGCCCGGAGCAATTTCTCTACCTCTTCCTGGATAATGGCATTTCTTTCCGGTGCAAACTTTCTTCTCCTTTGATGGATAGGTTTGAAGGACCTGTCAATGCCAAGTTTGTGAGTGATCACATCTTTAGATATACCGGTCATGTCTTCATGTTTCCATGCAAAGGTAGTCTTTCTCCTTTTGAGGAAGGATATGAGGTCTTCCTTCATACCGCCAAGGATCCCTGATCCGATATAGATTTTGGATTCAGGATCATCAGGATCCATGAGGATTTCTACCACATCCTGCTCTCCTGCCTCCAAGACATCCCTTGGAGGATACTTTGATTGCTATTGTTCCCTTGACTTCGAGGCTGGTTTCATCGATGAAGTATAGCAATTCTTAGCCTCCTGCTGATCACTATCAATCTTCACTATTCCCCAAGGACTAGGGAGCTTCACACATTGATGGTAGGTAGATGGGACTGCCTTCATATCGTGTATCCAGGGCCTGCCAAGGATAACATTACAACAAGATAAACAGTCGATAACACAAAAATTTTGATAAGAGTGTAGGCCTTCGATGTATATTGGGAGTTTAATGTCCCCTAGAGTATTCTTAGTTTCGCCACTAAATCCTACGAGCACGGAGGATCTTGGTATGATATCTGATTCAGGGATACCCATCTTCTTTAGAACATCAAGCTGGATAATGTTCACTGAACTTCCTCCGTCTATAAGGATCCTGCGGACAAAATGGTTAGAAATGAAAAGAGTAATAACTAAACCATCGTGATGAGGATCCTGGATATCAACACGATCATCCTCATCAAAGGTTATGACTTTTCCTTCGGAGACACTTGATGTTCGAACGGGTCTTTCTCCATTATCCATTTTAGTTTCCTTTGCATGCCTTTTAGCTGCTGAGAAGGATGTGCCACAAATGTCTGATCCTCCAGAAATAAAGTTTATTACTTGTGCATCTGCTGGAGGGGCTGGAGCCTTCTTAGGGATCCTTTCAGGATCCTGAGTCCTTGACTTTTTTCTTCCCAACAATTCTTTTAGATGCCCCTTGCTCAACAAGTATCCAATTTCCTTTCTTAGTGCAATGCATTCTTCTGTGAGATGCCCAAAATCTTCATGGTATGCACACCACTTTGACTTATCCTTAGTTGCAGCTGGCCTATCATTCTTTCTGGGCCATCTAGCTTTATCACCTAGATTCTGCATCGCAAGGATTAGTTCATTGTTATCAACAGAAAAACAATATTCAGAAATTGGAGGATAATCCTCATCATCCTCTTCTTGATCAATAGCATGCACGTTCTGGTTATCAGATCTGTTGTAGGATCTGAACTTATTGTTCCTGAATGAGGATCCTTGCTTATCTTGCTTTGAGGATCCTGCTAACCTCTCCTGGATCCTCTTGTCATCCTCTAGCCGAATGAACCTAAGTGCCCGGGTTCTTACCTCATCTAAGTTCCTGCATGGTGTCATAACAAGATCATCATAGAACAACGAATCCCTAAGCAATCCCATTTTAAAGGCCTCAACAGCCGTGGCTATATCTAAGTTGGGAATGTCTAAGGATTCTTTACTGAATTTGGTAATGTAATCCCTTAATGATTCATTATGACCCTGGGTTATCCTATATAGATCACTAGTTAATCGTTCAAATTTTCTACTACAAGAAAACTGATTATTAAACAAGTTAACTAGATTAGCAAATGAGGTAATAGAGTAGGGGGAAGACTTAGCAGCCATTTGAGAGCTGATCTAGTAAGAGTGGATCCGAATCCCTTGCACAGGCATGCTTCCTTTAACCTTTCTGGGATTGGATTGATCTCCATCCTCTCCCTGTATTGTGCTATGTGTTCTTCAGGATCCGTCGAACCATCATACAACTTCATTGTTGGCACATGGAACCTCTTGGGTATCTCAGCAACACAGATTGGTGGTGCAAAATGAGATATCTTGTGGCTCCCATCTGCAATCTCTGGGATAGGTTTGACCACTCCCGGAACACTTGATATCATATCCTTTAGCTTTTGCAATTCTCTGGCCATGGCATGATTGATACCTGGATCCTGCATAAGACCATGGTTAGTAGTATAAGAATTATTAAAAGTGTTACCTCCCATTGGATTCAAGTTAGGAAGAATGGATGTTAATCCATATTGTTGGGGCTCCGGAATGATCGAGGGACCAGTAGAAGCATTGGTCTGCATTGGAATAAAATCTCCCTGATGGACATCTGAACTTCCTGTTTGCAAACTCCTCAAGGATCCTGGCATCTGGAAAGATCCCTGAAACTGGGACGATCCTGGAACAAAGGAGGATCCTTGAACCTGGGATGATCCTGGAACAAAGGAGGATCCTTGAACCTGGGATGATCCTGGAACAAAGGAGGATCCTTGAACCTGGGATGATCCTGGAACAAAGGAGGATCCTTGAATCTGCTGCGCTCCTGAATATCTTCCTGAAGTCATGAAGGATCCCATATGCTGAGGATAGGACCCTGCCGGCTGGAAGTATGGACCTAATGCCTGGGTCACTGTTGTTGTTCCGTAGTGCACTCCTTTTGGTCCACCCACATATTGAACATCTGGAACCACTGATGGCTGAGAAGTAATCACCGGAGTATCAAAATTCAAAGATCTGGGTATCAGTGGGGAACGATCCTCTGCCGTTTTCTTCTGTTTCTTGATTTCGTCAATCTCCCGGAGGATCCTTTCGTTGGTCTTATCCTGCTCTTGTGCATGATTCCTCATCTGCAAAATCAAGGCATAGAGATCATTAGTAGTAGGATTAGTTGAAACAGAAGAAGTAGGTGGTTTTGAGAAAATGGGAGTTGGTTTCTTCGCAGCATTCTCAGCATTCTTCTAGGATCCAGAAGGTGGTGGAGGCAAAGGAGGAACGCCTTGTGAAGAACTGAATGAGGGCATCAAATTTGAAGCATTCTTCGCTGAGGAAGCCATTTGCTCGGCTGTAGTGAATTGAAATGAGCACAGAAATATGAATTTTTCTAAGAATGAAGCACCAATTGCCCCACGGTGGGCGCCAAACTGCTTTGGTTAAAAAATCTGATGAGGATAATGCAACCAAACTCTCTGTTACGGGGTATGATGCTTGAAATGTCGAACAATGATAAGGATCACTTCAAGGTAAATTGCACAAACGACACAAGGATTTATACGGGGAAAAAGCCCTTGATCAAGAGTTGATCTCCGGCACAAAAAACCCCGGGTGATGGAAACTACCGATCACCAAGCTCAAATAAATCAATAAATGTTTACAACTTCGGATAATGACGAGCTAGGTACAAGGATCACTAGTATGAAATGTGTAAAAGTGAGTGAAAACTAATAAGTGTTCGTCGAGAGCTTCAAGAATGCGATTATATGAGAGTGTGTGTAGCTGAAAAATGACTAAGTGTTCTAATTCTAGCTCGTCACCCCTATAAAAATAGAAGTTAACTACAATAACTAACTATCCGACTTTTGTGCCAAGCTTCCACGTTCTCCACAACGTCCATTTCCAGTCAAACGTGTGCGAAATACCCGTGGAATATTCCATAGTAACGTTGCCAAGACCAAGTCAAGCTCGTAACTCCTGCGAAGCAATACAAAACACAAACAAACAATCGTCAGTACGAGGATCCTTAAAGTGATCCATGATCCTGATCCTGAAGCTCTTCTGAGGATCACTATCTGTCACAGAAGAAAGGATCATTAATTAGGATAACGAGTAAGGATCACTAATTGTTAGAAAATCCTCCCCTAACACCTATCCTCAGCCCCTGCCTTGATGAAACCAGAAAAAGGGGATATATTATCCTTGTATTTGGCGGTATCCTCTAAAGCAGTAAGTGCGGTCCTTGTTAAGGATCACGAAGGAAACCTGAAAAGTCAGGAAGGATGGCTAAGTGGGCAGTGAAGCTTAGTGCTTATGATATAAGATATGAACCAAGGACTGTCATTAAATCCCAAGCTTTAGCTGACTTTGTGGTAGATTTCAGTAGTGATTTGCAAAAGGAAGCTGAATTAGAAGTCCAACAGCTAGAAGAAACTAAGGATCCTTGGATACTCTTCACTGATGGAGCCACCAATGTCAAAGGAACAGGACTTGGAATACTACTAAAATCGCCACAGGGGGACATAATACCCCACTCCATAGCTTGTGAGTTTCAAACTACTAACAATGAGGCTGAGTATGAAGCCTTGATAGCTAGTTTGCAAATTGCCAAGCATATGAGGATCAGGTATCTTGAGGTACATGTAGATTCATTGTTAATTACTAATCACTTTAATGGATCCTATGTTGTTAAAGGTGAAAAACTAATCAAATATTTAGAGATAGTCAAAGAATTGGCACTCTCTTTTGTTTCCTTTAGTTTAACACAGGTACCAAGGGAAGAGAATGCAGAGGCTGATGCATTGGCCAATCTAGGATCATCCTTGAAGATTCCAGAGGATATCAGGATCCCTATTATCCACATCCTAACCCCCGCTATTGAGGATCATGTAGCCACGGAGATAGGAGAGAATTCTGCAATCATCCCTAGTGATGATACACAATCTCATTCAGGATCATGGATCCTTCCAATCATGAGATACATACAACATGGAGAGATTCCTACAGGAGAAAACCCCAGGACTTTCAAAATTAAGGTATCTCAGTTTACAATATTGAATAACGTATTATATAAACGATCTCTTGCAGGTCCATATCTAAGATGCATTGAGGATCCTGAAATCCAAGAAGTCCTAAAGGATTTTCATGAAGGAGATTGTGGAAACCACACTGGGGGCAGGGCATTATTCTCAAGGATCCTGAGGACAGGATACTATTGGCCTACTATGAAGAAGGATGCTGTGGATTATGCCAGAAAGTGTGATCCTTGTCAGAGACATAGTAATATCCTTCATCAACCAGCAGAGCTTTTGCATCCTATATCCTCTTCTTGGCCATTTATGAGATGGGGAATGGATATAGTTGGTAAACTTCCCAACGCACCCGGTGGAAAAGTATTCATGCTTGCTATGACTGACTACTTCTCCAAGTGGATAGAGGCTGAAGCCTTTGCTCAAGTCAGAGAAAAGGAAGTGATATCCTTTATTAAAAGAAACATTATTACTAGATTTGGTATTCCTTCTGAAATTGTTTGTGATAATGGATCCCAATTTATTGGGAGTAGAACTACTAACTTTTGTAACAGCTGGGGGATTAAGATGATAACATCAACACCAGTCCACCCACAAGCTAATGGTCAGGCAGAATCATCCAACAAGATCATCATCAACAATTTGAAGAAGAAGCTTAGATCTAAGAAGGGAAAATGGGCAGAAGAACTACCTTATGTATTATGGGCAGATAGAACAACTCCCAACAATGCTACTGGCCAAACTCCATTTTCTTTGGTATTTGGGGCAGAATCAGTGATCCCTACAGAAATAGTGGTTCCTACTGCAAGGACAAGCATCCGTGATCCTGAAGGAAATGCTGAAAACTTGGTTCAAGACTTGGATACTATAGAAGAACTCAGGGATTTGGCATGAATATGGATGGCTAATTATCAACAAAGGATGGCTGGAGCCTACAACAAAAATGTCAGGATCAGGAAATTCCAAGTTGGTGATATGGTATTAAGGAAAGCATTTCAGAACACCACTAATCCTACTGATGGGAAGTTAGCACCAAAATGGGAAGGCCCCTATTTGATTGAAGCTGAAGCAGGAAAGGGGGCATATCGATTGCTAACAATGGAAGGTGATTTGGTACCAAGAGATTGGAATGTTGTCCACTTGAAGAAATACTTCATGTAATAAAGATCCATGATCCTTAGCTATTTTCATAACAAGTATCCTTGAAGGATCCTTACCGGACGGAGGATCCTCATTTTGGTAATGATCTAATCTCAAACTATTTCACTCTTTAATTATCCTATATATAAGGATAAGGATCCTGGATCCTTTATCCTCCCTTCACTTGATTCTGAGTTTTGCAGAAGGTTTAGGTATCCCTTAACAAAGGATTGAGTATCCACAGAGGTATCCAGTTATTTGGGCTTGACCCCAGTTATTTGGGATTGACCCCAGTTCTTTGGGCCTGTCCCCAGTATCGTCAGTAGCGCACGATGATCCTGGTACAGTTCATGGCAATGGGACCAGTACTCGCTTTAGGGGCTGACAATTTCATTGTACTGGCTGTATCCGGGATCCTACGTATAATGGTAGACGTACCATACATCCGTTCCTAAGGTTTCTAACGTTTTCACGTTAGCTAAGGTTTTGTCATTTTCATGTCACTAAGTTTCGATAGTCGCCAGTGAGGGCCATACTCCAGTTTACACAAGATCCTTTGGGCTTGTCCCTAGTTATCCTTTGGGCTTGTCCCCAGTTATCCTTTGGGCTTGTCCCCAGTATATTGGGCTTGTCCCCAGAATTGTTGGGCTTGTCCCCAGTTACTAACTTTTCTCTTATATTGGCTTAGCCCCAAGTTGTATTCTGTTTCAGGATTTCGAAGTTAAACAGCTAAGGATCCTTGATCCTTAACTTCTACTAAGGTTTGTCTTTTGGTTATCCTGATTATAGATGTTAAAGGTTAAGATCCTAACTTGGATTCTCAGGTATGATCCTAAAACACTTTAATTTTATTCTTTATTTATATAAGTGACCCTTATCCTTTGACAACAGAACTAATGATCCTTAAGTTACATAACTTTTCTGAACTTGTTGACTATAGGATATTTGATCCTTGATCATATCCTAAAACTTTTAAACATGATTTACTAAGCCTTTGTTCTTTACTCACAAATTCAAACAAAGTACACAACAACAGTTAAAAAATAAAGAATTCATAAGGATAACAACACAAGAAATAGCCAAAAAGTTAAAATCTTATTTATTCACAAAGGTTAAACCCTTTTAAGGTTGTCAAAATTGCCAACCCAAATTTCTACCAGCAATACGTGGCCCGTCCATTTGGGTTGGCAAAGGGTGTCCATTGTTAACGGGTCTTGAAAGTGCAGGAAACAAAAGACGGCAGGATAACAAGTGGTTTCATCCCCCAAATAGAGGATCCCTCCACCACCTATTATCCTACCTATTATTCAAAGGATCCATGATCCTTAACCCTAATAGCTATTGTTTAGTTATTACAGACCAACAATTGTTCATAAAAAACATCACAACCAAAAAACTTTCAAATCCTAAAAAAATGGGCTCCGGCTGCGTCTAGAAATATCCATCATCGCCCATTTCGGCAGCTCACACCTTGGCTGCATCACCACCAGCATCATCACCACCAGCCTGATCCTTTCCACTGCCACTTGCCTCAATCGCCAAGACCTCAGTAGCCTCCTCCTCTTCATCCTCTAGCTCAGCCAGCTTCGCCTTCCAGCCCTCCTTGTCCCAAGTGGTCCTGTCGAAGTCAGGATCCTCAGCCTCCTGGGCCATTTGCAGCTTGATCTTGTACATGGTGATTGTTAGGGCATGAATTTTATGCTAAGGATCATCTATTCTGAGACTGGGCATGGATCACGGATCCTTAATGGATGATGCAGAGAGTCTGAGGATCCAAAGTCTGAGGATCCAGAGTCTGAGGATCCAGAGTCTGAGGATCCAGGATCCTTAACAGAACTTATGTTTTCTAACAATTGTCACGTTTTTAATGTTTAAATGCAGGTAATGGACGTAGTGGACTCATTCTTAGCTGGAATTTTGGGGAATATTCGTTCATATGGCACATGCTTGATGAAATATAACCGTTTTTGGAGAACATGGTCCATTTCCACCTTTTTAGGAAAGTTTGTTAATTGATATTTCTTATCTTTTTAAGGGGAAACAAGCTCATTTGAGGCATAAGTCGTACACACCACAGAAAAAACACATAACACTCGAATTCTCTGCAAACACTTAGCAAAAACACACACTTACACTAGCAATTCAATATATTGAGCTTGTTTTCTTTCGAAGTTGTACAAGGATCACTATTGTTTCAGCAATATATTTGGTGATCGGTAGTTTCCATCACCCGAGGTTTTTTATGCCGGAGATCATTCATTGATCAAGGGCTTTTTCCTCGTATAAATCTCGGTGTTCATCGTTGATTTCATATACTTGTCGTTCATACAATTAACCAAGCATCATACCTCACAAAATCAGATTTGGTTGCATTATCCTCTCAGGTTCAAGGATCCTCCTCTCAGGTTCAAGGATCCTTTCAGGTTCAAGGATCCTCTCAGGTTCATGGATCCTCTCAGGATCCTCATCTCAGGTTTTCGGATCCATGGATTATCCTCCAAGACCTTCATTCACAGCACATCAAGGATCCAACATCTTCCAGGATCAAGGATACTTAAGGAGTGTGCAACCCGAAAGTTCAGATGTTCATCTAGGAGACTTCATACCGATGCAGACTATTGCTTCTTCTGGTCCCTCAGTTATACCAGAATCCCGTCAATATAGATTCACATCTGGAATTCCAACCTTGAATCCATTAGGAGGTAACACTTTGAATACTTCTTATAATGCTAACCATGGCTTCGTGCAGGATACATGAATCAACCAAGCTATGGCTAAGGAATTGCAGAAACTGAAAGATATGATATCCAGCGTTCCAGGAGTGGTTAAGCCAATTCCTGAAATTCCAGATAGAAGTCACAAGGAAAAGAATGGAGATCAATCCCATTCCTGAGAGGTTAAAAGAAGCATGTCTATGCAAGGGTTTTAGATCCACACTCACAGGATCTGCTCTTAAATGGCTGTTAAGTCTTCCCCCTTACTCTATTACTTCATTTGCTAATCTAGTTAACCTGTTTAATAGTCAATTCTCGTGTAGTAGAAAATTTGAACGATTAACTAGTGACCTATATAGGGTAACACAAGGTCAAAATGAATCACTTAGAGACTACATCACTAAGTTTAGTAAAGAATCCTTAGATATCCCTAATCTGGATATAGCTACGGCTATGGAAGCCTTTAAAATGGGTTTACTTAGGGATTCTATGTTCTATGATGATCTTGTCATGACCCCTTGCAGGAACTTAGATGAGGAAAGGAACAGGGCCCTTAGGTTCATCCGTTTAGAGGATGACAAAAGGATCCATGAGAGATTGTCAGGATCCTCAAAGCAAGACAAATAAGGATCCTATCTCAAGGATAACTGATCCAAGCAGTACTCCAAGCATGACAACCAGAATGTGCATGTTGTGGAACAAGAGGAAGATGATGAGGATTATCCTCCTATTTCTGAATATTGTTTTTCTACTGATAATAATGAACTAATCCTTTCTATGCAGAGTTTAGGTGACAAGGTTAGGTGGCCAAGGAAGAATGACAAACCGCCTGTCACCAAAGACGAATCGAAATGGTGTGCATACCATGGGGATTCTGGTCATCTCGCTGATGAGTGCATAGCATTAAGGAAGGAGATAGGTTATCTTTTGAGCAAAGGATACTTGAAGGAATTGCTTGGAAGGAAAAAGTCAAGGATCAAGGATCCTGAGAAAGTTCCTGAAAAAGCTCCTCCTCCACCAGCTGATGCTCAAATCATCCATTTCATCTCCGGAGGTTCTCAGCAGCTAAGAGACATGCAAAGGAAACAAAGATGGAGAATAGGGACAGACCTGTTCGAACTTCCATCCTTACCCAGGAAAGAGTCATATACTTTGATGGGGATGACCGTGTCGACATACATGATCCTCATCATGACGGTTTGGTTATTACATTATTTATATCTAACCATTTTGTTCGCAGGATTCTCATTGATGGGAAAAGCTCAGTGAACATAATCTAGTTGGATGTCCTCAATAGAATGGACATCCTTGAATCCGATATTGTCCAAAGATCATCTGTCCTTGTGGGATTCAGTGGAGAGACAAAGATTACATTGGGGGACATCAAACTTCCTATCTATATAGAGGGAGTGAATTATGTTTAAAAAATTATATGTTATTGATTGCTTATCTTGCTGTAATGTTATCTTTGGCAGGCCATGGACACACGATATGAAGGCAGTCCCCTTCAACATATCATCAATGTGTCAAGCTCCCAACTCTATGAGATATGGTGAAGATAGAGATGATCAGCAGGAGGCAAAGAACTGTTACACTTCTTCAATGAAACCAGCCTCCAAGGAGCAAGACGTCATGGAGGCAAGAGAGCAAGACGTCAAGGATATTCTGTTGAACCCAGAGGATCCTGTATCCAAAAATTTTATAGGATCCGGGATCCTGGACAGTTTGAGCAGGATTTAATATCCTTCTTGAAAAGAAGAAAGTCTACCTTTGCTTGGAAACATGAAGACTCGACAGGTATATCTAAGGATGTTATTACTCACAAACTTGGTATTGACAGGTCTTTCAAGCCAATACACCAAAAAAGGAGGAAATTTGCACCCGAAAGAAATGCCATTATCCAAGAAGAGGTAAACAAATTGCTCAAGGCAGGTAAGACATATTGAGGAAGAATAAGAAGTTTGAGTGGACTGATAAGCATGAAGCTACACTCAAGGCTCTTAAGGATTATCTATCCTTAGCACCAGCCCTGATGAAACCAGAAAATGGAGAATCATTATCCTTATACTTAGCTGTTTCAACTAAAGCAGTAAGTGCGATCCTAGTTAAGGATCATGAAGGCTCTCAACATCTGGTATACTATGTAAGTAAAATTCTACTTGATGCTGAGGCCAGGTATTCTCATTTAGAGAAATTAATTCTTGATTTAATTATGGCTTCTGCTAAACATAGACATTATTTAGAAACTCACACCAGTATTGTGAAAACTAACCTTCCTATCAAGAATGTTCTCAGGAAACTTCAAATGTCAGGTAGAATGGAAAAGTGGGCAATCAAGCTTATTGCATATGACATTGAGTATGAACCCATGACTGCCATCAAGTCCCAAGCTTTAGCTAACTTTGTGGCTGATTCCAGTAGCGATCTACAAAGGGAAGCTGAATTAGAAGTTCAACAACTTGAGAAGACCAAGGATCCTTAGACACTCCTCACGGATGGAGCTTCAGATGTTAAAGGAACTAGACAAAGCACACTACCAAAATCACCACAGGGGGACATTATACCCCAATCCATTGCATGTGAATTCCAAACCACTAATCATGAGGCAGAGTATGAGGCCTTGATAGCAGGTTTGCAATTAGCTAACAATATGAGGATCAGGTATCTTCAAGTATATGTAGATTCTCTATTAATTACGAATCATTATAACGGTGCTTACACTGTCAAAGGTGAAAAGCTAATCAAGTACTTAGAAATAGTCAGGAAACTGGAGACTCTTTTGCTTTTTTCAGTCTATCACAGGTACCCAGGGAAGAAAAATGCAGAAGCTGATGCTCTAGCCAATCTTGGATCATCACTGAAGATTCCAAAGGATGTGAAAATACTCATCATCCATGTTTTAACTCCTGCAATTGAGGATCACGTAGCCATGAAGATAGTGGAAGATTCTGCAATTGTACCCAATGATGGTGCACAGTCAAGTTCAGGATCCTGGATCCTTCCGATCCTGAGATATATACAACATGGAGAGATTCCTACAGGAGGAAATCCTAGAGCTTTCAAAGTCAAGGTATCTCAATTTACAATATTAAATAACATGTTATATAAACGATCTCTTGCAGGTCCATATCTAAGGTGCATCGAGGATCCAAAAATTCAAGAAGTTCTAAAGGACTTTCATGAAGGAGATTGTGGAAACCACACTGGGGGCAGAGCACTATTCTTAAGGATCCTCAGAACAGGATGCTATTGGCCTATGAGGAAGAAGTATGCTATGGAATACACAAAGAAATGTAATGCTTGTCAAAGACATAGCATTATCCTTCATCAACCAGCGGAGCTCCTTCATCCTATTATTACCAGATTTGATGGCCAGTTATCAACAAAGAATGGCTGGAGCATACAACAAGAATGTCAGGTTCAGAAGATTTCAAGGTCCCTACTTAATTGAAGCTGAAGAGGAAAGGGGGCATATCATTTGTTAACAATAGATGGTGACCTCTTACCAAGAGCTTGGAATGTTGTTCATCTAAAGAAATACTTTAAGTAAGAAGGATCAGGGATCCTCAGCGATACCAGTATTCTGATTAAGGATCCGGGATCCTCAAAGGATATATGATTCTACATTTGGTAACACATTACTTTCATTTTCATTCATTTTATTCTTATTACTTATCATAAGTTAAAGATGTTAATCAGTTAACATCTATTTTCACAAAGTTTAAGCTTTTGCAGAGTTGTTATCATTTTACAGAAGATCAAAGTGGTTGGCCAACTCTCCAAAGTTTATGGGCTTGTCCCCAGTTATTTGGGCTTGTCCCCAGTTTTTGGGCCTGTCCCCAGTTTCGCCAGTAGCGCACGATGATCCTGGTGCAGTTCAAGGCAATGCGACCATTACCCGCTTTAGGGGCTGACAATTTCATTGTACTGGCTGTATTCAGGATCCTATGTATAATGGTAGACGTACCATACATCCGTTCCTAAGGTTTCTAACGTTTTCACGTTAGCTAAGGTTTCGGCATTTTCATGTCGCTCAAGTTTGGATAGTCGCCAGTAAGGGCCATACTCCAGTTTACACAAGTTTATTTGGGCTTGACCCCAGTTTACATCCGTTTATTTGGGCTTGTACCCAGTTTGTTGGGCTTGTCCCCAGTTTATTTGGGCTTGTCCCCAGTTTATTTGGGCTTGTCCCCAGTTTGTTGGGCTTGTCCCCAGTTTATTTGGGCTTGTCCCCAGTTTGTTGGGCTTGTCCCCAGTTTATTTGGGCTTGTCCCCAGTTTATTTGGGCTTGTCCCCAGTTTGTTGGGCTTGTCCCCAGTTTATTTGGGCTTGTCCCCAGTTTGTTGGGCGTGTCCCTAGTTTATTTGGTCTTATCCCCAGTTATTATGGGTTCATTCCCAATTATTTGGCTTGGTCCCAAGTTTGTTTTTCTTACAGGATCTTGGAGCTCTAAAGTTATACAAGTTCTGACGATAAGGATCCTTGATCCTAGAAGCTTTACTTTTCATAGTTTGCTTATTCAGCAATAATTTACAAGGATATAGAATCCTAACTTGGATTCTCTGGTATGTTATATTCTAACTTTTTTCTAAGCTGTAAGTTGTCTCTTATCCTTTTTGATTAAGCATCATTAACCCATATTTATATGAACATTTCAAGTTTTCTGTTAAAAGTTTAACATTATCATTAGATTTCCAATAACTTTCCAGTTGTTTGGCGATGATATCTTTGAAAATAGAAAGCATACATGAAAAATAAAGAGGAAAGAAACAACAACAGTTGTAGCTAAAAATGTTTAATGTTATTACCCATTCATTATGTATCAAATCATCTGGCCTGGATTTCACCAGCAAAACCGTGGACCATCCACCCAGGCCGGATAAGGCTATCTAACAGTTAAAGTGTCTATGCAGAAATTAAAATGCAGGAAGGTTCATAGCGAACGCTGTAGAAGGATTCATCTTCCACAAACAGAATGATCTTCTAGTCTGTAAAGGATTTGAGGAGTTATCTCTAACTCTATATTTTGCAATGATGATTATAGCAGGTCTTATCAGTGACGACAGGCAGTGTAACGACTAGTTACCAGCAGCAATGACTAGTCCGCTTCTGACGGAAATATGACAGTTGTGAATCCTTATCACAACTGCCATATTGGGGGCAATTGTTAGGGCATGAATTTTATGCTAAGGATCATCTATTCTGAGACTGGGCATGGATCACGGATCCTTAATGGATGATGCAGAGAGTCTTAGGATCCAGAGTCTGAGGATCCAGAGTCTGAGGATCCAGGATCCTTAACAGAACTTATGTTTTCTAACAATTGTCACGTTTTTAATGTTTAAATGCAGGTAATGGACGTAGTGGACTCATTCTTAGCTGGAATTTCGGGGAATATTCGTTCATATGGCACATGCTTGATGAAATATAACCGTTTTTGGAGAACATGGGCCATTTCCACCTTTTTAGGAAAGTTTGTTAATTGATATTTCTTATCTTTTTAAGGGGAAACAAGCTCATTTGAGGCATAAGTCGTACACACCACAGAAAAAACACATAACACTCGAATTCTCTGCAAACACTTAGCAAAAACACACACTTACACTAGCAATTCAATGTATTGAGCTTGTTTTCTTCCGAAGTTGTACAAGGATCACTATTGTTTCAGCAATATATTTGGTGATCGGTAGTTTCCATCACCCGAGGTTTTTTATGCCGGAGATCATTCATTGATCAAGGGCTTTTTCCTCGTATAAATCTCGGTGTTCATCGTTGATTTCATATACTTATCGTTCATACAATTAACCAAGCATCATACCTCACAAAATCAGATTTGGTTGCATTATCCTTGTGTGATTTTTGACCAAAACAGTGATGGTGGCAGAGATTTTAGCATCCTCCAGCAACTCAGCTTTCTCATGATCAGCATTTATTTGGGCCATGACCACCTTCTTCTTCGCCAGATTGAGGTCCTTTTCAAGGGAGGAGATGGTTTGATCCTTGGCCAGGAAGAACTTTTGGAACTCCTGATGCTTTTGCTCCGCCTCTTCAACGTATGCATTAAACAACATTTCGACCTCAGCAAATTTCTGCAAAGAAGACAGGGTAAAGTTCAGGATCACATGATCCTCAAGTGGGCAGGATAATCAAGCAGAGTCAGTGATCCTTACATCAGCAAAGTATTCTTGAAACTTGTGGCGGATAAGAGGCAAGCCTTCAAGATTTTCAGCCTCAGAGGCCTTCCTCTTCTTTCCCCCCTTGGAGGTAACAGGCTTTGGAACTACGGCACTCGGGCTAGCAGCAGTCTTCTTCTTCCCAGACCTGGGAGCAACAGCAGCAAGATCGGTAACACTGAAGCGGGAGGCAGACCTTGAGGATTTTCCAGCACCTATTAATCCAAAACAACAGATAAGTATTCTTGTTTTATTTGCATTTCAATATTTAATCATATATAAACTTGGATACTTACTTGACATTGTAACGGAGCCTGAGGATACTTCTTGAGAATCCTTGGTGTTTGTTTGAAACGATCTTATTGCAGGATCAAGATTTCGGAAAGCGGTGATCCTCTCCTTGGTTGCAGGTGATGAAATGACGTGAGAAACAGATATAGCTGCACAAAAGATATAAACAGATGTTAGTGATCCTTAGCGGAAACAGGGTTATCCTATGATCCTTCTATAAGGATCCTCTATCCTACCATGAGTGGCCCATTTTCTAGGGAGATCATTCCCATCTGGGATAGAATCCCTCCGAACGAAGAAGAATCGTTTCTTCCACTTAGTGTCGTTTTTGGTGGTCTTCAGGATCGGGTGTGCCTCACCAGGTTTGTGTTTGAATAGAAAGCGATGTGAACCGTGGCTCACAAGGTTGTACAATTCAGCAAGTTCAGATATTCACAAATCTATATGTCACACCCCTATTTTCCACGTGTCACCGGTGGGCCCGGTGGGGAGTATAGTGACGTAGTTGATATCATCATAGTCAAACAACACAATATTTAAATGCACAGCGGAAGCAAAAGATAAATATATTACAAACCGATATAAAGTAATATCAAGTATTACAAACGGAATGTAAAGGATCCACAGGCGGATCGAAAAAATAAAATGAAACATTTGTTCAACAGACTTTAGACATCTAAGCTTGCGAGACTCTTTATTGATGCTAGGAGTAGCCAGCCTATTCCGATTAGTACCTGCACTTAACCTTTTTGGAAAATACGTCAGTTTACACTGGTAAATACAATTTAACTGACTCATTTTGAAAAGGGTTGAAAATTGATTTGAATGCACGTGGCACAAAACATTTTATAACTTGGGATAATTATGTGAAGATAATCTTGTAAGGGATTTACATGTTACTTATGCGTTCAGTAGCCCGATCTATAGACCGGGTTAAAGATTAATAGACACACCACAATATTGAGTTATGCACTGAAAGGTGTACGCCTACACCCCGTGCTCAGGTCGTGGCCATCTCGTAAGATGATGCCAAAGATATCCGGGACATGGTCATTAACCCCCTAAAGACTTTAAGCAAACAAAACACATTCAAAACATAGCATATCAATAAATTTAACCTCTATTCGATTAAAGAATTCAATGTCGGACCAAGCGGTACTTTATATACCGTACCCCAAGCCCGTATAGGGAAAATAAGTTAAAAGTATTTACCTGAGCTAAATATAAATTCAATCCCAGCCGTATCAAATCAGCAAGTACAGATAGCTTTTACTGGGCTCCTAAATCTGGAACGAAGGTTTTTAATAACCTATTAGATTCCTAACGGGTCTAAATTAAGTCTTGACTTAGACCGGTTAGTTTTTCAAAAGAAAGATACGGTCAGACGCGTGATAAAGCAAGACCGCTTTAGAATGTGGTTTTGACCCGACAAGCTTGTATGCTTTTTTAATATGGGTAACTTAAACACATTCTGGATTTTGAGACAAAAATGATATGGTTTGACCCGTTTCGGCTAATATATGCGAACTAGTCACATAAGACGATCCGAACGCGACAAGTGCGTAACGAGTAACCAAAAGAGCCAAATACCGGTTTCCTAAGTTAATATGCCTTTAATATGTTGTGATATCAGTAGGATATCTTCCATTATGCCCAAAACGAGTTTAATCTCAAAATAAGCCCCGTAGGGGTATTTTGGTCATTTTAAAGATTATAAAAGAGTTTATTTATAAATCTGAGTTACAGATCTGATTTGTCTAGTAAATATACTTAATTTACTAAGTTATATCAGTAGGGTATGACCTATATGTGAAATTTATCATTTAAAACCAAATTATGCACCTTAGGGGTATTTTGGTAATTTCACTTAGGCTTAAATGGTCAAAACTGGAAACCTGAGTTTAAAAACTTTTACTTACTGTTAACATATAAAAATATACTAAAAATATCAGTAGGTATCAACCTTATATGTTTAATATGGTTTTAGTATATACTATGCGTTAAAAATGCTTAAAAAGGCGATTTGGAGCCATTTCCGGGTTTTCAAAGGGAAGCTAATATTTTTATAATTCCAGAAGGCTCAAAATATTTTATTTATCAAATAAAATCAGTAGAAAAGGTTTGGGGTCAAAAGGATTTGTAAAACTCATTTTATGGCTTAAAAGGGCAAAATCGGCATTAACCGAATTAAACTTAGAGACCTATGTTATGCTCAACCAAAAATTAAATAAAAATCTTCAAAAATCCCTAAATATTATATTACATCAGTGGGTAAAAAGTTTGATATCGGAAAGTGGGTTTAGATAGGCTATATGCTAACTACGCCGATTATTTAACATAAAGCTTTCAATTTACGTTAATGAGCATAACTCTTAATCTAGACCTCAAACTGATGTCAAATTTTAGGTGCAAGTTTATAAATTAGTAACTAAGGTTTCTACTCTTTTACATTTTCAAAAATCACGTTTTATAGTCAAAAGGGCATAACGGTCAACGTTTAGGCATATAACGGAAACACGCAAGAACTAGGATTTCTATGGAACCAAGTTGTATAACCTTGGAGGGTTATACTAACTTATAATATGGTCCTAATGGAATCCTAAGGCATATCTAAACTAATCTGAATCGGGTCAGAACTGAAAGTCAAAGCAAAAGTCAACTTTTGCGACTTTCGGTTCCGAACCGAGCCTATATTTAGAATTTGTCGGGTTGAATCATGCTCAGGCATGTTAAACTAATATTTACCAAGTTATTAAAGTGAGAAAACTGATTTTTATAACTTTTATATTAAGAGATATGAATTTTATTCAAAACAACCCGTTTGACTTTTATTTGACCCGACAATTAAACTAAGTAAATGTGGTAATTAGGAGGTGCCCTTTTGAGGGTTAAACACCTACCTAATTACGGTCACGTAGCCATGTTTGTTGCGAACCATGGCTCAACCGTTTAAAAGTCAAGGCGTTCATCGATAATGCTTGACTTTTCGGGTTAAACGCTAAATGAATAAACTTAAGCACGATTGAACACTTACAACGGGTCCAAAGGGCTGAAGGAGGTTCTCAAGAAACTCAAGGTCCTCCAGGAATTCAGAGAATAAGCAGATTAGAAGGGAAAGGTGTGAAAAACAAATGAACTCCTCACCTATTTATACTTTTCGGGACCTCACGAGATCGCGACAAGTGTCGGGAGGTCATGACCAGATCATGGCAGGTGTAAAAACCACTTTTGAAACCTGTGGGCTGCCCCTAGAGTCGGTTTTGTGAGCTAGGAACCATTATTGAACAACATCCAGCAATAAGCAGGCTGTTTGCAACTGTTTTCCACGTCTGGGCAGGTCTCGCGGCCCGCGTAGGGGACCCCTGAGGTCTTCGCGGCCCGCCTGACAGTCCATATCAGCAAACAGCTTTCATATATTGACAGAAATGGTCCCTGTGAGTCTTTAAGGTCATTTAAGGCACGTTTAAGGCCCGTTAACCTCAATTTAAGGCTCCATCATGAAGTTTAAACATAGTGGACATGAAACATGCTCAGAAACATGTCGGATGTCGGTTCGTTTGGCCGTACGGTCACGTTATGCGTCGAATTACGACGAAACACGACGAAACACGGACGGATGCTAAAAACGGTCCAAATCATGCGACGAGTGGAATTTTATCAAGGCGATCACTAAAATAAAATATTTTAGTGCTTACATAAATTTTTGGGTGTCCGGAGATACACAGAATGCGAGATATGCGTAAAAGTTCAAACTTGTGCACTTTTTGACACTTTTAGTCCCTGCATGACATAAAAGTTTATTTTTGCGCATGAAACACCTCTAAGCCTATATCTAAGCTATATAAAGAATAAATAGGGTATATTTAACTCATGGACATATTCCGGAATATCCGTTACCATACGAATCGACATACTTTTGCCGTTTGACGTAAATAGTCCTTTAATTGCGCAAAGTAGCGCGAAATGCTGTTTAATGATAGTAAAGCCTTCCATGGCCCATATTGATCATTCCCAAGCATATACATACATGTTACTACGCTCCCGTTCGCTTAAATGGTCACCGAAGGGCGTAGATTCAAAAGTTGACGCTTTAGGTCCCTCTATTGCGCAAACTTGCGCATTTCATCATCTAATAGCATTGAAGCCTCATCTAACCCATATTAGGCATTCTTGAAAGTATTATTAATCATCACGATGCTTCGGGTTTGCTAAAAGGTCATTCAGAGGTATAATTAAACATATTGACACTTTTAGTCCCTCTAACTTGCAAAGTTGCGCGTAACTTTACTTATAGGCATAAAAACCTTAGACGACCATCATTTGGCATTCCCGAGAGTATAATTAAATATTATGAAGCTCCCGGTTTGTTAAAAGGTCACTCAGAGGTAAGAATTAACATGTTGACGTTTTTAACCCTTTATTGCGCAAACTTTCAATTAATTATGCAAACGGCTACACTTAATCATCAAGTGGCACATTTTTGAATATAAACATTGTAAGAAACTTATTTTAGGTATGTTAACACTTCCAGTCCTTTCATAATCAAAGTTTTTCGATTTTTCGAAAAATTAGTCCCTTAAATTCAATGTTTGCCTTCATTAGGGTTTATTACACGTGTCAATACATCATTGGACGTGATTTTACGAGGTGTTACATCCTCACCCCCTTAAAAGAAATCTCGACCTCGAGATTTGCTAAAATGCTGGAAGTACTTTTTGTCACATAACGAACTTAACTTCTATAGTATATTTGGAGTCTCTCCAAGCTCCCACAGTGACCTTTATATTAGGTATATGTATCCTTTTGGAGCTTCTTAACCTGTCGATCCTTTATTGATACAGGTTGTTCATCATATCATAACTCTACGTATCATTCCGTGATCGTGCCTCTTCACTTATTGGTGAAGCACATCCTTAAATCATTAGTGTGGGTCATACTGCGAGTTCCACCAAGCTCCTTAAATAGGTCTTAGCTTGTAAGCTATTTACTCTTGATACATTCGAATCCTTCGAATGACTTTATATATTCAGAGCTTAACTAATCTGATAGTTACAACTTGGCACACCCTTCTAGGGTCTTATCTTTTATTGAACCTTATTCCTTAACAAGAACTTAGGAGGTTTGCTATTTTCATTAATCCTTGATTTTCTGCCGAATACTGGCATCTTACAAATGATTTCGTATGATCTTATTCGTTGTTTCCAAGGCAACTTTAGGATCCTGGTAATTGGACTTTCAAATCTTTTGTCAACAATAAACGTTTAATATTCCCTCTATACAAGGTCTCCAAAGAAGCAGCCTTGATACTTATATAACAACTATCATAGAGAAGCTTATTCTAAGGTGAGATGGTTAATTCAACCACTACTTAAAACTAATCTTAAAGATTAACTAATCCTTGCAGCTAGTCGAACAAATCGACGATCCTGGGCAACTGATGGCGATTCTTAATTGTTGCCTAATTAGGGTTACGGTAATCAATGCATAAGCAAAATGAACCGTCTTTCTTGATTAATTATACCGAATTCTTAGAATACTGAGTCAGGCTATAAGAATTCTTTATGTCAAAACTTAGTTAATCATGGTTTCGATTCCTCCAATGATGATACTAGCCATCTTGGAGATTTCATAATGATACAGCCCTAAATGGGATATAAATCTTAATTCTACCTGCCTCACAGGAGGTAAACAGGGTAATCTTAGGAGAAGATAATCAAAATACAAGGAGGTTGCAGAGATTTTTCCAAATCTCTGGCTCCAGTTTATCCATCATTGCTCGTGTCAAATAAGTGACACATTTATGTTATAAGTCCACGAATTCCTTAATCGGGAACATTTACTTAGAAACTTCCATTCTGGATATCTTCTTTGAATACCATTAGCTGACTTTAGTACCATATGACCATCGTAATATCTTTGTGGTCCCATGCATTAAACCTCCATACTGATCAGGCATAGAAGCAATCTATGGAACTTATTAAGATACATCAATCCTCATATGGCGCTTTTATCATACTGTCTGGTTTTGCAATCGATAGAGATTGAAGAGATATTAACTATATATATATATGCTGACGCACTTCCTCTAGAGAGAGGATACTTCTAGAATTCTATAATTGGAAGTTTCTGACAGGAACAGAAGGAATGGTTCTTATGATTTTACCTGTAAGTTTTACCTTACACTTAATATCTGAGGTTCTTACGGAAAAATTTTCCTAAAAGTTTGCTAAGTTTGTAGTCTTATGAGAGACTTAGCAGCACCTAAACCCAAACATATCTCTTAACAATAAAATTACAATAAGGGATTTATCTGATATTATTTATGTGAGCTGCCTCTAATCCTTCATCAGGAGGGTTAAACACCTCCATTCTTAATCCCTTTTAAACTTAGTTGCGAAATCTTTGACAAACTTTAGGGCAATCTCAGCTTTGACTGTTTATTTCTTAATCTATAAAATGCGAGTAGCTGAGACAGATCCATGATAGATTTATAATGAGCAGGCTTTGAAACCTTAATGTGCCTTCTTATTGCCATTACTAACCTCCAATAATTATTGCATTAAGCTTAGGGTTTGGGTAATTGGAATAGGGTACTATCTCAGCCAATGAATTAAAATTTTGCGACATACTGTCGACATTTTAGAACTTTTATGGTGAGAGTCAGCAAATTCTTATTCCATCTTTTTCCATTTCGATGCGAATAATAGTTTTTTTTTTCTAATAAGGTCCTTAACGCTCGGTCCATCCCATAATGTATAAGGGGATCTCTCTTATGGACTCCATTAATGTCCTCAATAATCAAGGGTATTACCATCGAATGATTGTGATGCATACCTTACCGTGTGCTTTCCAGCATAACTGCTGACATACCTAATGGTTTCTACTACATCCAACAATTTCTTGTAATCGATGGTCCCTTTTTACTATTGAAGTCTCTTGACTTCCAAGAGACGAGCACTTTTAAGTACATCCTAAAGAATGGGCTCCTTGCCACATATGATTTTATTTGTATTATTCTTCGCATATGAAGTATGAATAAAGCTCTTATCATGAGTAGCGACATGTGTTTTAGAGCAAACAACATTTGGCTTCTTGAATCTTCTCATGACTTTTCTTATAACCTTTCTAACAACTGGGTTAACTTCAGTCTTGGAGATTAATTCCATTAATATTGAAGTTCACACTTGATACACCATTAATATCTGTCGCATTTCTAGCATCGCGACTGTTGTTTGTTTCTTCTGAGTTTTCCATACTCGAAGCTTTGTTGTTAAATACCAATTTCAATAAGTGCTTAGGTAACCCATACCTAGTGTTTCCTTGAATTGTCAAAGGCTCCTCATAAAGAGTCTTGATAACTACTCGCTTCTTATCATTCTTAATATAGGCTTGACTTCTAGGACGACCAATTCATTCCTATCACTATGTCGAGTCCCTTATTATTTAAATGGAAACAAGGACATCAGAAAAGAATGATTCCTAATGGATATAAACATCCGTCTAATATTACTGGAGCAGTCTCTGAGGTACTATTGGTCAATTCTACTTAATGCTTAGAGTTTTAACAGGCAGATTTAATGATTTTCAAAATCTGTTGTCTATGAAAGACTTATCTGAACCTGAATAAAATAATACTCTAGCATGAGCGTTATTAATAAAGAAAGTACATGTTGTGACATTTTCATCCTGAATAGCCTCGTGAGTATCCACTTGAGAGCTTCCATCTTCGGTCTTCTTAGACTCCTCAGGCTTCTTGGTTTTATTTGGGCAATTTGTCTTGATGTGCCCTTTTTCATTGCAACCATAGCAGGTTGCGTCTCCCAATCTCTTGCAATCCAAGGTCTTATGCTCCTTGGACTTGCAGATTCCACAGGGTATAGGCTGAGATTCAAATTTGCATTTCCCGAGGTGGTATTTCCTACAGGTTTTGCATCTGGTCTCCTCACCGATCTGCTGTTTGCCCTTCAAGTCCTTGCATTCATGGATCTTGTGATCCGTCTCCTTACAGATGACACATCCCCCGGTCTGATCATAGAAACATTTTCCGAAATGCTTCTTCCCGCAGGTTTTACATTCGGGTTTTGCATCCTTTGGTTTGGACTGGTTATAGCTTGAACCGGTCTTACCCTTTTTACAACCTTTATTTGGGGTATCATCGCACTTTCGCTTATGATCCTTCAACACACGGTCCACAGCGTTGTTTACGGCTGTATCTATCATAGCCTGTAACTCGGTGCTTGTTAAATTCAGTCTTACATCATCATTCTGATCAATTGGATGGTTGTGAGCTTCAGAGGGGTCAGCCATGGTGAAGCTTGAAGACTACAACCCAAGTAGTAATAATTGGTTTAATTATATAGTGAATTGTCAAATTTGATGAATAAATAGCCATGGTGTAATTAACCATATGGCCAATAGATAGTATTTAATTTAGTTGATTATGTTTTGCCTAAGTTTTTAAATAAACCATCTTTGGCATGTAAACGGAATATAATCCTTCATATTTACTAGACAGGGGACATAAGTCACGACTGTCAATGTCATACTGACATCTTATATAGCACAACGGCTTGTTCCAAAGGACTTTTCGATGGCACAGATGCCTTGTCACTAGGGAAATTTTAAAACATAATCAATGATTCCTTTGGATCGGAAAATTTCGTAATTCATTGCCTTGACAAGAAATTATGAAATAAAACTATCTTTTTCATGTATACATCTTTGCCCGTAGGTATACATCCCAGATGGATGTTTAGATGCGTACATCATGTTCGACGTTTATTAGCCATGATTCCTATTGATCATTTAGGCTAAATAAGGGGTTTGGAAGTTTCTAATATGAAGATGACAAGTGTGATTTTATCGCATCACTGCTGTCGGGAGTGTTAACATGTTTACAAGTGTTAATAAGGATCTGAATCTCTTTTAAAGAGGTTTTACCATCTTAGTTTGGTTTTCAATGACATTCACGCTAGGTCAAACCTTTTAAGATTCTCTTTTATTATATATACTGGCAGGAAAGGAATGATATTTATTTTTATTCAGGATTTTTATCATAATTATCCTGGATTTAATTAAAATATAACTATAGCACAAAAAGTCAAGTCACAAGGACAACTTTAAATTATAAACCATGATTTTGTAGAATCAAGGTATTTAGGCTTGAACGTGTTCACACCTTTTCTTGACAGGGAGTTGTAGCCTACGACTGTCTTTAGTCTCAGAGGACGTTAATTATAGCCCGTAGGCATTTTATCCCTAATGGATGTTTAAATCACAAAATAAGAAAGGATTTCGGGAGAATCCATTATAATTATGATTTATGTGACTTTATCGAACCATGTCTGCCAGAAAGTTAATATGTTACAGATGTTAACAAGGATGTGAATCTCTTGAATAGGTCCTACCATCTTGGCCTCGTCATATAGGCTAGGTTTACCTTTAAGATTCTTTTTTAATAATTAACGCAGAATAATCCTAACTCGGGATGTTAATAAGGATCTGAACCTAAATTGAGGAACTGCCATCTTGGCCGGGTCTCAATAATGACACGAGGCTAGGTCTTGTCCTTTTTAGATTTTGCCATTTTATTATAATGGTAGATCTTATAACAAAAATGTTATTTTAATTTATATATTATATTCACATATAATGATATAAATGAAATTTAGATAAAACATCCCAATGGTTTTAAAAAAAGTATAGAATTGCCCTAAGCGGGACTTGAATGAAATGATATTGTCCATGAAGGGACTGAAGGATAAGTATGCCCTTATAAGGACTTACTAAGGAAACGAGCAAAAGGAGTTTCTTCTTCATTTTAGTTCTGAATGCCTTCTCCTTGGTTGTACATTAATCCTAGTCGTAATACGAAGCTCGGCCTTTCCTAGGCTTCAAATGGGGAGAAATTCCATTGCAGCTTCTTGCTTGGCGACATATTAAAATATAATTGAAGTTAATAATCCTCCAAATAGGGACGAGAGTATTCCTATGTTAAGTCTAGACTCAGAAGGTCAAAGAATGTGCTATCGTGTCATTGAGATTAAACACAAAAAGCTAGTGTTTAATTCACTCAATGTTGGCTCTGATACCAACATGTCACACCCCTATTTTCCACGTGTCACCGGTGGGCCCGGTGGGGAGTATAGTGACGTAGTTGATATCATCATAGTCAAACAACACAATATTTAAATGCACAGCGGAAGCAAAAGATAAATATATTACAAACCGATATAAAGTAATATCAAGTATTACAAACGGAATGTAAAGGATCCACAGGCGGATCGAAAAAATAAAATGAAACATTTGTTCAACAGACTTTAGACATCTAAGCTTGCGAGACTCTTTATTGATGCTAGGAGTAGCCAGCATATTCCGATTAGTACCTGCACTTAACATTTTTGGAAAATACGTCAGTTTACACTGGTAAATACAATTTAACTGACTCATTTTGAAAAGGGTTGAAAATTGATTTGAATGCACGTGGCACAAAACATTTTATAACTTGGGATAATTATGTGAAGATAATCTTGTAAGGGATTTACATGTTACTTATGCGTTCAGTAGCCCGATCCGTAGACCGGGTTAAAGATTAATAGACACACCACAATATTGAGTTATGCACTAAAAGGTGTACGCCTACACCCCGTGCTCAGGTCGTGGCCATCTCGTAAGATGATGCCAAGGATATCCGGGACATGGTCATTAACCCCCCAAAGACTTTAAGCAAACAAAACACATTCAAAACATAGCATATCAATAAATTTAACCTCTATTCGATTAAAGAATTCAATGTCGGACCAAGCGGTACTTTATATACCGTACCCCAAGCCCGTATAGGGAAAATAAGTTAAAAGTATTTACCTGAGCTAAATATAAATTCAATCCCAGCCGTATCAAATCAGCAAGTACAGATAGCTTTTACTGGGCTCCTAAATCTGGAACGAAGGTTTTTAATAACCTATTAGATTCCTAACGGGTCTAAATTAAGTCTTGACTTAGACCGGTTAGTTTTTCAAAAGAAAGATACGGTCAGACGCGTGATAAAGCAAGACCGCTTTAGAATGTGGTTTTGACCCGACAAGCTTGTATGCTTGTTTAATATGGGTAACTTAAACACATTCTGGATTTTGAGACAAAAATGATATGGTTTGACTCGTTTCGGCTAATATATGCGAACTAGTCACATAAGACGATCCGAACGCGACAAGTGCGTAACGAGTAACCAAAAGAGCCATATACCGGTTTCCTAAGTTAATATGCCTTTAATATGTTGTGATATCAGTAGGATATCTTCCATTATGCCCAAAACGAGTTTAATCTCAAAATAAGCCCCGTAGGGGTATTTTGGTCATTTTAAAGATTATAAAAGAGTTTATTTATAAATCTGAGTTACAGGTCTGATTTGTCTAGTAAATATACTTAATTTACTAAGTTATATCAGTAGGGTATGACCTATATGTGAAATTTATCATTTAAAACCAAATTATGCACCTTAGGGGTATTTTGGTAATTTCACTTAGGCTTAAAAGGTCAAAACTGGAAACCTGAGTTTAAAAACTTTTACTTACTGTTAACATATAAAAATATACTAAAAATATCAGTAGGTATCAACCTTATATGTTTAATATGGTTTTAGTATATACTATGCGTTAAAAATGCTTAAAAAAGCGATTTGGAGCCATTTCCGGGTTTTCAAATGGAAGCTGATATTTTTATAATTCCAGAAGGCTCAAAATATTTTATTTATCAAATAAAATCAGTAGAAAAAGGTTTGGGGTCAAAAGGATTTGTAAAACTCATTTTATGACTTAAAAGGGCAAAATCGGCATTAACCGAATTAAACTTAGAGACCTATGTTATGCTCAGCCAAAAATTAAATAAAAATATTCAAAAATCCCTAAATATTATATTACATCAGTGGGTAAAAAGTTTGATATCGGAAAGTGGGTTTAGATAGGCTATATGCTAACTACGCCGATTATTTAACATAAAGCTTTCAATTTACGTTAATGAGCATAACTCTTAATCTAGACCTCAAACTGATGTCAAATTTTAGGTGCAAGTTTATAAATTAGTAACTAAGGTTTCTACTGTTTTACATTTTCAAAAATCACGTTTTATAGTCAAAAGGGCATAACGGTCAACGTTTAGGCATATAACGGAAACACGCAAGAACTAGGATTTCTATGGAACCAAGTTGTATAACCTTGGAGGGTTATACTAACTTATAATATGGTCCTAATGGAATCCTAAGGCATATCTAAACTAATCTGAATCGGGTCAGAACTGAAAGTCAAAGCAAAAGTCAACTTTTGCGACTTTCGGTTCCGAACCGAGCCTATATTTAGAATTTGTCGGGTTGAATCATGCTTAGGCATGTTCAACTAATATTTACCAAGTTATTAAAGTGAGAAAACTGATTTTTATAACTTTTATATTAAGAGATATGAATTTTATTCAAAACAACCCGTTTGACTTTTATTTGACCCGACAATTAAACTAAGTAAATGTGGTAATTAGGAGGTGCCCTTTTGAGGGTTAAACACCTACCTAATTACGGTCACGTAGCCATGTTTGTTGCGAACCATGGCTCAACCGTTTAAAAGTCAAGGCGTTCATCGATAATGCTTGACTTTTCGGGTTAAACGCTAAATGAATAAACTTAAGCACGATTGAACACTTACAACGGGTCCAAAGGGCTGAAGGAGGTTCTCAAGAAACTCAAGGTCCTCCAGGAATTCAGAGAATAAGCAGATTAGAAGGGAAAGGTGTGAAATAGGATTTCTATGGAACCAAGTTGTATAACCTTGGAGGGTTATACTAACTTATAATATGGTCCTAATGGAATCCTAAGGCATATCTAAACTAATCTGAATCGGGTCAGAACTGAAAGTCAAAGCAAAAGTCAACTTTTGCGACTTTCGGTTCCGAACCGAGCCTATATTTAGAATTTGTCGGGTTGAATCATGCTTAGGCATGTTCAACTAATATTTACCAAGTTATTAAAGTGAGAAAACTGATTTTTATAACTTTTATATTAAGAGATATGAATTTTATTCAAAACAACCCGTTTGACTTTTATTTGACCCGACAATTAAACTAAGTAAATGTGGTAATTAGGAGGTGCCCTTTTGAGGGTTAAACACCTACCTAATTACGGTCACGTAGCCATGTTTGTTGCGAACCATGGCTCAACCGTTTAAAAGTCAAGGCGTTCATCGATAATGCTTGACTTTTCGGGTTAAACGCTAAATGAATAAACTTAAGCACGATTGAACACTTACAACGGGTCCAAAGGGCTGAAGGAGGTTCTCAAGAAACTCAAGGTCCTCCAGGAATTCAGAGAATAAGCAGATTAGAAGGGAAAGGTGTGAAAAACAAATGAACTCCTCACCTATTTATACTTTTCGGGACCTCACGAGATCGCGACAAGTGTCGGGAGGTCATGACCAGATCATGGCAGGTGTAAAAACCACTTTTGAAACCTGTGGGCTGCCCCTAGAGTCGGTTTTGTGAGCTAGGAACCATTATTGAACAACATCCAGCAATAAGCAGGCTGTTTGCAGCTGTTTTCCACGTCTGGGCAGGTCTCGCGGCCCGCGTAGGGGACCCCTGAGGTCTTCGCGGCCCGCCTGACAGTCCATATCAGCAAACAGCTTTCATATATTGACAGAAATGGTCCCTGTGAGTCTTTAAGGTCACTTAAGGCACGTTTAAGGCCCGTTAACCTCAATTTAAGGCTCCATCATGAAGTTTAAACATAGTGGACATGAAACATGCTCAGAAACATGTCGGATGTCGGTTCGTTTGGCCGTACGGTCACGTTATGCGTCGAATTACGACGAAACACGGACGGATGCTAAAAACGGTCCAAATCACGCGACGAGTGGAATTTTATCAAGGCGATCACTAAAATAAAATATTTTAGTGCTTACATAAATTTTTGGGTGTCCGGAGATACACAGAATGCGAGATATGCGCAAAAGTGCAAACTTGTGCACTTTTTGACACTTTTTGTCCCTGCATGACAAAAAAGTTTATTTTTGCGCATGAAACACCTCTAAGCCTATATCTAAGCTATATAAAGAATAAATAGGGTATATTTAACTCATGGACATATTCCAGAATATCCGTTACCATACGAATCGGCATACTTTTGCCGTTTGACGCAAATAGTCCTTTAATTGCGCAAAGTAGCGCGAAATGCTGTTTAATGATAGTAAAGCCTTCCATGGCCCATATTGATCATTCCCAAGCATATACATACATGTTACTACGCTCCCGTTCGCTTAAATGGTCACCGAAGAGCGTAGATTCAAAAGTTGACGCTTTAGGTCCCTCTATTGCGCAAACTTGCGCATTTCATCATCTAATAGCATTGAAGCCTCATCTAACCCATATTAGGCATTCTTGAAAGTATTATTAATCATCTCGATGCTTCGGGTTTGCTAAAAGGTCATTCAGAGGTATAATTAAACATATTGACAATTTTAGTCCCTCTAACTTGCAAAGTTGCGCGTAACTTTACTTATAGGCATAAAAACCTTAGACGGCCATCATTTGGCATTCCCGAGAGTATAATTAAATATTATGAAGCTCCCGGTTTGTTAAAAGGTCACTCAGAGGTAAGAATTAACATGTTGACGCTTTTAACCCTTTATTGCGCAAACTTTCAATTAATTATGCAAACGGCTACACTTAATCATCAAGTGGCACATTTGTGAATATAAACATTGTAAGAAACTTATTTTAGGTATGTTAACACTTACAGTCCTTTCATAATCAAATTTTTTCGATTTTTCGAAAAATTAGTCCCTTAAATTCAATGTTTGCCTTCATTAGGGTTTATTACACGTGTCAATACATCATTGGACGTGATTTTACGAGGTGTTACATCCTCACCCCCTTAAAAGAAATCTTGACCTTGAGATTTGCTAAAATGCTGGAAGTACTTTTTGTCACATAACGAACTTAACTTCTATAGTATATCTGGAGTCTCTCCAAGCTCCCACAGTGACCTTGTTTTGCAGGAGCAATGGCATGGACCAAGTCTCACCGAAATTCCTGGAGCATATTCCCTAAATATTCCGCACGTGCTTGGCTCTTGTGGACGTTGTGGAGATCGTGGGGAGCTTGCATAATTCTCGGACAGTTTGTTATTTTAGTTATTTCTAATTTAAAATGGGGATAACAAGCTTGAGTAGAACACTTAGCTAATTTTGGCATTCATACACTCTCGTAACAACACTCGAACAACTCTCGACAGTTTACTTGGCGATTTCATACATTTTATTGCACATTGCACATTAGTGATCCTTGTAACAAGCTTGTTATCATCCCGAGTTGTAAACTTCTTTTGTTTAATCTTAGTTGGTGATCGGTAGTTTCCATCACCCGAGGTTTTTTATGCCGGAGATCAACTCTTGATCAAGGGCTTTTTCCTCGTATAAATCCTTGTGTCATTTGTTCATTACATTTCTGAGTTATCCTTAACATTGTTCATTGATTCAAGCATCATTCCTCACAACAAAGATTTGGTTACATTATCTTAGCCTGATTTTTGACCAAAACACTAAGCACCATCCCGTAGGGATTTTCCTCATCTCTGCCCTTCACATGAACACGTTACACTTAGTATCAACTTTCACCAATTCAAAACCTAATTACTACTAACGTCCGTCGCTTTTGTAAGGAGTCTTTTTACCGCCTTAACCGAAAACTAATTCGAGTACGATCTGATCCAGCACCATCATTTCTATTTGAAACAGAAACTGAATCTATTGCCCTAATCAGCCATTTATATTCGGAAACCTCCATAAACGTCTCCGGCCCTTTCACCTAGTTCCACCGATGAGCATTAGAGGAGGTAGGAAGGCACTTATCAACCGTACACCTTTTTCAGCTTCCAATCTAAATAAATTTGGATACACGTCCTTGAGCGGTTAGTTTGAAAGCCAAGGGTCCAACCAAAATGAAATACACTTCCCAACCTTTAACACGCCAACCACCGTGACACCGGGTGCTGTGGTCAAGGACGACTACTCTACCGCCGCCAGTCCCTTGGCACTCCCCATATGCGCGAAAACTCGACCTTCACCTGCCCGAAGGAACGACAGTGGAATAATCGGTAAAACCTCGCCTCCCATCCAAGTTGAACCGGCGCCACCCGTACTCGCTCTTCACCTGGATGCCGCAGAAAATAATGAGGAGAGTGAGAATCAAACCTGAATCACAAGAAACACCAATTATTTCGCCAACAACTCCACCACTACCTCATTGGCTAATCTTTAGCTATTATTTCAACCAAACAAAGGTAAATATAATTATTACACATCTATACCTTCTACAAATCATTAATCTATAATCTATACTATATTATAATGCATGAGGGAGGGGTATTTTAAGATACCCAAAAAATAAGAACTTCTTACCTCTTTATTTATAAAAACACCCCTAAAATGAGGGTAACTTGGTTTTTTAAACACTAATTATATTTTAGTCCCTTATATTATTGCACTTAAATACCTTTATTTTAACAAAATTATGGCTAATTAGGTACACTTATCCCTTTCCACAATAAACTTATAATTATTTTACGTATTCTTTTCATATTTTATAAACTATAATGTTCTAAAAAAATCCAAAGGTACCGTGATGACCTACTCATTTTTGTCGACATTTCGATAGTTGTCTTAGTCAGTATTGTTGTGCGGATTAAAATGTACAAGTAGATGATGCATTAGTGTACAAGTGATTAAAGCAATGTGTCCTATCACATTTCAAATGCTCAAGACTCTCTACGTTGTTGTCATTAGTATCAGTTTAATAATATTCTAACTCTTTTCACTCTGATTTTCGTTTGATTAAGATTCTTCACCAATTTGTTCCGGCGACTAGATTAAATTTCGAAACCTTGCACATACGTGTTTGATATAAGCTTTGTTCGTATTCTGTATATTTATGTATTTACTTGGTTGGGTGCACACACTTACATGGGTTAGCAGGTAGTAAATTGACATCAAACATGCTCACTTGTTTTATCTAATTAGTTGTATTAAAAAACTTTATATAATACCATATTCAACAAAATGGAATTTTTGTTTTCATAAAAAAAGTTATAAGAACGTTTTTAGAAGCATTTTCGTTTTCATAAAACGTTTTTTTTTATAATTTTTTTTTAAAGTTTGGTAAATAAGTTTTCCTCTAACAAACTTTTAGGAAAAAGCTCCATAATCTAAACATAATACATATTCAAAAACTGAATACTAGATTTTGTTGCATTTTTTTAGGGATTATAGGTACAAAAATACTCTTATAGATAATATTCGTTAGTTGAAAAAAGCTACAGGTTATTCAATTCGTTGATTTATAAGTTCTATATATAGTATACTTGCTTCAAAAAATTTCTTGTTCTTTAAAATTTTTGGTTTAAAGGTATTTCAATTTTATGTTGTGTATAACTTTGATTGATTCTTCTATGCTCACGCTTAATATTCATGTTATTTATTATTCGGTGGTTTTGGAGCTTCAATATTCATCCTTTTAGATCTTTACACAGGTATGTATGTTTCTAAAACATGATATATGGTTTGTTTTTTTTATATTATGTTTAACTGTGAACGTCGTTTTTTATCCTATATTATATATAACGGTAACATGATATAAATATGTAACTAAAATACTTAACATTTTTTTAGTTCCACAAATTACTCCAGCTACTACTGATGTATCAGTTAAAGAGGAGACTAGAGAAGAAACTCATCATCAATAATCAAATAGTAATAGATACAAGAAATTCCGAAGGACGTTGATCTCGATGATGACAAATGGTGTTATGACAATATAGATGACATCCTTGAGATGTTTAATTCGTATGATTACTAAACTGATCTTATCATGACGCAAAGTACTTGACACTTGAGCTTTTAATTTTTAACTTTTATATTTAAGACTTAAATTTCCTTATTCGTGTACTACTTTATATAACTTTTATTTATGTTTAAGACTTATTTTTTTATTCGTGTGTTACTTTATTGCGTCAATGGCTTCTTCAAGTACTTGATAATATAAATTCTAAATTTAATAATTACTAGACATGTGTAATACTTATGACATATATCCACCACAATAATGTTACTATAATTATTATACGAATAAGAAAACTACCAGAAACGAGTGCCGCAATGCAAAGTGTCACCCCCCCCCCCCCCCCGCATCGCGTGGGCACCCTACTAGTACTATATAAAGCATTTCAGTGGGGCAAAAATGTAATTTCCATTACAATTTTTAAGACGGCAACTCAAGAGTCATGCTTGTTACCCTAATCTTCCATCCCCTTCTCCCATATTTGCCCTCAATGATGTCTATGGCCTAAACGAATCTTGCATAACAAAATCTCCAGCCCAACAGTCGGTGTAAATTGAAGAGTCAATTGATGACGATGTAAATTGAAGACGCGATGATTGAAACGGTGGAAGCAATTACCAAATAATCAATTAGGTTTGATGATTAAAATCAACTGAATTGAATTAAAGACGTCAATTGAATCTGCCCAGACGTTTCAGACCCACAATTATTTAAGGTGAAATCCATGATTGAATTGGGTGGTCATTTGCGAGTTCAGTTGCCTATAATCAGGTTTGAATATCGACTTTTGTACGAAATGGAAGTCTGGAAAGACCCTGATGGTGCAGTGATTGATCTTGGAGAGCGTGACGATGAGATGATGATAATGACGGTATGAACTTTGTGTGATTTAGATATTTTGTTTCAATTTGGATGCCGGTGATACTATTGTTTGAGTAGAAAGAATGTTAGGGTTTCGTTTATGTGTTTTCCCCCAATTTCAGATAATCCTAATATAATAGCACGTAAATGAAGAGCTTCAGTTAGATCGTTTCAATTCCTTTAAGACACGCCGTTCCTCACGAATAATATGATAATCTACACACACATGAGAGAGAGAAGGGATCCAGAGGAGACGATGACAATGATTCAACGGCGGTTGAGGATCAAACGGTGGCGACGATGGTTTCAATGATTCAACAGTTTGAAGTGCGTTTCTGTGAGAAGAAATCTGCTGTATCTGGATATGGTGGGACGTCAGTACGATTGCTTGATTAACCCTCTCGGGGCCGTCCGATCAACGTTTGAGAAGGCGGTGGCATCTGGTGCAGATCCGACATCATTTGACGGTAAAGATTGGGGCGTATTAGATCTATTTCGAGAATATCTTTTTCAAAATGTAGTCGTCAATCAGGTGATTATACGGTTTATGAATTTCAAAATGACGACGTTTTAGGGTTTATGATTGTGACTACTTTTTTAAATCACCCTGCTGTTTTTCGGGTGCTGATTTTATTTTAAATATTGTTGATTGATTTGAGTATTTGATGATAATTTTTTAGGTTCTGATTCTGAGTCATTCAACGGTTAAATGGGTTCAAGCGAATTTGTTAGTTCGGTTTCGTGGGATGATACAAGATATGTTAGGAAATGAATGCTATGTTGGTCCTTATAAGGTACGATTATGAATTAGAACGGGTTCAAAAGAGATGCTAATTAATCAAAGGTCCCACTTTTGAATCTTGTATTAAATTACGATTGTTGTTATTATAATTTATCTTTTGTAGAATGAAGGGACATGGAATAGCAACAAATTCACAAATATTTCTCAATTTCCCATGGGTCATTCCCCGGATACCCGCATCTGGGATCGTCGGCTGCTCTTATGTGTACCTGTGACTCTGTGAGTTAGTATTATAGATTCTTGTAGTTATGAAGTCTTATAAATTTAGATATCAATATTGAGGTGAATGATACTCAATTCTTTTAATATATTGTAGTTATGGTTCTTAATATACCTGAGTTGCCACTAGAACTGGTTATTGATTTGAAATTAGAAGTATAAGGTTATTAATGTTCATTTTTATACGACTGATGATTCGGTATTGGACTGATGTATGACAGGCTTCGTTTTGTCAGCAGCAGCCTTTGAGTTTTGATTACTCTCAAAACCGTTAAGCTTGCATTGGATTTACAGGACCAACTACATTGAATTGGAAGATGTTTCAGGTGAGGGGATTTGGGGATAACCATCTTTCCTTTTTTTTATGTTATTTATTTATATTGATTATTATTATATGGCATATGATGATCAGAGTAGGCGTACCCTAATGCACTTTCAACCATTCAAACTTCAATTAATGTTGAGGTATCACGTAATGGTCGCAATGCCGCCTTGGTTATTCGCCTTCATTTTCATGATTGTTTCGTTCAGGTTATGATCTTTATTCCATTCCGTTATGTTTTTTTTTTTGGTGATTAGACATAAGAACATGCAGTTTTACATTATGAACCTGGTAAATAATTTTACAGGGTTGTGATGCATCTCTTTTGCTAGGAGGCGCTGGCAGTGAGAAGGAGTCACCAGCCAATGATGGTGTGTTGGGATATGATGTTATAGATGATGCTAAAGCTGCAGTCGAGAGCGTATGTCCTGGAGTTGTATCGTGTGCTGATATACTCGCGGTTGCAGCTCGTGATGCTTCTGTCGCGGTAATAATAAAACTAAATTAATTACATGTAAAACATAGGTTCATAAATTTATAATTATTTCACTATGTAGGTTGGGGAAACAATTCAAAAGGAAACAATTCAATATTTAAAATTATGATTTAGTCAATATGTATTTTTAGCTAGAATATATTTCTCCTAGAATAGTGGTGGAGACCCTCGTGTATATATTGTTGTGTTTGTAAATGTATTATCAACGCCAATTATCCTCACATGGTATCAGCCTAACTACGATCCCTCTTTTTCTTCTTAATTTATCCTTCTCCTTCCTTCCCATGGCTGCCGAATCCAACCCTCTCCCCCTTCATTCCTTCTGTCAACTAATCAACATCAAACTATCCTCCTCAAATTATCTCTCATGGAGAAATCAAGCCTACCCTGTTTTCTCGTACCTAAATCTTCTTGAACACATCGATGGTTCTTCTGACCCTCCATCCGAAACCATTAAAAAAGATGATCAAACCTCCCCTAATCCCAAATACCTTGAATGGAAACAGGCTGATCAACGTGCCATCCTCCTCATTCATTCGTCTCTCACTGAAGAGGCCATGGCTGAAACCATTGGCCATTCCACTGCTCACCAAATCTAGAAGGCCCTCGAAAATGCATACAGTCATCACTCTCTTGAACGTATGCATACTTTACGGGACACTCTCAGCCAACTCAAGAAAAACACTTCCACCGTATCGGAGTTTGGTCACAAATTCAAATCGATGTGTGACCAGTTGGCCGCTATCGGTCATCCCGTCACCGAAGAAGACAAGCGGCACTGGTTCCTTCGTGGTCTTGGCACCACGTATGAAACCTTTTACACTGCTCAACGTACCGTCCAGCCGGCTCCTGCCTTTCGTGATTTGTTAGCCCATGCCAAAAATCACGAAATCTTTCTCCAAAACCTTCATGGAGACCAAACTCCACAGGCTGCCTTCTCGGCCCAGTCGACTCGTGCTTCCTCAACCCCTAGATCATCCCGTGGCAGATCTAGAGGCTCCTACTCAAACCGAGGTCCTTCCACACACAACCGACGCCCGACTCATTGTCAGCTCTGCCGGAAAGAAGGTCACTATGCCTCCGCTTGTCCGGACCTTGCCGGTTATGCTCAGCGAGTGTCCTCTTCTCCGCTTGATGCCCATCTCGCTCAAGCCTTCCAAGCCCAATGCGACATCAGCCCTACTCAACCGGATTGGACCGCTGACTCTGGTGCCACCACTCACATGCAATCTACCGAACACGGCTTAGATGGCTCCCATGCGGACTCTGGTAAAACATTTGTGATCTTTGGTAATGGTCAATCTCTCCCTGTGTCTCGAGTTGGAAACACCAATCTCTTTAATTCCATTCCTTTAAAAAATGTCTTGGTTGTTCCAAATCTTACACGAAACTTATTGTCTATTAGCAAACTTACCAATGATTCTCCGGTTGATGTTCTTTTCTCTAATGATTCCTTTCGTATTCAGGACCGCAAAACAGCAAAGGTCATCGCTAAAGGAACCTGCGAAAACGGGTTCTACGTCCTCTCGCATGGTCACCGGTCTCTTGTCGCAGCTTTGTCCGCTTCTCATTTACGTGCTTCGGTTGATAAATGGCATAGTCAATTAGGACATGCCTCGTTTGATGTTATTTCTTTATTAAATAAATGTGGACATGTTTTACTTACATCTATTTTACCCAAGCCGAGTTTATGTTTGTAACACCCCGAAAACGGGTTTGGTAATCAAACCTCGTTAATAGTAAAAACGGGTAAAATACCGTTAGTGGTAAAATTAACCCGGTGAATATTATGATTTAAATAAATAAATCTAATATTTATTAAAAGGATGGGAAATACTTTGAGAAAGCAAAGTATATAAAAGGGCCCGAGATTTAACGGGACTTAAAATAAAACGGGTTTTTGAACAAGATGAATAACTAGGAATTTTAACCTAGTTAGCTAATAGCCTAGAAATAACTTATAATAAGGTTAAAAACAGCCAAACTATAAGTTATACAAAAGAGGAGGGGTTAATCTTGTAAAAAGTGAAACTAGAATTAATTAAAACAAAAACCAAACACACCATTTGGTGTCTGGTTCGATCAGAAGCAGGGAAGGGCGACCCCCATCCTCCAAAACCCTAACATTCACAAAAGCCACAAATTGAAGGCTTAAATCATGTCCAAATCGATTTTCAAGAATGAATTAATGATCACCTAGTTGAAGGGATCATAAGGTATGTAAAATCTTGAAGTTTTGATTCATCTCAAGTTCTAGGTTAATTATGAAAGATCGAAATTTAGCTTGATTGTGTCATGCATGAATGTAATTAGAAGAGATATGGTGTCTAGGGATGAACCCTAGGTGAAATCTTGTTAAAAGATTTCATGATAATTATAGAGTTTATAACCACCATTGTAGGTGATTAATAAACTTGAAGAAAACTTGATAAGCCTTAGAATTGTGATCTTGTTCTAACACAAATCTGAAATTTAGAATAAATTTCAGAAATATTGATATTAAGATATATGTAGGATTGACTAAGTAAAGTTAGTTTAGATGATAATTACAAGTCATGAACTTGGTTTTGTTTATATAAAAATCTGACCCGCTGGGTGTTTGATGGAACGCCTAAGTGAGGGTTAAAATGTTAAAAGTTGGGTAAAAACGCAGATTTGGTTATTGTAGCAAATTATGCGTTAAAGCTTGTGAAAGAGTTCTAAACTTATTGTGAATTGAACTCTTTAGGCAAGGAATCCGGAACGTCAAGCGGACAAGCCGGAGGTGATACACGCTTGAAAGGTGTGCTTTAAAGGTACGTAACTACAGTTTCGTTACATTATGCTTGATTTCGTATTTTCGTTAGTAGACTTTAAATTAGCATAATACATGAAATTGGCATTTAGTGGAAGTGACAAAGATCACTAGGTAAATAAACGGGTCAAAAGGTGAAATTATCACCCTTTGACAATATCGACTAATGGTTTGTTGAGTTACATGTTTATAGGAATAAATATCTAATGGATACGCACATCGCTATTGCTTAGCGGCTACTAAGTCAAGGTATTGAAACGGGTCAATATATTGATCCGAGCCAGGTATGTATAATGATTTAATTCATCATGTAGAACTTGAGGTTTTCTAAGAGTTAAACAAGGTCAAATTGGATATTTGGTTATCTTAAAGATAAACCAAATAATTCAAGTTATAATTGTAGTGTTTTAGAAACATAATGGCTTCTAAACAAGGTTATAGTTAAAAGATCGAATTTTTGGGTCAAACAAGTATCTGAAAGTCCTATGTCGTAAAAGAAGGACCAAAATTGACCAAAATGCCCTTGTAGGTTAAATTGAACAAACAACCCTTAAAGGTTGTTTGGAAACAAGTTTCATGATTAAATAAATACTTAGAATAAGTGTAGAAGTTGAAAGATGTAATACGTTAGTCAAATAGCTCTATTTGAGTCTTGCCGTAAAATAACAATCCGAAGGGTAAAACTCGGAACATATAGATATACACATTGAAATCCAACACACAAAGAGTTGTAGTTGAAGATTACTTGATAAGAAATGTAGGAATATGTAACACCTCGAAAACGGGTTTGGTAATCAAACCACGTTTATACTAAAAGACGGGTAATTTACCTTTAGTGGTAAAAGTAACCCGGTGAATATTAGGATTCTTAAATAAACAAGAATTTATAATAACTATGAATAAATAACCTAGTTAGTTTGTGTCTTGACCCAATAGAACAAACTTGATTAAAACACCCTTTAAATAACTTGTGTAAAGTGGAGGGACTAAACATGGATAAATGAAATGAAGTTTTGGTTAAACAAATAAATAAACAAAACACACATACGTGTGTGTATGTTCCTGCGATTTTTACCAGAGCCAAAAGAGCTCTCAAGTTCCAACCCTAAAACTCAAAAATTCTCCAGATTGAAGAGGCAAATCAAGCCCAAATCAAAATCCAAGCACGAAATAGTGATAACCTCAGTGAAGGGATCATAAGGTATGTAAAATTTCATGGTTTGATTCCATCTTGAATCTTAGATGAACACATGAGAATCGAAATTTGAGCTTGCATGATCGTTGTTTGGATGAATTTGGGATGAAATCATGTCTAGGAGTAAACCCTAGACCTTAGTTGGTTGAATTAGTGCTTAAACTATGAAATTCATGATCATCCATTATGTGTGTTTAGTAGGTTTTGCAAAAACATGATGAACACTAGAATCATGATTAGTAAACTAGTGTTATTTGAACTCTATGAAGTTAATCTTGATGTTGAACTATAAAATTCGATGATTTACTTGTAAAAGATGTTAAAATATTGGCTAAATAAGTAGTCATAAACTTGATTGTTGATTTAGTAAAATTATGCCTTTTAGGTGTTTGTTGAAATGCCTAAGAGAAAGCTAGATATGGTGATTTCGAAGGAAACGCATATTTGAATGATAAGATGAATTATGCGTTATAAGACATGAATAGAGTTCTAAACGAAGTGTTGATTGAACCCTATAGGCAAAAGAGCCGAGACTTCAAGCGGACAAGCCGGAGCGGACACGCGCTTGAAAGGAACGCTCTTAAGGTACGTAACTACGGTTTTGTTACGATACGCTCGATTACGTATTTTCGCTAGTAGACTTTAAATTATCATAATAGATTAAATTGGTATTTAGTTAAAGTGACGAAGATCACTAAGTAGATAACGGGGTCAAAAGGTGAAATTATCACCCTTTGACAATATCGACTAATGGTTCGTTGAGTTATATGATTATAGGAATGAATATCATATGGATGTTTACAGCGCTATCACTTAACAGCCACTAAGGAAAGGTATTGAAACGGGTCAATATATTGATCCGAGCCAGGTATGTATAATAACACAACTCATCACATAGAATTTGGAGTTCTATAAGAGTTAGACAAGGTTAAAGTATAGATATTCGGTTATCTTTAGGTAAACCGAATAAGTTGAATTATGTTTATAGTGTTTTAGAAGCACATGAGTTTACAAACAAGAATTATAGTTAAAAGGTTGGATTTTTAGTCAAACAAGTATTTAAAGGTCCTTGTAGTAAAAGAAGGATGAAAATTGACCAAATTGCCCTTGTAAGCTAATTTGAACGAACGACCCATAAAGGTGGTTCGGAAATAAGTTTTATGATTAAATATATGCTTAGAATGAGTATAGGTAGTGAAGGATGTAAATTCTTGGGTCGAAGGGCTTTATATGAGTCTTTGCCGTAAAATGGTAATCCGATGGGTAAAACTCGGAACATATAGATATTCACATTAAACCCAATACATATATAGTTGTAGTGGGAGATTACTAGATAAGAAATGTAGAACTATAATGCTAGAAAGGAATGAAAGCGATTTCAAGCTTTAAAGTGCTTAAAATACCCTTAACGGGTCAAAATAAGCATACGAGCGAAAACGGGTTTAAATTGTGTAATAAATCTATGATTGGAACCTAATATAGTAGGTAACATTAATTTGAAGAAGTGTATGAGATATAGGAATCAAATAAATACGTCTGTTTGATAAAATGCATAAACGGGTTAAAATTCGGTAAAAAGGTAACGAGTTAAAGGCTTAGAAGTCTCAAAATTTCTTATGTTGGATGTAGGATTTTAACTCCATATGATGGGGGATCAAATTACAAACATGTATGAAGAAACGGTAGGTCAAACGGATGAGCAGATTGAAAGATACGCAAGTTTTCGTGTCAATAAACGGCAAAATGGAAAGGCTGAATGCAGGGGCCACCGTAACTTACGGTGTCACCGTAAGTTACGGTGGAGCTAAAATCTTTATGGTAGATTACCCGTGATTTACGGTGGAGAAAGTTGACATTCAGGGGCCACCGTAACTTACGGTGACCACCGTAAGTTACGGTGGAGGCCAGAATTCAATTAATCATTTGTGGATCAAGATATCAATGTTGTATTTTCCTAATTTCATTGTTATATTGGTTATTTAATTATCAAAACTGACCTTTAAGTTGGTTTTGATCACAGGTGAATGTCGAGAGTCCCGGATGAAGATTAAGCATCGAGCAAGAACCGAACACACGTTAAACAAAGCTTCCGCAACGTTGTTTTGTCGTTATTCTAAACGGCGAATTAAATCACATTATGTATATCACTTAAATTGTAAAAGCTTTTAACAAACCCGTATTTCCAATGCATATGTAATCTTAATTACATGACTGTTTTCGTAAATAATACGTTAAACCTTAATTTTTAGAACGGGTGTTACAGAATAAGATGCTAGAAATGAATGAAAGCGATTTCAAGCTTTAAAGTGCTTAAATACCCTAAACGGGTCAAAATAAGCATACGAGCGAAAACGGGTTTAAATTGTGAAATAAACCTATGATTAGAACCTAATATAGTAGGTAACATTAATTTGAAGAAGTGTATGAGATATAGGAATCAAATAAATACGTTTGTTTGATAAAATGCATAAACGGGTTAAAATTCGGTAAAAAGGTAACGAGTCGAAGGCTTAGAAGTCTCAAAATTTCTTATGTTGGATGTAGTATTTTAACTCCATGAGATGGAGGATTAAATTACGGACGCGTAGGAAAAAGAATCGGGTAAAACGGATCAATAACGAAGAAGTTATGGCCGTTTCCGTGAAATCAGGTCGTGCTGGGTATGTACAGCATCAGCTGAAGGCAACAGGCTGTGAAAAACAGGGCTAGGCGTGACGCCTAGGCCCTTGGCGTCACGCGAAGCCCCCTAACTCCGAAAATTTTTAAATTTTTGTCATTTTAACCCCTGTACTTGTTTGAACTTAATATTTGACTATCAAAACTAACTTTTAAGTTGGTTTTGATCATAGGTGAATGCCAAGAGTGCACGGATGAAGATCAAGCGACGAGCAAGAACCGAACACGATCACGAAATAAGCTTCCGCACTATGTATTGTTATTATGTTAAACGATGAACGTACACATGATATGTTGTATACTTTTAAATTGTAAAAAGTTTTAATAAACCCGTAATTTCCAATGCATATGTAATCTTAATTACATAATTGTTTTTCGTAAATGATACGTTAAACCTTAATTTATAAGAACGGGTGTTACAAGTTGGTATCAGAGCCTTGGTTTAAGAGATTCAAGTATGGTGGGAAAACTATGCTTGGACTTAAACCTTATGCTCTTAATAAAGATTGGTGTTCGGTTCGAGGCTTGATCGCAAATCCAGTAAGTACATATATGTTAATAGTTTAGCATGATAAAGTGTTGTAAACAACACATAGGGCTATCGTGTGATACACGTTACCCCAATTAAAATGACTGATATAGTTGACGAAAATACGCGCGTTGACGCGTATAGTAGAAAAAGCCTTGTGTTATAATACGGGCTATTATTGAAGTTGACGTTACTAACTTTTGTGAATGTTTTAATTGAAGGACACTCGCGTTTGAAGACGACGAGGGTCAAACGAATTGTGGGTATGATGATGGAACGGTCCGAGATATGACAAGAAGAGCATACTCATCAAGGACCTAAATCGCGTAACGATCGCAAATAAGTAATGGCAAGAAAGACCATTAAGGCAAGCATTACCAGGTGCACATTTTAAATATAATTGCACAAATAGTAATATGCAACAAATATGTAGAAATTGAAAGTTGCATATGTAGATTAAAAACTTGGAACAAAAAAATCCGAATAGAAAATGTATTCGGGATATTGTTTCCAAGAGAAATAAATAGAGGCATTACTTACATAGGGCGTGATGTGAAAACTATAAAAAGGTCATGCGTGTCATGTGTTAATCGCTTACTCTGGCCAAGTAAGTAGTTGCATATGATACCATGAACTTCTTATAGCGGACACATTTATGTCCGATGTAGTAAGGGTGGGGTGAATGGGACTAACTTAAATGGTACCCAAATGAATCAAATAAGTAAGATGTTTGATAGTAAACGTAAACGTAAGTCGGATGACGGAAGCGTATTACGTAAAAATAACGAGCCCGAGAGAAGGGACAAGGATCAAGTAAAAAGAAAATACAGACCGACCAATAGGAATGCTAAGGCATAGGGATAAAAGTTTGACTGTCACAAGTGATGAAATTCACATGGATAAGTCAAACGAATCGAATAAAGAATAAAGGACTTGATTGAATAAAAGCGATGGATCTCGCTAAGACGACCAAATAAATTAAAATAACGTCTAAAACCATATAAGAATGGTTACTTGAAAATGATTACGGTAAAGATACCCGGTGAATGGGTAGGATTTGGAAAGAATGCGTAAACCAAGAGACGGGAACGCGAGATAGAAAGTCAAAAGACTCGGAATATGAGTCATGAATAAAAGACAATGAGAATTTGCAAATAGAAATGTTAATAACTACGCTCAGCTATTTCAAAGCTAAACGGGTCAAACAAAGACTGAAGTTTGGCATTCATAAGTGATGAATGTTCACACGAACAAGTCAAACAAATTTAATAAAGGATGACACTTGCTAAAGTAAGTAAGCGCGAATCGGATAAATAAAAGTGCGAAATATTAATAAACCTATGTAAAGGAGTTATAGGCGTTAAAAACATTGAAATAAAAGAACCCGGGTAATGGGACGTAAAGAAGTACAGGTAAGAACCGGGTAACGGTAAGTGTATGGAAAACCGACGTGTAAATTGACGTTAGAAGTCGAGAAGTCGGAAAGATGATTCGAAAGAAAACAATGTAGCCTTAGACTACGGTCAAGGTCAAATGAAATCCAAAAAGTAAAGGTGAATAATTATAAACATAAAAAGGGGTGCCTTAACGCCATATGCGTATATAAACGTATACATATTGAATAAAGACTAGAATAAAAGATGATCTACGGGATCATCATAACCTACGGGATATTAATTAGTGTAAAGGTCTACGGGGCCAAAATGACCCACGGGACATGAATTGAAGCAAAGGGATCATAAGGGCCTCGCCTTAAAAAGGTGAAAAATCTAAAGAAATAGCCTACGAGGCTAAGTGAAAGAACCTACGGGTCGATAACGTGAGCGAGGAAAATGGTTAAACTTCCCGCGTAAAATAATAACACAAGGTAAAGGTAGTAGAAAAGCGAAGAGATCGTGAAAGGCCTGGTTGACAAAAGTGAGGGATTTCACTAAAACATATAAGCGGGCAGAAATGACAAAAAGGATTCACAATTATTTAAATTCTGATAATTCACAAAAAGGACAAAAATATTACCGAAAAGACAACGGAAAGGAATAAATTTTCAGACGTAAAAAGTCCCAGAAATGAGTAAAAGATGTAAGACAAGGAGAAAAAGGAAACGTTAAACTAAAATTTAGTTTTAGTAAGAAACAATGTTTTAACAAATATGGATATTACGAGGGAGATTAGAAAATGGTTAATATCAAAGAGTATGGGTCTTAACATCGATAGGTGCGAGACAATACATTCGAAAAGAAGAAGTATGATAAAGAAACGTTGATATAAATTAAACATGACGTGACACGATCACGGTCAAGAAATACAATGTGAAGTGGAATCACATTATAACCAAGTGAGCGGTAAAGAGTAACTGGACTAATAAGTCTAGTTAGTGGGACCGGTTAAGGACATTTAAATAAATTTGGTTGCTTATAATTGGTGGATTCGGTATAACTGAACCGAATAAATGAACTTGGAAAACAAAAGAAATTGTTGATAAAAGTGAAAGATTTCACTAAAGACCTTTAAACGAGTCAAGGTAACGGATTCACAAAGGGTTCGATAATATGGATATCGCTAAGTTAACTAAACTAGTAGAAATAACGAAATTACGTTATTTCAAGTTGCATTATGTCGAATGAGGCACGTAGATGTTTTGTAACCAAAAAGGTATTACCATAAATTTTCTGGTAATACTAACAATTGATTAAAATATGAGCAATGCTCAATTGATTATCGAGAGCATATGCATGGAGTTAAACTAGATAAAGTATGAAAGAAAAGGTTTCGAGGACGAAACCTCTTTAAGGGGGGTAGACTTGTAACACCCCAAAAACGGGTTTGGTAATCAAACCTCGTTAATAGTAAAAACGGGTAAAATACCGTTAGTGGTAAAATTAACCCGGTGAATATTAGGATTTAAATAAATAAATCTAATATTTATTAAAAGGATGGGAAATACTTTGAGAAAGCAAAGTATATAAAAGGGCCCGAGATTTAACGGGACTTAAAATAAAACGGGTTTTTGAACAAGATGAATAACTAGGAATTTTAACCTAGTTAGCTAATAATCTAGAAATAACTTATAATAAGGTTAAAAACAGCCAAACTATAAGTTATACAAAAGAGGAGGGGTTAATCTTGTAAAAAGTGAAACTAGAATTAATTAAAACAAAAACCAAACACACCATTTGGTGTCTGGTTCGATCAGAAGCAGGGAAGGGCGACCCCCATCCTCCAAAACCCTAACATTCACAAAAGCCACAAATTGAAGGCTTAAATCATGTCCAAATCGATTTTCAAGAATGAATTAATGATCACCTAGTTGAAGGGATCATAAGGTATGTAAAATCTTGAAGTTTTGATTCATCTCAAGTTCTAGGTTAATTATGAAAGATCGAAATTTAGCTTGATTGTGTCATGCATGAATGTAATTAGAAGAGATATGGTATCTAGGGATGAACCCTAGGTGAAATCTTGTTAAAAGATTTCATGATAATTATAGAGTTTATAACCACCATTGTAGGTGATTAATAAACTTGAAGAAAACTTGATAAGCCTTAGAATTGTGATCTTGTTCTAACACAAATCTGAAATTTAGAATAAATTTCAGAAATATTGATGTTAAGATATATGTAGGATTGACTAAGTAAAGTTAGTTTAGATGATAATTACAAGTCATTAACTTGGTTTTGTTTATATAAAATCTGACCCGCTAGGTGTTTGATGGAACGCCTAAGTGAGGGTTAAAATGTTAAAAGTTGGGTAAAAACGCAGATTTGGTTATTGTAGCAAATTATGCGTTAAAGCTTGTGAAAGAGTTCTAAACTTATTGTGAATTGAACTCTTTAGGGAAGGAATCCGGAACGTCAAGCAGACAAGCCGGAGGTGATACACGCTTGAAAGGTGTGCTTTAAAGGTACGTAACTACGGTTTCGTTACGTTATGCTTGATTTCGTATTTTCGTTAGTAGACTTTAAATTAGCATAATACATGAAATTGGCATTTAGTGGAAGTGACGAAGATCACTAGGTAAATAAACGGGTCAAAAGGTGAAATTATCACCCTTTGACAATATCGACTAATGGTTTGTCGAGTTACATGTTTATAGGAATAAATATCAAATGGATACGCACATCGCTATTGCTTAGCGGCTACTAAGTCAAGGTATTGAAACGGGCCAATATATTGATCCGAGCCAGGTATGTATAATGATTCAATTCATCATGTAGAACTTGAGGTTTTCTAAGAGTTAAACAAGGTCAAATTGGATATTTGGTTATCTTAAAGATAAACCGAATAATTCAAGTTATAACTGTAGTGTTTTAGAAACATAATGGCTTCTAAACAAGGTTATAGTTAAAAGATCGAATTTTTGGGTCAAACAAGTATCTGAAAGTCCTTTGTCGTAAAAGAAGGACCAAAATTGACCAAAATGCCCTTGTAGGTTAAATTGAACAAACAACCCTTAAAGGTTGTTTGGAAACAAGTTTCATGATTAAATAAATACTTAGAATATGTGTAGAAGTTGAAAGATGTAATACGTTAGTCAAATAGCTCTATTTGAGTCTTGCCGTAAAATAACAATCCGAAGGGTAAAACTCGGAACATATAGATATACATATTGAAATCCAACACACAAAGAGTTGTAGTTGAAGATTACTTGATAAGAAAAGTAGGAATAAGATGCTAGAAATGAATGAAAGCGATTTCAAGCTTTAAAGTGCTTAAATACCCTAAACGGGTCAAAATAAGCATACGAGCGAAAACGGGTTTAAATTGTGAAATAAACCTATGATTAGAACCTAATATAGTAGGTAACATTAATTTGAAGAAGTGTATGAGATATAGGAATCAAATAAATACGTTTGTTTGATAAAATGCATAAACGGGTTAAAATTCGGTAAAAAGGTAACGAGTCGAAGGCTTAGAAGTCTCAAAATTTCTTATGTTGGATGTAGTATTTTAACTCCATGAGATGGAGGATTAAATTACGGACGCGTAGGAAAAAGAATCGGGTAAAACGGATCAATAACGAAGAAGTTATGGCCGTTTCCGTGAAATCAGGTCGTGCTGGGTATGTACAGCATCAGCTGAAGGCAACAGGCTGTGAAAAACAGGGCTAGGCATGACGCCTAGGCCCTTGGCGTCACGCAAAGCCCCTAACTCCGAAATTTTTTAATTTTTTGTCATTTTAACCCCTGTACTTGTTTGAACTTAATATTTGACTATCAAAACTAACTTTTAAGTTGGTTTTGATCATAGGTGAATGCCAAGAGTGCACGGATGAAGATCAAGCGACGAGCAAGAACCGAACACGATCACGAAATAAGCTTCCGCACTATGTATTGTTATTATGTTAAACGATGAACGTACACATGATATGTTGTATACTTTTAAATTGTAAAAAGTTTTAATAAACCCGTAATTTCCAATGCATATGTAATCTTAATTACATAATTGTTTTTCGTAAATGATACGTTAAACCTTAATTTATAAGAACGGATGTTACAATGTTCATCTTGTCAATTATCGAAATCGCATCGTTTACCATTTAATGAAAACCCCAAACGAGCATCTCATGCACTTGATCTTATTCATTGCGATCTTTGGGGTCCCGCACCAATTACATCCACCGATGGTTATAGATATTATGTCATTTTCGTGGATGATTATTCTAGGTTCACTTGGTTTTATCCATTAAAATTCAAATCTGATTTTTTCCAAACACTTGTGGCATTCTCAAACTTAGTACAAAATCAATTCTCCACCACCATTAAAGTTTTTCAAAGTGATGGAGGAACGGAATTCACTAATAACCAAGTGCAACAATTTTTTCTACAAAACGGCATTCTTCATCGGCTATCTTGTCCTCATACGCCACAACAAAACGGTAGAGCCGAGCGAAAGCACCGTCACATCACCGAAACAGGCCTAGCCATGATGTTTAATGCTAACGCTCTGGCAACCCTATGGCTCTATGCGTTCACCTCCACAACCTACATAATAAATCGACTGCCCACCCCTCTACTCGAAAACAAGTCACCATTTGAACTTATTTTCGACCACCCACCATCCTATGCAAACTTTCGAATTTTTGGGTGCCGTGTATTTCCTTACCTTAGGGATTAGACCAAAAATAAACTTTTGCCACGAAGTATTGAATGCATTTTTCTTGGTTATAGTCCTCGATATAAAGGCTATAGGTGCCTTGACCCTACTACATCTCGCATCTACACCACCCGTCATGCGAAATTTGATGAAGAATCATTCCCGTTCTCTGGCAACTCTTCTCCAATAAATGATGCCACACTTATTCTTTCAAATTTTGATGACACCTTACCCTTACCCAGTTCATCAACATCGCCCCCCATACCCCAAACCCAAACAACCATTCCCACCTCTACCCACTGTCCAACTTGTCCAACTTCTTCCCCTCCTCAACCGGCCCAGCAACAAGAAGAGCCCACACTACTCCTTTACACTCTCCAACCCATACCACCTCATTAACCCCTCCCTCTTCACCTACTCCCACGGCCCACACTCCTGTTCAGGCCGAAACCCCACATATGGACCAGCCCGTCCCCACTCCGCCACAGTCACCTCAACCAAATGTTTCTCAACTCATTCCCCCTCCACCCGTCAGCTCCTATCATCCGATGACCACAAGGTCAAAATCTGGGATTTTTAAACCCAAACATTTTATCACTCTAGCCGATTTTTCCCCTCACACTCTCCATCATGCGCTTCTTGCCACCACTGTTCCTAAAAGTTACAAAACTGCACCTAAGAACAAACAAAGGCTAGAGGCCATGCATCACGAGCTTCATGCTCTTCATTGTAATCATACATGGGAACTTCTCCCACGACCCCAAAATTCCAACGTTGTTGGCTCCAAGTGGATCTATCGCATCAAATACAAAGTCGATGGGTCTCTTGATCGATACAAAGCCCGTCTGGTGGCTCAAGGATTCACGCAAATTCCTGGCTTAGACTTCTCTCACACCTTCAGCCCCGTTGTCAAATCCTCCACCGTTCGTGTTGTTTTAAGTCTTGCCACCATTTTCAAATGGAATCTTCGTCAACTTGACGTTAATAATGCCTTCCTCAACGGGAACTTAACCGAAACCGTCTACATGGAACAACCGCCGGGCTTTATTGACTCAAACTTCCCAAACCATGTTTGTCGACTCAAACGTGCCTTGTATGGTCTAAAACAAGCACCTCGTGCTTGGTTTCAACGCTTGAGTGCCTTTCTTATTTCTCTCGGTTCCGTTTGCAGTAGATCCGATCCATCCTTGTTTGTCTACAACAAAGATACTAATCTCATTTACCTTCTTGTCTATGTGGATGATGTTATTGTCACGGGCAACAATGAAACACTAATCAACACATTCACATCTCGTTTAAACACCGAGTTCAAACTCAAAGACCTTGGTTCATTAAGCTACTTTCTTGGTATCGAGGTTATTCATTCATCCGCTGGTCTCTTTCTCAGTCAAGCCAAGTATGCATATGATATCCTTGCCCGAGCCGGTCTTCTTGACTCCAAACCCGTTGCCACCCCTCTATCTTCCACTGATTATTTCTCCACTCACGGCACACCTTTCCATGATCCCACCTTGTACCGATCTCTCGTGGGAGCCCTTCAATATCTTACTATCACTCGACCGAACCTATCATATGCAGTCAACCAAGCTAGCCAGTTCCTTCATAATCCCACCATCTCTCACTTTCAACTTGTCAAACGCATTTTCCGCTATGTTAAGGGAACTTTATCTTATGGTCTCACATTTTCTACTCCTACTAACACTACTCTTGTAGGATATTCAGATGCTGATTGGGCACGCTGCATAGAAACACGGCGTTCCACCTATGGCTACTCTGTCTACCTTGGCGGAAATTTGGTCTCATGGAGTGCAAAGAAACAACCTACTGTGTCTCGCTCAAGCTGTGAATCCGAATACCGAGCTATGGCTAACACCGCTGCAGAAATTGTTTGGCTGTCAAACCTACTCAAAGAGCTTCATGCATTACCAACTACAAAACCCACCTTACTATGTGACAATAAAAGTGCAATTTTCTTAAGTCAAAATCCGGTGGCACACAAGAGAGCTAAACACATTGACATTGACTGTCACTTCATTCGTGAGTTAATCTCCGATGGTCGTCTTCAAACTAAATTCATACCAACCAAGCTCCAAGTGGCCGACATCTTCACCAAGAGTCTTCCAAGACCCCTGTTTGAACGCTTCAGAAGTCTACTTCGTGTCGAACCACCACCGATTCGCTTGAAGGGGGGTAACAGAGGATAAAAAAGGAAACAATTCAAAAGGAAACAATTCAATATTTAAAATTATGATTTAGTCAATATGTATTTTTAGCTAGAATATATTTCTCCTAGAATAGTGGTGGAGACCCTCGTGTATATATTGTTGTGTTTGTAAATGTATTATCAAGGCCAATTATCCTCACAGGGCCGTCATGGACCGTAAGACTTGCAAGAAGAGATTCTCCAGATTCAAACGCGGCAGAAGCCGCAACTGATCTTCCAAGACGGAATATGAATTTAGGTGAACTTATCAGCAACTTTGCTAAGGCCGGAGGGTGTGGGGGCGCCACCCCCGCCAGGTCAGCTGCTATAGCGCCCCGGGGCGCTATCCACCCACACCGCCGGAATTAATGAGGGGGCGCCATACATGGCTCGCCAACATGGTAACAAGGGAGGAGGGGGTTATCAGCTGGGGCCCACTTGTTTGCACCAATCAAGTTTTTTTTTTTTTTCTCTATAGCGCCCCTAGGGGTTATACCACACCCTCCATGTTAAAGGGGGGGTTATAAAGCCACTTGGCTGACGTGGCGCCTACGTGGCGCTGAGGTGTCCTTTATAACCCCCAACCCACACCCTCCAGCCTAATAAGGGACCTAACACAAGAGAAATGGTCGCCTTATCAGGTTAGAACTCTTTTAGTGTAATTCCTTGATAGCATATAACGGATTTTTGTTTGTTTTTTTCCTTAAAATGTGACTTTAATTGCATTGATAAAAAAGAATGGAAAGTGGGACTGCTGATTGTGAAAGTTAACAAAAGAATAGAACAAGCTATCTTTGTAAAGAGAATAGTGTATGCATTACAAATGACTACAACGATGGGTATAATTGTCGTTGTGCTTCAGGGTACCAAGGTAACCCGTACCTCTCAAATGGCTGTAAAGGTATGTGCTTAGTCAAATACACATTACAAGATTTCAGTAAAAGCACACACTATTGAGGACAATTTTTTTTAGATATCAATGAATGTGAAGGAGCTCTACATGATTGCACATACGGTTGTGTTAACACGAATGGGAGTGATAGAGCCGGATTCGAGATGGCTAATCTCCAAAATAGACAAAGCAAATAGAACTTGAAAGTAATGAATGTAAAATAATTTGTTCTTCAAATTTCTTCTCTGCCATTCTCAATTAACAAACAACCTTTAAATACTAAAACAAATGCATAGAAAGGAAACGTGCATGGAGGAACATGGGCCACTAACTACTAAATGCATGCATAAACTAACCACTAACTAATCCCACTAACTGTGAAATATGAAATCAACAATGCAATAAAAAATAAACGTGGGCAGAGGTGCATAGAGACGTGGGTTAACCGGGTCAAGTCGGGTAGACCGTATCAATACCCGCCCCTTTAACACGGGTCGTGTCCTCACGACCCACAGCGGTCCATGGCGGTTCCGTTGGTGGTTCGAACAACAAGAATTGAGGTGTTTTGCAACGATGGCCCGGCTGAAATTTTTCGTCACAGTGGAAGCATAGACCAGCGGCTTTCTTAGCGTGCATTTCTGCTTGAGTGAGGCGCTTGAGTGGAAGAGATGATGCAGATTGTGGGGACGAAACAGATCCAACAGTGGACTCAATGACACCGGCAGTGAGCTTGTCTTCAATTAAACGAGCTAATCCGTAAGTTTGATGCAACGTGTGAGGATGATGGATTGCTAGTTCGCTTTGAATGTCCGGTTTAAGTCCGGAGATGAAACAATTCTTTAGTGTCTCGGGAGATAAACCGATAACCCGGTTAGCGAGTCGTTCAAACTCAGTTTGATACATGGCAACGGTGGTCTTTTGCTGGAGTTTGAAAAGAGTCGCCTGGTGATTCTCGTAGGAAGAAGGACCAAATCGGAGTTCCAAAGCTCTTGAAAATTCCGGCCAAGTGCCGAGTAACCTATTGTTCGAGAGATACTTGTACCAACTTAGTGCGTCACCGGTGAAATAGAACACAGCTAGGTAGAGACGTTGGTTCATTGGAATGTGGTAGTAGTTGAAGTAGTTATCGGCTTGAAAGAGCCAATCTAACGGGTTAGAACCATCAAATGTAGGTAGCAGAATTTTGGGAGGGCGGGGCTGGTTGTTACCGGGTGGGGGTGGTGGTGGTGGTGGTGGCGGTGGCGGTGGCGGTGGCTGATGACCGGGTGGTGGAGGAGGAGGTGGTGGTGGGTTGGACGAAGAACCGATCTCGAAAGAGGTCGTTTCCTTGTCCTTGACAAAGGCGGCTAGAAGCTTGTTACTAACTTCCAACTGCTGGTTCATGGTTGCCTGCAGGGATTCAAACTGAGCCTTGGCCTGAGCAGAAGATTCGACTACGGTGGTGGCATTAGTTGAAAGGAACTGATCGAACCTCTCAAGTAGAGCCTGCAAGGGGTCGTCAATGGTGGTTGTTTCTTTGCGGGGAGGCATGACGGAGTCTCTCAATGAAAGCACCAAATGATAGAGCCGGATTCGAGATGGCTAATCTCCAAAATAGACAAAGCAAATAGAACTTGAAAGTAATGAATGTAAAATAATTTGTTCTTCAAATTTCTTCTCTGCCATTCTCAATTAACAAACAACCTTTAAATACTAAAACAAATGCATAGAAAGGAAACGTGCATGGAGGAACATGGGCCACTAACTACTAAATGCATGCATAAACTAACCACTAACTAATCCCACTAACTGTGAAATATGAAATCAACAATGCAATAAAAAATAAACGTGGGCAGAGGTGCATAGAGACGTGGGTTAACCGGGTCAAGTCGGGTAGACCGTATCAGGGAGCTACAATTGTACATGCCCCTTAGGTAAGAGCGGTGATGGTAGAGATAATGGAAGTGGTTGTTCTTATTTAAAAGCTGCTAATTAGTCACTTGGAAATGCCTTATATATCGGTGAGTATAAACAACACATTTTTCTTGGAAGTAAATCGCGACTCAGAAAGAATAAAGATTGTTGTTTTTTATTAAAAGTTTGGTAACCGTCAAGTGACAAGATACCATGGTTTATATAATCCTAATAATGCAAATCATCCGGGTCACAATTCGGTCGAACCGGTATGACATGCATATGTAATATACATTATCATAAGATACAAATACTATAATTCTACATTATACACACACACATATACATATATATATTCTAATAACTTTCATATAACTTCTACATGTTATGTTCTAATCTTGACTTAATGTTATTATTACAATAGCCTAACTGTAGTTATATCCTGAGCATTATTAGTCTAGACACCCAGAAAAGAGTGAAACTAGCTAGCGGCTTAACAAGATACCATACAAAAAACGTTTTTCATGAGCTATTCACAACTTCCTGTTGTAATAACTGTGTTCCATCTATCTGCAGGCATCGTCACAGGTACTGTAACTTCAGTTCTGCAGAAGCCATTGCTCATATACACTCAACCACATAAATCATTCATAGAGACATTAAATCGTCAAATATACTTTTAACCGATGACTACACTGCTAAAGTTTCTGATTTTGGGATCTCGCGATTCATTCCTTTGGATCAGGCTCACGTACAAACATTGGTGCATGGGACTCTTGGGTACAAAGATCCTGAATACTTTCGATCGGGTATTTTGACAGAGAAGAGTGATGTGTATAGTTTTGGCATGGTGCTCGTGGAGCTGCTTACAGGTAGAAAAGTCTTTTCACATGACGGAACTGAAAGTGACTTGGGTTTGGCAATGTTTTTCGTTTCATCACTGGAAAACGGTTGTTTGATACAGATTCTTGATGATCGAGTGAAGAAAGATGGGATCGATGAGCATGTTAAATGCGTCGCAAAGCTTGCGAAAGAGTGTGTCGACCTAGAGGGAAAGAAAAGGCCTAACATGAAGGAAGTGAAAGAGGAACTTAACCAACTGAGACATTGTATGAGTATGACAACATATCTTTCAAGAAACTATAAAATAATTATAGATCAGAAGAAAGCTAAAAGGGTCTAAATTTGTTTTGTAAGAAGAATCTGATGTATATATGATTATATAATATTGCATGAAGTTTCTGAAGAATAATTTTTTACATAACACGGGAATCAAGCGGCTCACGGGATCATATTATAGCATATATTATATAAATCCGATAACAGATCATATAACAACTCATAAGTTATCCTCTATTGATGATTAAAGAAGCTGTTGACCACTAAAAAGCACCGTTGGTTCGTTGATCTTTCACAATGAGCAACCATAGTCATCACTTATGTCCATGTCTTCAATATCCGAACCATCCAAATCATCAAAGTCTGTACTATCACCAAGAAGCTGCTCTGATCCATCATGTAGTGACGCAAGACGAGTTCTTGCCTCTTGTATTATTGACAATATTTCATCGACAGATTGATTCGTATCGTTTGAACGTGTGTTGTGAGAGCTTGCATCACCCATTACATCTGTAGGCAAGTTTTTTAAGAACCATGGGTGCATCTGGATTTCTTTAATGGTAATTCTCTACAAACAAAAATAAACGAATAAGATCATTAAAGATAGGTAATTACTCCATGACCATTTTGACCCAAACAGACTTTGACCCATTACCCAACCCACCCATTTTGCCACATCTACAGTCCTATATATGTGATGTATGAGATTATACCTTTTCAAGGTTTGGCAACAAATATCCGGTAAAGAAGATGCCTGCATTCCAATGAAATTTCTACGCTATCCGGAATCATGTATTGAACATCTCGACTTGGTGATATATTCATGCCCGGTATTATCGACTCCGCCGCAACGCACGGGTCTCCCACTAGTATACAATAAAGTCGTATAAACACAATCCGTGTTGTGAGTCTGCATAGCCTACTTTTTGCATTTGTAATAAAAGTTAGGAGAAGCTTATGAAATACAGCTAGTCACGATTGATAGGGTTATTTTTGTGATTCCATTTTTATTATATATTAATTTTAAATTGCAATAAATATATGATTTATAACCAAAGATGCTGTTGGCCGGGATGATATTAATGCAGTTTTTCTTTCATTTGGGTAGAAAACTAGAAGATTTTTACTTTGGGACCATCGGATTTTATATATGATTTAATGACAATTATGTAGTTTATTTATGTTTTTTTCGTTTTACACAAACAGAAAATGAGATATGTGACTAGGGTGATAAGACTAGTGGGTATGGAGAGCCTCATCCCTAAGGGGATGGGCCGCCACGTCACCGTCACGTAGGAGTGGTTTGAAGAGTATGGACCTAGGGGGGTGGGGGATGAACCCCTTTATATATATATATATATATATATATATATGTATGTATGTATAGATGAGTGTGTGTGAGGAGAGAGGAATGAGGCCAGGCGAGATCGGCTGCTGGGTGACGGAAAGGACGAGCCGGAGGAGTGGGGGACGGTGTGGGGGACCGGCGCCGGGCCAAGCCAGGCCTCAGCCGGCCCCCATACGGTGTTCAGCGAATGTAACATATGTTACACCAAAACTTGTTTATATTTTTTTAAAATATCTACTAGGCGTTTTTTCGATTTTTTTTGCCCAAAACTCTTAAAAACGTGTATATTACGTGTGGTAATTTTTTCAAAAAAAAAAAAGTCGGGAGCTTTGAGTTTTCCGGGTTTTCTCAATAAAAGTGGTTTTCTTTTTATCTTTAGCCTATATATATATATATATAGGGCCAGAATCATTTGAGAACCATAAATATTTACAGAACTCGCAGAACTCCTAATAAACAATCTTTTTATTTATATATTTTTATGTTTAGGATAATTTTATCATTTATTATGTTTATTTTTACGATTACATACATGTTAAGAGTAATTTTATCATTTTTATATATAATTTTATAATTACACATATGTAAACTAGTTTTTTTACATATATGTAATTAGTTATGACGCATATATATAATTTAGGAAATTAAACATATGTAAACTACTTTTAACATGTATGTAATCAAAGAAATACATATAATAGATGATAAAAAGATCCTAAATATAAAAACTTATATATAAAATGATTGTTTATTAGGAGTTCTGAAAATTCTGTAGTTATTTAGAGTTCTGAAATATATATATATATATATATATATATATATAACAAGAATTTTATAACTTAGGTATTTTTATCATAGTTTAATATATATAAAAATATTATTTATGTAACTAAAACTTATTATATAAACTAAAAAATTTATACTATAAAAATAAGGATATGTTATGGTTCAGGTGACAACTTGACAAGTGGAAAAAAAAGTGTGTTATGTAAATGTCACATGGGCACCAGGGGTTTTCACATTTCAATGTCAATATTTCTGTGTTATGTACACATGGATAATGCCCTCATCTTTAGGCGTTTTACGGCATATGTTAGTCCAGTCAGTAAATGGGTATTATAGACTGTTTTTCTAAAATGGGTGTAGTGGGGATGTAGGCATTGTGAGACATTATGTTAAAATGGGATTTTTAACCATTAAATAAAAAAAACATTCAGAAAATGTTATTGGGCAAACAAAAACCATCCAACCTTTCATTGGCCAAAGAGATCGAGCACGGCGTGGAAAAAAGAACGCCAAACCAATTTTTTTTTGAAGAAAACACCCACGGGGGCGGTTCCAAGGCGTGGAGGGACGTTTTTTTTGGGGGGGGAAACGCCCAAAAAACGCCCACTACGGGTGGTCTAAGGCCTAAACCTGGTTGTGATAGTGTAAAATGTAAACAAAGGGTGATATTGTAAAATCAAAAAAAAAAATTAGGGGCATAAATGGACACATGGTGCAGTCTCACCTCATTGTTCAACTCATCCCTACCTTGCTGTGGAGAATCCTATTACCTCGCTTGCGCCGCTTCTTAGTGTCGGGTCGTGGCAGTGTTAGCTCCTGTCGTCCCACTCCGGTATGTGAAGTTCAGACTTGAGCTCATTTAAATTTTGTTGGATTTGAACTCTTAGTAAGTTAATCTCGAGTCACTTATAAGTGACTCAACTTCTTTACACCCCAATGTGTAACAAAGCTTAATGTCATGGGGTTACTTTTCGACCCCCGTGTGGCGTCCCCGGGGACAAGCCAATCCATCCCGCTTCTTTGTGTGGGTCACTGGTTTCGTCCTGCCTTGGACTCATCAGGAGAGCGGCGCCAGCTCTCGACCAGTGGTGCGTTCGTCGTTTGCACGACTAGGCACGTACACCTTTTCATTGACACTGACTCCGTCCCTTGATAAAGTCCCGGACTAGCCAGTAACCTAAGCGTTCAAGCACAGCCCATAGCATTGCGATCTTCAAACATTTGGCCCGTGACACTCTCCCACCACCATTTCATGCACATCCTCGTTGTAACAACTCTCATCAAAAGTCATATTTATTATTATCCAATAGGAAACCCTAATTAAGACACCCAAGTGATTCTGCACAAACCCTAAAATTTTCAGAACAATCAGAATCAGGATCAGGGCCCCTAAAAACTCTGGGGGGGTAAACCCTAGTTACGATTATCTTCAAATCTCGTTGTCAAAATTGAAATTTGCGAAACTATCAACTCAGCAGGCCTAGTCCCACACGTGGCAACCCTATGACAATTAGGTGTCCCTTACGGACCGTAAGGAATAAGTCTTACGGTCCGTAAGCTAAGCAAATTTCGTGTATAAATAGAGGGCCTTGGGACTTGAATTCAGGAGTTAAAACGACGTAAATTCTCGCTACAGGCACTGAGTTACGTTCTGTTTACCACAATTAACACACACGGATCACTAATCGACGCCGCAATACAGGGTAATAACTCGATCGCTGCTACGATTCAATGTCCGATCGATTAAACTATCCAATGGATGTTTAAGTGCTGCCCACATTAGGGTTTATGCTTTGTCATTCGTCGTTAATTCGATGGATGTTTAAGTATCGCACTTTGTCATTCGTTGTGAGGGTTGATCTCGTGAGTTATCGTAAATGCTGTATTGATTACTAACCCAGAATTGTGTGCCTGTTATTAAATTTAGGTTAAAAAGGCTAATCAGTAGGCTAGGCTCTGCTCAAATTAAATCTGCAATGTGAGTCATTCTCTTTTTATCAACTATTTTACAATACCTCAAATTATTTTCAAAAATTACAGGGACTAAGTCGTGGATATCTTGAATTACTGGCTAGTGGGGTATTGTGCACGTTACTAATTTTCTCCCAGTTAGGTTCATTGACCTACTAGGGATAATCATCACTATTTAGGTTCATTGACCTAATAGTGGTATGACCATCGTCACCATTGTGACACGGCGCCAGATAAAAATAAGATAGAAGCCATTGTAATCGCCCTTATGCTGTAATTAATAACTATGCATCATTTTATGTAAATAGAATGATTCACTCAGTATTTCCCGTTGACAAAATTTTTTTCAAACATGTTTCAGGTGATCTGTTATGATCCAGGAAAAGTGCCGTGAAGCACTACAAGCTTAAGAAAGTGGCTCAGGATAAAATAAAGAAACATGTTTTGTAAAATAAAAGATTTCTTCGTGAAATCAAATGATTGTAAATTACCGGGGGTTTATCCCGCGTTGTGAAATAAAATAATCGGGAAATATTTCAGTTTTAAAAAGATCCTGATAATAAACTTCCGCTGTTAAACTCAATTAATTAAATACCACGGGATTTCTGTCCCGCGGCTCCTGAAACGGGTCAAACTGGGTCGGGGGCCGTGACACTCGTGCATGCTCGCCGTCCCATACCAGCTCGCATACTTGACAATGCATGATCCCCCTTATGTTGAGCATGATTCACTTTGGGAGGGCAGGACACCCGGAAGCACATCAACAATGATCTTCTGTCGTGCATGTTCAATATAGTACGTCAGTTTTGGTTTTAAGTGGCGCTGACGTCCGCCGCATCGGATTAGGTGCCGAGGATTCACCTTGTTTCAGGAATACGGGGACCTAAATAGTTGTAGCAGCTTTCACAAAACTTCCTTTTTACGGTGCTGCTTGAACCGTAGATTTTTTAACATAACACGGAGGGCTTCACTGCAACTATACTTGAGCGGCTCTCACGATCCCATACTCGCGGAGTACAAAGACCTTTGCCGAAGCAAACCCATATTTGGTCTTCTCCCACCACCATTGCTCAATCATACTCTAAATGTTAAGCTCATTTGGTTAAGAGTCACGTTCCAACGTATCCGAGAATCGTTCTGCTCTGATACCAAGTTGTCACGGGGTTACTTTTCGACCCCCGTGTGGCGTCCCCAAGTCCCCGGGGACAAGCCAATCCATCCTGCTTCTTTGTGTGGGTCACTGGTTTCGTCCTGCCTTGGACTCATCATGAGAGCGGAGCCAGCTCTCGACCAGTGGTGCGTTCGTCGTTTGCACGACTAGGCACGTACACCTCTTCATTGACACTGACTCCGTCCCCTGATAAAGTCCCGGACTAGCCAGTAACCCAAGCGTTCAAGCACAACCCATAGCATTGCGATCTTCAAACATTTGGCCCGTGACACTAAGCTAACTTAGTATGAAGAGTGGCAGGAAATAAATGCTTATGAAAATATAAATTAGTTTAAAGATTAACAATATAAATGTTTAGAAGATAACGTATAATAACGATTATTATAAATAATATAAATGTGAAATTCGTTTTTTGTTTTTTCGACGACTAATGCTTTAACGTATTAAACAAATAAACAATGCGTATTTTTAACAACTTTGGAACAACTACTAGCGGTTTCAAATTTCTCGCCGACTAATTCTTTAGCGTATTATACAAACAAACAATGTATATTTTTAACAACTTTGAAACAACTACTAGTGGTTTCAAAATTTCTTTTTTAAATAACGCGCATACGTTTACAATTTACAATAGTATCCAAGAATGGAAAACGGTACAAGTGTGGCCTATAAGTCGCAAATATGGACTATGAAGTGATGCATTTAATTTCAATACCAAGTTTTTCTAGACTTCTTTTAGGTCTGCCAACTAACTAGTTCTCTGATGAACCATAAGTTATATATATATATATGTATAAAAGCATGTCAAACGTATTTGATCAATAATAAACATCCACCAAACACCATGAAAGATGTTTGACTATATCAAAGGTCTATAAACATTAAATGCTCATGGAAACATACATTCTTTTTTCTATCACAAATTCACAATCTATATATGTTGGAGAATCATAATATGAACTCGGGCATTCACAATGTCTTTTAGTTGACATTAGTGACAGAGCATGAACGAAAACTTAGTGGGGGCAGAACTTTTAAAATCCAAATCAGGAGGGATCAACTCTTAAATCCAATTATATTACACTACAAATAAAAAAGATCAGAAATTTTCTGTAAAATTAACACTACCTGCGAAAAATCGGTGGTAATATTAGATTGAACCGCTTAACTTACTAAATATGGTTTCGGGAACATGACAATAATAGACGGGTTGGGTGGGTCCTCTAGAATGGTCGGAACCAACCAAGTTAGATGGGTTCAACTATTTCAATGTCTTCCAACAATTTATAAACATTAAATAAATAAACTAACTATATATAATAATATATATCAAAAGTTGGCTGACGTTGGTTTTTTCTTTAGGCTTGTCGGCATGGGGTTCGTCCCCGGATCATCCTGGGTCGGCGACGGTCCAAACACCGTGCCGCCCCCCCGCGTCACGTCCTCCCCGTCCGCAGCTAGACGTTTGCGACGAACCATAAATGGTGGGGCCCAATTGAAAAGTGACCGTTAAATAAAAAAAAAAAAAAAAATTCAATTTTCATTTTCACTTTCAAAAAAGTAACGGTAATATTATTATTATTTATAAATTTCAATTCCATTTTCACTTTCATTCACCAAACTAACCACAACATCTCATCCCTCTCTCACATAATTTTTATAAATCTTCTTCCACTTTTATAAACCTTATACTTTAGCATGGATCCTTTCAACAACCCGAGCGACCCGAACAACCCGAACCGAAACGTTGTCGAATGAGAAAATCCGAATTTCCGATGAAAAAATTCGGCTCAAGGAATGGGAAATAATGATGATGAATGTCGAGGACGAACCCGAGCCGAAACGTTCGATGTTGAAAAAACTTCAAAACGACATCATGAAGAAGCATAATATTATTTAAGTCTATGTTTTTTTTAAGTCTTTGGTTTTTTTTTATTAACTTTATGTTTTTTTTTATTAACTTTATGTTTTTTTTTATGTTTATGTAATGTGGTTTTATTATTAATGAAAATATTTTGTTAGTATATTTGTTAAATGTTAAAAAAATAGAAGATTAAAAAAAATAAAAAAACATAAAAGTGGTGGAGGATGATGACTAGGACCAACTTAACCATGCCCTCTAGTTTTGGAGGATGGACCATTCTTGGGAGGATGATGACGTGGCGCCTACGTGGCGGATCATCCTCAAGGATGGTCCATCAACCATACCCACTAGCCTTAGAAGACAAAGTCCATTCCTCTATCCCATCAGTTGCAATCAATCATAAACAAATGATGTAATGTCGTTAAATGAGCAAAACAAGTTTGTTACTTTGGAAACATAGTATTTTGTTGAGTATATTGTATTAATATTTCATAATAAAAACTCTATTTCTACCTTTCATAAGACTTTTTCAAAGTATAATTAACCAAAATTGGCCACAATCACAATTCTCCCAATGTAAAGAAACAAATTATCTTTAATCACTGAAAGGCTTGTAGTCAAGCACTCTAGCAGTGCCAAGGTGTATGGAAAACGCGTCTCTCTCTGTAAGGTTGAGAGCTCATATCGTTTAGTAGACAAAATGTGTAGATTTAAAAATAGGATTTGAAGATGTGTGAGTATCATAAATAAGACCTCTCTAATTAAAGGATCAATCACAATGAAAAACTATTCAAATTCTAAACAAGAGTTTAATTCAATGTTTTGTAAGTAAACCGGCGATCAAACTAGCTACCTTACTTGTTTACTAGAAGGATTAACTTGAAAAAACGAATGAAATTGTAAATAATTTATAGGTTCACACGTATATATGTATTACAAAATATGAAACTTCTTGTATTTTGGCATAGGGTTATAGTGTTAACAAAATATAGAAGATGAAATAATATATGAATCAATACATATACAAAAAAATATAAATTTTAAATTCTTGGTTTGTCACTTCAGTCATCATCATCATCATAAATCTCACCAATAACAAAGTTAATGTAGAGTCTCAGGAAGGTAAAATGTAGACAGTTTTACCTCTATCCTGTAGTAATATGGAAGCTGCTTCCAGTGAGACTCACGACTCGATAGTAGTTTTGCATCAAGCCTTAGATCTAAGGCACATAACACTTAGCAATCGGGACAAAGACCGATTGGTGCATGTACCCCTTGTCTTTCGGCTATCAACTCCACCACATGATACATGATTAACCTTCCGTCGGTTTTAAGGTTATTTTTAAGAAATTAGTAAAATAACATTAAAACTAATGCAATTTCAGTTTTGCCCCCTGAGAGTTCACGCATAGTGGGGCGTTTGTCACTTTAATAAGTCGAATAACTAAAAAAACTAACCGAAAGACCCAAATGAAAGCGGTTTAAAATCAATTAACCGGATCAGTTGTGTGGGCGGTTTCTAATCCAATTGGCCGATTCTATCAAGTTTTGATAACAATGGTTCATTTTTTGACATTTTTTTAAGGAGTCTTGCCTCAACTAAGCTTTGCCACAACTAGGCTTGCGTTGGGTAAATGCTAGTATATGTTCAGAAACATGCCAAAAGAGTTGGCAATTTTTTTAGAATTTTAAAATAAAGTTAGTGAAGGATCCCCATGCTATATATTAAAACTATTATCTTTTAAAAAATTAGGTTAACCATTATTATGTTACTTTTTCTTTTCAAACTGATAGTAAATGATATATGAAACATATTCGCTTCATGTATTGTAGATGGTTGATACTATAAAAAACTAATACTATTTTTATTTTTCCCACATGGAATTATTTCTTATTACAAAAATTTTGAATGGCACTTTATCAAACTTCAATTAATATAAGAGTTACATGTCTTTATATAAGAAAACAAAATTTATAACTTTGTGTATTTTAGGTAGTTTTATTGACTTTAATTTACGCTACTGGATGTGGAGGATGGTAGTCCCTTGAGGATAATCCGTCATGTAGACGTCTACGTCGGCGGGTGTGGGGGATGAGCCTAATGAGATGGGCATAGAGTGTGGGGATGAGCCCCTTTCTATCCTAATGAGATGGGCATAGAGTGTGGGGATGAGCCCCTTTCTATATACATATGTATGTATGTATGTATGTATGTATGTATGTATGTATGTATGTATGATAAAAAAGAGGGGTCCATCGTTGGCATCTTAGACGGGACAAAGGGGACGGGGACGGACCAAAGGGGGCGGTGTGGACGCCCCTTGACGGGCCTCGGCGACCCTGGAACGTCCCTCACACCCACTAGCCTTAAAAGTATAATTTAATGAGTTTTCTTGTACTTGTTACAAGTTGTACCTGATTTTGTATGAAAAATAAGTATATTAGTCTTTTATGATACTATCCTTAGATAAAAAAAAATGTTAAATATAAAGTTTCAGTTTGCAAATATAAGTCCATGGATAAAAATAAAAATGAACTATTTACAAGTTGAAGGTAGATCTGAATTTTAACCAATGCAAGTTGGATTTAAATGATTTATTCATGGGTAATTAATATTATTGGTTCAGCCCACAATATAACTTGGGCAGTATATCTGTAGCTCCAAAACCTTGCACGTTGGGGCCGTTGTATCCTTACATAACCATTTAATGCATCTAAATGTCATAAACACATGTAATGTATTTTTAGAAATAATTTATAGTTTGGTTTGTTAGGTTTGAAATTAGAAATAGTATGTGAATGTTTTAGATCTATGTTTTAGAAACCGCAATCCATCCAATCAAACATATTAGCGGTGTTCACAGTCCGGTTTAGCTAGTTTTGACAAACTTTTTCACTGAACTGCTAACTATAGATTTATGGAACGATAAACCAAACCTGCCAGTTTACTGTTAGTTTAGCAGAAAATTTGGTTTAAAACTTTTTTTAACATGATATAGATGATTCATGATTATAATAAATATACTAAACTCTACGTTTAAAAAAAAGGCAAATTGGATTTAAATAATCCCAACTCACTGTTATTGGCCAATAATAATCCCAACTCATTTAATCACCAATAATAATCCGAACTATTCACTTTTGTTTGTAAAATACTCCCAGTTAAAAAAACACTAACTAGGTTAAAAATTTGCTGATGTGGCTTGCCACGTCACCTGCCACATCAGTTGCCACGTAATCGAAAATGCCACGTAGACTGCCACATCAGCTGCCACGTCATCAAAAAATGCCACATCAACTGCCACGTCATATGACACATCAGCTAAAAGGGCCACATCAGCAAATTTTTAACCTAGTTAGTGTTTTTTTAACTGGGAGTATTTTACAAACAAAAGTGAATAGTTCGGATTATTATTGGTGATTAAATGAGTTGGGATTATTATTGGCCAATAACAGTGAGTTGGGATTATTTAAATCCAATTTGCCTAAAAAAAATAGTAAAAATTGGTTAAAACCCAGACCGAACCGTTAAAATTGTCTCAAACCACCGACTTGCCACGGTTTAAGCTATTAATCGGTTTAAACCGGTTTTTAGAAACCCCTACCAAACACGTCTTCATGTCATTGACAAAGTATTTAAGTAACTCAAACTACCAATTTGTAAATCTAGTTAGGATTCACTTAATTGGATGAGACACAAGCCATCCCTCCAATTGAACACACCTCTAAGGTTGTAGGCCAAATTAGTAATTTCACATCTTCATAGTTCATACACTAGCCCACAATCTTTTTGTATAAATTCCCATACATCCCCTCTATCTAAACCATGCAACCTCTTTCTAACTTGTACTTTTCTAAGTTGTACCTCGTGTTTTAACACTTGTACAATCTTAAAAAAAATGGAACACTCCCTCTTGTCTATCCACCGGCGGTTGCAAATCATTATTTTTTCGCTCCTTTCCTTCGCCTTCCTACTCCACGCCACCCACCCGATCGCCGCCGCATTTCTTCGCTTCCTCACCGACCACCTCCTCTTAACCGCGGTCACCACCTTGACCGCGGTTATCCTCCTCATCCTCCACCTCGGGTCCCGCCCCCGCCCGGTCCTCCTCCTCAACCACTCCTGCTTCCAACCACCACCGAACCGCAAATGCTCGTACGAACTCGCTAACAACTTTCTCCTCCATGGTGCCCGATTCACCACGGAGGAGCCGATTAAATTCATGAGAAATATCTACTTCAAATCCGGGTTGGGAGACGAAACATATGCACCGCCTTTTATGTTCGAAAAGGATCAAATCCCCACGTTGAAAAACGCGGTACAAGAGGCGGAGGAAGGGATATTCTCCGCCATAGATTCCCTACTGGCGAAAACTAACTTTTCGCCAGAGGAAATCGACGTGGTTATTGTTACTTGTGGGAGTTTTTCACCGTCACCTTCGCTTTCGGCTCTTGTTGTGAACCGGTATAAGTTAAGGCCCGATGTTAAAACGTATAATCTTAGTGGAATGGGGTGTAGTTCCGGTGTGCTTTCTATTGATTTAGCTTACCGGATATTACGCGGCGGTGGCCGGAAAATTCAGAATGCTCTTGTTGTTATAACGGAGAGTATTACGTTGAACTGGTACGTTTTAGTAATTGTGTTACGTGGGTTGTTTTTTTTTAATATATGTAGTATGGGTATTGTTAGTAATAGTTTCGTACGTTGGCTAAAATAAGGCTTGTTTTAGAAAAGATAACCTAAAAGTGGTTGTTAACCTCGTACGTAACTAGTTAAAAGATTTGTGTTTTTTTAACTTAACTTTTTTTTTCAAAGTTACACTTGTAAGGATTTATATATATATGCATGGGAATCAAGAAAATTTAAAGTTCAAAATACTTGAAAAAAAAGCAAAAAGATGAAGAAAAGAACATGTTTTTTTTTGAAAAACCTATTCTGACTTTTTTTTTCGGTTATAACCGATGGAATCGTCCATTACGATACATAAGAAAGATAAATAAAAAATTGAAAGGCTCTATAAGAAAAGAAGCCTCACAATATTTTTTTTTTTATACATGCCAAAGTGATGGAAAACAAAGAATGTCTTTTACATATCCTGCGAGTTTGTCAACTTTTGGAGAAATGATAGCGAGAAGGATATCGCTGTCTACATTAGAAAAAATCTCCCCTAGTTTTATGGGAGTTAAAGTGTCAAACATCATACTACTAGACGAGCAAATCTTAGAGATCTCTAATTGGAATTATATGAAAGATGCTTACACTGGCGGATCTAAGAACTTTTTTCACTGGGTTTCTTTTGGTAGATTCTCACTATTTTTTTTTCCAAGTCATACAAGGTTCTCACTAATTTTATCCATTTTTTTCAAACTGAATGGGTTCCTGTGAACCCACAAAAGTGGCCTAGATCCGCCCCTGGATGCCTACATTAGTGCCATAGTGGCAAAACTAGATGTTTTTAGTTGGGTCAACATGAGGTTCTCTTCGATACTTCTTACAACTAGGGGGCCAACACATATTTTGTTAAGAAATTTTTTAAGATTTTATATATAAATATACAATAACCTCTAGTGATCAAAAGAACATCGGACCCTCTTGATCCCCTCTGGTGGTTCAGAGTCTTGAGACCCTAAGTTCCAGGTTTCCACAATTGTAATTATATAAATCTCACAAGAGGTTTTGTCTTAACTTCAGGTACGACGGTGAAGAAAGATCGATGCTTGTAACAAATTGCATCTTTCGGGTTGGTTGTGCGGCCGCAATGATCACCAACGACCCATCCCGGCGGACCGCAGCTAAAATGGAGCTTATTCATACTCTTAGAACCCACCACGGGGCAAGCGACTCATCCTATCGTGCCGCTTTCCAAGAGGAAGACGGGAAAGGAATAACCGGGGTTTCACTAACCAAGGATTTAATAAGAGTAGCGGGCCTAAACCTTCGGCAACACATAAAGATCCTCGCCCCGCGAGTCCTGCCACTGAGTCAACTCGTGCGCTATGTTTACTCCGTGTTGACAATGGCTATGTCGGGTGGACAATTAAAACCGACCGTGCCTGACTTCACTACGGCTTTCAAGCATATATGTGTGCACACGGGTGGGAAGGCGGTGATCGAGCAAGTGGGGCGAGTTTTGAAATTTGATGACTCGGTGACCGAACCGGCCCGAATGACTTTGAACCGGTTCGGGAATACATCAAGTAGTCTAGTGTTTTATGAGTTGAGTTATTTTGAAGCAAAGGGCAGGATAAAAAAGGGTGATAAAATGTGGATGATTGCTTTCGGAACCGGGTTCAAAGTATGTAGCTTAGTGTGGAAATGCATAAGAGACCCGGAACCCGAATCCGATAACCCATGGAATGATTCAATACATAAATACCCATTGAAAGTATGGTAAAAATTGTTTTTCAAAAAGAAAATCAGATTGACAAGATTTTAATAAAAAAAAAAGATAGTGTCAAATTTGGAAAAACTTTGAAATAACATTTATATGTGTTTTTTTGTATCTATATGTTAATTAATGAAACTAAAATATGATTCTTGAAAGCTTTTAGAGTTAGGGTTCTCTATAGAACAAAGCTACTTTTGGTATCATTTTATGTTGGGAGTTTCATTTTGAATATTGTATCATATACCAAATTCAATTCTAATGATGTGTTATATATTTTATATGTAATTTGGTCCATAATCAACATTTATGCTTTGTAAGATATAACTATTTGTTTGATGGAGGTTGTTTACGGTACAATCCATATTTATTATACAAACCGTAAGAACAGATACTAGCACTTAAAAAAAGTTAAATTAGCTAATAGTAAAACAAGACATGCATAAAAGATTAGGTTTGTCTAACTGGTTTCGTTCTTGGATTTTTCTTTAAGTAGTAAAATCGGCCAAATGAGTTGAAATTAAAAAAAAAATGATTTTGAATTAAAATATCTCAAAAAAAATAGAATTTAGAGGAATTAAATTATGTAACATATTTAGCCGACAAACAATCATCAATGAATTCACACACATCCATCATTATCGGTCACCAACACGACCAATATCACTTTGTATAAGGATTACAAGCTACTACTTGTCATGCAACATCCATCCTTGCCGTCACCACCTATTGTCCTTATGGTTACGCTCGCAACGCAATGTGATTAATATGTGGTGACATCCATGAAGGTGGTGGTGACGAGCGACATGTGATGGTGGTGGTGACTGAAAACAAATCTCTAAAGGTTTTGTGATTTTGTACATTGTTTTCCAAATCTTGATGTGTTGTTTTATGTTTTTCTTTGAAAAGAATTGGGTATTAACTTTTGATGTGAAGGCTTAACATAAGAGTTAACAAAACTGGTAGGGTAACATGAGGTTGTTAAAAAGTAAAACTCAAACGTAAATGTACGAAACAAGTTGTTACTAACTCTACAATTCAATCGTCAATTATATAATATGATTATTTACATGCATATTTTGAAAATTACACACACATCTACACCAAATAAATAAGAAATTGGTTGTGGAACATATCATAATTGTGTAAGCTTAATATTTTTATGTCTACTTCTCTTATTTCACAATTTGTATTCTATTCAGAAAGGGATGGCGGCGCAGTTTGTTGCTCGTCTACCTGCTATTCTTATGTAATTTGCCCTGATGATTGGAATGAAAACAGTATTGTGGTTAAAAAAAAAAAATTTTCTTAACTGAAAAACGTTAATTTTACTACTCATATTTTATCTCAAAATACCGTTCAATAATTCCTAAATCTTCATTAGTTGCCATTAAATATTTTCCTTATTTAACTAGCGTAATAGTGTAATACACAGGTTTCAAACCATATATTGGAGGATCAAATGAGAAGAAAATCAATTTAAGAAGAAAATTCTATAATGGTAAAATATTAAGAAGAAAAATTGTATAATGGTAAAACATTAAATAGTTTATAACTCCTTACATTAATTATTGGGATTTTTACATATTTTCCCCTCCTAAGCTGCTTTATTACGTATTTCCCCAAACCATAAAATTAATTACATATTTCCCCTTCCTAACTCATATATATTACATATTTCCCATTTTTATTTAAATGACTTTTATTTATGACTATTTTACCCTTAATGAACTATTAAATGTATATTTACATATTTCCCCATTCTTTACTGGTGGAGGAATCACCATATCTGTTATAAAAAGAAAACGTGTTCAAAATACGTACGCATACAAAAATAGAAATTCAGTAACAATCTAATTTTGTGAATAAAACACACAAGTGTCTCTCTCAAGTATTTCTTGTATCATCGTAATCCAAATATCAGGCAAAGGAGGTGGTTAGACTTGGTTAGAGACATGAACAGAAATCCTTTGTCATATGGGCAATTAGCCAAAAAAACTAAGCATTGCATATTTGCATGATTCACTATAAATGCTGCTTGCATCCGAGCTATTAGAAACACTTAAAGAAGCCATCTTTGGAATAAAAAGATACAAATAAATAATATATCGAATTGAATCTGTGGTTGTTTTTTAGGGTAACCCATCGTGTAATCTTTTATATATAGGATGATCATTAAGCATGATCATTAAGATTAGAATGAATATTGTGGGCATGGGTGAATGGAATTGAGGGTAGGGTTTGGGCGTGGTGCTGATTACATGAACATAAATGCAGATGAGTTATTTTGAGGGTAATTGGGTAAATTCTCAAAAAAGGGGGAAATATGTAATTGATTTTATGGTTTGGGGAAATACGTAATAAGGCAGCTTAGGATGGGGAAATATGTAAAAATCCCAATTATTCTATCTCTAATTAATTAGTCAATTTCATTTTATTCTACACACATAAAATTTTATCCTACATATATCCTACGGATTATCGAATTTTATACTACACATGTCGAAATTTATCCTACACTTTAAATTATTTTTTTTAAAGTATAATCTTTGAAAATAAGTTACAAATTTAATATAGTTAGTTATTAAAGAGAAAAATTACAAATTAAAGATCTATGTAAACACAAATATTAAATGAAACAAAACTAGTGAAGTTGACAAAGTTCTTTTGTTACCAAAATAATCATTGAATTTTAACCGGCTCCAAAAGTGCGGGCATCCAACCGGGAGGCCTAAGCCCACACTTAGCCCCTGGCTAGCTATAAAAACGAGGGCTATGTCTTTCGAGGGGGGGGGGGGATACCCATTAATACCTTAACTCTCACCAATCATACAGTATCACATCACTCATTCCATCCACTAATCTAAACTATCAAATTTGATGACATTAATACCCCTCGCTACGACAACCTCCACCAATCCTGCAGTGCCACATCATTCATTTCATCCACTACCCTAAGCTAACCAATTTAATGATACCATTACCCTAAACTACCTTTCTTATTAAATAAATCAAGAATTTTAATTTAGATTATACAAAACATTCAACTTATTTAGAAAAAAATTCCCTTTTATTAAATTAATATATTAAAACAACTACCCTTCTGTTATAAAAATTAGTTAAAAACATACAAAAATCAAATCCTAGCCATCACTACCTCTCCACCATCAAAACCTCAAATACCCTTTTACCTGGGGTATTCAAAAAATCCATATCAAAATCCGAAATATCCAAAAATCCGTATCCAAAATATCCAAAATTTTGGATATCCGAAAATCGGATTATCCGAATTTTTTTATTCGGATGTGGGTTTCTAAAATTTTCAGATAATCGGATTTTCCGATATATGAAAACTAATATTTTTTTTAAATATATATATATATATAGTATACGAACACTATGTTTAGTTTGAAATATAGTAAAAATTGTAAATAATCGGATTCGGATGTGGATTTATAAAAGTTTGTTGTTATTAACGTTGAAATTTTGGAAAATCGGATATAAGTTTACTTTTAATCTATGCACGAAACGAATTTTTTGAATTTTGTTATGACGTCAAATATTCGTTTTGATATCCGAACCCGTATCCGAAATTTCAGATACAAGTTCGGATATTAATATTTAATATCCGAAATTTTCGGATATTCGAAAAACGAATAATCCGATCTTGAACACCTCTTCTTTTACCACCACCACAATTTGCAGGTAGGGGAATATTCGATGTAAAATTGCATTTTGATGGAAATTTTTAACTGGTGAGTGATAATTATATAAATAAAAAGCAATATTAATTGGCCAACGGTCAAATTTCAGACAAGCAACCACACTTCACCTTCGGCTTCACTTGGGGCGGACCCGTATAGAGTGGGTCGGCATCCCTAAACCCCAATCTTTAACAAAAAAAGATTAATAGATCTGATGTATTAAATGTTTCAAGGACTCCATAAAAATAATTAGCTGGACACCTCTTGTTAAAATGGTAAATCCCCATGTTTGTAAACAAGAGGTCACAAGTTCTTCTCTTATAGAACTCAATTTTGGTTTATTTTAAATCCAAATGAAAACTAGGGTAAACAAAATATATATATATATATATATATATATATATATATGGGAGGGTTTAAATGAGAACACCTATTTTTTGTGAGAACCATGAGAACAATTCTCAGCCACTCATTTATATTCCCTTGTGTTTAATTAAAAAGGTTAAACTGGTAATTATGTTTAACCTTATTCCACTATCATACACTCACCCTTCTCATCTCTCCTTTCATCTTTCAGCCACCGCTCTTCCAATCTTTCCCTCATTCTCTCCACCACCGTGCCAGATTCATCCAATTCCTATCTTGAAATCACAACTTTCAAGATCTAACACAACAAACAAACAAATCAACATCAACAAAAATTAACCCTAAAAACCCAATTCCAACAAACAAGTACATAATTTGTAAGCAATTCTTCCAGAAGGACTGTTCATTGCGGCCCATTCAGTCGACAAACCAGAGTTATTCCTCAAAGCAACCACATTTATCACTTGAGTTCACACAAAAAAAAAACTTTGTGCACCGATATAGAGTTTCTAAACCCTAAAACAGCTCGTAACACTCGTCGTTATGGTGAAAGGAGTTTGGTGTAACCAAGAAGAAGACCTTCCTCACATACGCTACTACAAACACTGGTCACAACTGAAAGGTATTTTAAAAGTTCTCTGATTGATAGCTTCAACTGAAAATTTGTATATGATACGTATTGATGTTGTCAACAAATTGGGTGTTTGAAGCATTCGGTATTAATTTTCATGTATCTGTCGAAAATCTCTTTCAATGTAATCAATTGTTTTGATTTTTTGTTGAATTTAGGATTTGTTAGTGATTGACGTTATAAAAGTAAAGCCTAATATTTAGTTTTTACATATAGTTCACAATTGGATGAACTGTTTTGATCTCTGGTCATGTTTGCTGTAAGTAGGGGTGCAAACGAGCCGAGCGGCTCGCGAGCTACTCAAGATCGGCTCGAGCCTGAGACGAGCTTGAGCCTAAAATAAAGCTCGTTTGTTTATCGATCCTGAGCTCGAGCTTCGCATGTGAAGCTCGTTAGGCACGTCGACCCTTATCGCGCCTTAGTGTAAACGGGCCGAGCTTATTTAAACTTGTTTACAAGCCGACATCGAACCTAAAAATAAGCTTATTTAGTAAACGAGCCCGAGCCCGAGCTTCACTTATCGAGCCCGCGAGCCTAAAAAGTCTATTATTTATATTATTGTTATTTAATATATTAATTAATAGATAATAAACGAGCCGAGACTGAGGCGAGCTCGAGCTTGAGAAAATACCAATGAGCCGAGCTCGTACTTTGAAAACAAAGCTCGAATCGAGCCGAGCTCGAGCCCGAGCTCTCATAAGTTAATCGAACTCGAGCTCGAGCCTGGTCGAGCTCGGGCTCAGCTCGGCTCATTTTCACCCCTAGCTGTAAGAAACATTTTTTTTGTTTTGATCCTCTAAAAGGAACTAGTTGTTGGTTCGTTGATTTTTACCCGCAAATTAGCAGTAAAAAATAGGATGATCAGGTGGTTAGTTGGTGTGTAAGAAAATTTGTTTGATTTTGATAGGTCATGAAGTTAAAAAGGTATGGTTTCAACACTTGGTTTGCAATCAAATTATTTGTCAAGAGGTTAAGTGTTTGCTTGATTTCTAAGATTTAGATAGAAATTTGAGAGATTTAGTATGTATGTCGAGATCCTCTCTGCATATTTTCATGCCCTCTACAGGCATTTGTTGATCAATAAAATAAGAAATGAAATTAAGGTATTAGATTTTCATAAACTAATGTTTTTTAAACGAGAAAGCAACGTACCCTCTAAATCTACTTCAAAACTTTTACACCAATATGTATATGACGGGACCAAAAGTCTCACCACTTGAGGTAACACCTTACTACACTCATTGACACTTACTAATATATAATTTTTAAGAACTGAAAGTGAGAGGAATTACATTTTGTTATATTAATAACTAGTTAATCTATTTGTTGTGCCTATGCATGAATCCAATAGTCCAACATTGAAGTTTATTCAACAAGCAACTAGCCATTGTGGAATTGGTAATGCCCACACACCAAATCCACTAGCTTAATGTTCAACATATTTTCTTTATTTTATCCATAGTAAATGTTAGTTTTATGTACACAGTCACTACAAATTCCTATTTATCCTTATTTTCTTTTTTAATCAAGTGTCGTAGCTTCTCAGCTGCATTCAAATAATCTTCATGTTATTTGTTTTATAATTGAAATATGGATTGACATGTTACGCAACTTTTTTGGTTGTAAAACGTTATTTATGAAAAAGCCTCGATTTTCTAGTTTACTTTAGCCCCCTGAAAAGTTGATCTGATCCTTGACAGGAGATACGGCGGTGCAAACGCTGGCTAGGGGATGCTTGATACTGCAAAGGAGGTGATGTGTGCTGTTGATGCTTGGCAATGCGACTAAAATGGTCAAAATCCAGGACCAACTTTAAGATACCAATGGTGTTCCCGTTCCCATATCGCTGAAAATAGAAGGAAAAAGATGAATCCTAGTGGTTGTAGTATTAACACTAGCAACAAGTGTCAAGCAGTGACTTCAGTGGGTCAACTCTTTAGTACTAATGGTTCAACAATGATAATGAAGTTGATGAAGCCTAATAGTACCACCAACCAAGCAACTAGTCATAATGATGTAGAAATCAATATATGTGTAAATTGTTCATTGTCACATATCTATGTATGTTTTAAATGTATGTAATTTGTCATATGACACATGTGTAATACTAAACATATATATAATACTTTTAATATACACATGTAATATGAAAGCATGTAAATTTTAAAGCCAAAATTTATGTAAATCTGACATTTCGAACACTAAAAATAAGTTGTCAAACAAGATGCAAATATGCATATTTCAAACACGAATGTTAATGTGCATTATTAAGTGTTTAGTCTTCTTACGACCATACATAATATTCAAAAAACATTTATGTTCCAGGTAACAAAAATACAAAATATCAGGTCTATTTGTTGCTCATTCGACCAAGTTTCCAAGCTTTCCACGACAACTTTTCTTTGAATTTGTTTGCGCCAGGAAGAAGTATATTTTAACCTTTACAAATGTTGTTTCTCTAACTTCTTTGTATGTATGATGGTCAACACTTCTCAAGTAGTACACAAGCATGCACATCTGAAACATAAACAAATGGAATAATCAGATAAGGTAATTGCGATTAACCTTCATATATATGATTTACACATGTGTAAACCTTTATATTTATACCTATTTTTTAAAGTATTATGATTTACAGTTGTGTAAATCTTCATATTTATGCTTATTTTTTTAATTATTATGATTTACACATGTGTAAACCTTCATATTTAAGCTTATTTTTTAAAAGTATTTTGATTTACACATGTGCAAACCTTCATATTTGTACTTATCTTTTAAAGTAATATGACTTACACATATGTAAACATCCGTATGTATGATTTACACATATGTAAACCTTCGTATATATGATTTTCACATGTGTAAACCTTTATAATTATGCTTATTTTTTAAAGTATTTACACATGTGTAAACCTTCGTAATTATGCTTAGTTTTTAAAAGTATTATGATTTACACATGTGTAAACCTTCATATATATGATTTACGCATGTGTAAACCTTCATATGTATGCTTATTTTTTGAAATTATTATGATTTACGCATGTGTAGACCTTCGTATATATGATTTACACGTGTAGAAACCTTCATACAGATGAATTACATATGTGTAAACCTTCATAGAATCATATTTATATTTATTTTTTAAAATATTATAATTTACACATGTGTAAACCATCATATAGATGAATTACATATGTGTAAACCTTCATATTTGTTCTTATTTTTTCAAAGTGTTATGGTTTACACATGTGTAAACCTCCATATTTATGCTTATTTTTTAAAAATATTATGATTTACACGTGTGTAAACTTTCATATATATGATTTACACATGTGTTAAAACATGTGGAAATCCCGTTACCGAAACACGATTCGAACATAATTCCCCTTATCACTAAATGCAGTCACATTGGAATTTCCGAATTAATCGCGTCAATGATTACAAGTATGGATCAATTACCACAACCAGATGATTTACACATGTTAATATTGTACTATTTATTTCATTTGTAAACTAGAATCTGATTGTAACATCAAAATGCAACAATGCATTTCAAATTCTTAATAACAATAATCTTTTGATACTTTACGTCTAAACAATCATTGTTTGGTTCAAACAAACTATCAAATTCAGGCATTTTTTCTCCTAAAATGACCACAACTATGGATCAATCACCACAACCAGAACAATTAATATAAAACTTCAGATCTAATATTTACCTTGAAGCAACCAGTTTACAAACACATACCTCTCTTCAAGTTGTTGTTCCTGCAAAAATCATGCAACCAGAGAATCCCTATCTCTATCCTTTCTACCTCTTCTCTCATCAAACTCTTCACCATCCTCCTCTCTCCTCAACGCCTCCCCCAACTTCTCCAAATATGCCTCTGCCACTCTCGTTCGCTTCTCCGTCGTCGTCTCATCTTCCTCTGATTTAATTCTGTCACGCCGCCGCCACATGTTTGCCGTTGTACACGTCGGAATCACAACTTTGAATGTCGTCATCATCATTTTCAAAGAACACGTCTAATTGTCCGGTATAAACCGCTTGAATTGTATATGTTATTTCAGTCATCTGCCTTGTCTCCGGCGTCGGCCTTGGGGTTGTGAGCTAATCAGGAAAAATGTAATTTGGGGATTTACGACTTATGAGATGTAAGGGCTTTTTATATGTGTTTTTACTATAGTGTCCTTTCTACTCTTTTATGTTATGTTCCCTTCTCATTTAAACCCTCTTTAATCTTAGCCCTTAATTTAGGATAATCTATGGATGGAAATTGTTCTTAGTGTTCTCACAAAAATCATTGTTCTCAAGATAACCCTCCCCTATATATATATATTTTTAAGTTGATGCTCCCCTTCAATAGATAAACACAATATTTTTTAGTCTTTTAACTTCAGTTTTGCTTTTGTTTGGTTGTCTAAGGATTTGTGACTAGGGATATTAAATAAGAATAATATGTAAATCTTTGTGTGGTAAGACTTGAATTTAGAAGTTGTGACTTAGTTTCTTAGAACATCAATTTTAGGACTCATTATGCAACGGTCATTAATTTTTTTTTTTTAGAATTTGTGACTTTGTATTGTTTTTATAATTTGACGACATCGTATTTTTATTACGTGTTTTCTAACATGTAATGATTATATATTTTTTTGTTATAATATTGTATTTTTTTATGTTCCTCGACACGACCCGAACGACGACTGACCTGAAAATTCTAACATTTGGTTGTGAAATATCTTAACACCGAAAAAAGTGGACCATGGTGGAAAAAAAAACCTAGGTCCGCCACTGGCTTCCACTACCCCACGATGTTACCCGATTAACCCTACCCGTACGACTGGCGCTGGTGTTGGCGGTCGAGTAGCGGTTACCCGGATGGGTTTCGGTGAGTGATCCGACACCCCCCCCCCCCCCCTCCATCACAAGTAGAGGAGGACATAAGGTGATTGGCAAAAATCGTGTATTAGAATTCTATATTATTAATTTGGTAAACAGAAGTAGGTGTAGACTGTAGATGACTTTGACTAGTTTGGTTGTTTTCCTAAAACCAAATGCTGAGGGACAACCTCTTAGCCTTTCAGGTGCCGATCTGCTAGAAACAGATCAAAATTTGGCAACCCAATACACAAAACCTGGCAAATTTATATAACATTTAATTATAAAGATTAACATGAACATATAAAAATGCCATAAACAGAAGTATGTAATTACTAAGGTGTGGGTCCCGTTAGGTAGGTTGCATTGACCAAACTTGTAATGAATACTAAAGATGTGCTCTTGGTACTTTTCACTGTTCATACTTGGTTGTAAATTATAAAAGTTTGGTATTACTTTTGTTGGTTGGTTAATATGACTTGTTCCATTCTAGCTTAGTGGCGGAGCTTAACCAAAAGTTTTGAGGGGGCGAAAAGTCATGGGATCTAATTTATATATTGTATACATATTTAGCCAAAATAATTGGGGGGGGGGGGGGGGGGATCCTATATAATTTTAAAATTTTCGGACGAAAAATAGAAAATTTTACACTTCTACCCGAAACATTCGGAGGACGGGTGCATCCCTCACTATATACTAAGCTACGCCCATGGCTACCGTTTTCAACTCTATAATTAAATTAAAATCATTATATTCATCTCTTTTTCTCATGTTATTGGTCTTGTCGTATATAACTTTCAAAAGTTACTTGTTCGCATTGTACTTGAGAAGAGTCATGCGGCACAATTACTATTTGTGAGTTCCACATATGTTATTGGTCTTGTCATATATAACTTTGAAACTTTACTTTTGCAAACAATCTTTTTGGGAGAAAGAAAAATACTAACGAGGTATGACCCGGATCGGCTAACCCGACCCGGTCATCCCCTATTATTTTATTATAAATATTCAATTACACATGTTTATTCTAGAATGTTCTATTCTGTATGGATAAACCACGTAACCAAATCCCCAACTTTTTGGGAAGATCATGTAAATCCCTAACTTATCGGAGCTCATCCTAAGTTAATGGAAACCTTAATGATAAACTATAAATAGAGGTAAACATCAAAGGTACGAATCATCTTACTCTCGTATACTCTCTCTCTCTCTACATTCATACTTTCTCCTAAACCGAGACTTATTCACACGCCGGAGGGTGGTTACAGGAATAACCCCATTCCTGTAACGAGTCCTAACGGTGTTCTATTTTGCAGTCAGCTGTTCGGATCGCCAAAGAGTTGAAGTCCTAGCCGGAGCTTAACCATAAGGTCAGTGTTTCTTCATCGGCGCCATCCGTGGGACCTTTCGGTAACAATAACAAGACTGAACCCAATGGCAAGCGATCAGAACACGGCAGTAACACCAAGTCATGCAATGATAACCAGCAACCCGTTGCTGGAGACGAGTCCTGTTACCACTATGCCGTCTTCACCTGCTGTAACCAGGTCTCTCGACCTAGAATTTGAAGCAGAAGCACCACCACCAGGTTTTGCAGTCACCTCTGCTGTTTCTTTTGGGACGACAGTAGCCGACCCCTTTCCATACACCTTCTTGCACTTCCGGTCAGTAGTACCAACCACAGCAGGCACCAACGCCTCTACTCCAGCGTCAACCATGAGTGCACAGACTATACGTCATAGCACTATGCCGGTTATTACATCTGTAAGCCCAAGTATTATTACACCGCCCATGAGCACGGCTCAATACTATCAGCCCTCGGCCACATACGCCATGCCTCCTCTGTACTCGACAACACTAACAACGGCGTTGTCCACTCCACCACACCAGCCAGTCGTCATGCCTGCGGGGATCATGAATGCCCCGGTTACGCCGGAGAATCAAGCTTACTTCCCAAGATACTACTATGCGCCCCCGTACGGGTATTTACCCCCATACAATACCCAATCATATACTCCACAGATGGCGGCACAAAGTTATACGCAACAGTCGCCATACGCGGCTTACATGCCACCTTGGTGGACTTTTCCAACATCACAGCCGGCTTACAGTCAATCTCCGCCTACAGCGGAACCAATGTATGACAGAGGAAACACATCTAGGCCTCGTTTTTCTCCAAGAAGGGGCCCCAGCTCTACACTGACCATCACCCCGGCTCAACCCCCTATTACCCAGGGAACCAGCCAGGGCGGAGCAACCCCTCCAGTACAACCCATTAACGTTGAAGAGGACGATCTCACTAGACCTTACAAACCAGTGGACGCTACTTTCAAGTCGAAGTTCACCAGAAGGATAGCTAAAGCTCCAATTAAGGAAAAACCCAAGATGCCTCAAACTGTGGGCAAGTACGATGATCTAGGCGATCCTGATGACCATCTTAATCTGTTCAAGAGTGCTGGGGAAGTAGCCTGTTGGCCCATGCCCCTCTGGTGTACAATGTTTGTCCAAACGCTGGTAGGGGTAGCGCGGGTCTGGTTGGATAGTCTACCCATCGGGGAAATCGATAGCTTTGAAGATCTAGAGGCCAAGTTCACGTTGCAGTTCAGACAACAGAGAAGGCACACAAAGGATCGAAACGAACTCCTACACATTCGTCGGCGAGACAATAAACAGTGGAGAGTTCTATCGTTAGATTCAACAAAGAAAGTCTGGCAATCCCAGGTGTCACAAACGATCTAGCGTGTGGAGTTTTCCTACAAGGGGTAAATGATGACGAATAGTTAAGGACGCTCTATGGAAGGGATGGTGTACCTCCCACTATAGATGAAATCCTGAGGATAGCCAAGGTATATGTTACACAAGAAAAGACTGTTGCAGCCAGTCATGCGGCTAACAGAAAGAAAGAAGCTCAGAAAAGCCAGGATGATAGAGAGCAGCGGAGCTCTAAGGGTAAAGGTAGAGGAGACCGGTACCAAAAAAGTGATAGAACAGACTCGCGGTATGATAGATCTAGAAGCACATACTGAAGAAACGAGCCCTCTTCTAAACCGTGGTCCGACTACCCTAACTTGAGCAAAACGCTGGTAGAGATCCTGGCCTCTGAAAACCTCAAGTTTAATCCTCCAAACCCATTGAAGAACGCTCCCAACAAAGACCCTAGTAAATACTGTGAATACCACAAGGGGAGCGGCCATGATACCAATGATTGTTTTCAATTAAAGAAGCAGATCGAGTATTTCGTAAAGGCGGGTAAGTTGGCTCACCTGGTTCGAGACATAAAACAGGGCCCGCCCCCCATCAAAAAAGAAAATGATAAAGGGGTAGGTAAGAGACAGCGAGAGCTAAACATGGTGTACGCCGATAAGGGAAAGGGGGCAAAACGGAGTTTTTCCACGCTTGAACCCTGGATGCTGGCAACCATGACAATCGAACCACGCGTAGAGGATTTGCACCTCACCACTGACCCCCTAATCATATCCACCGCGGTAGGCGATTATAGTATGAGGAGAATTCTGGTAGACACCGGGAGTTCTGAAGACATCATTTATGAGCATTGCTTTAACAGAATGCAACCAGAAGATAGAAAATTACTCGAGTTAGTACACGCTCCTATTAGGCTTCACCGGAGAAAAGGTCGATCCAATTGGCCAGATCACTTTCCCAGTTACATTCGGACAAACCCCCCGGGAAAGAACAATACTCCTCATGTTTCTTGTGGTGCGCACTGAGTCTTACCACAACGTAATCATTGGAAGGTTTACCCTGGGAAAACTGGATGCCATAGTCTCCACGGCGCGGGGGTTTATGAAGTTCCCTACCCCGCGGGGTATTGCAACAGTATGCCGAGATAAGCTGAGAGAAGTATTGGATACCAAACAATGCCGTCATGGACCTACCGGCGCCATCGGCCCGGAAAGGTGGGTCTTAAGCACACACCATCCGGAACAAACTGTGACAATAGGGGATAGTCTTCCCCCGAGGTCAAAAACAAACTAAAACAGTTGCTGAGAAGGAATGCCGACATCTTTGCTTTTGAACACTCTGACATGACCGGGATACCCCGGGATAAGGCAAAACACAAGTTAGCAACACTCTCGGACATTAAACCAGTCGCACAAGGTAAACGTAGCATGGCTCTTGACCGAAAAGAGACGGTAGTCAAAGAAGTACGAAAGCTGGTTGAAGCAGGAATTCTTAGAGAAACAAAGTATCACACATGGGTATCAAAGCCTGTAATGGTCAAGAAACCAGACGGCACATGGCGGATGTGCATCGACGTTAAAGATTTGAACAAAGCATGCCCCAAAGATGTTTATCCGCTGCCTGAGATGGACTTCAAGGTTGACTATCTGGTCCCTTATAGGTACAAGTATTTCTTAGACGCCTATAAGGGTTACCACCAAATCAAAATGTCCAGAGAAGACGAAGAAAAACCGCGTTTCATACCGATGTGGGGATCTTTTGCTATACCAAAATGCCTTTTAGTCTGCGAAACGCCGGAGCTACTTACCAGCCACTCATGGACAAGGCCTTCGAAAAACAAATCGGCAGAAACTTGGAAGTATACGTCGACGATTTGGTGATCAAGAGCAGAGAAGAAAAGCAAATGCTCGAAGACATCGAGGAGACTTTCCAGAAGCTGAGAGAATGCAACATCAAGATCAACCCCAAAAAGTGTTCGTTTGGGGTAGAAGATGGTAAGTTTTTGGGGTAGTGGTCACCCGGGATGGTTTTAAAGCTAACCTGAAAAAAGTAGTCGCTATAATGCGAATGCCCTCACCCAAAACTCTAAAAGAGGCACAAGCATTTAACGGATGCCTAGTGGCGTTAAACAGGTTCTTGGCAAGACACGCCGAACGATCTTTGCCATTCATAAAGACGTTAAAAGATTGCCTTATCAAGAAAAACTTCAAATTGACCAGCGAAGCGGAAGAAGCTTTGCAAGACATGAAGCGGTTCATCGAAAAACTACCCATGTTGACAGCACCATACCCAGAAGAACTACTAAAAATGTACCTGACGGCAGCTCATAACGCGGTAAGCACGGTACTCATGGTGGAAAGAGATGGAAAAAAAACACCCATATATTATATCAGCCGAGTTCTGGCGCGACCCGAAACGCGGTATCCAACACTTGAAAAGTTGGTGTTGGCATTAGTCCATGCTACCCGACGTCTCAGAAGATATTTTCAAAGGCATCGCGTACAGGTCTTAACAAATTACCCGCTACAGCAGATTTTGCACAAGCCAGAGATCTCCGGAAGATTGGCTAAATGGGCAATCGAATTGGGATCCCTAGATATCGAATATCGAAAGCGAACAACAATTAAGGGACAAGTGATCGCCGATTTCTTGGCTGAAATTCCTGATGCAGAAATAATACAAGATCCTGCGGTCCACGATATACTGGAGTGCAGCACGGCTAGGCAAACCTGGAAGTTATACACTGACGGATCGTCCAGTGGAAAAGGATCTGGGGCGGGTCTCATGCTAATAAGCTCAGATGAAATAAGGCTGATGTACGCCTTACGGTTTGACTTTGAATGCTCCAACAACGAAGTCGAATATGAAGCGCTACTCGCGGGCCTAAGAATGGCCCAATCTATGGGAGCAACAAGGGTCGACGCATATGTTGACTCTCTGCTAGTCAATAACCAAGTAAATGATACTTATGAAGCCAAGGACGAATCAATGGTGAAGTATTTGGCTAAGACCAAGGAGCTCATACCTTCCTTTGACAGTGTCACGCTTAATCACGTCCATCGAGGAAAAAACCAAATAGCAGACGCCTTGAGCAAACTTGCTACCTCGGGTATGGAAAGAGAAGTAAAGGTAGAAACGTTGCAAACACCTTCCATTGAACCTCAGGAAGTTTCCGCCATCACAGCGGAGGAACCCTGTTGGTACACTCCGATACTAAAGTTCCTCACAAAGGGGGAATTACCTCCCACTAAAGGCGAAGCCCAAAAGATACAAATCAAGGCGTTGCAATATGAAGTAAACAATGGCGTCCTGTACAGGAAGTCATACTTGGGACCACTGCTGCGGTGTGTATCCCCGGCAGAAGCAAAATACCTAATCCAAGAAATACACGTTGGCATATGTGGCATTCACGCTGCACCCCGGGCAGTGGTCGCCGAAATCCACAACGACGGGTACTATTGGCCCGGGATGCTTGAAGACGCGGTAGAGGAACTCAGAAGGTGCCGTAGTTGCCAAAAGTTTGCTCCTCAAACACTCCGCCCCAAGAATAATTTATTTCCAATCACGGAGGTCTGCCCTTACAAAAAATGGGCAGTTGATATCGTGGGGCCATTCCCGCTGGCCCTAGGGAAGCTCAAATATCTAATTGTGGCAATCGACTATTTCACCAAGTGGGTTGAAGCCAAACCCTTGGCTAAAATAACTGTAGAAAATGCCAAAAAGTTCCGTGGGGGCACATAGTGTGCCGATTTGGACTGCCACTATACTTGGTGAGTGATAATGGAACGCAATTCACCGACAGTGTCTTGCAAGATTGGTGTGTAGAACTTCAGATTCAACAAATCTTTACATCGGTTGCACATCCCCAGGGAAACGGCTAGGTGGAGCGGGCAAATAGGAGTTTGCTGGATGGAATAAAAAGAAGGTTAGGTTATGAAGGGAGCTCTTGGGTGGAAGAACTACCGAATGTCCTCTGGGCACATCGAACAATGCCCAAGACAAGTAACAGTGAACCCCCTTTCAGTCTAACCTATGGCGCGGAAGCAATGATACCCGCGGAAGTCGGATTACCTTCGCTACGGCGCCTCACTATTAATGATGACAATGACAGGCTCCTAAGGGAAGGCCTAGATCTACTGGAAGAGCGGCGCGAGGTAGCCACCATAAGCGAGGCAAAGTACAAGAAAACTTTGGAAAAGTACTACAACCAGCGCATGGCTCAGCATACTTTCAAGGAAGGCGAGTACGTCATGCGTGACAACGAAGCCAGTAGAGAGGAGCCCTCAGGGAAGCGGGGACCCAACTGGGAAGGTCTTTATGTTATCCAAGAAGACCTACGCAAACGGGCCTACCGCCTATCCAGGCTAGGTGGCACCGCGGTTCCATGTAGCTAGAACGCGGCTCAATTGAAAAAATGTTATATCTAAAGCCCCGCCCCTAACGGCGGGCCTAATTATTTTCCTTTTACAAACAAGTGTAATTCATCTCTAACGATGTCTCTTTTTTAAGTATTAAGTTAATAAAAATTCTTTCTTTTTTATTATTATTTTCCCTCATTGCTTACATGCACAGTAGCAATCACCATCGCATTTAACCTGCACTTTACAGTACAAAAAAAATTACCATCGTATTTAAACTGCACATAACGGTAAAAATGCATCCTGGACACGAAATATTTTTCATATATAAGTCAAAAGATAAAAAATATACAGCGCTAAAAGTGGGTATCTTGGTAATAGGTGCGTTAACCACTACAAAAAGGATAGGTATTTTGGTTATAAATACATACAACTATCTTACAAAAAACCAAGTACTTGTCCCTGTTGCTAAAACACCAACATACGGGAACCAAAAAACGAACATGTTCTAAATATCTACTTCTTGGAAAGCATTGCCCTCACCTCTGCAGGGGTGTACAATGCCACACCATAGTCTTCCAATGGATGAGGATCAACGATCAGGTCATCGACACTATCCTCATCTACCGAAAGAGCCAACACCTCCCGATCATCAACCGGTTTTGTACAGCGACGGCCACTGCGGCGTCGTTCATACACCAGTTTGCAGCGTTGAACACGATCAGGAGGAATGGCGTCCATCAGAGTGTCAGCTAATAGAGAAATCACACTTGCATCATCTTTTGAAGGACCCTCATATATGACACTCTTTCAAGACCGGCTAACCTGGGGTACAGCATCATCGGGGCTCACTTCTTTTCCTTTAATCATCTCCTCCGTCACCGGAATTTGAAGATGAATCAAACCATCAGCTGCATCCAAGCGTCGGAAAATTTCCGAAATTTTCTGTTTATAGTACTTCCGGCTCATCTTTTCGAATTACCAAATTTGGAAAAAGTGAGACTTAATTTATACAGGTCTAAGGGGTCTGACAGTGATGACGATGTCACAATTAATAAAAAGTCACCATTACACGTCAAATCGCCACATTTCAGGCAAACGACAGCGTCATTCATCATGATATTAGCATTAAATGTCTGACAGACAAATTAAGTATTTGCACATAACCCAAGCAAAACAGTGTTTATACAAAATATCCAAGGAACAGTGTACATAACGAACAAAATAAAAACATTCATTCCTCCTCTGACTCCTCCGCTGGGTCCAACATTAGGCGTAAGGAGTCCACGCCGTCTTCAGCCACTTTGCTCGTTAGATCTGCATACGCGGGCAGTGGATCATTGCACGCTGCCTCAAGAGCATCCGCCATATCTCCCTGCAATTTGCCTCTTTTTGTGTGAAACTCGGGAGTGATCTTATCTGACTGCTGACATTCAAAATAACCATGGTAAATGCCATCATGGTGACCCGATTGATAAGCGGCAGCAGAAAGACGATCCAACAGGGCCGTGAAGGACTCCGATTGGCGAAGGTACTCAAATGCCCCAACCAGGCCATTGGTTATTAACGAATTCCTGTCACCTCGCAACCCAACTAGTTGGCTGGTCAAGTTATCAACCTCAGTGTTTGATTGCTCCAGGGCACTTTCTTCCTCTTTAAGTCGTGCCTGGTAATCACATTGTTGCTGAAGCTTTCTAAGTTGATCCTCCCGCTCCTCCAACTCAGCCTGCTTGGCTCGGGCCTTGGCGTTAGACGCTTCCACCTCAACAGTTAAAGCTTGGTACCGCTCCTGCACCTGAGACACGAAATCTATGTCAATACGGAACTTTTCCATTTTAGCAGACATCTCAGATCTCACCTTTTGAGCTTCAATAACAGTTTTACGCTCCAGCTCCTCCTGGACATTCTTAGCAAGGGCAAGGACTCGGTCCTTTTCCGCAATATCATGGGCCCACAATATCCGCTCCTCGGCAAAGTTTGCAGTCACACGCTTTAAGTCATCTTCTGCCTTATTTTTCTCCGAAACAAACCTGCTCTCCCTCAGACCAGTGGCTTGGAGTTGACTCTCCAAGCGGTACTTTTCGTCTTTCAACTCCTGAATAGCAGCACGTGCCTGGTGGAGCTCGTTGTTATCATGCATCCACCTACGCCGGATCTCTGCAAGCCTCCGGGGCTGACTAACGGAATCCACCATAGTGGCATTCATCAAGTTTTTGTTGTTTAAACCCTCAACATACGCAGACTCAGCCGAGGGTTAGGCCCGCTCAACCTAGTGTTGAATCACTGGAGGAAAGATCAATCTCGAAGACTCAGCTATTTTCCACTTGGGTGGTAGCGCTTATCGGGCACATTGGGATCCCAGTTAATGGTGGGCACATAAGGATCATCACCCAAACGGGCCCCATCATCAGCAATTCCGCTGCTTGATCCTTTAGCATCACTCATAGCGGTATCCGTGGTTGCCTCATGAGCAACGGACACTGTGGGCATCACCTTTTCGGATGCAGAAAAAATGCTAACCGAAGAATCAAACAAGGATGTAGGAGTGACACTAGAAGGCAGCGGTGTAGATACCAGACTAGTTGTCACAGCCACAACAGTCGTGGGCATGGGAGGCGGCATAGGACAACTGACATCAGCGGCAGCACTTGCCTGTGATATAAGCTCCGAAAGGCTTGGTCCGCTAGCAGCGGAAGGTATAACTTCTACAGATGTCAAAGGGGTAGAGGACACACCCTCAACTTGAACCCCAATAGTAGAACCTATGTTAAATCAAATGTTCAGCAAAATGGAACACAAAGTCCACAATAACACCCAGTAACAAAGTCACTTACAAGTGGGCATGGCATAGGCGGTTTGAATAGCCTCAAAGGTAGCCAGAGCAGGAACAATTTTGCGTCTTTTAAACACGCGAGTTGGACTAACCAACTCAGTAGCAGCGGCTGTAACAGCAACACCTCCAGCGGGCACGGAATCGCTAACTGTAACAGCGGAAGTAGCGGCCCCCGAGGCCATGTACTTCCTCCCGGTGGCTCTCACCCGGATTAGTTTTTTCGCCTCAGTGGCAGAAACACTACTTCCTCCACTGGGGGGAGGCTAGGAAATATATAAGCAGTAGGATCCGCCGGCAAAGCGGGCAGCAAAAACTGCTCCAGGTGGATCTTCAGTACATCAGGTTCCTGTTCACCAATCACGCGGTCCGCGGCCCTCAAAGCAGCATTCCGCGGAGGATCAACAAAGTCAAACAAACTCCATTTACCTGTGACATTTACACATGATTGATGCACATACAATGGGCAGAATAAATTCAAAGCAAATGGTCACATACCTTCATCATCCCTTTGAAATGAGGGATACAACCTGATATCACGACACAGCGGGCTCATTCCCGCCATCACCAAGGCTCCCTACGGGATCACCATGCATTCGGAAGGAAATTGACACAATCTCTTAAACAAAGTGTTTTCCACATATGCATCCTTTGGAGGACCGTCATCTTTAACCTTGTCCTTAGGCCCCATTTCCCTCCGGTGCATTTCAACAGGGATCACACCAGCGTCAATAAATAAGAATTTCTTCTTCCAATCTTTATCCCGGGAACTGGTAGGAATGTCTCTCAAGCAAGACACATCGACATCTCGCCTATCGAAGGTGAAAAAAGGGGATTTCCACACGAGAATGAAAAATGCCCTAAAAACGGTGAGTTCAGGGATATGACCCAGGGCTGTGCAAGCAAATTCAAACTGTCGAAGTTTGAACAACCCCAACGGGTGCAATTGAGAAATGTGGATGGGATAATAGTCAAGAACCAACTTACAAAACCTGGTGATCGGCAATCGGAAGTTGCAAAATCTGAAAAAGTCACTAAACAGAGTGATTTTACCCTTCTTCAACGAAAATGACGTGTCTGTCTTTGACGGCAACACCGGATTCCACCCCGCCTTAATATCGTAGTCTTGAATAAGATTGTTGAACGATACAAGCCCCCATTTGACATAAAGGGCATCAGAACTGGCTTGGGCAGAAGAAGACGATTCGCTGGTTTTGGAAGCCATTTTTGGATTCAAGAAGTTGAAGGAAGTGGTTGTGAATAAGGACGGAAATGAAATGAAATCCCAAACCCTAAACGGGAAACCTATTTATAAGGGATTGCAACCTTTCGAATTCAAAAAGACAAACGGGTGGGAACGCGTGTTAAGACAGGGGAGGTACAACTGTCACATCCTTTCCCATCGCCGCCATTTTTCAAAAAGCATAACGCTACCCCACTCGAGAAACTTACACTCAAAGGGGGAACTTTGACTTTTTCCTTTTTTAGTCCGATTTCATGAATTTCATCTCATAACTTCGGACTAGGGGGACATGACGAGGTATGACCCGGATCGGCTAACCCGACCCGGTCATCACCTATTATTTTATTATAAATATTCAATTACACATGTTTATTCTAGAATGTTCTATTCTGCATGGATAAACCATGTAACCAAATCCCCAATTTTTTGGAAGATCATGTAAATCCCTAACTTATCGGAGCCCATCCTAAGTTAGGGAAAACCCTAATGGTAAAATATAAATAGAGGTAAACATCAAATGTACGAATCATCTTACTCTCGTATACACTCTCTCTCTCTCTCTCTTTACATTCATACTTTTTCCCAAACCGAGACTTATTCTCACGCCGGAGGGTGGTTACAGGAATAACCGCATTCCTGTAACGAGTCCTAACGGTGTTCTGTTTTGCAGTCAGCTGTTCGGATCGCCAAAAAATTGAAGTCATAGCCGGAGCTTACCCAGTTACCCATAAGGTCAGTGTTAAATACTTTTCTCTTCACTGTCAATTCTTGAATTGCTTGTGGTTACAAGTTTTGAAAATAAACTTATTTTGAGATTGTATAATCAATTGTCAATAGAAGGGTTTTTTTTTTTTTTTTTTTTTTGGGGGGGGGGGGGGGGGTTTGGTAATACTTCATAAGATTTCTTGTCGGTTTTGTGAAAATATTAGTCGATGATCGGTGTATTGTTGTAATCTTAGTGGTTGTTGTAAATATTCATAATCAAAGTAAGAAACAAAATGGTCAATTGTGGTGTGATTGCAACAATATTGCTTAGTCATGTACTCATGTGTTACAAATGGTGTTAGATTCACTCATATGTTGTTTAGGATGATGAATCAAACCTTGTCGAAGACGATGAGTCCCCTTGGGCGTTTGAGACACTTTAGTTGAATCTCACATCTTTAAATTGTTCTGAATAGTTGGGCAAACCTCATAGAGATCTTGTAACAGATTAGGCAAATCCCGCATCAATTGTTGATATGAGAACACATAAATCATGAGAAATCTTCACTTAAACAACTAACAACAAAGCCATGAGTTCTCGTGACATGTTTATGTAGTTTTTTCGTTTGTTGTTCTCTTAGGTTCTTACTTTGATTATATATAGTTGGTTGTCGCCTTCTTTGTGACGATTTTAACAAAGAACTCTTGCACACTTATGTTCACAGTTAGATAAATTAAAAATCAAAAGCAGAAGAATTGATGTATTAACATGAGTTTATTGTTTTGTAGTAGAAGTGTTCTTCTTAAAATCTGGCATGTTTCACAAATGATAAATGTCATTGTTATAATTGTTATATGTCTTTGTTTGCTTTTATTGTTATGGTTAAAAAAACGTGTTGGACTTTTTTAGTTTAACTATTCAATGTGTTAATGGTTAAATTTTGTAGAGCCTTCTTACTCTTTCTATGATCATATATGTTGTATCTTGCGATTAGGGGTGTTCAGAATTTGTTTCGAATCCGAAAAATTCGAAATTCAATTCGATTATCAAGAATTCTTTTCGATTATCAAGAACTCGGATACGAATTCTATTCAATACTAGTCCTGTAAATTGAATACGAATTTATAATTTTAAATTCGATTCGAAATTCGAATTAAAATTATATATATTTATTATTTTTATATATAATATATATAACTTTTATTGGCTATAGTATAAATTAATCTCTAAATTTATTATAAGTATTAAAATAGCTAATTATCAAACCCATTACAAAGCCCACAACTTAAACGAATTTATTACATATTTTTAGTGAATTTGAATCAAATCAAATTTATTTGAGTTTATCCGACTTCGAAATTTTAATCAGATTCGAAATGGGATTTTAATTCGAATACGAATCGAATTGGTTGGTTCTTAAACGAATTCGAATCGAATACAAATTCAAACAAAAAAAAATTATTCGAAAATTCGATATTCGATTTGATGAACACCCTTACTTGCAATTCGTCTTGTCTAATCAAATATGTATGTTTTTGATATAGTTATTGAATCGTGTGATTTTTAATCACATATACTCTTTTTTATGTGCTTTATTTTTGTGTTACAGAGTTGTTATTTTGCCTTTGCACATAGATTGCTATTCACACTTCAAATATAGTGAGAGAATCCTCTCTTGGTTTTGAAGGGGAGAGGGGGCCAGGAAGTGTGAATAAACGAATTGACTAATTGATTACAACCGAAGCGCATGTAGCCCAGATGCTTAATGGTGCACCCTTCGCTAGAGATCAAGGGTTCGAGTCTCATTGTACATTGTGAAGTAGAATTAGGAGTAGATTAGATGGTTGTTGAGTTTGTTGGGGAATTTTTAGATTACCGGATGATCAGAGAGACGTGTAGTCACTCGAATAATTTAATCGAATACAGCTCTGATTTTCGAGAAATTGAACCTGGGTATGTGTGTGTGCGAATCGTCTGAACCAGAAGAAATTGTGACCAAAAACAGTCTGCGAATTTGAGAGGTTGGGGATGATTAACTGCCATTAGGCAGTTATCTCAGTTTTATGACAAAAAACTGCCAGTTTTTTATATTTCGAAACTGTGGCAATTTCCAGAGTATGGGCTCCGCCCATATACTTCGAATTATAATAACTCAAACAAGCGTTCACTTCCGCACCTCCTAACTTGCTTGATGTGTATTATTATTCGCTTTGATTACCAAGTCAATCCCGATTACACTAAAATATCTAACAGAGTTGCCATTTTATAAGATAACTAATAATTTATTAATGCATATTATATGGTGTAATAAATAATAAAGATTAAAAATATAGTTGTATGAGTATTTAAGCGTATTTAGGTTATAAGAGTGATGATGCTCTTAAATAGAAGGTATGGTGGTACTAGTGATGTAATAATTTACGAAGTTAAAACTTTGCATTTAACTTTATACTTATGTATATGAAATTTAGTTTAAAAGATTTAACTCATAAAAATAATGTTTTTTCACGTAATTTTTATTTATTATACATAGATAACAAGTTTGTCAAACATTTACCCTTCACGAATTAAATTATCAATCTGCCAGCCCTACGACAGTACGACCTGCCCTTGTAATAAAAGCACACCGAACTGAATCGATGAACAAAATCCTTTAAACAAGATCTTCATCAATATTTAGAAATTGGATCAGAATAAGCTAACTTTCGGAAATTAAACTAGAAACAAAGTTGTATAAATTAATTGGACCCAAGTCACTGAAATTTGTGAGGGATAAGCAACCGGTACCAGGTACTGGAAATTGGAAAATACTGTAACTGAACCGTACCGTACCAATCGAATTTCAGTACCCATTTTTGGCTTTTTTGTGATCGATACTTTTGGTTCGGTATTGATTTGGTACGGTATGATATTTTACCCATTTTTTACCATCGAATATTGTACCGTACCTAGTAGTTTTGGTACCGGTGCCCATGTTTTGTGATTTTCAGGATTGGTACTTTGGTCCTGATACGGTGTCGAGCTCATCGGTCATTGCTAGTATTTTTTTTTAATAAGGTACGATGATCATAATTCATAAGGTCTCATATACATAGTTTTCTTTAAAAGGATAATTAACTTTTCACATGATTATCTTTGTAATATATACTCTTTATTAAAAAGAATTCAGTTTTATACATACCAACTAACGATACTAAAATAGATATCATTTACATCTGATTTTAAATATCATGAAATTGTATGAAGTTGATTTAAAATAAAAGAAGTTTTAATTATATTAAACTAATAGTAATAATATACCATACAGCGAACTTCCTCATCATCATGGAACAATGTAGTAGGTATGTGTTGGTTGTGACTTGGTCTTTTTAACTCACGTCATAAACAGCTAGTAGCTATTATTATAAGAGCATGCGTAGTCGTTGGGGTGGATAATGCCTCACCCTAGGGCGTTTTACGCCACGTGTAATCCTAGTCTTCAAAGGGGCGATATTCATAAAGGGGTGTAGTGGTGATAACGCCCAATAATGCCCCGTAATCATTACACAATCATTAATTTTTTTTAATTGAAACTAATTAAATTTCATTAGTAGCTACAAAGAAAATAAAAAATCCCGAACAAATAAAAAAACAAAGGGGCAGGAGCGTTGTAAAAAGAACGCCAAACTAAAAAATTTCAAAAAAAAAAAACGCCCCGAAGGGCAGATCCTGGGCGATTTTTCGGGCGTCGTCGGGCTTCAAAACGCCCCAAAAGAAACGAGTACACATGATCTAATAGGAGAGAAAAAGTCATGTTCTAAAATAAAGCTATTTAAATTTATGCACATTAAAAGATCATAATATGTATGATATTGTAACTCAAATTGAAACCACAGGGATCCGAATTCAAAAAATTTAAGTTTTGGATTAAAGTAGCAAAAGTGACAAAATCTCAGGAACCATTTTGACAGTTCACTCCAATTTTTTGTCAATTTCTCTTCTATCTCATACTAAAGGTCTAAAACTAACAAAAAGTGGTCACTAAATAGTAATCATGTTTCAGACATACTATTTTGGTCACTTACATTTAGATTTATAGAAAGAAACTCAACAATTAAACATTATTGAAATTGAGCTATTTTTGCACTTAAAAATGTTGAGTGATTTTAATGCGAGTGAAAAACTTGTTTAGGTAAAGTTTCTAAGGCCTTTGGGTATACTTTAACTTATCTTAACTCCACCTAAGTGACACATAAATCTTTTTTCCACTTGCCTCACTCAAAGGAAATGGTTTAATCCCATTAACTTCATGTAACCCTATCTTTTAGTGGTTTTTGGTCTAAAAAATAAAAACATAATTAATCAAATCTCTTAACATTCGGTTAACATGTTAACACATAACCCATTTAATGTCCTTTAACACAAGGAGTGAGTGGTTTACAATGTCTGTTATCATGTCATGTTGTCACTCTTAACACTCTAAATATTAGAGTACACCACTACACCTTATGGCCTAAAAAATCAATATATCAAATATTTTTATTTGTGTTTTCGAGTATACCACTTTAGAAAGCTATAACATGGAGTATGTCAAATGTGATATTTACCTCATTTAATTTTTGTTTTTATTTTTTAGTTGATATTTATCCTCTTTAGACATAACTGATTGCAATAATCCTTTTATACTAATGATAAAGTATACTTTATTTAAGAGAGTGAGTTTTTCTATTCAATATTTGGTAAATTTCTTATAAACTATTGCAATCTAACTCTTATTTATCTAATACGGGAACTATTTACAAATAAACATATCTAAAGAATAGTTGAAACAAAATATATAGATTGATATAATTATAATGGATAGGTATGTGTGTTTGACAATTTATGGTACAAAGTCCAAACCAAACACTTATATTTATAACTAGGCCCATTTCGAGATAAAGGCTCTAAATTGGTGGACCATAGTCCAAACCAAGCCCACTTCTGTAATAACCAAATCTAGGGTGCATACCAAATCCATAACTAGGCCCATTGTAAGGTGATGGCATAAGTTAATAAAAATCTTATTTACTTATTATATAGTTTTTATGTTATTTTCTTACATAATTATTTTCAAGAATCCTCTCTAGTAACGATATTCTTCGATTTTGAGGTACTTATATGTAAACACTTTTAATTTGAAGGAAAAGATATTCTTACAAGGTGTGTATATCTTTACAATCTTATTTATAGTCGATATCTTTTTTATAGCATTCATCATCTTTATCATCCGCTCTAACCCTAATCTTGTAATCGCATGTGAACAGGTTATTCATCATCTTCGTCATATTCTTAGAACTTAATAAGTTATTGTCATTGGTCTATAATTTCATTGTTAACAACAACTTCAAAAAGTAAGCATAGAATATTTTACCCATTTTTACTATAGAATACTGTATTGTACCGTATCTAGCAGTTTTGGTACGGTACAATATTTTACCCATTTTTACCATAGAATACTGTATTGTACCGTATCTAGCAGTTTTGGTACCGGTGCCCATGTTTTGTGATTTTCAGGATCGATACTTTGGTACTGATACGGTATCGAGCTCATCGGTCATTGCTAGTATTTTTTTAATAAGGTACGATGATCATAATTCATAAGGTCTCTCGTATTTATAGTTTTCTTTAAAAGAATAATTAACTTTTCACATGATTATCCTTGTAATATATACTCTTTATTAAAAAGAATTCAGTTTTATACATCCCAACTAACGATACTAAAATAGAAATCACTTACATCTGATTTTAAATATCATGAAATTGTATGAAGTTGATTTAAAATAAAAGAAGTTTTAATTATCTACTACTTCTAATAAAGCAAAACCATCTTAGGCCACATGGCATTCACTTAAACCACTTATTGCCACGTGTCAATGTGATGTTTCTCCCCGGTTGATTTTGAGCGGCAATTTTTCTCAATACTAAGCGGCTTCTCAAACACTCTTTTCATCAGCATCATTCAAAAACCCTAATTATCAGTCATTCCTTTTATCAATTTTCCTTTTCCATAACCCTAAATCATCCACCGCCGCATGCCACTCTAATTCACCATGAAACTGACGATTCAAAAGGGATTCTTCAATCTTTACAAGAGTACCAGAAACCCTAATTTTTTGTTGCTTAAGTTTTCTTGTGAACCATTTTTCATCTTCAACACATCCACGTCGGCGTTGTTGTTAGGGTTCTGTGACAGGTAAATATCATCGTCACACCGCCTTCTCTCACATAGGAGCCCTAATTCTAAAGCTTCTACCTATTCCAATTGCCGCATAAACTTTTCAGGTTTAAAAACTCTAATTTTGATCGCAACCTTGATTCATCTCTCATACAAGTTTTCTTTCGGATCGCCTATTCCAATTGCCCTCTTCTGCTTCCTTATGTACCACTGCTGAAGCCTACCGTCGCGCCGCAAGTGTGTTACCATCTCTGAAGTTATCAGCCTTGGTATTCACTGTCAGGTAACGTCTCTGTTTCTTCTTTAGTTTGATATGTTTCCTGTTACCGGGTTGTTTAGTTTGATGAACCTTTTGATTTAAGGATTATTATCATCATTAGAAATAAACAATGTAATGTTTCATTTGGTTAAATTTATGATGTTGTATAAAGAGTTATTGTTTTGGTTTAACCAAATTAACACTCTCTCTGTACCCCCCCCCCCCCCCAATGCCTTGAGTGGTAGCCTTATCAACAGTGCTCTAATTTTAAAAACACATTTAATGGTGGGTTTCAAGTTTCAATGGCAAATTTAAATGGGATTGATAGTTTTCTTCAATCACACTTGATGGCTGGAATTTTCTTTTTTGGCATCTGTCTCTAGATTGAGTTTGAAGTAGGGGTTGTTTGGATGATGTAGAAGGGATTTTGATTTAATTTGGGTTATGTTTTAGAAGTTATAACAAATATCTCAAATGTGTCGTGTATGGTAAAAAGCGAACTGACCAAATAGTTGGATATTTGTGTTCTTTTATACACCGATTGTTTATGAATTTTGTCAATTTACTTAAAGTGAATTAATTGAAGAGATATCAAGATTGAAGATGCTTTGGTAATTTGGCAATCATTTTGCAGCCAAATGATGATTTTGAAACAATTTTCTTTAAGTTGTAATCAATTTTAGTTTTCTTTAAGCTGATAATTATTATTCTGTATGAATGTTTTATAATTAGGGGTTCTGGATCTCATCCCAAATCCCGCCCCCATATGCTCTCTCCCCCTCTCTCTTTGCCGATTCAAGAAGATGAAGGCGATGGCGATTCAAGCCGATTGGATCATGTGGTATTGGCTACATTGATTTGTTCATATTATTGTTTATTTTTGTTCATATTACATTCTTTTTTACCAATCAGTTCAAATTAGGGTTTTAATTTGTTAAGTTTTGTTTTGTTACATCTATTGAGATTATAAAAAAAAGCAGTGTGGGCTGTGTCAATTACATGTGCGCTCATGGTAAGCATATCCACTCTCTCCACGTGATTGATTTATGTTTTCTTTCTGATTAACAAGTGAGTTTGTGTTCATAGGGTTTATGGTCCGGATTCAAGTACGAAGAGATGATTATGTGTTAAGAGCACAGATGGAGATTTTCAAGGTATGATTTTTTGTTCATATAACCCTACAACTCAACTCTTCAGATCTTGGATTCGTCTCAACCAACCTTTTATATTCAGTGACGGTTCATTGTTTTTTAAATATATTTCTAAAGTTTTTGTCTTCGAAGACAAAGACGAGCAAGAGCATTCCTGGTATGATTTCAAAATTTTCTATATTTATAACCTAAATCTGTTATAGCTTAAAGGAAACCCACATAAGGCTTTTTCTCTAGGTGATGCTTCTTAATGATTGAAGATTATATACATTTGATGTAGATCGATTGTTTGCACATTCAAATGGTCTTAAAGAATGTAACTTTATTACTATATGACATAAAGGAAAAAGTACATATTTGGATTATATATTACAAAATTTTGCTTTGGGTCTGAATCGGGTGAGTACTTTTGATTTGCAGTTTTGATTAAAAGGTATACTTTGTCAAGCCATTAAGGTTTTGGTGAGTAATGAATTGGATCCAGATTTTCTTTTCAAGAATCTTACTTTAGTTTTGTTTTTCTTATTTCCTTCTTTTATCTTTAAAATAATCTTTGTTGATTGCAGGATTAGGCCAGTGACTTATGAAGTCAAGCAATGAATGGTTGTTGGCTCATGGCACTCGAGACTGGTGCACAAGATTGGATGCCACTTGAGGGCCCACATGATTTTAGATTTTCTAGGCGGGTGAGTAATTCACATATTCTCATTACATCATCTATATCTATACTTTTTAATAAACCAAGATAATTTAAGATGCGACTGTGGAAAAACACCAATCAAGTGTTGACCAAAGATGTTCGACTCGAGGCCTCAATTTAAATTAATCACAAGATCGAGAATTTGGAAATGGTGTCTTTTTAGTCAATGTTTGGTTCATGACATCAAACAACCGATTGGTAGCATTTGAAGAGAGTAAACAACCACTTCTGCACACCAAGTCAATTTTCCACTTCTTGCTCAATATTGTAGATTTTTATCAGTTATTAACCCATAAAGTTTTACAGATTGAAGGAGCCTATCTTGAATAGGGAAAATCGTTAAGCGACTGGGATGTATTTAGTCACTCTAGAGGTTAATATTATCAGTCAAGTTGATTTCGATTTGCAGTCATTCTGATGTCGAGCCTATCATCGTTATGCACAACATGTTATTGGCACATGGCAGGGCAGCCAAACTATATCATGAATATTTCCAGGCAATTAACTAACTTAGAGTCAATCTTTAAGTTTCAATTGCGTACTTTGAATTTGTTAAGTTAACTTATTGAATTTGACCTCCACATAAACATCTTATCAAAATATTTATTGGAGATATAGTTGTGATTGCTGATGGGTGGAAATGAGATATGTTGCTGTAAATGGGTGGAAATGATTTGAAGACGAATACCATAAAGGTGCAAAACTTAAGAAAGTGACATTATCACCTAATAGTTTTTTTCTTTATTTTAATAACATGGTGCTAATCATGCAAAAAAAATATGTTTTAATCGTTAGTTAAAAGTTTTAGTGTGTGTCTGTTGTTTCAGTTTTCATTTTTTTTTTTTGTTTTAGTTTGGTTTTGGATCACTACACATTTCTGGAAGGTGAAAAATGATCATCTTTTACATAACAATTACACTTTTTGGGGTAAATTAATTGATGAGCCAATCTTAAGATCATTGACTAAAAAGATCAAGATCTCTGCAAGATGAAGTTTCATGATGTTGAATATTTGCTGTTGTATCACTATTTATGAATTTACTACTATCGTATGAACTTTGTTATTATGTATTAAATGTTAAATTTTTAAATTCTATCATTGGATGTGAAACCATCGGTACAAAGTCAAACCCATATTCATTTTCCTACTTTGTTAATACTAAAAACCATATTTAAACTAACACTTTTAAACATACTGCTACTTTATTAGCCACAATACTAGGGATGAGCAAATGGTACCGAATTTCCTGAACCGATTTTTTTCAGGTCCAATTTTTTTTTTGTTTTTGGTAGCGGTTCGTTAACGGTATTTACCTTCAAATACCGGTTTGGACCGAACTGTACTGGCACCCATTTTTTGGATTTTCGGTACCGGTTGGTTCCGAGCTCATCCCTACACAATTACATGTTTTTTATGGAGATAACAAATTGGTTGAGTCGAATGGGTTAGGATATGGGTCAAGAGGAATGAAAAAAAATTCAAAGATAAAAGAGTCCAATTTTCAGATTGTGTTGGGCGACATTACGGTGCTTTTGTTTCTATGGGTGACGGATTTTGTAATTATTATTTAACTTAAATATCTTGGATTGTTGGTTTGCAGGTTGAGGCTTTTGTTCCTAAGAATATTGTTCTCTATGGATTGCGAGTCAAAAGAAGAGATCGTGTATAAACCAAGAGAGTTGAAGGTCATCAGATTGAGTATTTTCATCTATCTTTTCTATGTCAGAGGTGTGTATCAATAAGAGATCGTGTATGAACCACGAGAGCTAAAGGAGTAACATCTGGTGTTCAAAAAAATCATGCCAAAAGAGGTCGGGTTGGCCTGAAACACTTTATGCGGAAAACTTTAAATCTTTTTAATAATACTAGGCCACACTTACATTTTTCTGTTTGACCCATTAGTGATAAATATGAACTCATCCGAATCATACTGCACATGTGATTACAGATTTATATTGTACTTAACAGTTAGGTTATTTTGATCATAAGGGTGTTTTGGATTGTGCTTTTTTAAAAGGATGTCTGATAGTATAAACTATATAAATATTTTTTGGTTTTGCTTCCGCTGTTCAAAGTTGTAGTAAAGATACAATCAAATGTATGACAATGAAGAGAATTTGAAATCTAAAAGCATTCTTCGTTGACCTCATGATCAAACCGATCCGAAAAGATTATTTTGGACCTTATAAAGGTGCATCTAAGGACCCTAGGGGTTTTTAAGTGAACTGAGAAGGTTTCGATGAGACTTAAAAATGTGCCTATGTGAGCCTTGACAATAGAGGTATGAAGTACATGTGATGGTTCAATGTGCGTTCTTAACTTCAGATTTTTATTTTTATTTTTATTTTTTATCTAACCTTGATGACGATGTTGTACACTGATAAGTATTAGGGCGAAGTCCTCTAGATTTTTTACCATCAATTGGAAACGTGAAATCTTCAAGTTGGATTCCGAACATCCGACAAGTCAGCAAACTTCCAATACCTTCTGTTGACATTGACCGATAAGCAGAGATAATAATGGGTTTTGTATTCATATTACATTTATGTCTATGTTATTAGACGTAACATATGTTTTCTTCATGTTTAGAGGGTGGATGGGTTGATATTGGGTTAAGTTTTTATAGGGGTTTTGTGTAGTGGTTTTGGGGAATGGGGAGTTCTTGTGAAGCAGATGGCCAAAGTATTAACTCAACAGTGGGCTGGCTAATATTTTATGCATTTATGACCTTTACTTTCATTTAAGTTGTCTTTTTTTTTTTTCTTTTTGATTCCTTTCTATTTCATAGTTACTACATAGAACAACATGACATATTATGGAATTAATCTTCTGTTAGAAGAAAGTGTTCAGAAAAAGGGAATAACAGAGACTGTAAATCATAACCGCCTTATTGAGGTCATCTTGGTTTAGAAAAATCGGGATAAGGCGCAGTCTAGGCGCAAGTCGCCAAGTCTTGCGCTTTAGACTACAAAAGGTAAGGGGTGTACAGAAAGCGCAACTGAGGTGCAAAAAAGCACACCAAAAATCGTGATAAGGCGCAGTCTTGATGTGCGCCTTTCGTATAGGGGAATACTTTTGTGTTTCAGGCTGTTTTACATATAGTTTCTTAGGTTGTACATATAGGTTCTTTAGAGTTGAAAACGGGTTTGGAGATCACTGAAGCATTAGGACTTCCAATGGAAGTTCAGAAGAGGTTGCATGAACAACTTGAGGTATTGTTTACTCTTATGTAACCTGCTCATTTAGAAAACTCCATTTTATGTTACTGCCCTTTTTTTAATTTCATGAATAATGAATATCTTACTTATGATTACAAAAACTTTTATTAAAATGATGATCGAGAGTTATTAGATAGAGCAATTTAGTAGGTTATAAACACTTATAAGTCTTAACTCGAGTGACTTTTAAATATATTTTTATAACTCGAGTGACAAAATATTCTTTTTTGCTCAGTTTTTTGTTTTACTTATTTTACCAGTTATTATTATGGGGCAATTCCATATTCATCCAACAGAAAAGATTAATATCAACCATTTCTTTGTTGATTTTTCTCAAGTTTCCACACGTGGACTGTTACTATGAGAAGACTCTGGGATATCAACCATTTCTTTGTTGATTTTTCTCAAGTTTCCAATGATCTATGTTTAATAACTGGCGATGTTATTGTTTTCGAGTTGGTTGATGATTATGTTTTTAGGATTAAACTGTTCCGTCCTAACGGTCTTCAGTCGCTTAGTCCGGACTTTGCCATACCAGTGGTGGAATCCATTAAGAATGAGGTGCAAGGTTTTCTTTTAGACCGAGGATTTTATATTGTTATTGCGGACTCCTCAAAAACCGAACATGTAATGGTTTTTTTAATGAAGTGTTATTTGTAATCTGTCGAGCGTCTGAGCATCAACTAATGTAATCTGTTTGTAAATTACAGTCTCTCCCTTTATGGTATAATAAGTTTGACAACTTGAAGGGCTATCCGATTGGTCATGTGATTATTACAAATGAAGAGGGCAATGAGTGGACTGTTTTGGTGAAATCTACTGCCACTGGGTATTGTTTATCGAATGGTTGGTCTACTATGGTTCGTGATGTTGGCGTGGAGGATAAGGATGTTATTGTTTTCCATGTTGTTGATGCTCAGATGCTAAAGTTCACTCATTTTAAGGCTGATTGTCTTTCTGGTGTAAACAACAAGTTTTTCCTAGAGATGTTATTTCCCGAGAACGCTAACTTGGTAATTTATACTTTACTACTTATTTTCATACCAACTGGCCTTTTTATTGACGATTGCATTTATTCTTGATTTAGTGGTTGCCGAAAGAGTTTATGAACAGGTATTTCAAAACCGACACTTTGGACGATAACTTTACAATTCGTTTTGGAGGTACACACATGTGGAATGTCAAAGTGAATAGGCTCTGGGGATCGAACTACTTCATTCAAGATTTCTCATAAATCACCAAGGAACTTCATCTCATATCAGGTGATGTAATCGTTTTTGAGTTGGTTTCGAGACGTATTTTCAACATTCTGCTTTTCTGTCCTAATGGAATACAGTCTGTTGTTCCTGAGGTTGCCAATAGTGTTGGTGTTGAAGAAGAGGAAGACACAGAAGAAATGGATGTTAGTGAAGATTTGTTATTAGACGGAGAGAACCAAGACATGGATTTTGAAGAAGAAGTTATCGGCCATGGTCATGCTGATGTAGCATTTCAAGAGCAGCATGTATTGGAAGATGACATTGTAAACGTTGAACATGATGTGCCAGTCTTTGAAGCGGATCCTGTGTTGGAACCAGACTTTGTTGACGTTCCACAGATTCCGGCTGTTGTTGATCAAGCCAACCAATACGAACTAACATGGTGTCTATCTTTTCGTTTTGTAAGTTTTTCATACTTTAAATGCTTTATTTTAATATTATGTAACGCTCTGAAGTTTGTATTTTTTATTATTTTTTTAATTTGTTTATTTTATCGGACTGTAATGCAGCAGTTCCCAAAGGCATTTGCAGCAAATGTAGATTTGTCTGCCCTTGATGAGATGGTAGTTCAAACTGAAGACGGGTTGTCAATGACACTAGAGATCCGGCAAGAAACGGCACGTGGGAGACCTCAGTATGCTTTCAGAGGATGGCACAACTTCATGCTTCAGGCTGGGTTGGAAAATGGAGCTCAGTTCTTGCTGCGATATGATAGGAATCAAAACACATTGCGAATCCTTAATCCGAACCCCTAGGGGATGTATCTATTTACAGATGGCGTCAGAAGTAAACAGTTAATATCGTTACCAAGCATGTCGTATGTGTGGTAACAATTTTGGAACAATTATTACTATATATGTTTTGTTATCTTAATCTCACTTCAGACTCTTTTGTGACACAATGTTCATTAGTACCTTTACTAAATATTAATCATATCATGCATAGCATTAACGCATTGCTTTCTACTAAATATTAATCATATCATGCATAGCATTAACGCATTTCTTTTACAACTTTTGTGACACAATGTTCGTTAGTACCTTTACGTAGATGAATAAGTTTGTATTATGTATTACTCTACCTTCATTTCTTAATGTATTTTTTTTATGTTCACACTGCCGGTGCAACTCATTTTGACAAAAAGCATGAAAACATCATAATGAAGGTTTCATATACAAAAACTTAATGTGTAACGAACATCATGTAGATGTACTATTGGGACGTGTTGAAATCTCTCAAAATATTAGGCTTAACAAATCACACTTTAACGCTTCTATGTTTAAATTATTTTATGTATTTAGTTGGTGTTTAGCCACCCGCGAAGCTCGCGGGGTCTTAGGCTAGTACTAATAATAATAATATACCATACAGCGAACTTCCTCATCATGGAACAATGTAGTAGTAGCCTAGTAGGTATGTGTTGGCTGTGACTTGTTCTTTTTAACTCACGTCATAAATATTTAGTAGCTATTATAATAGGAGAGAAAAAGTCATGTTCTAAAATAAAGTTATTTAAATTTATGCACATTAAAAGATCATAATATGTATGATATTGTAACTCAAATTGAAACCATAGCGACCCGAATTTAAAAAATTTAAGTTTTAGATTAAAGTGGCAAACATGACCAAACTTCAGGAACCATTTTAACAGTTTACTCCAATTTTTTGTCAACGCCCGCTTGCGGTGTGCACATATAATGTATATATGTGTGGGCGCTCGGGGGGCAAAAGTGAAAGTGCACTAATTTTAACGTTATTTTACTAATTTCTTGAAAATAATAAAGAGCGGGATGGTTAATCATGCATCATGTGGTGGCGTTGATAGCCGAAAGACAAGGGAGTACATGCACTAATTGGCCTTTGTCTTAATTGCCGAGTGTTATGTGCCTTATGTCCAAGGTTTGATGCAAAACTACCATCGAGCCTGGGGTCTCACTGGAAGCAGCCTCTCTATTCCTACGGGATAGAGGTAAGGCTGTCTACATCTTACCCTCCTCAGACCCTACCTTAGCTTTGCTATTGGTGGGATTTACTGAGTATGATGATGATGACGACTCCAATTTTTTGTCACATTTCTCTTCTATCTCATACTAAAGGTCTAAAACTAACAAAAAGTTGTCACTAAATAGTAACCATGTTTCAGACATATACTATTTTGGTCACTTTCATTTAGATTTATAGAAAGAAACTTAACAATTAAACATTATTGAAATTGAGCTATTTTTGCACTTAAAAATGTTGAGTGATTTTAATGCTAGTGAAAACTTGTTTAGGTAAAGTTTTCAAGACCTTTAGGTATACTTTAACTTATCTTAACTTCACCTAAGTGTCACATTAATCTTTTTTCTACATTTCACTTTGCCTCACTCCAAGGAAATGGTTTAATCCCATTAACTACATCTAATCCTATCTTTTAATGGTTTTTGGTCTAAAAAAGAAAAAAAATAATTAATCCAATCTCTTAACATTCGGTTAACATGTTAACACATAACCCATTTAATGATCTTTAACACAAGGAGTGAGTGGTTTGCAATGTCTGTTAACATGTCATTTTACTGTTAACACTCTAAATGTTAGAGTACACCCCATGACCTAAAAAATCAATATATCAAATATTTTTATTTGTGTTTTAGAGTATACCAAGCTAGTGAATGGTTCAAATGAGAAGAAAAATTTTGTAAGAAGAAAAAGAAGTTTTAAGCCAATAGAAATGCTCAATTTTACTTCATTAAATATGTGTATTTAATGTTATTAAAAAGGGCATATAGATAAATTTATAATTGTAATTAATTAGCTAACTAATTAAACTTGTAACTCACTTTTTAAAAATTTCTTTCAAGATAAAATAATTTATGATGAAGGATAATTTTCGACACATGTAGGATAGATTTTAGTATGTGTAGGATAAATTTTTAAATGTGTAGGATAAATTTTTAAATTTGTATGATAAATTTTTTAAATGTGTATGATAAGTTTAGATATGCGTAGGATAAATTTCAGTAAGTGTAAGATATATGTAAGATAAATTTTGAAATGTGTAGAATAAAATGTTTTTTAGTTTATTAATGAGAAATAACATAATTAATGGAAGAAGTTATAAAGTATTTAATGTTTTACCATTATGTCATTTTCTTTTTTTTTTTTCTTCTCACATTAAATTTCTTATGTTATGAAATGAATCTTCCCCCCTACCAAGCTATAACATGCGGTATGTCAAATGTGATATTTACCTCATTTAATTTTTGTTTTTATTTTTTAGTTAATCCTTTTATACTAACGATAAAGTATACTTTATTGGCAAATTGGATTTAAATAATCCCAAATCACTTTTATTGGCCAATAATAATCCCAACTCATTTAATCACCAATAATAATCCGAACTATTCACTTTTGTTTGTAAAATACTCCCAGTTAAAAAAACACTAACTAGGTTAAAAAAATTGCTGACGTGGCAGGTGACGTGGCATGCCACATCAGCAAATTTGCTGACGTGGCAGTTGATGTGGCATTTTTTGATGACGTGGCAGCTGATGTGGCTGTCCATGTGGCATTTTTGATGACGTGGCAACTGATGTGGCAGGTGACGTGGCATGCCACATCAGCAATTTTTTAACCTAGTTAGTGTTTTTTTAACTGGGAGTATTTTACAAACAAAAGTGAATAATTCGGATTATTATTGGTGATTAAATGAGTTGGGATTATTATTGGCCAATAACAGTGAGTTGAGATTATTTAAATCCAATTTGCCTACTTTATTTAAGAGAGTGAGTTTTTCTATTCGATATTTGGTAAATTTCTAATAAACTATTGCAAATCTAACTCTAATACTATTTATCTAATACGGGAACTATTTACAAATAAACATATCTAAAGAATAGATAGGTATAGGGGTGTCCAAACTACTCGGTGCTCGAAGATCGTTCGACGATCGTTCGAAAAAGCTCGGAAATTTGCTCGTTCGATCCATTGCTCGGTTAAAACCGAGCCGAGCAGCTCGGTTCGGTTTAAAAACGAACCGAGCACGAGCATAGGTACGCTCGCTCGTCGCTCGTTCGGTTTCGATCGAATTTATTATTATTATTATTATTATTATTATTATTATTATTATTATTGTATATATATATATTATATTATATTTATTAAATATAATAAACATGTAACATGTCCAGCATCTAGAATTCTCATATATTCATATCAACTGTTTTTGTAACTTCTAATTTGTTTGAAAAGTTGTTTTGAACCATGTAATTTGTATATATAGCTGAAGAGTCATTAGTTACTGTTGAACCTGTAATTCTTCTAGCTTTAACTAATTTATTAATTTGATGGATGTCTTCTCATAAGGCATCAAATGTAATGGAGAATAGTGTTGAGTTAAGTGATGGGGAGAGTGTTGAGTTGGAAGATGAAATGAAAGACGTGAGAGACCAATCTTCTAAAGATGTTGGTGCAAAAGGGAAACGAAATAATGCTTCTAAACCGAACCGAGCACGAGCATAAGTTGGTGAATGCATGGCTGAGTAGGAATGCTAAATAAAACTGATCAAAAGCGAACCGAACCGAGCGGCTCTGTTCTAAACCGAACCGAGCACGAGCATAAGATTTCCGCTCGATTTCCTAAATCCGAACCGAACCGAGCGGCTCGGTTTCAAACCGAACCGAGCACGAGCAGACCTCCGTTCGGTTCGATTCGGCTCATGAACACCCCTAGATAGGTATGTGTGTGTGACAATTTATGGTACAAAGTCCAAACACCTTATATTTAAAACTAGGCCCATTTCGGGATAAAGGCTCTAAATTGGTGGACCATAGTCCAAAAGAAGCCCACTTCTGTAATAACCAAATGTAGGGTGCATACAAAATTTGGGTCGTATATCATATCTATTATCTATATATTAAAATATAGTTTTTTAATAGTTTTATTATTTTAATATTATAATAATAGTTATTATTCCATATATAAATAAGCAAGTTTTTTGTGCATAACCACTTGTACCTTGTGCTTTGGGACTTTTTCAAAAAAAAAAGTTGATTTTTTACTTTTAACCCAAAGGTTTTTACCTTTTACAATTTTAACCCTATATAATTTGTTTTTTTTAACTTTAACTCAAAACTTTTCATTATTTGCTTATACTTTTTCATTTTCAACCTAAAAGTTTTATCTTTTACATTTTAACCCATTTGAAATTTTTACTTTTAACTCGAAGTTTTTCATCTTTTGTAAACGAACACTTTATTATTTACAACTTTAGTCCCCCATACTTTTTATCTTTCGCAAGGTTTTCGTTTTACGTTTCGTTCTAAATTTTGCGAGTTAACATGTTGCAGCGTGCATGTGAGGTTCAACGTTTTTGCTCTATTTTTCCATATTTGACAGACATGTCGCAACGCGTCAATTTTTCCCTTTTGAAAACTTCGCCGTAACGAGCGGGTCCTAGATCGACTAAGTTATTATTTTCTACGTTTTACGTTTCTGCTTAATTTCTTCGCATTAAGGCGTTGTAACGGGTGTGTGTGGTTCAACGATTTTAGTCTCCTTTTCATTCAGCGTAATTTTTACCATTTTATCTATTTTATTTTTACGATGTTGAGAGCCGATGTCATTGTGGCATTGGTGGTACTTGGCACGGTTTTACGAACGTTTTTAACGTATTAAATTTTTTACTAATATTTTGTTTCGGTCTACCCCTATACTTCCTTTACTTAAAAAGTATTTTTTACGTGCATATTTTATGTACGGGTATGTATAAATATGATTTGTTCTACATCCCGACGTAAACTTTTTTTATAGACGAGTCAGGTCAAATATAATGCGTTTTCGTTTAAAGAAACCACTTTTACGTGCATATTTTTATGTACGTTTTGGTATAAATTCAAGTTATTCTACGTTTCGACGTAAACTTTTTTGGGAAATGATTCAGGTCAAATAGAATATGTTTTTGTGTTTATTTCATGTATGTTTCGTAAATTTTGTTTCGAACCGAGTGGAGTCAAATTATGGTTTCTTTTTCTCCCCTTTTTTTCGAAAGCTCTAATTAATCCCTTTCGATTACGTGTGCATATTTTCCTTCATACCCGTTACGTTTTCTATGTATGAGTTGGGTCACATATAATACGTTATGATTGTTTGATAAGAATTCCATTTACTTTACGTTTGATCCAATCACAATGCTTATACAGATTACACTGAATTCAACTGGATACGTCAAAATGTGTGTTTTCATATGGTTAATGCATCTTATAACGTTTGGACTAATCCATTCAATGTTTACGATGTACCCGCGCCGCAACGCGGGCGGGTGTTAACCCTAGTTTTCTTTACTTTTTAACTTTAATCATTCTTTTAATCTCACGGGTAGGGATAAGTTTGTTGTCAACCGGTATCGAAAATACCGGTGAGGTCCTGTTCGGTATCAGTACATGAAGGTAAAAACCGGCAGTAGTACAGAAAACGCCAAAAGTTGGTGCCGAATTGATATTGGAAATCTTTTGGTTCGGGAAATTCAGTGCTGCTACCTGGTACCATTTGCTCATCCCTGATCATGGGTACCATACGAACAACAATGGTATCATACAACTTTTTTTGTTGATTTTTTTCAACTTTTATTTTATTTTTCTTTTTTTAGTTTCAAGGGTAGGGATGAGCTCAGTTCAAACCGATACAGAATCGGTACTGATACCGAAAATACCAGTTACGGTACCGGTATATGAAGGTAAAAAACGGTCGTGAACCAGTACCAGGAACGCCAAAAGTCGGTAACGAATTGGTACTTAAGATCTTTCTGTTCGGCAAATTTGGTACCGGTACCAAGAACTATTTGCTCATCTCTGACCACGGGTTTCATACGAACAATATCGTTACCATACAATTTTTTTAGTTGATTTTCTTTCGGTTATCTTTTAGTGTTTTTTTTCTATATTTTCTTTTTATTATTGTCAGCAGTTCAGTTCGCAACGCAGTAGTAATTTCAAAACACATGTAAAAACAAACTAAATAACAAAAGAAATTCGTCGCAACGCGGCAAACTTCTTTAAAGCTAGTTATGTTTTATAATTGAAAGGTATGAGTTAATAAAAATCTTATTTACTTATTTTATAGGTTTTTTTTTTGTTATTTTATGACATAATTGTTTTCAAGAATCCTCTCTATTAATGATCTTCTTCGATTTTGAGGTACTTATATGTAAACATTTTTAATTTGAAGGAAAAGATATTCTTACAAGGTGTGTATATCTTTACAATCTTATTTATAGTCGATATCTTTTTTTATAGCATTCATCATCTTTATCATCCGCTCTAACCCTAATCTTGTAATCGCGTGTGAACATGTTATTTCATCGTCTTCGTCGTATTCTTAGAACTGAATAAGTTATTGTCATTGGTCTATAATTTCAAAGTTAGCAGCAACTTCAAAAAAGCAAGGACAACCAAAAAACCTATAAAATGCAACATGTTGCTTAATCGGTCATCATCTTCATCGACCCATCGCCATTGATATCTAGTAGTTGTCAACGATAGTCTAGACTCTAGAGGATTGATTGAGACGATGATAGAGAGAGATAGGTGTCTAAATTGCTTTTCAAAATTCAATCTGAACTTGATTTGATATAATAATCCGTATTTTTTTTTGAAGGGTGACTTTCTATGTACAGGACCTATTGGTCACCGGGTTCATGTCGATGACATTCCCCCGTCAGCCCCGCTCTTCCGGACGCAATGTTCGATCGGGCCCCGGCCGTTGCGCAAGCTAACCTTCGCCCGGAAACCATACTACCCCACACGAGAGACTCGCTGGGGTAACAGCTGGGTAAAACCGGGTTGCCCTCAGGACCGCACCATACCTCGGTAGGAACGATCCATCATTGGGACGTCCTCCCCCCAAAAAGCCACAGCCGGGTTTCGAACCTGTGACCTCCCAAAGGGAGACACAAGTCCAACCACATGGGACCACTGTTTATATGTTTTTATGGATGTATGTATAGCCAAAATAATTTATTCTAAGAATTGTGTAACAAGCCAATATAAAACTTTTACCAAAATTTGAGTTGTGTAACACCTTTAAATAAATTAATGAGATCATAAGTTTAGTTTTCTCACCTTATTTACTTATCTTCCTGATCATGTGGAGGCTCTAGAAAAGTCTTGTGGTTTCTTGGCTCAAAGCATAAAGTTTAGTTTGTAATATATAGTGTTTTGTTTCCATTTGTGAAGCATCTGCCACCAACCCTAACATCTATTGTGTTGTTTTGTTATAAATCTATATAATATGTTATAAAGTATATCGTGTTGTTTGATTGGTATGAGATTTAAAATTTACATTTTTATGAAGAGGTAAAAGTTAAATATTATAAAAAAAAAAAACCTTAACTTAAATTAGATATAAATGTTAGAGATTAACAAGGGGCATTAATATCCTTTATAATGAATCTAATACATTTTATTAGCAATAACAAGTTAAAGTCACATGCATAAGTGAATAAGAGCTGAGTAGGGCTGTAAACAAGTCGGGTCGAGCTCGGATTCGAGCTCGGATTCGAGCTCGAATTTCAAATTGAGCTAAGATTTGAGGCTCGAGCTCGACTCGATTAAAATTCGAGCTAGCTCAGCTCGGCTTGATCTAGCTCGAACTAACAAAGAACTGCAAAATTTACTACTTAAAAAGCTCTAAAAATGAATCTTTTCATAGACTAAGGGCCTTAATTGCAATTTATATTTAACCAAATGGCTAAATATGCGAGTATAAATAGTTAACTCACTTTGTACATTTTCTTTACCTTCTTTTATAGGGGAGATACTCCCTTAGTTTTCGTCTTCTAAGCGATGTGGGACAAAAAAATGAAGTTTGTAAACCTTATCGAGCTGGCTCACGAGCTCGCGAGCCGAGCCAGGCCAAGCTCGAGCTCGGCTCGTTTACAAACCGAGCCGAGCCGAGCTGGCTCGTTTACAACCGAGCCAATTTCGAGTTGAGCTCTTTTCGAACTTTTTTCAAGCGAGTTTCGAGCGAGCTGCGAGCCAAAAGTTTTTTGAACACCCCTAGAGATGAGTCACTCACTCACTCATAAATTATTTGAGATTGGCTCATTGAAGCTCAAATTAAACCCAACCGGTTTTTCACAACGGTTTATTGTAATGAATAAAAAAACCGTTAGCAGCTGAAAATCTGAAATCAACCACTACAGTTTTGAAATTGCTAGATTCAGAAACTTTTAAAGAATGATTTACAAGCTAAGAAAGTAATATTGTTTAGAAGTAAATATTCTTGCATTGTAATGAAAATTAGCTGACAATCATGACAAAACCAGTTTTATAATATTACTGGTTTGGGGCTCTATGAAACTAACTACATTTTAATATTTCTTTCCTAGTGTTGTTGAAGACACATGATATATGTTATTCCACTTCATACTTTAGGCTACGGAGGGATCATTTATTTATTATTAAATAAATAAATAAATAAATAAATAAATAAATAAATAAATAAATCTATACATATAATAAAGTAAACCAATTTGAGACACATGGCAATCAATGAGACTATCTAGAAATCTATTTTCCCTCCTAAAATATAATCCCTTTAGTTTCATAGTTAATCCTAAATTCAAAATAATAATAATAATAATAATCCTGAAATCTTATCTCCCTTCACATATCAATTTAATTTTATTATTATTTATCCGTTTAAAAAACATATAAAAGCAAATGTTTATAAATTATATATTTTATAGTAAAGATAAGTTTATAATTTCAAAGTAGAAAAATCACTTTAAAAACATAAACTATTTAATAAATGTAACACACGGGGAACTAACCTAGTAAATAGATAAATAAATAAGCGTCAGCTTCTACGTTGGTGTCTTTCTCTTTCACCTCAGCCTATACACATTCTAAAACTCGTGTTGTTTTTATTTAGAGATATTGGATTTAAATAATCTTAACTTTCACCACTTGATTAATATTACTCTCAAGTCCCAACTATCAATTTATACCACACCACTCTGAACTTTCAACTTATTTTACTCTAGCACTCTCAAACTAACTGAACCATAACCTGCTTAGCTGATGTCAGATGTCACGTCATCAAAAAATGTCATCTCAGCTTTCACATCAGATGTGACGTCATAAAAATACCATGTCGGCTGCCACATCATCAAAACCGCCACGTCACCAGCCATGTCGGCTGCCACGTCACCAAAACAAAGTGCCACATCAGCAAAAAACTAATTGGGTTAGGGTTCAGTTATTTAGGAGTGCCAGATGAAAATAAGTTGAAAGTTGAGAGTGATGTCGTAAAATCAAAGGTTGGTAATGGTATCGGCTAATTGGTGAAAATTAAGGTTATTTGAATACAAGTATATGTTACCTTAACTTTTAAATCAACTTCTCGATTTTCATAATCAATAAGCCCGATTTTAAAACAAAAATAATTTAGAAAATACGCTTTCAATAATATATCTTTTTAAAATTATTTTATTTGCATCATTAAACTTTTCTTTCATCATTAAACTATGTTACATCATGCAATACATCAACAAACATTTTGGAAGCCTTACCATCACAACAAAACATTTAGACCTATATAGAAGTACCTAATTAATAATATTATTTGTTTACTCAATTGAGACAAAAAAGAACTAGAATTGCTCCTTCTTTCTTTCAAGCACCACTTGCAATTAATATTAGCTAGTAGCACCCCTCATATAATCATGCAGATAAACAGGGAAAATGGAAATAATAATCATAAGCACTCCATAAAATCATTTTTTAAAGCAACAAGTTTATCACAATTATTCTATACTATCTTAAAAGACAAAGTCGGTGGAGGTTTCCCACCGGCTTTGCCTTACCTCCATAAACTTTACAATATTGCATTTCACGCCCCTCAGCTTTGCTACGGCTCCTCCACTTTTGGAGTAATCAATTTTAGTCCCTTATCTAACTTTACTATCCTTCTACTTTAACAATTGATATTTTTAGCACTTAGTTTTTTACTAATTTAAATTTCCTTTGACAACATTCGTTCGTTAATTTCTTTTGTTTACCCATACCATTTTTTTACTTAAAAACTATTTTTCCGTGCATATTTTTATGTACGTAACCGTATAAATTTAATGGTGTCTACGTTTCGACATAAACTTTTTTTGGAAACGAGTTGGGTCAAATATAACACGTTTTCGTTTAAAAATCATTTTTACGTGCATATTTTTATATATGCCTCTGTATCAATTCGAGTTGGTCTACATCTGGATATACTTTTTTTTAAAATAATACGTTTTCTTACTTATTTTATGTACGTTTTCATAAATTTTGTTCCGAACAGAGTGGAGTCAAATTATGGTTTCTTTTTTTTTTCTTTCTGTTTTTTCAAAGCTTTAATTAATCCTATAGAATAAGTGATGATTGTACGAGATAGATTCATTTTACTTTACGTTATGATCCAATCGCAATACTTATATAGGTTACATTGAGTTCAATCAGATATGTCGAAACACACGTTTTCGTATGGTTAACGTATCACCTAACACTTGAACAAATCCATTCGATGTTTACAATGTACTCGCGCCGCAACGTGCAAGGGCCTTATACTAGTTTTATATTAAAACTTGTTTTATATTAAAACATTTTATAGAACACGTAGTAGGAGAATCTCCAAGCTTAAATCATTCTTTAAACTACAACATAAATATGTTTCACTTCATCAAAACTGAACTAAAACTCACATATTCGACTGTAATAAAACCCAATCACTTTTAATTTAATTTTTAGAGTAAACTGCCATTTTGGTCCCTGTGGTTTGGTCAATTTTGTCACTTTAGTCCAAAACTCAAACTTTTTGCATCTGGGTCCCTGTGGTTTCAGTTTTATTGCCATTTTGGTCCAAAAATGAAATCAGGTCATATTTGTCTTATAAAATCCTGTTATTTTGTCATTTTCCGCATGGGCAAAATGATCATTTCTTTTTTATAAATAAATACCATATTTTATAAGACAAATATGACCTGATTTGCCCCTGAGGAAAATGACAAAATTGCAGGATTTTATAAGACAAGTATGACTGATTTCATTTTTGGACCAAAATGGCAATAAAACTGAAACCACGGGGACCCAGATGCAAAAGGTTTGAGTTTTGAACTAAAGTGGTAAAAGTAACCAAACCTCAGGGACCAAAATGGCAGTTTACTCTAATTTTTAATATGATAAATAACATTAGCCTCCTTTTTATTATATGAGATGGTTAAAGTTATAAAAAAAAGGGTTAATGGATTTAAACACCCCCAACTATGGCCATTTGGCCGATGGCACTCTCAACTTTGACTTTGGCTCACACCACTCCCAACTTAACACATGGGTTGTCATGACACCCCCTCGTTAAATATTCACTAACCAGGTTAGTAAATTTAGCTTATGTGGCAATTTTATCTGATGTGGCATGCTGACATGGCCTGTTTTTATGAGATAACATGATGTGTATTGTTATTTATTTTTAATCTGATCCAGAATTTGAACCCCAAATTAGGCTCCACCTTCAACTTCAAATCTGATCCAAAAATTGAATATATATTTAACGAAATCAGGCTCCACCTTCAACTTCAAATTCAAATTTGAACCCACCGTCACCACCTTCATCACCACAACCGTTGCACCCACCGTCACCACCACAGCTCCACCTTCACCACCACACCCACCCACCTATAAAACATAAATCAATCCCCAAATCATTAAATTGAACCCCAAATCAGGCAAAACACTCAAAACAAGCCCCACCTTCACCACCACACCCACCCACCTTCACCATCAGCCCTAACCCCACTATTTCCTTCAACTGCGGTAACAACAGTCTGAGCGTTGACCTCCAAATTGCTATCAACCATGTCAAAATCAATACACCTGGTGGGAGTCGGAACACTTACCAGGGCTGCATTCAAAGTACACGGGGATTTTGAAGGTGTAACCTGCTCTTGAGGACTCGAAATCGGCTGATTGAGGGCCATAACAGCAGCATCGGAGGTCAACGCAACATCAGGGATTTTCACAGTCGTCCCGTTAACCTGTTCCACCTCCATAGCAGCACCATCTTCTAAGGAAGGAGGATTTAACGGCGAGGGGTCAAGGGTAACGGATAGCAGGGGATTTGGAGGCGACGCAGCTTGCACATAGTCTTGTACGTTCAAATTTGCAAGCGGCTGACGATTTTTATCAGCTTTTGACGGTTTAAGATTACCTTTAGCGACTGGAATTGAGGAGCCAGACGAAGATTTTCCTTGTTTGCCATCCACAGACTCGTTATTCTTCAGAGAACTAGACCTTGTTGATATGCGGCGTGATAGAGAATCACCGCCCCCAAAGAGACCAGTAGGAGAAACTGGGGATGAAATTGGTTCCGGTGGGGAACTCCCACCGGTTGAAGGACTCATTATCTACCAGAACAACACTGAATTTGGACGGATTAAGCAGATTGAGAAGAAGGAGGGAGCATTCGGCCGCATAGAGAACGTTCAAGAGAGAGAAGTTAGAGAGAGAAAGAAAACACACAAATGAAAATCCTTAGTATATATTATTATTAAATATAATAAATATTATATAGATTTCTTTAAAAAAATAATTGGCCACATCAGATTTAAATGACACATCATACATGCCACATCAGATAAAATTGCCACATAGGCTAAATTTACTAACCTGGTTAGTGAATATTTAACGAGGGGGTGTCATGACAACCCATGTGTTAAGTTGGGAGTGGTGTGAGCCAAAGTCAAAGTTGAGAGTGCCATCGGCCAAATGGCCATAGTTGGGGGTGTTTAAATCCATTAACCCAAAAAAAATTAATTTAAATTTTAGGAAAAAGAAATACTTAATGTATGAAACTTATGTGCCGATGGCCAGATAAGTATAGTTTCATTATCGATTAAAGTATTTTCAAAATATAGTAAGGATGAATACGGGAGTTTATGCTATTTTAATACCTCAATGATTTGTATATTTTTTGTTTGAATGGCAATCCCTCAATGCTTTGATCTAGCAAATCTTTGACTTTATAATTGAGTGAAATGTACTTAATATGTTTAATGTAATTAATATTTGAAATTAATGCACATACGTCTTTTCAATTGAATGTAGTTTGAAAAGTTTCTAACCTTTATACTAAAGGACGGGTTGGATCGGGCCTTAGATTTCACGACTTGTGTAACACCCTGAAAACGGGTTTGGTAATCAAATCACGTTAATACTAAAGGACGGGTAAAATACAGTTAGTAGTAAAACTTACCCGGTAAATATTAGAATTTAAATAAATAAACCTAATATTAAATAAAAGTTGGGCAAATCCTTTTGAGGAAAATAAAGTGAATAAAAGGCCCGAATTAACGGGACTTAAAACAGACTGGGTCATAATTTTCCCCGAACCTATTATGTTAACTAGGAATGTCTAACCTAGTAAATAAGAGGGAATATTGTTTAAACTAAAGGAGTTGTGATCTACTTGATAACTAACCAAACACGAGGGGCCAAAGATGGATAAAATGAAAGCTTAATTATAAACCAAAAATAAAAAAAATAAAAAAAAAAATAAAACCCACACACGCAGGGGTGTGCGTAGGATCGACCAGAAGAAAGCTCCATGGGAGCCCAACCCTATTTCTTGCTAAATCTCTCAAATTGAAGGTCCAAATCAGTTCCAAATCAAAATTCGAGCATGAATTAGTGATCTCCGCTGAAAAAGGAGTCACAAGGTATGTAAATTTCATGAGAAATCTCTAGTTGAATTTCTGAGTAAACCTAGAGAATTCAAAAATTGTTGATGCATGCTTGTTATATGGATGAAATAGAAACATTTTAGTGTTTAGAAGTAAACCCTAGACAAGTATATGTTGAAATCGTGCCCAATTCTAGTAAAATCCATGAACACCATTGAAGGTGATTGTTGTTAGGGTTTTTGATTGCTAAAGATAGTGTTATAATGTCATAAACATGTTTTAGTTGAAAGCTGAATTCAAACAGCTTCTAATCAGAATTTACAGCCTACTTGTATTGGCTGTAACGTGGATAAAACATGACAAAAACATGAGTTTCTTGACTCTAAAATGTAATTCCAGGAAATATCTTTAAAACCCCACTGGAATCGCATTTTTTCGACAAAAATTGAGCGTTTTATGAATTTTTCCGTATCAAAGGTTCAAGCTGCGTTTTCTGGCAGAATTTGCAGCCCATTACGAATGTCATAACTCAATTTAGGAATTTAGTTATGATCTCAAATTTATACTATAGATAGTTTTAAGCGATTAAAAGAATCGCCAATTGGAATTTCGTCAATCGGATAAACGAGGAATTTTTAATGAATTTTTCCGTAAGCTGCAGTCAGAAGTGACGAATCTGATTGCAGCTTAGTAAATGAATTTTTACGAATTTTTGATAAGGAGTTAGATCTTGAAATTTTAACACAAGGCATAACCCTCCGAGAGGTACGTCACATAAAAAAATCATAATATTTGAAGACTTGTAAACAGGTTAAACAGGTCACCAAAAACAGCCTATTTTCAGTGATATAAACTTGCTTAATTGATGTTAACCTTGGTAAAAATAACTAGTTATGAGCTAGTTTGTAAATGTGTAAAAATATGCCCATTGGGTGTTTGTTAAAATGCCTAAATGAAAGCTAAATATTGAAATTTAGAGTAAAAAAATGCGTATTTGAATGATATGGTAATTATACGTAATATGAAGAGATAAGGGTTCTAAACATCATGTTGATTTAGACACAATTGTGTAAACCATGTGATTGAAAGTAGTTAACTTTTGATAAATTAATCTAACTGATGATGAAGTCGAATGATAGTTTCGACATAGAGAATAAGTAAGGTGGAATGGTCGTGATTGTTAATGACTAGTCTAACCACCTTGTATATGTTGACAATAGTTTGACGCTTAACGAGCTAGGCGGAGGCTTGGGAAAGAAGCGGCCAAACAAATCATGAAGGAAAAAGGAAAGCATAGCTGGGATGCGAGGTAAGTAAAGCTTACGCCCCTTTTACATTATTTACAATTTACTTAATTGCAAGTATTGTATATAAGTTCTATTAAGTGATTGGAATATGATGTTCCGACATGATGTAAGGCCCAAACTTTAAATTAAACTAACAAGCTTTCATTTGATAAAGATTCTAAACGGGTCGAAGATTTTATAAAGAAATTCTGCATTTAACTTTTTACTACTAACGAGATTTCTACAAAAGAGTTTATAACCCAACATTTCATAGCCTATTAACAAAGTCTTTAACTACAAGTTCAACATCTAACAACTACCGGGTTAGATTACATACAAAAGACCCATTTTAACAAAACATTTAACCAAAGTTTAGACCACAACTAGAAGCTTTGCGGAAGCGTGCATCATAAGTGTGTTCGATCCAAGTAGCGCCATCCGTCAAATCGCTTTACCTACATTCAACCAACATGTTAGACATTTCAATTGATTAATTCATACAACCATAAGTTACTAGCCGCACTACAAGAAGACCTTTTTAAAACCATCATTTAACACAAACTTCTCAACATGGCACATCATCCCTTCTAACTCTTTCAACATCTCCATATCGTGTATTCGACTTACGCCAAATTACCACAAGAATACGACTTCGGATATAGAATAAACACATTTTACATCAATACATGCTAGTAATATTTGTAAGCAAAGAACTTACCTTTGTCGTTCTTCGTTTGAGACTCGGAACGGCTTGAGCTTTCCTCCTTAATTCCTACAATCCATAATTACATACTTAGCTTCATGTCTTTCTTTCCATCCATTATCAATAGCTCCAATTTAACAACTAATTAACTCTCTATTCTAGCCATTTAGCAATAAAAATCACATGATCAACTCATTCAAGCATTTTGACAAACACTTGGTGTGCATGCCATTAGATAAACATAAGGTACAAGTATTGTATGCATAACATAACTAGTTCATAACACTAACATCAATATCTTCAAATTTAAATCAAATCTCATACAACCTTTACCCTAATTCGATTCCACATAACATCTTGTTAATAACATCATTTATACTAATCTACATCACAACTTCATGTTACAAACCACCACCATCCAATTCTAAGTGGGTTTTTTACTTTTAACTATTAATTAGGTCGAATTCAAGCATAATTCAAGCTCTCTATGGAATTTCTAACACATGTTCATACTAATTTCACATGAATTTCGAGTTATACTAAAAACCCATTTCATACATGATCATTAAATCATGAAATTCAACATACCTTTTGTAGAGAATTCTTAGATGGTTATGAATCTCATCACATGCACAAGATTTTGATCCTCATTCACCTTCAATTGGCTAAATTTCTAGTTGATAGTGAAGAGGTGGGTGTTGTTCTTCCTGCCCTCAATATCGACACACACACATACACTCCACTAACTGACTAAATTTTGTTATAACATTCTCATTTACCAACTTTCACATTCAGCCCCTTATGTTTAGCTACTTAACAACTAATTACCCATCCTTTATTTAGATTTCTTGTTCTCATAGTAAACTTTGTTTATACTTCTTAGTTAGTTTTACTAACATGTAAACAACATGCTATTATTAAAAGTCTAAGGTTACCATTTAATCCTAAGACTTCATACATGAATATTATATCAAAACATGTAATAATAAATTTTGGGGTGTTACAAGTCTATCCCCCTTAAAGAAGGTTTCGTCCCCGAAACCTAATTCACGTACCGAATAAGAACGGGTAGAACTTCCTCATTTCATCCTCCGGTTCCCAAGTGAGATCCGATCCCTTTCTATGTTGCCATTGAACTAATACTTGCTTGATTTCCTTGTTGCGAAGAATCTTCACCTTGGTATCCTTTATAGCTACTGGTCTTTCTATGTAGTTCATTCTCTCATCTACTTCGATGTCTTCGAGAGGCACGTGAGCCGTTACATCCGAAAAACACCTTCGTAATTGTGACACATGGAAGGTGTTGTGGATCCCTTCTAATGTCGAAGGCAATTCTAACCGGTAAGCTACTTTTCCCACCCGGGCTAAAATCTTGAATGGTCCGATGTATCGGGGACCCAACTTTCCTCGTTTACGGAATCTAATTATGCCTTTCCATGGAGACACCTTTAAGAACACTCGATCCCCCACTTGGAACTCATAATGCCGCTTCTTTTTATCTGCATAATACTTTTGTCGGTCTTGCGCTGCTTTTAATCGAGCCCGTACCATGTCAATCTTTTCATTAGTTATAACTACTACATCCTTAGGAGCGAGTTCTCTTTGTCCCACTTCTCCCCAACAGACGGGGGTTCTACACTTTCTCCCATACAGCATTTCATACGGCGCCATTTTTATGCTACTTTGGTAGCTGTTGTTATACGAGAATTCCACTAACGGCATATGTTCATCCCAACTTCCCCCGAAATCCATCACGCATGCTCTCAACATATCCATGAGAGTTTGGATGGTCCTTTCGGATTGACCATCCGTTTGTGGATGATACGCGGTACTTATATGCAATTGTGTGCCCATTTCTTCGTGAAATTTCTGCCAGTAGCGGGAGGTAAATCGCGTGTCCCGATCTGACACAATAGAGACGGGCACACCATGGCGAGAAATGATTTCATCTACATAAATTTCCGCCAACCTTTTCGAGGAATAAGTCTCCCGTATAGGTAGAAAATGGGCGCTTTTGGTAAGTCGGTCAACAACGACCCATATTGCATCATGCCCTTTTCTCGTTCTAGGAAGTTTAGTCACAAGATCCATGGTTATATCTTCCCATTTCCATACCGGGATTTCTAAAGGTTGCAATTTTCCATAGGGTTTTTGATGTTCCGCCTTTACTTGGGAACATGTCAAGCATTTAGATACATACTTAACAATGTCACGTTTCATTCCCGGCCACCAATAGTTTGCCTTCAAATCTTGATACATTTTAGTGGCTCCCGGATGGACCGAGTAACGGGATTTATGCGCTTCCTCCAATAACAAGGCCTTTGCTTCACAATAACGTGGTATCCACACTCGCCCAAACCTTGTTCTTAGCCCACTTGCATTTGCCTCAAGTTCATTTTCAAATCCTTTCGTTCTTTCACCTTTCGGGTCACCTTTATTCAAAGATTCGTCTTGCGCCTTTCTTATTGTTTCAAGGAGGTTTGATGTAACTATCATTCTCATCGATTTCACTCGAATGGGTGGTGGGTATTCTTTCCGGCTTAGTGCATCCGCCACAACATTAGCTTTTCCCGGATGGTAAAGAATGTCGCAGTCGTAATCTTTGATCAATTCTAGCCACCTTCGTTGCCTCATATTGAGATCTTTCTGTTCAAAGAAGTATTTAAGGCTTTTGTGGTCTGAATAAATAGTACACTTTGTTCCAAACAAATAATGCCTCCAGATTTTTAAGGCAAACACTACCGCCGCCAATTCTAAATCGTGGGTTGGATAGTTAATTTCATGCTGCTTAAGTTGTCTTGAAGCGTAAGCAACAACCTTGCCTCGTTGCATCAAGACACAACCCAACCCTTGATGAGATGCGTCCGCATAAACTACTAAATCTTCTGTTCCTTCTGGCAGCGTTAAAACGGGAGAGCTTGACAGTTTCTCTTTTAGTATTCGAAAAGCCTTCTGTTGATCATTGCCCCATTCAAACTTTTCTTCCTTCTTTGTCAACTTGGTTAAAGGGAGGGCTATTTTAGAGAAATCTTGGATGAATCTCCGATAATAGCCGGCTAACCCGAGGAAACTTCTTACTTCATTAACATTCTTTGGGGGTACCCATTTCATTACCGCTTCCACCTTAGAAGGATCCACCAAAATTCCTTTCTCATTAATTACATGGCCTAAAAACTGCACCTCCCTGAGCCAAAACGCACATTTGGAAAATTTTGCATATAACTTTTCCTTTCTAAGCGTCTCGAGTACCTTGCGTAGATGACTCGCATGTTCCGACTCGCTACGAGAGTATACTAGAATGTCATCAATAAATACTATGACAAATTGATCTAGCATATTTCGGCATACTCGATTCATTAAATCCATAAAAGCGGCCGGCGCGTTAGTTAACCCAAATGACATTACTAAAAATTCATAATGTCCGTATCGGGTTCTGAACGCGGTCTTAGGTACGTCTTCATCCCTTACTCGAACTTGATGGTAACCTGATCGCAAGTCAATTTTTGAGAACCAACTCGCCCCTTGTAATTGATCAAAAAGATCATCTATTCTCGGGAGGGGATATCTGTTCTTTACCGTGAGTTTGTTGAGCTCACGATAGTCGATGCACATTCTCATCGACCCATCCTTCTTTCTAACGAACAAAACAGGCGCTCCCCACGGAGATACGCTAGGGCGTATGAAACCCTTGTCAAGAAGTTCTTGCAATTGAGCCATCAATTCCCGTACCTCCGCGGGTGCCAACCGGTAAGGGGCTTTGGCTACCGGTTTGGCATTTGGTTCCAACTCGATACGAAATTCGACTTCCCGCTCGGGAGGAAGTCCCGGCAATTCATCCGGAAATACATCCGGGTATTCATTCACTATCCTAGTATCTTCAATTCTTAAGGTACCTATTTTTGTATCGACAACATAGGCTAAAAATGCTTTACTCCCTTTCTTCAGGTACTTAACTGCTTCTAATATAGTACAAAATTTTGCCCCTACTTCCCTTTCCCCATGAATAGTTACTCGTTTCCCTTTAGGAGATGTCACATGAATAATTTTGCTTTCACATAATATTTCCGCGCGATAACGGGACAACCAATCCATTCCTACCACTACCTTAAATTCCCCTAAAACCATGGGAATCAAATCAATATCAAAATCTTCATCATCTATAGTAATTCTACAACCTCTACATATTTCGTGCAAAAGGTAACTCTTACAATCGGCAATTTCTACTTCGAGAGGTGCACACATTCTTTCTATCGTGAATAAATGGGAACATGCAAACTCACTAGAAACGAATGACCTACTAGCTCCGGTATCGAATAATACATATGTGGGTATAGAGTTTATCATATAGATACCTGAGACTACATTCGGGTGAGCCCTTGCTTCCTCCGCGGAGATTTGGAACATTCTTCCCTTAGCCCTTGCAGGTTCTTCTTTCTTTCCTTCTTTCTTCACCCCTTGTTTAAGCTTTGGACAATCAGCTTTCACATGGCCCGATTCATTACAATTGTAGCACACCCTCTTGGGATTCGGACAGTTATAGTACGGGTGTCCTTCTTGTCCGCAATTGTAACATCCCTTCTTTCCCAATAAACATTCACCCGAATGAGGTTTTCCACATGTCTTACATCGTGGAAACCCTCCCTTGGAGGCTTCTTTCTTCCCTTGATCTTGCATCTTAGGTTTCTTGGAAGAGCCTTGTGTTGATCCCTTCTCGGCTTGCCTTTTCTCCCCACGTTCATCTTGCCTCTTTATCTCGATTTCCCTATCCCTTGCTAGATCAATGATCTCGTCCAAAGTTTCACATTTAGAAGGAGTGATAAACTCTCGAATTTCAGCCTTAAGCATGCCATGGTAACGGATAATCTTCTTCCTCTCCGTTCCAACTATTTATTCACAAAACTTCAATTGATCGAGGAAAATGTTCGTGATCTCATTGACTGATTCATCCCTTTGTCGGAGCCGGAGAAAGTCTTCTTGGATTCGATCCACAGCTGATTGTGGACAATGATACTTGATAAAAGGTTGTTTGAATTCTTGCCAAGTCAAGGTTTGAACTCGATTCTCTCCGATCTCCTTACTATACGAGTCCCACCAATCCTTGGCCCTTCGTAAGAGTTGCCCCGTAGCAAACATGACTTGATCTTCCTTGTCACAATGACTTCGAATGAACACCCCTTCCATGTTAGCAATCCATCTTTGGCATTCTATGGGATCAATCTCTCCATTATAAGTGGTAGGCTTACATGCCATGAAATCCTTGTAGGTGCACCGTCTTGCTTCCTTCTTGCCTTGAATCCCAGTTAACATCTCTTTCAACTCATCTATCTTACTTGTTATCATAGTCTCCACCGTGCTTAACACTTGACTTTCCACCTCTTGAGCTAGCTTCGAAACATTCGCATCAAACGCCTTCGTTACTTCATCCGAAACTACCTTGTTTAACTCATCTCGAGTCATTCGTTCCGCGGTATCCGGGTTTCTTCCACTTGCCATCTACAATTAAACATTCGTGTCAAACATTTTTACATTCATCCTTCCCATCCTTCTATTAATCAATCACTATTTTAATAATTCATTCTCGTAGGTCATAATCTCATCAAATCTTTCTCTATAAACATTCTAATCGTATTACTTATTTCATTCGCTCACGTACGTATCTTCCCATGCATTCATCATGTAAACATGATGGTTATCTTGAAACTCCTAGTTTTACAATTCATTGAAGTGTTTCTAGAGTTTAACGAACGTTAAAGTTGGAATTAGAAACCTTATTGTGCTTAACAAACAATTTCAGCAAATTGATCAAAGGGGGACCCGTCGCCGACGGCATATAAGCCCGTCGCCGACGGGCTCGGGATAACCCCGTCGGAGAGTGTCAACCCGTCGACAGTAAGTTAAGGCGTCGGCAACATGAGCAAAATAGGTGCCGTCGGCGATGGGCTCTCATGCCGTCACCGACGGGCTCTCTGATGCTGAAACGCTGTTATAACAAAATTTCACTCCCAGGTCCCTTCTTCCAGCCCGAGACGGTCCTGGGCAGTCCCGAACCCTCCAATGGCATCTCATAATGTCCCAACCCAGGTTATACTTACAATTCAACCATCACCCATTCCCGTTTCTATCTAGATGCATGACTCGAAATCCTTAATTTAGAGTTTACTTACTTGCGTGGCGCCTTGGAACGAACACACCTTCGCCAGAGCTTTCGGTTTGAGTTCGAGCATTCTCGAATCTCTCAAACCTATGCTCTGATACCAACTTGTAAGGCCCAAACTTTAAATTAAACTAACAAGCTTTCATTTGATAAAGATTCTAAACGGGTCAAAGATTTTATAAAGAAATTCTGCATTTAACTTTTTACTACTAACGAGATTTCTACAAAAGAGTTTATAACCCAACATTTCATAGCCTATTAACAAAGTCTTTAACTACAAGTTCAACATCTAACAACTACCGGGTTAGATTACATACAAAAGACCCATTTTAACAAAACATTTAACCAAAGTTTAGACCACAACTAGAAGCTTTGCGGAAGCGTGCATCATAAGTGTGTTCGATCCAAGTAGCGTCATCCGTCAAATCGCTTTACCTACATTCAACCAACATGTTAGACATTTCAATTGATTAATTCATACAACCATAAGTTACTAGCCGCACTACAAGAAGACCTTTTTAAAACCATCATTTAACACAAACTTCTCAACATGGCACATCATCCCTTCTAACTCTTTCAACATCTCCATATCGTGTATTCGACTTACGCCAAATTACCACAAGAATACGACTTCGGATATAGAATAAACACATTTTACATCAATACATGCTAGTAATATTTGTAAGCAAAGAACTTACCTTTGTCGTTCTTCGTTTGAGACTCGGAACGGCTTGAGCTTTCCTCCTTAATTCCTACAATCCATAATTACATACTTAGCTTCATGTCTTTCTTTCCATCCATTATCAATAGCTCCAATTTAACAACTAATTAACTCTCTATTCTAGCCATTTAGCAATAAAAATCACATGATCAACTCATTCAAGCATTTTGACAAACACTTGGTGTGCATGCCATTAGATAAACATAAGGTACAAGTATTGTATGCATAACATAACTAGTTCATAACACTAACATCAATATCTTCAAATTTAAATCAAATCTCATACAACCTTTACCCTAATTCGATTCCACATAACATCTTGTTAATAACATCATTTATACTAATCTACATCACAACTTCATGTTACAAACCACCACCATCCAATTCTAAGTGGGTTTTTTACTTTTAACTATTAATTAGGTCGAATTCAAGCATAATTCAAGCTCTCTATGGAATTTCTAACACATGTTCATACTAATTTCACATGAATTTCGAGTTATACTAAAAACCCATTTCATACATGATCATTAAATCATGAAATTCAACATACCTTTTGTAGAGAATTCTTAGATGGTTATGAATCTCATCACATGCACAAGATTTTGATCCTCATTCACCTTCAATTGGCTAAATTTCTAGTTGATAGTGAAGAGGTGGGTGTTGTTCTTCCTGCCCTCAATATCGACACACACACATACACTCCACTAACTGACTAAATTTTGTTATAACATTCTCATTTACCAACTTTCACATTCAGCCCCTTATGTTTAGCTACTTAACAACTAATTACCCATCCTTTATTTAGATTTCTTGTTCTCATAGTAAACTTTGTTTATACTTCTTAGTTAGTTTTACTAACATGTAAACAACATGCTATTATTAAAAGTCTAAGGTTACCATTTAATCCTAATACTTCATACATGAATATTATATCAAAACATGTAATAATAAATTTTGGGGCGTTACACATGATTTAACGCGAGTTGGAACAAAGGAAATGGTAAGAAATCATGAACTATGGTAAAGATGTAAAATGGTAAATTAGTTATGTAATGACGAACAAATAAGAAACGGTTTTTAAGTAAAAGAGTTCAAGGAGAAAACCGGGATAGGTTTGAAGGGGTGAAATGGTAAATAAATACCATTTCATACGGACGAATGGTCAGTTAGACTAAATGGGTCAAATGGTGGTGTTAACACCATTTGACAATAACATTTGATAATCGCTTGTTGAGTTTTGTGTTTACAGGAATTAACACAAGGTTCGCGTTACTATTAACTAGTGATTAATAGTGAAAGGTATTGAAACGATTGTGACCCGAGCCAGGTACGTATGAACAAGTTATAGTGAAAAGTGCGATTTTGGTCAAATATGTAGTGAAAGTCCTTCGTCGTAAATTGAAGGACTAAAGTTGACCAAAACGCCCATGGCGGGTAAATCGGGTAAACAACCTTTAGGGATTGTAACGGGTCAAAATAAGCGCATAATCATAGATGGGTTAATGTCTTAATGATGCCTAATGATCCGTGATTTAAATCTGGTGTCATAGGAAACAACTGAAATATGATGTTCATAAGAAGTTTGGTATAATAAACATGTTTGTGTAAATAATTATGAAACGGGTCAAAAGTGTTAAAAAGGAATTTCAAGCCTAGAGCTTGAAATTTGAATTTTTAAAGTAGTTGAATATCAGGTTTTAACTCCATAAGATGGAGAATTAAATTACAAACGCGTAGGAAAAAGAATCGTGGAAAACGGACATGTAGATAAAAAGTTATGGTCATTCAAAGTTTGAGTTTGGAGAAAATTTTTTTGGAGCTGGGCAGAAAATGCAGGTCCAGATACGGACATGCTGGAAAACAGTCTCCCCCGCGCCACGCGAGGGGTGACACCGATCCGGGCGCGACACGCGGGAGTCCCCGCGGCACGCGACAAGTAAAACCAAGCCTCTCGCGTGGAGCGAGAGGCATAATTCTGGAAACTTTATTTTGTTTAATAATTTGATGTTGGAACTTGTTTTTAAATTATCAAAGTTAACTTTTGAGTTGGTTTTGATCGTAGGAGAATATCAGAAGCACCGGATGGAGATCAAGCGACAAGAAAGAACCGAACACACGATGAAGAAGCTTCCGCATGTTGTTTTGTCATTATTTTTAAATGACGAATTCAATTACATTATGTTGTTTTAAACTTTAAATTGTAAATGTTTTAGTAAACCCGGTTTATGTAAGGTATATGTGCTCATAATCACATGTTTATTTTAATAATTTATACGAAAAACGTTAAATAATAATAAGGGTGTTACAACTTGTGTGTTTCTCCTTGGGGATTTAGGATCACAAGTTGGTTTTCCCATTTTGGATCGAGAACAACCTGTTTTCTTATGGATTTTCGTCGGTTTTAAAGGATCTCAAGCTTGGGATCAATTACAACAAAAAGAAGGTGAGATTCAAAAGTTCACATGTTTTTTTAATGTTTGGGGCTTGAAATGGTACAATAGGTTGATACTTTATGCATTTCCCATAATAAAGTTAGGATCTTGACATAAAACAAGCTCGGATATGAGAAGCCGCAATTTTTAGGGTTTATGACAAAGAAAAGTATGTATTCACTTGCAAGTACTCGCAGAATAGTAGGTTTGCGCATAACAGTTTTTGTGTGACATGCTAACATGTACAATTCTAGTTTTTGCACGAAACTTACATGATTACATGTATTCGAATAGTTTAGATAATTGTTGTAGTTAAGTACAAGTTAGTTTATTAATTGGTATCCTATAAATTTTCACTAGGATAACACTTTTGGATTTTTTTCCAACATCTTCAATACATTAAGCTTTTGTGTGATTATTTGCTAGCCCAAGTGAGTTCATAGTTCTCACTTTTTTGTTTTTATATGCTTATGGGATGTTACATGTACTTATACCAAAACACACACACTACTACTTTTTGCATATCTATTTGCACAATTCAATTTTATAGTTGTTTGTTATCTTATTTGCTATTGTTGTACTTACAATATATTTTACATAGTACATTCATTAACTCCATACAAGCCGAATGAGAGTATATGATAGATTTACTGGCCTGACACCCCATTCTCACTCCTTGGCCTCTCTCTTTAGGGGGTGTTCCTTTTGGGAATGATAGAAACCGATATTTATACCCAATCAACCAAGTTTGAGTCTACCACTTATTTTCCATGTTTAAGTTATACAATTGCTTTATGATACTTACTATGCCATAAGAATTGTGATTTTTTTCTACTATTATGTGTATTCACTCTATGTGCTTACTAACTCTTCGGAGTTGACCTTTCTTTTGCGCATGTTATAGGAAATAACCCGTGAAGATGATTTACAAGATTGCTATCACATAGGACGCTACTGGACTTAGTTTAATTTTTAATATGGATTTATTTGTTTACTTGCTTGAACTCTTTATCTTTTCGTTGTTTAATAATATTTAAATTTTAATTTTCATGAGCTATTGAACAATCTACCAAGTGACGCCCCGATGTTTCCACCTTCGGTCGGGGTGTTACAAACGCTCCTTGTGATACGTCTATATTCTTACAACAATATATATTTGTATCATTAGAACGATGTGACGTTATATAACCATTACAACGATGATGTGACATTGTTATATAATCGTGCATTAATATCACAAAAGCTAACCAATATCGAGTTTTGATGCATTTCAAATTTGGAAACTGTCAATATATGGTAAAGTGTAAACTCCAAAAATACTACATCTTCCAAAGGTAATTAATTATCAATAATCAAATCATTTTCAAATTCCGGTTCATCTAGTGTAGGGGTGAGCAAGTTTAGGCCCCGACCGAAAATAACCAAGAACGGAACCGAAAATATACCCAACCCGACCCGAACCTAAGCACCTAGGTATTTAGATCGGTTCCAGTTTTTCATATAAAATCGGTCGGGTCGGTTCTCGGTTTTTTCATGGTGAAACCCGACTTGGACCTATGGACCGAACTAATGTGCTACTTAAAAAAGACTAGTAGCCCAGTAGCGATTAGGGCTTGAATCCCTAAAATATATAACATACAACGGCTGCATGATGTTCCCATAGATACATTCTTATAGAGAAAGAAACCATCTGCATTGAATTTGCAGTCAACTTTTTGGGTGGTACCGTGATTCATTGACGAGGCACGTGGTCTGAAATGTATCATTATTTTTTATTCGGTGTCGTTTTATTGTTGTTTTCAGAGTCAAAGCGAATGCAAGATCAGGGGCGGATGTATTATGGAACAAGGGGTAGCCTCCGCTACCGCTTGGTCGGAAAATTTTTGACGTTTTTAGTGTAAATTTTGGAAAAATTTGACGTTTTTTCGATTTCGTTACCGCTTATTTATAAAACGTTACCGCTTGGTCGGAATCCTAGATCCGCCACTGTGCAAGATGGTATAACATTCAAAGCGAATAATAAGAAGGTATAACACTTGACTTTTGCGGAGTCAAAGCGAATAACAAGAAGGTATAACAGTTAACTTTGAGTCAACGCAAATACAAAAAGGTATAATAGACATTAGACTGAAACATAAACACCCCATCAAGCATGAAATACTTGCAAATTCGTATTAGTTATTATAGAACTACTTAATATATAGCAAACATATTATACTTGCATGATCAAATTAGTTCAAATTAAGCATGACTATCAATAACATTTGAATGAAAATTAACCAAGAAATAACTCACTACCATCAATGGATTGAAATAGAAACATGGATTGAAATGTATATAAGGCCGAAATCAAGGAGAATGTTGTGTTTCTTCTTCATCAGATGGTTTGTGAATCTACAATAGCCTTCCCAAGTTCATAACAAAACATGCTGAAAAATGAAATATGTCGGGTCGGTTCTTATACTTAGTACCCGACAAACCCAATTACATAAAAACTCGGAACTAACCCAATAAATAGGGTAGTGAATCGGTTATGTATTTTATGTTTGATCGGTTCTCGGGTCAGTCGGGTAGGGTCGGGTTTTGCCTTTTGCTCACCCTTAATCTAGTGAGAGATTGGCAACCTCTAAAAACCCTACATCTCATCTTCCATTGAATATGTATGGTCTATTTACTTAATGGCTGGTTTTTGAATCGGTAAAGGTTAAAACCCTAAAAATTAAATGGAAACGGGCTGGATACATCTACCAGATACGTCCCCGCAAAGCTGGAAACGTTTAGGAAACGTCCCCGACAAGTACCCATGGCGTTTCTGTCCCCGATGAGTACCCTACTGCCACATAAGTAGCGTCTCCGTGCTACATAGGGTGTAACATCAACTGTGGCAATGTAATTAGACCATGATACGTATATCATCAAGCTTTTTTTTTTTTACGAAGGAGCAATTTTATTTTGAGACATGGATAGATAATAAGGAGGCGTTTGGTTCACGGAATGATTTGCAATTGGAATTGGAATTTGCATAGGAATTAGAATTTGAAGGAATTGGATTTGGAATTTAAACATTCCAATTGGAATTGGTAATTGTTGGAATTGGAAATTGTTAGAATTGGAATCTCAATTCCATTTTTATTGTGTTTGGTTGTCAAATGAATTGGAATTCATCACCCCGGCACCCACAACCACTAGTTTGGGTCGAAACGATACGGGTCGAAACGGTTCGCGTCGAAACAGTTTGGGTCGAAGCGGTTCGATTCGAAACGGTACGGGTCGAAACGGTTCGATTCGAAACGGTACGGGTCGAAACCGTTCGCGTCGAAACGTTACGGGTCGAAACCGTTTGCGACGAAACGTTACGAGTCGAAACCGTTCGTGTCGAAACGGTACGAGTCGAAACTGTTCGCGTCGAAACGGTACGGGTAGAAACGGTCGAAGATTCCAATGAATTTACTTTAATTCCTTCACATATTGGAATAATTTTGAATTTCTTTAGTTAAAGGAATTTGAAGGAATTTATGGCTAATTCCAATTCCAATGTCAACCAAACACATGAAGATTGAAATTGGGATTCCAATTCCATCAAATTCTGTGAACCAAACATCTTAAGAAATGGAATTCAAATTCTCATTCCCTTAAGTTCCATTGAATTCCTGCGAACCAAACGCCCCCTAACCCCTAAGATACGAGATATGTTACGGATGATTTGTATGAAATGTCCATACCTTATAAACCATTTTGACAGGATGTATCACTCAGTTTCACATGTTAAATTATTCTGTTATTGATTTATATGTCATCTTATTACTTGTTTTTTTTTCTTTTTGTCACTTGTTATCCCCTAACCTGGATAACTGGCTCATTCTTGTTTTTCTTTTGTACAAGACATGTACTAGAGCAACCTAGGAGTATAAATAAAATTGTTTTAAGATTGAAACTAGGTTATAACCCAGTGTATTACACGGGGTTGAATAAATAATTTTTATATACTAAATAGTAAATAATATATCTTTAAAAACCTCATTAATTGTACGGTTTGAATAAATGTAATTTTATATACTAAATAAAAAAAGTTATATCTTTAAAACCGCGTGTATTACACGGGTTGATACATATAATATTGTTTACCAAATAATAAAATAATACATCTTTAAAAAAACCTCATTTATTACACGGGTTGAATAAATATAATTTTATATACAAAATAATAAAAAAATTACATCTTTAAAAATATGCGCATTATACGGTTCGAATAAATGTAATTTTCTGTACTAAATAATAAAAAAAGTTATATCTTAAAAAACCTCATGTATTACATGAGTCGAGTAAATCTAATTTTGTATAGTGAAAATAGAAATATTTAATATATTAATACAAAGTTTGGTTTTCGTGATAAAAATAGATTATTTTGTTGTTGCAAAATTTGTTAACGAAGTCTCAATAAATTTAACCTTTTTATTTAAAACTCCGTAAATGTAAAAATGATAAATAATATTAGTTAATTTTATTTTAAGTTTCGTAAAATATATTTGATGCCAAACTAAACAAAACGTTCAAATATAATTAATTCAAATAAATAATATTATAAATGAGAAGAAGATTGAACTAAATAATAATTATTCATAAGATATTAAACTAATAATATTTAGTAGGAAGATTATCTATAATTAATTAGAAGAGATTAAACTAAAATAATAATTGTCTATAAGAGATGGCCTAATATAATGACAAGTGTCTCTAAAGTGGTTTCTTTTATTATATAGTATAGATACTGGTCAATTTTCATGTAAAAAATTAAGGAAGCATGTCATATTTTTGAAAACCCTATCTATAAAACCTCTTTTTATATTTCAACGTTATGATTTCTAATCTAGATATTGTATAGTGACATGTCATCTCGGCCGGATAAAAAAGAGTATTTTAGGACTCATGTTAATAACATGTTATGTGTCGTCTAATTAAAACTTTACGAACTCGAGAAGATTTTTGTAAATAAATCTACTAAATTTCCATTTAATCTGATTTGCATCCTTTTGGAGATATGTGGATGACTATAATCAGTGATTATATGTAACAACTAACAAGTACAAATACTATCTTTTGTTATTACTTTTTTCTAGAAATTTTAACCATTTTTCATCGAACATGTTAAATAATTCTGCCTCTCTAAATCTTAACCATATAAACTTTTAAATATTTAATAGTTTGTTGATTCAGTATTATAAAAGTTACCTTAACTTATATATTATTCATGTGACTTGATATAATATAATTGATTAATTAGTTTTTAAAACTTTAACCCTTTTCCCAAAACACACCCACTACCCCCTTTCCTCGGGTTACCCAAATAATTGTTACCGTGCTAAACAATAATTACACACAGTAAAAAAGGACATGTTTTTGAAATACCATATTTACCCTTATTTTGGAAGTTTCTTGTTAGGGTTTACCTCATCATTTTTATGCATAAAACTTCAAGAAACGAATGATATAATTTATAGTTTAGTTCAAATTTTTTATTTTTTGTCTGTGGGTGCAAAAAGGTTTCATCGTTGTCATTTTAGTCCACTCTGTTAACTTCATCTATTATTTCTGTTAACGAGAAAGGTAGTTCGGTCATTTTATATGACCTAATTGCCCTTCTAGTTCACATGATTATATATAAATTGACCGAATTGTCATTTTCGTTAACAGGAAAAATGGATGAAGTTAACCCAGTGGACTAAAATGACAACAGTGAAATCTTTTTGGACCCACAGGCGAAAAATAAAACTTTTGAACTAAGAGGACCCGGGGTGGAAGCGTGGCGGGCCTTTTCCACGCGTGGAACAAATGTAAACACCGCCGCCGGTTGTAAAGTTCACGCGTTCAATAGTTCACGCGTTGAATGGAACACGCGTTGAAGAAATGGAAAAGTTACCGTTTTTTATGACTTTTTGCATGAACTTTGACTGGTTACCAATCTTCCAACTCATTCCACATTAAATACCCACTTTGTCAGTTTACCTTTTTATAAAAAAAACAGATTAAAAAAAAAACAGTTTTCAGTTTTATAAAAAACAGATTTAAAAAAAACAGTTTACAGTTTTATAAAAAACAGAATTTAAAAAAACAGTTTTCAGTTAAAAAAAAACAGTTTTCAGTTTTAAAAAAAACAGAATTTAAAAAAACAGAATTTAAAAAAACAGTTTTCAGTTAAAAAAAAACAGTTTTCAGTTTAAAAAAAACTGAATTTAAAAAAACTGAATTTAAAAAAACAGAATTTATAATTAAAAAAACAAAAAATTAAAAAATTAGTGAGTGATGGAATTTGTACAAGTGATGACCATTTCCAGCAAAAAAAGGGTGTGAGTGATGGAAATAATGGTTGATGACATGGCAGAACCTGATTCGATGTTGTCAGTGATGGAATTGGGTGTGAGTTATCCCACCCCTACCCCCCTAAACTGACAAAATGATCCAAACCACATGGACTAAAATGACATTTAACTTTATAATTTTAGTAACATAGTGTTTAGTTGATATGTGAGAGTTTAAAAAAAAGTAAAATAACCGATTACAAAACCATATTATATCTAAGTTGAAATACTATATAAATGTTTATACATTGATTATGTAGTAAACATTATTTTACAAGATAACATAAGGTTAAGTTGTTACAAAACATGGTGACTAAAGGAACTCATATTTTTCATTTTTACAAAACATAATCCATTTATTGTTTTATTTATTTAAAAAAAAGAATTGCAATGTTATAGTTTCGATAACCCTGATAAAGCTAATTAATAAGGCTTTAAAATAGTTAAATTAATAAATAATAAGTTGAGAATTTATTTACATGCTTACTCCAAGCCTTCCTCCTCTTTACCCTTTCACAATCTCCTAGATATTATTGTCCACTTCCCTCTCTGAAAACATTGAATCCATCTTTAGATTCCTACCCAACTTGGACCCGACCCGATTTCTCAATATACAATTATACCTCAATTGGAAATTACTTATTATATGTTGTTTCTTCACTAATTTCCTTGAAAATGTGTTTATACGTCAATGACTTAAACTAGTACATTAAGAAAAAAATATATAAAAAATGATTAAAGTAACTTTAAGTATAAAGTTAATTACACGTTTGGATATGGCAAACATGTTCAATAGATTTAGTTTTCTCATACATGACATCTCTTGACAAATAGGAAACACCACAATATATAAGGTAGTTGATTGATATTTTTCCATCAAATATGTAAACATATTAGGGTACCTTATGTCATTAAGGCATAACCAAAGGTAAAAATAATAAATTACCGCACTTTAAAATTTGTTTAAATTGCCCGTATGATGATCTGTTTTTAATCTGAATATTAATTTGACTAACAATAGGTCAATTCATCGTAGTTCCACAACATAACCAACGCAAAAAGATACAACCTAACCCGTGGCAGACATATTAACACATGACTACCATTTATCAAATTAAACGTGCATGACCAGTAACACTAAAAGTCGATAAAGTTTAAGTTGTATCTATGAAGTCAGCACGATTTAGGTGAAGGTCAATGGGCGATTCGCTAAGGCAAAAAATGGGTAATCCATAAGAATGAAATATGAGATCTAGCATTGTTGAATTAAATAGATTCGTCGTAGTTTAAAAATATGATATAGCGTGTGTATTTGGTTGGGGATTCACACTGGCACTGACTCTTTTAGCGTTGGTGGTCTCATCGGCAAGCAACAATTTTGCGATAACCACAAAACTCAGATCCATTATTGTTTTATCAAACTTTAAAGGATACTTGTTTTAAAAGATAAGTAGGTTTGGGGATGTTGGGTTGCAAAACGAGTTTAATCTTGAAGGTGGGTTTTGTAAGGGTTGAATTGTGGATGAATGATCACTAGGGAGGTGTTAAAGTTGTTAACAAATAAATTGTCAACATTAAGGTTTGGCAATGCCGATAAATTGTCAAATTCATTATCTAATGGACCTTGTACCATGAGTGGTTTGGTAATTCAGTTTCAGTTAGGATGAAATCAACACCTCGTTTTTTGGCATAGCCGATGAATGATCTCATCATGAAAGCGTTTCTAGACCTCATGTAAAGTTGGGAGATGGGATGGAAGTAAAGGTATAGGTAAAGGTATAGTGGATCAGGATAATGTTTATATAAAATGATTATTTACATGAATTTAATACTATTTTAACATTTGATAGTCATAAAAATCAATCGTGTTATAAGGTCTTCATTCTTTATTTAAATAGATTACATTATCTATATGAATATACATCATGAAATCCAAAGATAAATTTGGTCATAGTGTACAAAAGCTTTAATGCAACATTACTTTCACAAAAAACATATTACCTAACAAAAAATTGATATCAAATACATTACTAGTCCTTGAACTTATGGCAAAATAATCAACACCCCTTAACAAAATGCAAAGTTTGATGAGATTAAAGCAAGGGTAATTTGGTATTTTTGATAGTTGTTGGTGCCCTAATCATTATTTTATAAAATAAAGAAATTGCATGTATTTAAAACCAAACATTTTGAGCATCTCCATGCTCAAGCTCCAATCTCTTCCCTCTATACCTTCAAATTCCAATGTCCTACTCCTCCATCACAACATAACCACCGCCGTCGCCGTCGCCGCCACCACCACCACCACTCACCGCCGTCCTCTTCCTTCTTCTCCTCACCCATCAAGAACCAAATAAAACACTAGTCTTGAACCAAAACACCCCACAAGTTCCACCATTTCCTGTCCACCTCCCATCACCACCGCCGGTAGAAGTAAAAGTAGAACCACCAGAGACGCCGCCGTGCAAGGCGGAGACAAAGTTTCCGGTAAGTTTCCACTAGAAGCAAACACACTTTCTTTTTCTTGCTTCACATGGATAGGTTTGTTCTTTCACTAACACAAACATATAAGTGAGTTTTAAGCATACACCCACCACCTTAAAACCCTCTTTCACATGCATATTGTCCCCCAAGTTTAACACCTTTTTCACTCCACCACCACCCACCACCATTTTCCACCATAACCAATCTTTGCATGCATTTTTCCACCAAAGTTTGAATCTTTTTCCAAACCCCACCAAAACCCATCAAGCATTTACCCTCAAGATGCATAAAGTTTCAATCTTTTTCACTTTCTTGATCCTCACACCGTTCATCTCCACCCTCTCGCCGGACGGTGAAGCTTTACTCTCTCTCCTCTCCTCCGGCGACTCTCTCTCTAAAACCACCACCCTCCCATCATGGACACCATCTTCACCAACACCATGTTCATGGCAAGGCATCACATGCTCCCCACAAAACAAAGTAATCTCCATTTCAATCCCCAACACTTTCCTCAACCTCTCATCTCTCCCACCACAACTATCCTCTCTCTCATCCCTCCAACTCCTCAACCTCTCCTCCACCAACATCTCCGGCCAAATCCCACCCTCCTTCGGCAGTTTCCCACATCTCCGGCTGCTAGACCTCTCCTCCAACTCACTCTCCGGCCAAATCCCACCGGAACTCGGTCAACTCACCTCCTTACAGTTTCTCTACCTTGACTCTAACCAACTCACCGGAAAAATCCCACCTCAACTTTCAAATCTTTCTTCCCTTCAATACCTTTGTGTTCAAGATAATCTCATCAACAGCACAATCCCACATCAACTCGGATATTTAACTTCTCTTCAAGAGTTTCGAATAGGGGGTAACCCTTACATCACCGGAGAAATCCCACCGGAGTTGGGATATCTCTCTAATCTGACCACATTTGGGGTTGCAGCAACCGGATTATCCGGGACCATTCCTACCACATTCAAGAACATGATCAACCTTCAAACTTTAGCTATTTACGATACCGAAATATCCGGAACAATCCCAGCTGAGCTGGGAATGTGTACTGAGTTGAGAAACTTGTATCTCCATATGAACAGACTTACCGGCCGGATACCGCGTGAACTGGGCCGGCTTCAGAAGCTTACTAGTTTGTTTCTGTGGGGGAATTTGTTAACCGGGTCGATACCGGGTCAACTTTCTAACTGTTCTTCACTTGTTGTGTTGGATGTGTCTGCTAATGAGTTGAGTGGTGAAATCCCTAAAGAGTTAGGGAGGTTGACAGTGCTTGAACAGCTGCATTTGTCTGAGAATTCGTTAACGGGCCCGATACCGATTGAGATTAGTAACTGCACTAGTCTTACAGCTATCCAGCTTGATAAGAATCAGATTTCGGGCCAAATACCGTGGCAAATAGGGAAGTTGAAGATGTTACAAAGCTTTTTTCTTTGGGGGAATGCTGTTTCGGGAACAATTCCTTCGTCTTTTGGTAACTGTAGTGAGCTTTACTCGCTTGATCTTTCGAAAAACAAGTTAACTGGTGAGATTCCTGAAGAGATCTTTGGGTTGAGTAAGTTGAGTAAACTGTTGTTGCTTGGGAATTCGCTGTCTGGAAAGGTGCCAGCGAGTGTCGGGAAATGTGAGTCGTTGGTTCGGTTAAGGCTAGGCGAAAATCAGCTTTCGGGTCCTATTCCTAAAGAGATTGGTTTACTGCCAAACCTTGTGTTTCTTGATTTATACACGAATCATTTCTCGGGTTCTTTGCCTCGTGAGATCGGTAACATTACGGTTTTGGAGCTTTTAGATGTTCATAACAATCATTTAACGGGTGAAATACCGGTAGAGTTAGGTGAGCTTGTGAATCTTGAACAGCTTGATTTGAGTCAAAATGGGTTAACGGGTCGAATCCCGTCGAGTTTTGGTAACTTTAGTTACTTGAACAAACTCATTCTTAACAACAATCTGCTTACCGGGTCGATCCCTGGGTCGATTAAAAGCTTGCAGAAGTTGACACTTCTTGATTTGAGTTCAAACAGTCTTTCGGGCCAAATACCGCCTGAGATCGGGTCGATCACGAGCTTAACCATTAGTCTTGACTTAAGCTCGAATCGGTTCCAAGGTGAAATACCCGAGTCGATCAACGGGCTGACTCAGTTACAATCACTTGATCTTTCACACAACTCATTTCATGGGAAGATCCTGATCTTGAGTTCACTTACTAGCCTCACTTCACTAAATGTTTCCTACAACAACTTCTCGGGCCCGATCCCCGTTACACCGTTTTTTCGAACCCTGACACCAGAATCATTCGTTCACAACCCAGGCCTCTGCGAATCCGTAGACGGGTTGTCATGTTCTTCTAGACTACCAATGAGAAACAGGTTGAAATCGGCTCAAACCATAGGTATAGTGGTTCTAACACTTGTCTCGGTCACCATGGCGGCTGCAGCCACTTGGGTCTTTATGTCAAGGAACCACAAGTACATGATCAAGCACTCATTAGCCGACCCGAACCTTGATTCGCGGGGTGACGATTTCTCCTACCCGTGGACATTCATTCCCTTCACTAAGCTCGGGTTTACAATCGATAACATATTGGATTGTTTAAAAGACGAGAACGTAATCGGGAAAGGATGCTCCGGTGTCGTTTACAAAGCGGAAATGCCAAACGGAGAGATTATCGCTGTCAAAAAGCTTTGGAAAACGAAAACCGACGAAGAACCCGCTATAGATTCGTTTGCAGCGGAAATTCAAATTCTTGGTCACATTCGGCATCGAAATATAGTGAAACTTTTGGGGTATTGTTCTAATAAAAGTGTTAAGTTATTGCTTTACAATCACATTCCTAATGGGAATTTACAGCAGTTGTTGCAAAGTAATCGAAATTTGGATTGGGAAACGAGGTACAAGATCGCGGTTGGATCCGCACAAGGACTTGCTTATCTTCATCATGATTGTGTGCCTGCAATTCTTCATAGAGATGTTAAGTGCAATAATATTCTTCTCGACTGCAAATATGAGGCTTATTTGGCTGATTTCGGGCTCGCGAAGCTTATGAATTCTGCAAATTATCAGCATGCCATGTCACGGGTCGCTGGATCATATGGATACATCGCTCCAGGCAAGTAGCTTTCTTTTTTATTACCGAATCACGAGTTAATTATCATACTACAGCCCGTTTGACTCGGTTTGAAACATGTCAATTAGTTCGAGTGTTACGGGTAGCCAATCTTATGTACACAGCCCGTTAACAAGGTCTACAAAAATTATTAGTGTTCTTTTGCGGGTTGAGAACGGGTCAAAACAGTTAATCTTTGATTGAGCTTAAAACATGTCTGATTTGAGATACATTTTACATATCTATTTTTGTTAAAAAACTATAATATCACAATAGTGATCCGGTTTTTCCACTTTTCTTTGCACAAAAATATGTTTTGGGCAATGTTTTCGGCCCATTTGACCCGTTTTCTTTTTACCTGATTTTTTATTTGACCCGTCTCTTAAAATTGACATGCATTTTTAAGACCACTTGAGGAACAAGAATATCCAATATGATTACTATAAGAATATATTTTTGTTCATCACTTTAAAAATATAGATTCATATATATATATATATATATATATATATATATATATATATATTTATTTATTTTAATTTTCTTTTTGCAGAATACGGTTACACGATGAACATAACAGAAAAGAGTGACGTCTACAGTTACGGAGTGGTGTTACTAGAGATCTTAAGCGGACGTAGTGCGGTCGAGAATCGGGTCAGGGAGGGTTCACATATAGTCGAGTGGGTCAAAAAGAAAATGGGCAGTTTTGAGCCCGCGGTCACCATACTAGACGCCAAACTACAAGGGATGCCGGATCAAATGGTCCAAGAAATGCTACAAACGCTCGGGATAGCGATGTTTTGTGTGAATTCTTCACCTGCGGAGAGACCGACAATGAAAGAAGTGATTGCATTGTTGATGGAAGTTAAGAGTTCACCTGAAGAATGGGGGAAAACTTCACAACCTTTAATGAAGCAATCATCTACTCATAGCTATAATATGCCACAATGATTAATTAGGATTTTGTATTAGATTTGAGGGGAGGGTGTTTTAGTAATTTAGTGAAATGGGTAAGAATAGATTTATGTGATTTGGTCATGAGAAGAAAGATTTGGATAAATGGGTGTAGTTTGTTTATGGTAGGTGTTATTTTCTTATAGTTATGTACAACTTCTTATGTTGAATGAAGTACAACATGATTTAAACAGATTAAAGGGAGGCCCATAAGTCTTTTAAGTGTTACATTTGGTCCATATCTCCATGTTTTATTGTTGGTAGAAAGAAGCATGTAATCTAGTCAAAAAGAAAAAGGGTCTTAAAGATACAAACAATGCACATGAACCATGTCTCCTAATTAGTATACATACTACTGAAAAACAAAACAAATAAACATATCCAGTATAATCCACTCGTTGCAGTGCTATTAGTAGGGTCTGAGAAGATCGTGATCAGTATAATCCACTCATTGCAGTGCTATTTGGTAGGGTCTGAGAAGATCGTGATGGGAGCAAGACTTATCTCTATCCTACAGTTGCCGATATTTCTTAAACGGATCCCAAACCAATTAGTTTTTTTTTTCATACATTTTTTCAGTTGATCTACAACTCGACAAAGTTGGTTGCAAAACTTTTTTTTTTCCTTTTATGATATGACTTTCACCTTCATGAGACTTTGTGTATTCATGAATCCATGACAATGCATGTAGTGATAGATGTGGTGGACCATAAACGACCAGCAACAGTTATATGAATGCTCCTATGAGTTCTTTTTTTGGTATTTTATGGGCCACAATTGTTCACTTGTTCATGCATCTTGATGCTGTCCACAACAAGTCTCTTTCGTTTCATGCTTTCCTCTAATAAAAGATAGATACGTTTTTTAAATTATGATCCTAAAAGTTTTAAATAATAATAATAATGTGAAAGGAGCAAAACAAACATATACAAAAGGGCCAAAGATATAAATATAATGTACACTATTCTTTGTCTCCACATTAATTAGTATGGATATATAATAGCGATGACATCTTGATCTAGTGGCATCAGGTGTTTATCTCAATGATAGTGGTGTAGATTTGAGTTCCACAAAGTGGACAATAGGTGGATTTTAGGAGTAAATTTTAGGGGTGATATTGTTGATAGTTAGGGGTTAGTAAGTTTTATTTATGGAGTCGTATTTTAGACTATATTTTGAGTCATAAATTTTGTTTCATATTTGAGTGGTTTAGTTTATTGCATAGTTGTCAAAAGCGCAAAAGGCGCGCTCCTACAGCGCCTGGTGGTAGCTTAGGCGCAAAAATGGGCTTTTTTTTTGTAAAAACGGTGTTCGGGCGCAGCGAGGCGAGCCGAAGCTAAATATCCAATTGATGTTGATGGAAGTTCTGATGACTTTGATGATGGTCTTGATGATTGATGATGAACTATAAGTTTAAATGTTTTAGTAACCACAAACGTTTGTATAAGTCCTAGTAACTTTTGGTATAACTTTTGGTATCACTACGTAGTGTATAAGTCCTAAACTTTTGCTACTAACTATTAGCTACATGATCTTAAATGTCATATATAATAGTTTTTTTTATGTTATATGTGGAATCTTATTTATTTTCAAAGCATAACATATTTTTATATTTTTTTCTCTATGTGCATTTTTCTTAAAAAAAACCCACGTTTTTTTTGCGCCTAGGCTCCGGGAGAGGCCGATGCGCCTCGCCTGCGCCTTGCGTCTTTGACAACATAGGTTTATTGGCTTCTAAAATGTTGGTTTAGTTTAGTATAATTAGATGGTTAGGGTTATTATAATCGTGTGGATTTATCAAGTCCACAAGGAGTTGTTAAGGGTCAAAGGATGTCAAATTCAAAGAGATGTGGGGAAGTCAACCACTCTTGAGTTATGTTTTGTCAACCTTAAAGTCCTAGAGATCCAAACTCCTCATTTTTTGGATCAGTAACACTTCTAAGCAATATGTCTCGGATAACTCAATCTCTACAACAATTTTAGGATCATAAAAAGTCAATTCTCTAGGCATTTGATAACCTTAATGTCACCTTTGACTCCTTGATTGTGTGTACTTTACACAATCATTTTTAAACCACTAACAAAAAACATGATATCCTTCTTGCCATTAGATCCAAGTATATTTTTCTTGAGTGACAAACTAACCTACGTATGTATACATGCACCATGCAGGATTTAAACTCTCTACATCTTGGATAAAGAGGAGACGCCTTACCACCACACCATCTAACCATACAATAAGAAAAGACGTGTAGTATAGACAAAAACAAAAGAGAAAGATAAAGTAAAAAAAAAGGCCAACTCCTAGACCTGGTTTTTTGAAAACCGGGCCAAACTTGCACATGTGACATGTATATGTAATACTACAAAATTTAAAAAGGAATCATCAATTAAAAGATTTAGATTTGTAAATTTTATTCTCACAATAGTTTAGTTAAAAAATAATGTCTAAAGCCAAGCCACCAAACCCACAAAACTTAACCATTACACTTTATATTGAGTCTACCTAAACCCATATCAAAAACCTTAACCAATCCACACAGTTGCACTATAAAACTTGAGTTTCCATGCAAAATCTTCAACAACACTTATCAACTACCAAAAAAAAAAAAAAAAAAAAAGAACCAATGGCTCGACCAATCCCGGACCACCTTCTACCAGGTGCATCACACCTAAGCCTAGCCATCGGCTCGATTTTCTTTTGCGCATTCACATTGTTCATGTGTGCTGGTCATTCCGGAAAATGGGTTCACCGTTTAAAAGCTTGCTATAGTTACGATTATGAAGAACCTGTTATACAGCTCAACAATGGAGGCGTGACTCATGCGTTTCAAAGTGATGACGAAAATGATGAAGAAGAAGAGGAATCTGTTTGGCAAAAGAATATACTTATGGGCGGAAAGTGTCAACTACCGGATTTTTCGGGGGTCATAATCTATGATGCTGAAGGAAATATTGTTCCGCCTAAACCAAGGCTTCTTGCTCTTACCTGGAAATAGACGACGAAAAGATTCAATAAAATGAATTCATAAAGTGTCGAACTCGAATGATTAGCTTTTAATTATGTGCATTTTGTGTTGAAGATGTTAGTACAAATCGAAATTTGTTGTTTTTATTAAATATTTGAATCAGTTATTGTTGAAAACAATTGTCAGGTTAAATGATTTCATGAAGTTTACGGGAACCGTAAATGCAAAAAGAAGCATAATTAAGAGGGTGTTTAGATGCGCGTTTAAAACTAGCTAACTAAGCAGTTAATGCGGTAAATATCGGATATCAGTCAAGGACCGATATTTGAGATATAGGTTATTGCGGTGGGATATCGGTAATTTTAACATCATGCAGAATTTATATATATAGCGATTTAACACTAACAATTCAATATACTGATTAACACTTAAAACACTAACAATTAACAATTAAGACTTAAAACTGGTAGAACTAAGAAGAAAGGTACTGATATCGAGAATATCGGTGATATATCGGTCAATATCGCCGATAATATCGATACCGATATTCTGACAGATACTTCACACCGATATTTTACATGAGGATCGATAACCGATATATCACTGCTATATCACCGATTTAACAGCATAGCTAGCTAATAAAACATGCTATAGAAGATAATGTTTGAATTTGGTTCTGTGGCTTAAACTTGTAATTAATAGATAATAATGATAAAAATTGAAATATATTTTTAAGATATGATAAGATTCATAACACACATCCAAACACACGCAAAATATCATGCATTAAACTTGAAAAAACTTACCATACTTAGCTGATCGGTCAACTAGCCCTTGCTGAGCTCCGCCCCCTAAATCCAACAACATTTAGCTTTGAGGAAGATTTCACGAAACCGGATTGACTAACTGTGTGAGATTTACCACCAACTTTCGATACTGGTCGTTTCGGGTTACTTGGTTTCGAGAACTTCGACGGTTTAGCGGACCCTTTCGTCGTCGTTTTTTTATATTTGGAAAAGTCAACTACTTTACCAGATTTGGGCCCTGATGAGTTTCTTTTCGTTGGTGATTTGGAAAAGCTAACTACTTTACTAGATCTTGAGGACCCCAGTGAGCTTCCTTTGGTGGATGATTTTGCGGCCCTAAGCGGTTTGTTGTTTTTCTGATCGGACACTTTGACTTTGACCGACTTTGTACCTTTATGTCCTTGAAGTTTTGGCCTGCTACCGTCTTTTCGAACGTTATTTACGGTGAGGGACTCTAAGCTTTCGTTTTTCCTCATGGCTTCCTCAACACGGGTTGCTAACGCGAGGTCCTTTTTAGTAACTAGACTCGTTACTTTTCCTGAAAAAACATCAAAAAACATGAAGATAAACGAATTGTCACATGAAAATAGGTGTGTTGGGTAACCGACAATGAAAATCACCTTTTGCTCCCATGCGGGCAGTCCTTCCGGTTCGATGAAGGTAGTCAATCTAAAATGCACATAAGATGATTATTACTTAACAATCAATAAATTATGATGAACTTAAGAGGGTATCACAAGAAAATACGTACTGAGTTCAATGGAAAATCAAACATAATAACATGATCCACATCCAAGTCCAATCCCCGAGCTGCAAGGTCGGTACAAACGAGCGTGGGGCAATCTCCGTCATCGCTTTTAAATTTTTTGAGGTTTTCTACCCTGGTTCATAAGTAACGTGTTAGACACAAGCCTGATAATATATATGTATAGATGGTAAAATGGGTGGTCGGTTGGTAGGATAACACATCAGAACAGTTACGAGTCAAAATAGGTAGTTTTAATACGTGTAAATATTTCAATGAGACAATGACGTCATCTCACCTTTCAACCGCAGGCACCTCACCATGATAGTTAACAGTAGCTAGTTGGTTTTCACTAAGAAAATGGTCGACAGCACGGCTAGAGTTCAAAGTATTACAGAACACCATCACTCTGTTTCCCTTTGCTAAACTTGGCTCAAGAACCTACATAAACACCATTATAATAAACAATAAGGGATTAATTTCTGTTTTAGAATAAAAATGAACAGTAAACTGCTATTGGTCATTTTTCATATTTCGTACATAAATACAATTTCCAAATCTAGATCGGTGATCTTATAATGGTTTATACATTATGCATGAAACTTGTACGTTCCTCTGCACATGCAAAGTTGAGACGTGACTCGCTTTTGATAGTGTCCATCCACCCAAAATACATGCACTTATTTAACAAAACTATAAATAAGATTAATCAAATTACGTCAATTAAATCACTACAAATATTTACATGGTTTATATATTATCAAAATTTCAAAGTTTTATGATAAAAACTGCATCAAGAGATTTACTAGAATACACAGCTATCATTTCGAATAAAGGTGTGTTCTGACATTTCAAGTCAGACTTGCAACCTAGTAAATTAGTAATCTCCAAATACGAAATATATATGATATTTTATAACAAATTCATCACCTGTATTTTTTTTAAATTTCTATTTCCCCTTGAATTTTTAGAAATTTATAAAGTTTATTCTAGCCATCTAACCGTGTACAAGACAAAGAAAAGCACAAACTGAAAATAAAATTTTAGTTTTATAGAAGTAAGAAGAACACATCGAGGTGTCAAATTCACATTTAAGGTGCAAATTTGGTTCAGATTACTAAACCGAAGAACACATCAAACAGGAGCCGACTATGCTCTGTTTGGTTCTAGAATAACATTTCATAAAAATCCAATTAAAGGAAGGAAAAAAAATGAACCTGTAGTAATGCTTCCAACTTGTTTTCTGAACCCGAAAGCTTGATAAAATCATGGCGAGCAGAAGCAACCTTTTTATGCAACGTTGATGTGCGAAGATGTTCAATTCCTTCGAACTCTTCGTCAACTAACTTTTGTACAGCCTGCATGAAATCATCACACTATTTAAATTCCCTTCTAAGTTTATTTTATTTAATCACTAAAAATGACACGGCGGCTTCAAGTCACAATACTCAGAAAATCAGTTTCAAATTGCACATTCCTAACTTATCTTATATCACTTCATATAACATTGTGGTAGAAAAAGAAGTATGTAAATAGCATACATTTGTCATTGTTGCAGACACCAAAACGGTTTGAAAACCAAGGCCGTCCGCTTTGTGAGCCCGGTTTTTCAATGGAGCAAGAAACTTGCGGATATCCGGCCCAAACCCTCGATCAAACATCGTGTCTGCCTCATCCAATACCTAATAACATAAGATTTACAATCATATCAGAAAAGAAAATGCAAAATATAATCCAAATTAAACCATTCATAAGTAATAGAAGAGAAAAAGAAGAATTAGGTCACCAGATATCTGATATCACCGTACACCAAGTTCCCCTCTTCGATATGTTGAAGAACCCTGCCAGGTGTCCCCACCACCATGTCGATCGGTGAATTCAGTGCCTCCTCTTGCGGTCTTATACGACCACCTCCGCTAACCATGGTTGACCGAAACCGAGCGTGATGACTAATAGACTTTGAAACTCCAAATACCTGCAATATGCAAACTTCGTTGAATTTAGGGGGTAGTTAGATGGATTATGTGATTTTGAATAATCAAAATCAGATATTCAGACGTAACAAAACAAGTTGTATAGGGTATTATAGAAACGCATGTCCTTCATAGAAACAATGAAATAAAAGCGTTATTGTTAACCTGTTCGCATAATTCCCGTGTTGGACAGAGGACAACAGCACGTGGACGCCTGGGCTTCATCACCATGCCGTTTGATGCTTCATCTTGTCTCAATAACTGTATATAAAATAATGGTATACGTTATTTAACTAAACCTATGCCCTTTGATCATCAGTTACTATCAAAATAAATCATAATAACAAACACTCAGCTCCAACTTGCAATCATCAACTTAAACACACAACATAAACACCTCAATAACAAACAGTTTTTCAGATCAGAACTTTACTTCATTTCATTCAAAACTTAAATGGCAATCAATCAATCAATCACAAACAGAATTAGGGCTGTAAACAAACCAAACATTCGGCGAACAGTTCATGAACCGTTCGGCGGGAAGTTCGTTTGTGTTCGTTCGTTTATTAAACAAATGAACACGAACAATAAATTTCGTTCGTTTGGTTAAATGAACAAACATGAACAGAGGCCGCATTCGTTCATTTATGTTCGTGAACGTTCGGTAATGTGTTCGATTGTGTTCGATAGTTCATTGGTGTTTTTAGTTTTTATATTTTATTTGAATACTTCAAAATTCCGACAATTAAAATATTTAATAAGTGTCAGTGTGTTATATATTCTGTTCATGAACGCTTGTTTGTATTCATTTGTTTCCATTTATGTTCATGAACATTAGTTTGTGCTCATTTGTGTTTATCAACGTTCGTTTTCGTTCGTTTCCTAAAATTAACAAACAAACACAAACACAAACGAAACACGAACAAGATCATTTCCTTAACAAACGAACACCAACATAAAGTCTAGTTCGGTAAGTGTTCATGAACAGTTCGTGAACACATATGTTTCTTAACAAACGAACACGTGTTCATTTGGTTCGTTTGCATCCCTAACAAAATATATAAACCAAACAAACTTAAAACAAAAACCTGCACAAGAGGCAACAAGTAAGCAAGTGTTTTCCCAGAGCCAGTATGAGACCCCAACACCACACTCTTCTCATCCAACACAGCAGGTATCCCCAAACATTGAATCTCAGTAGGCACTGTAATCCCCATTTCCCCTAAAGCCCCTAAAACCTCTTCACTCAACCCCAATTCTGAAAAGCCCACAACTTTCTCCTTCTTTTTCTCCAAATTCTTAACACCCACATCTCCATTTTCACCCTCCAAAGGTTGAGACTTTTTACCTTTATAAGTATTACCTACAGAATCTTTGAGGTGTTTGATTCTCAGACGTTCAAGAAGTATTGAGTGTTTTGAATATTCTAATGACGGTTGTTCGGTTATGGGGGTGGTGGTGGTGGTGGCGGCGGCGGTGGTGAGGGGTCTGAACCCTTGATAAACCTTACGAAAATGGTGGAGTCTCGTGAAAGTGAAGGTGGGTGTTGAAGATAAAGAAAGGGTCAGGATTCTTGTGGTGGTTCCCATCTTTTTGAGCAGAAATTTGCAGGAGTTTGTGTTGCAGAGCGGCTGTTTGATCAAGATGGAAGATTGATTTGAACGGATTGGGTGTGGAAAAATGGAGCACAAGACCTGTTTGGGTTGTTTACGCTCGGTTCAACCCGTGTCGCTCTATGGATGAAGTCGGTACTGGCACCGTTCGGTATCCAACTATCCATAGTGGAAATCATTGAAACCGACTAGTATCGAAACCGAAAATCATAAAATAGAATATATTGGTATAGCTAGTTCGGTACCAATGTTGTTTTGTCAGTCAGTTCGCCGCTACCGTATCAGTACTTAGTAAACAAAAAATTTAGAGTCAATTACAAAAATCGTCCTTAAAGTTGACACCAGATTGCAGCAAACTGTATCATTTGCCTTTAAAAAGTACAAGAAACGTACTCGATGTTTGCAAACTTTTGCATGTCATGTCCTTTATCCCTAACACGGTTGGTTTTAATGGTTAAATCTGACCAAGTGGACCCCATATAATAGTATTTTGGTCATTTTACCCTATTTACTCAAATTAAAAAACATAATCATAAAAAATAATCCCCTCGCTCTATAACTTCTACACAACCTCTCTTTCTCCCTCTCTCTAACCCCCCCCCCCCCCCCCCCTCTAAATTCTGCCCTCACCGGCCACCACCAATTCCTGTCACCATCAGCTCCTCTAACCACCACTAAAGGTGAGGGTGAGTTTTATTTGTTTTTAAAAAAGATAAAATTATCATTGTATTAGGATGGGAAATGATCAAAATACCCTTATGTAGAGTTCATTTGGTCAAATTTAACCATTAAAACAAAATGAGTTAGCGCTAAAGGACATAACGTGCAAGGGTTTACAAACATCGAATACGTTTCTTGTACTTTTTGAAAGTAAAAGATACAGTTTGCAATCTGGTGTCAATATAAAGGATGATTTTTGTAATTTACTCAAAAATTTAATCTCTTTTAGGGGTGTTAATCGGGTTATTTAATTGGGGTTTGGGTTCGTTGGGCTTTTGGGTGATATAAATAAAAAAGAAAGATTGGTCCAATTAAAATTCAGGTTGATCAGTTTCGGGTTGTTTGATTTTAGGTGAATTTGGGTCACGTTTAATCGGTAATCGGGTCAGGATTCCCTATTATTTATATACATCTTGTCATATACCTTATGTTTTTTTATTGTAACTAATGAAACACGTAAGAAAATAGAACATACAACAATAATTGATTCATCTTCTTGTTACTATGGTTGGTAAGTTTGTTTCTCGTGTTGCACAAGGACAATACAAAGGGTGTTGGATTTTTATGCACATTGTCCATATGTATATGATCATGTATATACATAATTTATAATAAACTTAAGTTTTATATTAAATTCCATTCAATTATTGAAAACATGAAAAGATTTTATCGTGATCTCCACTTATGCTTGGATAGGGTCGTTCCTGAGAATTCAGGGGCCATTACGAGTAGAGAAAATGTAAAACGAGCTTCTAAATATAAACTTATATGTAAAAAATTCAGTAATAGAATAATTGTAATATTTTTCTAACTTTAAATTGTGTTTAAATGTTTAATTGTTTAAAATATCATATTTAGGCATTTAGCATTTGGGTTAATGGGTTTAGTTGGATAATCGGGGAAAAGGCAATAGCCGAATAGGTTTTATTCTTCAAAACGGGTCAAAAATAAATATGATTTTGTTTTATTATTTTTAATTTGGTTCGAATTTAACTATGGGCTTTTGTATTAAAAAGGTAATACATAGAAAAATTTGGGCCCCTCAGAATAGTGGGGTCTATGCGGTTGCCAAACCTGCACTTGGCCCGAGCTGGCTGGCGCCGGCCCTACTCTTTTTATGACTGATTGTATTCTTTTTATAAAGTTTCATATTCTTTTTATAAAGTTTTATATTCTTTTATAAAGTTTTGTAAAAATAGTTTTAAATAATTTCATCAAATAATAAAAAAAATTGATGCAGATTTCAAATTAAATAAAAAAAGGCCCAACGAAATATACTGGTTGTTACACTTAACTAAAACTAGCAACCATAAAACACGTGTTACAAATCAAAACTCATTTTTATTTAATAAAGCCTTATCCTCCCGATGAAGCCATCTTCATATTATCTTCGTTTGTAGTTGTTTCTTTCTAAATGTTGTCGTTTTGAATCTTTGTTTGTAGTTGCTTCTTTCTAAATGTTGTCGTTTTGAAACCTGCAACGAGATTTACTCTTACAAATATCTAAAAGATATATGTCTTTATTTGGTTTAAAGCATTTATATATTTAAAAATGAATTTATGAACTTACTTAACCATATTTATGAATCAGGCATAGTTTCTTATCAAACAAACACTACGGGGCTGTTTGGCAAGCCTCTTAATGAATCATTAAGAGGTTGGACCTCTTATTCGGACAGAGGTTAGCTGTTTGGTTGTGCCTCTTAATGGCAAACCTCTTAATGATTCAGTGCTGAATCATTCAGCAACTAGAACATGCTGAATGAAAAAAAAGACAAGTGTTACCCCCTTTCACCCTCCCTCATCCCTGTACCTCTCTCTCGATCAGACACCCACACCCCTGAAACCGGCTCCCCTTTCTTCTGTCCGGCTAGACACCCACACCCCTGAAACCCTCTCCCCTTTCTTCTGTCCGACCACCACCATGTACGGCGGCGGTGCGGCGGAGCTCCGACTCCAACAACGAACAAGAGATGATGATGATGATGGCGACGATTGAGGCGATTGACGATGATGGCGGTGGCGGAGAACTCAGCTCTGGCGATTGACGATGATGGCGGTGGCGGAGATGATGTTGATGATGATGATGATGGCGGTGGCGGAGAACTCAGCTCTGGCGATTGACGATGATGGCGGTGGCGGAGATGATGTTGATGTTGATGATGATGATGGCGGTGGCGGAGAACTCAGATAGGTGGCGGAGAACTCAGATCGGTAGGGAGAGAAAGGGGAAGGGGGGTGGGGGGGGGGGGGGGAATGATGATGATGATGATGATAGGGTTTTATAGAAAAAATTCTATAATGGGTTTATTTTGTGGGTAGGGGTAAAAATGTCATTTTACACTGTCATTCAGATATGGAACCAAACAGCACTTTACTGGTTCAGCACTTACCCATTCAGACCCTCTTACCCATTCAGACCTCTTATTCATTCAGCACTTATTGGTTCAGATGTTGCCAAACAGCCCCTACCTTACTTTTTTTCAAAAAATAATCAAACAAATCCTACCTTACTTTTTACAAAAAATAGCATCTGTATTATAAAAGCAAAAGGTCTATTGAACATGTGTTTCTATGTAATATTTTCCATCAATACTATATATAAAAATAGTGCTTGGAATGATCACTAAACAATTTTAATATATTAAACTATCAAATTAAGCATCATATTCACTTATAGGGGTGTTAATGGTATATATGGTTTGTATGGGTTTTAGGTCAAATCTTGATCCAACATATTAGTAACAAGGTTTAATCATTGTAAACCAAAATCAAAGTCTTAAGTTAAACGCCAACTAAATAAGAAAGTTTATGTATAAAAAGGCAAAGCAAATCCTATAAAACTTCACAAGTTACTTCTTTTTTGACCTCAAAACTTATTGTTTTCTCAACTTCAAAATTATTTTTAATCACTATTTTTTTTATAAGAAACTTGACAACCTAAATAAATTATTTAATATAATTTCAAGAATAATACAATCCTCTAAAATAAGCTTTGACAACCAGCCCAAATAAATTGTTGGAAAATATTTTTTAACAACAAACTAACATGTCATTAAATTCTTTTATACGTGCACCTTACAGGATTTGAACTCTCTACCTCGTGGATAAAGACAATACACCTTACCAGCATATCATAACCTTGAGAACAAATTGTTTGAATATCATTTTATAAATAATTCGAATTTAGCTCGGAAAAAGCTAGTGGCTCAGTCTCTAATCCGAGCCAGCTCGGTTTATAATCGAGTCGATCTTGAGCTTGCCCTAGCTCGGCTCGGCTCATGAACAGCCCTACTTACAAGAATCTAGCTGTAATATAAAAAAAATAAAAAATAAAAAAACCTTATATTTTTACATTCCAACTGATTACATCTTTGTTAACTCATCATAACCACACAAATCTACTTAACAATTCAATAGATGATCCTACAAATACCCATAATATAGCAAACAACACACCAAGAACAGAAAAATATACAATACCCCTACTTGAACTCGACGGTTTCGGTTTTCCTAACCTTTTCGCGGTGGTGACACTAGCGGCCGCAGCCGCTAAATTTACATTTCCACCCCTGCTAAAGCTAGACATTCGCTCAAACGCCTTGTTCACAAGTGCACTGCTTTCTGAAGCTGAAGCTGGAGTTGTTGGTATTGAATCAACAAAAGCCCATACAGCAGACGAAAACCAAGATTCCGTATTATTTTCCATGTTTTCGGGACATTGGTTTGGATAATATTCGGGCCTCGCTAGATTTTCTTCGATTACCACACCTAAAAAAATCACGAAAAATGGGAAAATGACTAAATCAGCTAATGGTATTATACCGCTCATGAAACGGGCTAAACAAGCTTGGTCTTGAACTCCACGAGTCGGGCTCGAGAGCTCTTGCCATTGGCCCATTGTCCATCTGATCACGAGCTCCATAACGTTAGAAAAACCGTAAAGATAAGAACATAGTAAATGACTATATTACAAACTTACTATTGTCAGGTTTTTAGTTATTTATATTATCTTTTACACGAACCGTTTAAAAATCGCGTATCAATCAATACCTGACGATGGAACGGGCTCATGAACCGTTTGAACAGTCATGATGCTGCTTTGGCTTTGATCGCAGTGATTCCATAGATCGTAGCTTACTGGGAGTTCATCGTGCAGCTCGTGAACATTATTCACAACTTCACTCACAAGACCCAAGTTTTCGAGCCCAGGCCCGGGCCCGTACTCCAAGTGGCCCATATTATAGGCTCCTTGAGATTCATGGTAAAAATCAAACTCGGTGAGCGAATAAAAATCAGTAACCGAGTTGGAAATTCTCGTGTCCGGACCAACCAAATCATCGAGTTCGAGAAAATCTTTCTCGACTTGACTCGAAGAACCCTCGAGCAAAACGTTCCCGTTCTTTTCCAAGATTTTTGGATCCGGTGGAAGAATATCGGGTTCATCGAAGATTTTATTTAAAAACTCAATCATATCATTCGATAAACCCGTTCCTTCTTCTCGGGTACTTGTATTTTCAAACTCGTTTAACGGGACTGGATTCGGCTTTTGAACCAAAAGCGAATCAACATCCAAACATTCCAAACGATCTTCATCATTCCATTCTTCTTCTACAAACGGTGCACCATACTGCTCGCCGTTCTTGGGCCCGGCCCCGCTTTTCTTGAATATTTTGTACAAGACGTAGTGTTCTTGAGCGACCGGGCATCTTTTGAGTTCTTCTTCATTCATGGTGTACTCGTGCATGACCCAATCGGTCCTTTGGCCCGAGGGTGCACGACCGTGGTAGTAAACTAGCGTCTTTTTAATCCCGACTGATGATGACTTTCGTTTGATGATTCGGTCTTTTCCGGTAGCTTTCCAGTAACCATTCATTGTGGCCCGGCTTGATCTTCCGCCATTCGCGTATTTTTTACTCGGGCTAAAGAAGAACCATTGTCGGTCCCCGGTTTTCAACTTAGAATGCCCTGCACATCACAAAGAAACGAGATTAGAACATAAGTTAAGGTTTAAAAACAATTGAGCATGTAAGTAACTTTTAATGATTTTGATTATTTCTACTTTAGCTAAATCTTCATATACTAATTCAATAGATTCAACCAAAACAAAAACAGTGAAAATCAAACCGTATAAATCTCAAACTGACCTACTTTTTGGGTTTTAACCATGGTTGTAAAAATCCCAACAAGTCTCCGATTAATCACTAATCGAAGGTTCAGGCGGTCAATGGTGGTTCTTTTCTAGCCATATCCACCAGTAACTTAAAAATATGGGTTTGGGGGGGGGGGGGGGGGGGGGGGGTTAAAAAAGGGATATTGAATTTAAATAACCTCAACTTTCACTAATTGGCCGATAACACTCCCAACTTTGGATTTGTACACCACCACTCCCAACTTTCAACTTATTGGCCGATAACACTCCCTAAGTAACTGAACCCTAACCCAATTAGCTGATGTCAGCTGCCACGTCATAAAAAAATGCCATGTCAGCTGCCACGACATCAAAAAATGCCACATTAGCTGCCACATCATATGCCCCGTCAGCAAAAAAAAAAAAGGCCACATCAGCAAAAACTAATTGGGTTAGGGTTCAGTTAGTTAGGGAGTGTTATCGACCAGTAAGTTGAAAGTTAGAAGTGCTGGTGTATAAATCGAAAGTTGAAAGTGTTATCAGCCAATTGGTGAAAGTTGGGGTTATTTAAAACTAATATCCCTTTAAAAACTACATATAAAAATAAAAATACGTGTGTATATATAAAACTAAAAATAACATATAAAAATCCCGATTAATCGCCAGTCCGTACCCCACCGACCGCCAAGAGATTCTTACAACACCGCATCATAATTCAAACCCATGTGATCAAACAATCAAATACTTCAAACCCAACAAGATAACAATCAAAACAGACCAAAACCTTAAAACAATCAACAAACACTAAAAAACAGTAAAACATAATCAAAAACAACATTAACATACCAGGTAATTCTTCTGGGTCCCACTTATAAACATCAACATCTGCAATAATATCAAGCTTCACCGATCTACGACAGATCTTCCTCTTCAGATAATAAAGAACCAACTCTTCATCGGTTGGATGAAACCTGAAACCCGGTGGGAAACACGTTCCGCCAGACGACGTTGTTTTCGACTTCGAAACCATCAAATCGGGTCAAACTGAGAGTTTTTGAGTAATTGATTCGACTGAATGCTTGATTGGAAGATGATTTGGGGGGATTTGGAGGAAACGTGTAGGAGAAGAAAAGAGATGAAACCCCCAACAGGGGAAGACTTTGGATGTCGAAGCGTTTACCGGTTTTTATATGGGTTTTATGTGGTGGATGAGATGAGGTGACAACGTAGTATCCACGAAGCTACCTTAAAGTTTGGATAGTTTGACTTGTGGTACTCTAAGTTTGGTAAATGACATATTTGCCCCCGGGTTATTTTAATGCTAAAATGAGACCATGTGTAGTGGAAGGGGAAGATAATGCCCCCACCCTAGGGCATTTTACACCATGTGGCGGTCCAGTCAGTAAAGGGGCATTATTGGGCGTTTTTTAAAATGGGTGTAGTGGGGATGGGGCATTATTGGGGCATTAAATAAAATAAAGAAAAAACACAGAAAAAATCTTATTGGATAAGGAGAAGGGGGCTGAAAGATGATTGGACAAGAGAGAAGGGGGAAGGCGTTTTATATAAAACGCCAAATTCAATTTTTTTCAAAAAAAAAAGCCAAAAAACGCTCTATGTAATGGGAGGGGGCGTTTTTGGGCGTTATTTTTGAAATTTTAAAAAAAAAAAAAACGCCCCACTACACATGGTCTGAGAAGAAGGGGTAGATCTAGGTCATTTTTGTGGGTTCTCAAGAATCGATTCGATTTGTGAAAAATGAAAGAAATTAGTGAGAACCTTGTATGGTTTGGAAAAAAAATAGTGAGAATCTAACAAAAAAAACCCAGTGAAAAAAGTTTTTGGATCCGTCACTGCAAATGGTCCATGAATTAGGTCACTTTTACTACTTTAGTCTAAAATTTTTTTGTATTTGGGTTCTTGAGATTTCACTTTTGTTGCTATGTTCATCCAATTGTAGAGTAATTTTGATCTTGTAGAGTAATTTTGTAAAATATTCTTGTAGAGTAACTTTGATCTTGTAGGATAATTATCAAAATTACTCTACAAGTGTATTAAAATTACTCTGCAAGTTTATCAAATAACATACAATTTAAAATTACTCTACAAATTACCTTAAAAGATCAAAATACAAGATCATTTGTAGAGTAATTATGATACTCTACAAAATTACTCTACAAGATCAAAATTACCCTACAAGAACATTTTACAAAATTACTCTACAAGATCAAAATTACTATACAGGATTATTTGTAGAGTAATTTTGATAATTACTCTACGAGTAAATAATTACGAAAATGTCAGCGTGTTTTTTTGGCTTTTTCATGTCTTTCATACGTTTTGTATGATAAGACATTTTGTACGTAAACTTAACTATGTAAAATTAATGTCTCAAAACAAATTTACGATTAAAGGTATATACTCTTTTAAAACATCATAACTTCAATCCAAGTACTACATTAACTAGTATCGATAATTAGTCGATGAACAAATTTATTTTTTCCATCTTTGTTTGAATTCTAGATTTTCTCTTAATTCTTAAATATGTCTTTTCAATCTTTGTTTGAATTTTAGATTTTATGTCGCTTTCAAAGGAAGCATCCAGGATCGAGTGGGTTATAATTTCATTCACATGACTCCAAGTTTGATCAAATGACATATACACGCCTAACTAATTTCTTTGAGCAACTTTGTCAAAAGACATATACACCCCTAAAATCTTTAAGGCTTAAATCACATTAAAAGCAAGCTAGTAATCACATTATATATATATATGGAACCCATTAAGTGTAACCAACTTTCAAATCAACCTTGACCATTGGATTTGGCTGAGATTAAATCTCAGCCACTTAAACTCACATTTTTAACTGCTATTTCAGCAGTTATTAGCAGTTACTTAGGAACCCTGTTTTCACTCACCACGTCGCCCATTACCTCCGTATACAGTTGTTATATACACATAAATAAACACAGAGTTCCTCATGTTTCTGATTTGGTCTACGAGAACCCTAAGTGCCCACCGCCTGCTACAGCTAAGCGTTCTTCAACCGCGACACGGTAAGCATTTAGATTCAAATTAGGGTTTCTTCTGATTGCAATTTTTATGCTCTCAAGCCTCCATCAGTTGGTGCAGTTTATCACCAGGACGTCTTCCTTCTCCTCCTGCGAGTTCAAGGTTAGTGATACACTCCTATCAGCCTTATCCGAACCCAATTCCGATCCAACAGGTACACAATTCTGATCAATTGATTTTGTTTCCACAGTAGGAATATTAGGGATTTAGGGTTTTTTCGTCTGTGTATTCTCAGTTAAACCTAATTTGGAGATGCAGGTAGATGAAATGGCGGAAGGGCGTCAAAATGGTGAAAATTCAAACCCTCCACCTTCCTCGAAGTCGACAACAGCATCGGAGATCCATAATATGTTTGAGAAGGTTCGTACTTTGTTATAAGTTTATATTAACTGCTACTGTGTTGGATGTTGTGTATTGATATAGGCCTGAAAATGTATGTTTATTTACACTTTAGCAACTGGATTTGTTGATACACAACTAAATCCAGGCCGTTTAAACTCCATTTCTTCGTCAGTTATGAGCAGTTTCTTTGCTGGGAGTTACCTCCGCAAATTTCATCCCCATGTTCTCCACATATGGCTCCCACAAAACTGGATTGTGGGTTGACGGTTACTCCCATCTGCAGTTCATGTTATTTAAGATGTAACTCCATTCGCTCCTACCCTAACCTCCAATGGTTACCCTTTTTTCTCCCACCTTATGACACCAACGACCACCCACCAGAGTCAAACTTGCAATCACCGGCGCTGATGTATCATCTCCACCGAAATATTCTTCCATCTTCTGTGTAAATTGCTTCTTCCCCTATTCTCTGTAAATTGCAACATCTCATCATGGGGCTACTCCTTTCATACACTTTTTGGTTGGATTCGAATCTCATCTTCGTTCACAACCATCGAAGTTCTATTATTCAGTTCAATCGCCATTGCAATCGTTGTTCTAATGTAAGATTTGTTTCAGTTCATTCAGTTAACTGTATTTACTTTATACATCAGTCGGATATAATTTAGCAATCTGTTATGCTTCAAAGGATTGGGGAGTTTTGGTTGAATTAGCGGAAGTTTGTTGTACTATATTGGTTGATTTGTCGTCAAATTGTTGGAGATTTTTTATGCCAGGGCCAAAGATTCATAAGTTCCAATTAATATGTTAAAATAGGGTATTAACTGTAAGGAATGTTCTTTAATTAAAATAACTAAAATCGAAACTTATGTTTACGGTTTTCAATGGCAGGAGTTTACGGTTTTCAATGGCAGGAGTTTGGGGATTGCAGATGGGAGTACAAAAGCAACTTCATGAGGTACGTCAAACTGTTTATTTTTGGTTTGTTTTTCCAGTCTTCTCTTTTTGGTGAAATGTGACACAATAGGTGGGTAGGTAAAAATAGTTTTGAGTTGTAATGGTGTTTTTAGTACAAGGTGAACTGGGTCAGGTTGACCCGCAAATAATTATTTAAAAGTTACTTCTAATAATTATTATTACATGTTGCAGATCACAAAAGAACAAGATGTTGGCTTTACTGCTCTATGAGTTATTTTGATTTTTAAGGATTTTTTTCTAACAAATTAATGGTTTTTGTATGAATTACATGTATTGCCTTTTATGATAATGGGTGCTTTTGTTCTTGATTTGAAACGAAAGTACTCGCCTCATGAATTTCTCTATGCAAATTTTCAGGTTGTTGGCTTGATTCTCTTTGCTTTGGCCGACACATTATGTAATTTCTATTATATACACGAGTCTATAACCTTTTCAAAAACCATCATTATTATAACCTTTTACACATATACTCGCTATTGTTCTTTCATAATGCAGGGTATCTTTCATTGAGATGGATATGAATACATCTATCTTTAAGGTTTTGTCGTACCCATATATATTCATCTTATTTGGTAATCTCCATTTGTCAAGGTTTCATATTTAAACATTATTCATTATATATATTTTGCGCTTCATAGAAAATCAACAAAAGTCAACCGTGGAGAGGGTCTTATTTGACATTTAGGCTTTTTTATGGGATGCAAAATAGTAAGGATTTATGCTTTAGTTTTTGTACATCATGTTTAGTTTCGTCAGATTGTCTTACCCTACATTCATCCTTTGTGTCTACCAACACTCTTACTGACAGAACAAAACAATAAAGCAGATTCAAAAGAACCCGCTCCATTATTGCCTCTGATCTCAAAATCATTCTAAAAAATCTTCAAATCCCTCTTGCTCTGAAGCTCCTCTCTGCTATGCCCGTGTCGCTAAGTTCGGAGCCGCTTTCCGCCTCATGAAACAAATGGTTAGTTTGTACGGATGTGTGTGTCCCTGACTCGATCTGGAAACCTCAAAATTTGCATATATCTAATTGCATAAACATGTCCGATTGATATATTGAGTTTGATTGTGTAGGGATGGGAGAAGGTGAATGGCTTTGGAAGGAGAAACAAGGGATCAAAGGTCATGTTTGGGTTACTTATTGTTAAATGATTGTTTCAAGTGTTAGGCTAAGAAGATTTTCAATGAAATATGTGAAACAAGTTTCTGAAACAAAAATGAGTTTGTGGTGCTGGTGATGCGAAAACAACGGCTTCTCTATCATCACAATATCGCTTTTTCCTACACAAAAATGGTTCATCCTAAGATCTGCTTCTGTTTTTAATCGAGGTAAGCTATCAACTGATTCCGATTACATTTTTATTCATATATGTCATGTAATATACAAAATTTGTTGTTGATCAGTTGATGTAATAATATTATTAACAAAGTATTATTTAGTTTTAGAATGGAATAGCAATTAATTTGTTAACACTCCATCACTTTGCTAAAAAAATCAAATCCTTCAACTCATTTTTTTTTTTTGGAAAATCAACTCAAGTTTTTGTAATTAACTTTTTGTCTAAAAATACCATAAGGACTCACCTCTTTTAGTTTGATTTGATCACATAAAATGCATAATCTAGGTGAAATTGAGCAAAATAAAAGTTGGGTAATATGCCCAATTTACTTTTGAATAACATTTTTAACATCTTATATTACTTGAACAAAAAGTAATAAATACTAATGTTAAAAAAAGAAATTTATTCTCATGATAAATTGATAATGTTACATTATTAGCTAAAAACTAAATGAAATCACATAACATAAGCACAAAATAAAATGGTAATGCATCAAAAACCATGTTTGAAATATTATGAAACAAAAGAGTCGCCATACCAGTGAATGGTGATATTGCATCTCCCATTGTTATGCACCTTTACGTAAATAGTATCTCCTTTGTTAACATACAAAGTCGGTCCTGGAAATTGCCCGTTAACTGTTAAAACGCGTTTCGTTTCACAAAGACGAGTGTACGATGCTTCCTTTACCTACATGATCAAAAACCCCGACCGATGGTAAGTTGGTAACAATGACATTTAAAGAAACGGAAAATGAATGAAAACTGTTTTTAACGTTTCAAAAGAAATGTACTTACAAAAAACTCATGTTGTCGAATTCGAAGAAGTGTTTCGCAAAATACGAATTTCGCTAATGAGATAATGAATAACAATACGATCTTGCGACAACCCATATTGAAGGATGAGAGGATGCCCCAACACCATTTCTCTAGTCGAAAGAATGTCTATTTATACACAGCTTGTGTAAGTTTCAGGTGATATAAATTAAAAAAGTGATGTGTATATCACAATATTCTTACTTTAATTTTTTATTATACTAGCCATAAGACCTGCGCGCGTTGCGGCGGGTACATCACAAACATCGAACGGATTAGTTCAAACGTTTTGTGATGCGTTAACCATATGAAAACACGCGTTTCGACGTATCTGACTGAACTCGATGTAACCTATATAAGCATTACGAATGGATCAAAACATAAAGTAAATCAAATTTATACCGTATAATGATAACGTAGTATATGCGACTCGAGTCATACATAGAAAGCGTAACGCGTATAACGGAAAAGCTGACACGTATAATCAAAAGAGATTAATGAGATCTTTTGAAAAAAGGAAAAAAAGAAGCTACGATTTGACTCCACTCGGTTCGAAACAAAATTTACAAAACATTCATAAAATTAATCGCGAAAATATATTATATTTGACCTGGCTCGTTTCCCAAAAAAGTTTACGTCAAAACATACATCACCTCGAATTATACCAAAATGCACATAAAAATATGCACGTAACAATGGTTTTTTAGACGAAAACGTATTATATTTGACCTGACTCGTTTCCAGAAAAAGTTTACGTTAAAATGTAAAGCAAATCGAATTTATAGTGACACGTACATAAAAATATGCACGTAAAAAAGTTAGTTTGTATTTAGTAAAAAAGATATAGCGGTAAACTTGAAACAAAGTTTAACTTAATAGGTTAACTACGTATGTAAAATCGTGCCAAGTAGCACTAATGTCATACCACTGCCAGCGACCACTAACATCAAAAGAGCTCGTAAAATTAAAATAAAAAAAAAGTAAAAATAACACCGTACAAAAAACAGACATAAAATTGTTGAACCACGCACGCTCGTTGTGGCGTCTTAATACGAATAAATTAGACAGAAACGTAAAATGCAGAAAAGAATAACTAAGTCGATCTCGGACCCGCACATTGCGACGAACTTGTCAAACAGAGAAAAATACTATCAAACGGGAAAAAACAGACGAAAAACGTTGAACCACACACGCATGTTGCGGTGTATTGACTTACAAAATTTAGAACGAAACGTAAAACGAAAAACTTGCGAGAGATGAAAAGTATGATGGACCAAATTGAAAATAAAAAAGTATTGGGGTTAAATTGCAAAAGATGGAAAACTTTGGATTAAAAGTAAAAAAGTCATTGGGGTTAAAATTCAAAAGATAAAACCTTTAGGTTAAAAGTTAAAAATGCAATTTTTTTTTTTTTGAAAAACTCCCAATGCATATATTACAACAACATGAAGCAATAAATGGTTGCTTATTTATAGTTTGGAAATTTGACTCATTATGGTTGACAAAAAAACCCATTAAATGTAGAGGTGAAATGATTATATAAATATAATTATATTACATTATATTATATTATATTATATTATCATTATATATATTATATATATTATATATATTGTTATTGAAGCACGATGAATAGTAATTTTAATTTTATAATAATATATAGCTTTTTATTATTTTTTATTTTTAATAACATATTTTTAATTTTTTCCTTTTTTAAAACCATATTGTTATTGAAGGACAATAAATAGTAATTTTAATTTTATAATAATATATAGCTTTTTATTATTTTTTATTTTTAATAACATATTTTTTATTTTTTTCCTTTTTTAAAAGCATATATTTCTTATACCATTTTTTAATAATTCTCTTTTCCTTTTTTAGAACATATATTATCGATTAATTTGATACTTCTTTAATAATTTACGTTTATTTTCAAATCACATTTGTTTTACATTATCATTTGCTCGGTTTCGTCGCAATGCGCGACTAAAAAAACTAGTATATATAATTAGTCACGCTTCATGAATAGTGTATCTATGCATTGATTGGTTAAAAGAGGTGGTTATTGGCTTTATTATTTTCTTTTCTCACCCTATAATATTTCCTTATAAGTTTTGTTAAAAATAAAGTTGTATTCAAAATAAAATATTTATTTTGTAACATAAAACGGTAGGATGATAAACTAAACCGTTCTAATGGTTTGGCTTTCTAAACAACATGTTTTATATTCAAAACACGCTTCTGTTACATTATCATTTGCTCGGTTTCGCCGCAATACGTGACGTAAAAAAAACTAGTACATATGAAAAGTAAGAGGCGATAAATAGTGTTTTTCATTTTTCTTAATATTGTTTTTTTATTTTTTATTTTAATATTATTCTTTTCTAAGTTTTATAATTTTGTTGGTTTGTTACTTCAATCGATTTAAATATATATATTTTTTTCAACTTTTAAGATATATACATGGTCAGGATTTAGGTAAAACGGTGAAATGTGTGAGAACGGTAACAACGATTATGGATCGTCAGATCAAAACAATTCATGGCTAAGATTGAACGGTGGCCAACCAGCCATAGAATAAACACAATGTAACCAACAGAAGCATAATTCTCACAAGAATAGTAAAAGAAATTCAAGTAATTAAAAAAAACCCATCATTATTTGCCTATTTTCACCAAACTCAGTGGGCACCGAAAATTAAAACCAAAAAATCAATCAGATCTTTGCCTATTTTCACCAAACTCAACCCCTTCAAAACTCACATACTATTGTAGCGGATGCGGCGACGGAGGGGTAGTTGTTGGTGGCGGAGGCAACACCGGGGCCACCGGCACCACCAGGCATCACCCACCTCTGCATCCCCTCTCTCTACTGTCCAAGTTAAAGGTGGAAGGAACCTATGTTTTTTAGGGTTTTGTATTTCCTAAAATAATGTATACACCAAAAGACCGCACCTTCCAAATGGTGTCAGATGACACAGCGAGTGCGAGTGATGGAGGTGGTGGTGAAGAAAAAACTTCGTTATCACCATTAACCCCACCGCTACCGGAACCGTCACCCCCACCGCTGCCGTTTCTTTTTTTTTTTTTTTTTGTGGGTGTTTGATGAAGAAAAAACTTTAGATTAGAGAGTATTACTCACCGCCGATCAAACATCTGTGTTCTTGATTTGGGTATTAGAGAAAGAGCTTGTGATATGGGAGAGAGAAGGGATTTCAATTTTGGTGGTTTGGGGATTAAATGTCTGTGTGAAAAAGACTATAAAGACAGAAAGATTTGATATTTGGAGTAAATTACCAAAATAACCTTTAGGTTTTAAAATAATAGTGTATTTGTGTCATAGTCTGATTGGTGGAGAGGAGTTATTGCGGTTCTCGCAACTGGGGATGGTTTTCATTTGAACCGATCCATATATATATATATATATAGGGTCAGGATTTAGAGAGAACGGTGAGAACGATTTTGGTGGTGACATGTGGCATTGATGCTAAATTACACTAAGGGGTAATATTGTCAAAAACCTCACTCACATGAACTCTGGGTGTTCAAATAAAACGCTATAAAAACACCCAATTCAGACAAAAACGTCATGAAAATACTCAGTTAAAACGCCACAAAACACCTAGTTCAGAAAAACGCCATGAAAAAACTCAGTTGAAAATGCCATAAAACACTCAGTTCAGAAAAAACACCATGAAAACACCTAGTTAAAACGCCATAAAAACACCTAGTTCAGAAAAAATGTCATGAAAATACATAGTCTAAAACGCCATAAAACACCCACTTCAGAAAAACTCCATAAAACCCAGTTAATTTTTTTTCGAAAAGTATATCAATAGTATACTCGTTGGAAAGATAAAAAAACGTTGAGTTTTATGGTGTAATTTTTTCGAAAAATAATCACGTATAAAAAAGTTATTGTCGTTTAAATATGATGGGGAAAAATGACATGTGATTAGCATGTGCACCTTTGTTTGAATCTTCCTATTTTACCCCTCCTGTAGTTCCAAGGCCCCTATTATTTACAAAAATGCCACCGCATCAATCTCAGCCACAAATCACTAAGATCTTGTGGCTGAGAATCGTTCTCACCGTTCTCACACTTTGAGGTGTTCTCTCCTGATCTTGTTCCTAGATATATATATAGGAATATGATCAGGAGAAAACGCCCAAAAGTGTGAGAACGGTGAGAACGCATCCTGACCCAACACGTGTCACGCGATATAAAGAAGGGCAGAGGGGCTTTTTTGTCATTTTATCTTCCGCTTTTCCAATTCCGTTTTCCCAATATTTATTTATTTTTGGGGTTTAAGATTTTTGGCGTTAACCAAATTCAATATTTATGTGGCGTTTTAATGGTTTCATTGTATTAACATTTTGGCGTTTATAGCGTTTATGGAATTTATGGCGTTTATAGCGTTTTTTCAAATCTCTCTTAGTGGTGTTTTTCAAGGAGTTTTAGACAATATGGCCCATCATTCTATTATTTTTATATACATTTTGGCGTTTGTGGTATGTTGGCGTTTTACAATTCTAAAATTATATTACAACCACAGGGAAAAAAATAGAAGCGAAAAATATAAATTAAAAATCCTAATCGGATCTCTCTTCACAATCATCACTGTCATCAGTCTCTCTCTTCTTTAATACTACAAGAACTGTCACCAAATATATGACGTTTTATGTAAAACTTAACAAACCCATCGGTTTGATTATTTTGCCTGCTCGTCTGTTGAATTGGCTTTTTGTGGATGTTTGGGTACATAGATGTATGACGTGTGTGTGGGTTTTTTTTCGCTTTGTTCTTCAACTTGATCTTCATCTTTATAATCATCCCACTCTTCAGTGTCATTGATCTCTTCTCCTCATCCAAGCCTTCTTCAAGAACAAAGAACACAAAATGACATATGACAGTCATCAATATATTTTTCTTGAATATTTGTCCATTTCATGCAGCAAAATCTTACTGAGTTACTCCCCTCAGCTAACAATCCATTCAGTGAAACTTCACGGAGAATGTTACAACTCGTATTTTAGAACATCTCTTTGTATTATGAACATTATGTGATTATGTGATACGTTGATTGTTATGGAATGTTATGTATTGAATGAGTTATGTGATATGAAACTATAATGTGAATATGTATCCTCGGTCGCACAACACGAACCTAGTCGCACAATAGGTGGCCGATTACACAAACTTGTTTGGGCCGTACACTTCGTCTCTTGTCACACACCACTCTCGGCCCACACTCCTTGCACTCGAGATCAAAGGGCAGCTCAAGGAAGGGTTCGGCCCACTCCTTTAATACGCATACAAGCACCCATGTGTGGGTTTGTTTCTCATTACTTGCAAAATACACAACACACACAAAATCCTAGCTCTCTCTCCTCTCCTCTCTCTTGTTCGACGGCTGTCCCATCATTCGAAGCTTTCCCACCTCGATCAACCTAGTCCTTCGGCTTTCCAGTTAGTGTTACATCTTTATTAGTTACTGTGATTTTGATTGCTATGATTTGATATGTAAACTAGGGTTCATGCTAGTTGTTATGTCATTGGAAATCTTGATGTTTGATTTGGAAATAGGTGTTAATATACGAATACGATGAAACTGTTCTTGTTAATGGATGTTATGATGATCTTGATTGAATGTGTGGTCGATTGGTTTGATTGGCACGAAGAATGGCATGATGATATGCAAGCGTGTTTGATCTAAATAGCATAATGATCACATTGTTAGTTGCATGGTGAATTAGGATTTTGGTGTTAATCATTCTTTTTTACCTGATTTTGGTGATGATGAGTTGTTGTTAAGGATTAGATGTTAATTAGGGTTCAGGGGAATTAATTGGTGAATCCTTGAATTGATCGAGTAAAGGAAAATAGGAAACTGTTCAAATTGATTGTAACTGATTTGCAAGAATTATGGAAACACATAAACTGATCGCACAAGGGCAATCGCACAAGATCTGATCGCACAAGCCAGTCGCACAAGTCCCTAATCGCACAAGCTAGGATTCCCTAAAAGTACAACTGTTCAAAGCACACTGTACAACCCTTTATTACATGATCGCACAACAGGTTGTGGATCGCACAAGATAGTGCTGATCGCACAACATGTTGGGCCACACACAAGAGATTAGTTGTTTAATGTTTGGGTCGCACATGTATTGGGCTGCATGTCGTAATGGGCTGGGTAAGAGACGGATCGCACAACCCTTTTGCGATAGCACAAGGCTGTGTTGATCGCACAACAGGTTGGGCCGGTTATTGATTGGGCTTTATTTACCGAATCGCACAAGATGATTGGGCTCGCACAAGCTCACCAGCCCAATCACTTCAATCGCACAATTTGAGTTTTATTTGTGAACTTGCATGCTACTGTTTAATACGCTAAGTGTTGATCAACCAGTTACTATGATGATGCATGTATGCCATGATCGTTATGTGTACGTAACTTGCTACTTTATGTGTAAACATACGTGTATTACCTGAACCTAGACCTGACTCGTATGGTAACCATGTTAGGACGTCGTTGACCCAATTAGCTCAAGTGACCTTTCTGTTTATCTGCCGAGCTAACCTAAGGTGAGTTCACACTTTCTACAAGGCATGAGATTCCCGGTGGTTTGGGAATGGGTTAATGTTTAATAAGGAAACCTACGTATGTCTCTTTGGGTAGAATACGTACTCCCACCCTCTTAACTGAAGGGTGACAACATTGACACTAGACAAAACTCTATCATTAAGTCCCTCATTTTTATATCGACTTAATCGCCGGGCCAATGGCGAACGGGTCATTATTTAAATATCGCTATTTGGTTTGACAAGCCTCACACCGTGCCGCAGAGGACGGGAGTGGACTAATGGATCTGGGCACTTAGTCAATGATGACAGACATTGACGCAGGGCACATAAACATAACTATAGTCAGTAGTCGATTTGGTAACGGGTCTAGTGGTTAACATGGGGAAGCCCCCACTGATTATGGTTTGGGAAACAAGGAACTGGTTAAACTCGTGGTTTTTCGAAACAACTTATGGTTTTTGGAACAACACTAAAATGGACAACCAACTGTGAACTCGCTCAACTTTGTTGTTGATTCGTTATTATATGCCTTGCAGGTCGTTAGGTGCTTATATGGAGCTTGCACAGGTGGAAGAGGTCGTTGTGGGACATGGATTGTTGAGTTCCATGTTAAACTTATGAACTTTCATACTTTATTATGGTTTTGAACTTATTGCTTCCGCTGATAACTTAAACTTTGTTGAATTGTTTTGACACCAATTATATTGTTTGGTTTGGACTTTTATTTATTTAATTACATTGTTCAATATGATTGGTGGCTGGATCCTGGTCAGTCATGCTCCCTGCGGTGATACTCCGCTTGTGGAATTTGGGGGTGTGACTGTCACGGCCCCCGACCCGGTTTGACCCGTTTCAAGAGCCGCGGGACAGAAATCCCGTGGTATTTAATTAACAGCGGAAGTTTCTTCAGGATCTTTTTAAAACTGAAATATTTCCCGATTATTTTATTTCACAATTCGGGATAAAACCCGATAATTTACAATATTGAGATTTCACGAAGAAATCTTTTATTTTACAAAACATGTTTCTTTATTTTATACTGAGCCACTTCCTTAAGCTGATAGTGCTTCACGGCACTTTTCCTGGATCACAACAGATCACCTGAAACATGTTTGAAAAAGGTTTTGTCAACGGGAAATACTGAGTGAATCATTATATTTACTAAAAACGACTCATTTATTATAATTCACAGTATTAAGAGAGATTACAATGTTTATTTCAACCAACTACCCACAGTATTTGTCATCGACTCGTTTCGGTGACTGTGGTCATATTACTATTGAGTCCGTTCACCCAATAGTAACGAGTATCATTAATTAGGTACGCCCACCTAAATTGATAAAAACAGTAATGTGCACAATACCCCACATACCGGCTGTAATTCGGTGACTACATATACTTAATCACTGTAATTATAACTATGAAAAATGTTTAAGAAAACATTTTGATAAAAAGAGAATGACTCACATTGCAGATTTAACAGAGCTTATTCTACTGATTAGCCTTGATAACCTAGTTTAATAACAGGCACACAATTTGGTTAGTAACTTAATACAGCATTTACGATAACTCACGAGATTAAAACCTTCACAACGAATGACAAAGTGCGATACTTAAACATCCATCGATTTAACGACGAATGACAAAGCATAAACCCTAATGTGGGCAGCACTTAAACATCCATTGGATAGTTTAATCGATCGAACATTGAATCGTATCAGCGATCGAGTTATTACCCTGACTGCGGCGTCGATTAGTGCACCGTGTGTGTTAATTGTAGTATACAGAACGTATCTCAGTACATGCAACGAAGTTTTACGTCGTTTGAACACCAAAATTCGATTGCCAATGTCTGCTATTTATAGTTAAAATTTCACTTTGCTTACGGACCGTAAGCCTCGAATTGTTACGGTGCGTAAGGGTGCTTACGGACCGTAAGACTAAAATTGTTACGGTCCGTAAGGGTTGAAAATAGGTTATAGGGTAGCCACGGTTGGGACTAGCTTTGCTGACTTGACAGATTTCTTAATTTCGAATTTTGACAACGAGTATTTTTAGATAATTGTTAACTAGGGTTTATCCCCCCCCCCCCCCCCTGAGTTTTAGGGGCCCTAATCCTGATTCTGAAAATTCTGAAAATTTTAGGGTTTGTTCAGAATTACTTGGGTTTCTCAATTAGGATTTCCTATTGGCCAAATTAATTAAATAAATATAACTTTTGATGAGAGTTGTTACATTCTCCCTACCTTAATAAAAATCTCGTCCTCGAGATTTACTGGAATAAGTGAGGATACTTTCGCTTCATTTCTGATTCCAGTTCCCAAGTATATTCAGCTCCTCTCTTTGAATCCCATCTGACTTTGACTAAAACTAGTCATTTGTGTTTGAGAAACTTGATCTTTCGATCCTCAATTTGAAGAGGTTTCTCAAAAAATTTCAGCTTTTCGTTTACCTCTATATCTCTAAGAGGTACTACCAGTGATTCATCTGATAAGCATTTCTTGAGATTGGATACATGAAATACATCATGTACTCCAGATAATTCTTCTGGTAGTCGTAAACGATAAGCGACTGGTCCTATTCGTTGGATCACTGAAAATGGTCCTACGTACCTTGGACTTAACTTTCCTTTCTTTCCGAATCTAACTACTCCTTTCCAAGGAGAAACTTTCAATAATACTTTGTCTCCTACTTGGAATTCTAACGGCTTGCATCTATTGTCTGCATAACTCTTCTGGCGATCTCGAGCCGTCTTCAGTCTTTCCTTGATTTGAGTAATCTTATCAGTCGTCTCTTGCACTATTTCAGGACCTGATAATTGACTTTCTCCTATTTCTGCCCAACAGACTGGAGTTCTGCACTTTCTTCCATATAGTGCCTCGAATGGAGCAGTTTCAATACTTGAATGATAACTATTGTTATAGGAGAATTCAATTAATGGTAAATGATCATCCCAATTTCCACCAAAATCTATTACACATGCTCGGAGCATGTCTTCTAGAGTTTGGATTGTCCTTTCACTTTGTCCGTCTTTTTGGGGATGATATGCAGTGCTTAGATTTAATCGAGTTCCCATAGCTTGCTGGAAACTTTTCCAGAAATGAGAAGTAAAACGACTATCCCTATCCGAAACAATGGAGAGTGGAACTCCATGTAAGGATACAACTTCATCTACATACAATTTTGCCAACCTTTCCATACTAAAGGTTTCTTTCAATGGTAAAAAGTGAGCTGATTTGGTTAATCGATCCACAATTACCCAAATCGCATCATTACCTTTTCTGGTTTTAGGTAACTTGGTAACAAAATCCATTGTTATAAGTTCCCATTTCCATACTGGCATTTCTAATTGTTGTAGTAACCCTGAAGGTTTCTGATGTTCTGCCTTAACTTGTGAACAAGTGAGACATTTAGAAACATATCGTGCTATATCCTTTTTCATTCCTATCCACCAAAAGTTCTTTCTTAAATCTTGGTACATCTTATTGTTTCCGGGATGAATAGTATACCTAGATTTATGAGCTTCTTCTAAAATCTTAGGTCTTAAGTCTCCCTGCTTAGGTACCCAAATTCTACTTTTGTGAAATCTCCAAATTCCATCTACTCCTTGTTCTAATTCCTTGATTCGTCCTTTCATTCCTTCAGCATTATCCTTGATTGCTGTAATTTGAACATTCTTCAATTGTTCCATTAAATCTATTTGTAGATTTAATCTGAGAGCACGAACCCGTCGTTGTTTCTCATAATACTTACGACTTAAGGCATCTGCAACTACATTTGCCTTTCCTTCGTGATACTGAATATCACATTCGTAGTCACTTAGGATTTCCATCCATCTCCTTTGCCTCATGTTTAACTCTTTTTGCCCAAATATATATCTTAAACTTTTGTGGTCTGTGTAGACAGTAAATTTACTTCCGTAAAGATAATGTCTCCAAATCTTAAGGGCAAAAATTACGGCTCCTAATTCTAAATCATGAGTCGTATAGTTTTCTTCGTGCTTTTTCAATTGCCTTGAAGCATATGCAATTACCTTTTTGCGTTGCATAAGCACACATCCATATCCTAGTTTTGAAGCATCACAATATACTTCAAAATCTTCAGTTCCTTCTGGTAAGGCTAAGATTGGTGCATTTGTTAATTTCTGCTTCAATATTCTAAAGGCTTCTTCTTGCTTAGGTCCCCATTCAAACTTAATGGCTTTACAGGTTAGCTTAGTTAATGGAACAGCTATTTTGGAAAAATCCTTAATAAACCGTCTATAATACCCAGCTAAACCTATAAAACTTCTAATTTCCATTGCTGTTTGTGGAACCTTCCATTTGGTAATTGCCTCTATCTTAGCAGGATCTACGTGAATACCTTCGTTATTCACCATGTGTCCTAAGAATTGCACTTCTTGCAACCAAAATTCACACTTCGAGAATTTGGCATAAAGCTTTTCTTTTCTTAACAAAGTTAAGAGTGCATGAAGGTGTTCACAATGCTCTGTCTGACTTTTGGAATAAATAAGTATATCGTCTATAAAAACAATTACAAATTTATCCAAATATGGTTTACAGATCCTATTCATCATGTCCATGAATGCAGCAGGTGCATTCGTTAACCCAAAGGGTATGACTGTAAACTCATAATGACCATACCTAGTTTTGAAAGCAGTTTTAGGTATGTCTTCTTCTTGTACCTTCAATTGATGATATCCGGAGCGTAAGTCTATCTTAGAAAAATATCTAGCCCCCTGAAGTTGATCAAACAGATCATCAATCCTAGGTAATGGATATCGATTCTTAATTGTAACCTTATTCAGTTCTCTATAATCGATACACATTCTCATTGAACCATCCTTCTTCTTTACAAACAACACTGGCGCTCCCCAAGGGGATGAGCTAGGTTGTATGAAACCTTTACTTAGTAATTCATCTAATTGCTTTTTCAGTTCTAACATTTCTGTAGGTGCTAACCGATAAGGTGCCTTGGCTATCGGTGTAGTTCCTGGAATTAGATGAATTCTAAATTCTACTTCCCTATTCGGAGGTAATCCCGGTAAATCATCTGGGAATATATCTGGATATTCTGAGACTACAGGAATTTCCTTAAGTTCTTTACCCTTAGTACTAATGATTACTGAAATCATATATACTATTCCTTGTTTTCGTTCATAATTAGCAACTTTCATTACTGATATGAACTTCATGGGCTTACGTGGTTTATCTCCTGTAATCCTAATCACTTCTCCGGTGGGTGATTGAATTTCTATGGAATTCTGATCACACAAAATTCGAGCATGGTTGGTTACTAACCAATCCATTCCTAATACAACATCAAATTCAGCTAACTTCATTGGTAATACTTTTGCAGAGAATTTATGTCCTAAAAGTTCTATGTTTTCTTCTTGCAAAACTTTATCTATTTTAACTGAATTTCCGTCTGCCGTTTCAACTGTAAAAATCTGCCTAATATTGGTTAAAGGTAAATTAAGAGCTTGGCAGAATGAAGTATTTATAAAACTTTGGTTTGCACCAGAGTCAAATAATACTTTGGCGTAAATGTTGTGAACTAAGAACGTACCCGCTATCACATCTGGGATGAGTTCTGCTTCTTGAGTGGTCAGCTGAAATGCCCTGGCATTCTTCTTAATAGTTCCGTCTGTCGCCTTAGTTTTGTTGTCTGCTGGTTTGATTAATTTAGGACATTCTGTTTTGAAATGTCCTGTTTCTCCACAATTGTAACAAATTGTGGATTTCTTCCTGCAGTTCTCTTCCCGATGTCCTACAACTTTGCAAAAATTGCAGGTTATATTACATCTTCCATAATGTTTCTTTTTGCAATTCCTGCAGAATGGCATAGTTGAGGATTTTCCCGTTCCTCTTCTGTTGAAGTTGTTATTATTACCCGTACGAAATCCTTGGGTAATTTTCTGAGCCAGGTCCTTCTTTCTGTTTTCATCTTGTGTGCGTACCAGTTCATCGGTTAGGGTATTAGCTAATTCCACAGCATCGTCAATAGTGCGAGGTCTCGCAGCTTTAACGATATTGCGGATTTCACTAATCAGTCCCCAAATGTAGCGAGAAATGAGTACCGGTTCTGGCGAAGCCAGTGTTGGTACCACTCTAGCATATTCAAAGAATGTCGAAGTATAACCGCGACAATCTACACCCATCATCCGATGATTTAGAAACTTATTTGTCATCTGTTCCTTTTCATACTCGGGACAAAATTTTCTTTCTACAAAACCCTTAAATTCTTCCCAAGTCATGGCATAAGCTATCATTCTTCCTTTTGATTGTAACACAGTGTTCCACCATTCGAGTGCTCCTTCCTTGAAGAGATTTGATGCGTACATGACCTGATCATCTTTAGCACATTTACTTATTGCAATGACTGCTTCGGTTTTCTCTAACCAACGCAGTGATGCAGTTGCTCCTTCATTGTCTGCAAATTCAGTGGGTTTACAAGCAAGGAATTCTTTGAAAGTGCAACCATGCGTTGCGGCTTTCATTTTCTTAGGAAATGGAGCTTGATGTGGTTCTGCATTATGATTGACATTATCATTGCCTCCGTTTACACTATTACTGAAGTTATCTTCAGAAATACGTTTACTAGGAACAATTTGTTGCGGTTCGATTGGATTCTTTATAGCAGCAACAAATGCTGGAATAGCATTGGCTATCCCTTGAGCAACAATATTTTCAATATCTTGTCTAGTCATATATTGATCTCCTGGATGTTGCTCAGACTGATTAACCTCATTTACTGGTTCGTTACCATTGTTTGCCATCTGATAATAAATTTTATATAAATAATTAGTATAATTATAAATATAATAAAACAGTTTGCACATAATCACATTAACATGTATAACAAAAAATTATCGAATTCACAGGTTCCATTTTGATATATTATATTATGCCTCGTACACACGATTGTCATACAACGTTTTATTGTTAAGTTATTACACATATTGGTTATTATGATTATTTATTCACACATATTCCTGCAAACTCCCATTATCTGGTCAACTAATTTCTTAAAAACGACGCTCCCTTTCTGTAACACCCCGAAAATGGGTTTGGTAATCAAACCACGTTTATATTAAAAGACGGGTAATTTACCTTTAGTGTTAAAAGTAACCCGGTGAATATTTGGATTATTAAATAAACAAGAATTTACTAACTATGAATTTTAACCTAGTTAGCCAATAGTCTAGAGATAACTTATAAAAGGGTTAAAATTAGCCAAACTATAAGTTATATAAAAGTGGAGGGACCTAGGTTGTAGAACTAGAAACTAGAAATTAATAAAACAAATAAAAATAAACCAAACACCCCAATTAGAGGTGTCTGGTCGATCAAAGAAGAGAGCAGGTCGATCCCCACTCTTCAAAACCCTAGAACTTCACTAAACTTGCAAATTGAAGGTCCAATTCAGCCCAAAATCGAAATCAAAGCATGGATTATTGATCCTCATCACAAGAGGATTAAAAGGTATGTAAAATTTAATGAAAACTCTTAACTTGAAATTCTCATGAAATTGGGAATTTCTGAATTTATGGTTGCATGTGTATGTTATGATGATTTAGGAACGACTATAGTGTCTAGGGACAAACCCTAGACAAACACAAGCTGAAATCATGTGAAATTTTAGTGGAAACTATAATCACCATTGTAGGTGATTAGTGAGTTATGTGAAATTTGATGAACACTAGGAAATAGATTGTTGATCTAGTGTAAATTGACAATTTTGAAGTGATTTCAGAAATGATAGAAGTTAACCACTTTGTAAGATGGTTGATTTATGTGAAATTAGGGCTAAGAGATAAGCTAGAGACTTGATAAATAAACATGCAAAATTCTGCCATTAAAGTGTTTGTTGAAATGCCTAAAAGAAGGCTCTAAACTAGAATTTTTGTAGTTAAAACACTTAATTGTGATGTTTCGGCTATTATGCAAAAAGTGATTAAAAAGAGTTCTAAATGTGATAAAACGTGGTTAGAACTTTGGTTAAAACGGTGGTCTAAAGATAACGCCCACCGGGTAATTAAAGAATGCTAAACTAGATGATGAACTCGAAAATGCAATTAGCATACTAATGGGCAGTTGACTTTTAAAAAAAAAATTCAAACTGACCTATAATTCGATAAATGGTAAATTTTGATATGAAATGTGTAAGGTGGAATAATCGTATTAAATTATGATTAAACTAACCACCTTGAAAACGATGATGATAGTTTGACGCGTAACAAGCTAGGTGGAAGCTTGATGAGGGAGCGGGTCAAACGAATCAAGAAGGAAAGGAAAAGCGTAGTTCGGATGCGAGGTAAGTAGAACTTACGCCCCTTTTTCACTATTTGTGAAGTTACTAAATTTCAAGTATTAATATTGATGCTACTAAATGGTTAGTACATGATATTCCGACATGATTCAATGAGAGTCGGAATAATGGAAAATGGTAAGAAATCATGACTATAATAAAAGGAGTAAAATGGTAAATTAGTCATGTAATGACGAATAAATAAAAACGGCTTGAGTGAAACAAGTTCAAAGGAAAACCGGAAAAAGGGTTTAAGGGGATGAAATGGTAATTAAATACCATCTCATACGGAAAAATAGTCGATTAGACTAGATGGGTCAAATGGTGTTGTTAACACCATTTGACAATAACATTTGACAATCGCTTGTTGAGTTTTGTAATCACAGGAAATAACATAAGCTTGCATCGCTTTAACTAGAAAGATTTAAAGCAAAAGTTATGTAAACGGGTCAATACTTTGACCCGAGCCAGGTATGTATAATCAAGCTTTTAGTTAAACATACAATTTGGTCAAATATTTAGCGAAAGTCCTTCGTCGAATAGTGAGGGACTAAAGTTGACTAAAATACCCTTGAAGGGTATATTGGGCAAACGACTCATAAGGGTTGTTTAGAAACTTACATTAAGATTATGGAATCATTAGACATGAATAAAGGTCATAGGAATGCACATTCGAGGGTCAAATGCTCAAAAGTGGTCATTTGCGTAAAATGATCAACCGATGGGTAAAATTTGGGAAAAAGGGGTTCGTTATGATAAATCCACCACAAATTAGTTGTGGTGGAATAATTGTAGTTAACTAGATATGGAACTTTTGTAGCGACAAAAGAAAGGTACAAGTTCTAGACTAAAATGCGTAAATACCCTTAACGGGTCAAAACAAGCATTTAAGTGTAAACGGGATTTTATTAAGTGAGAAACCCGTGATTTGAGATTAATATGATATGAGATATTGTATTAATGAATTTCATGAGTTTAAAGGTCAATAAAACATGTTGGTGTGATAAAATCACGAACGGGTCAAAAGTCGGTAAAAAGGGTAATAAGCCGAAGAATTAAAGTCTGAAATTTTATTATGTAAGATCTTGGATTTTAACCCCATAAGATGGAGAATTAAATTACTGACGCGTAGGAAAAAGAATCGGGTAAAACGGATCAATAACGAAGAAGTTATGGCCGTTTCCGTGAAATCAGATCGTACAGGGAATATGCAGCAACATTCTGCTGAAAAGGGGGCCTAGCGTCACGCGACGCCCCTTGGCGTCACGCGACGCCCCTTGGCGTCACGCGACGCCCCCAAACTTGGAAAAATGTTATTTTTTGTCATATTTAACCCCTGTACTTGTTTGAACTTCATATTTAACCCCTGTACTTGTTTGAACTTCATATTTGACTATCAAAACTAACTTTTAAGTTGGTTTTGATCATAGGTGATTGCCATGAGTGCCCGGATGAAGATCAAGCGACGAGCAAGAACCGAACACGATCACGAAATAAGCTTCCGCACTATGTATCGTTATTATGTTAAATGACGAATGTCGTTTCATTGTTTCTTTTAAGTGACGAACTTAATTACATTATGTTCTAAACTTTTAAATTGTAAAAGGTTTTAGTAAACCCGTTTTTCCGATGGATATGAAATCTTAATTACATAATTGTTTTCGTAAATAATACGCTAAACCTTGATTTATAAGAACGGGTGTTACAAGTTGGTATCAGAGCCTTGGTTTAAGAGATTCAAGTATGGTGGGAAAACTATACTTGGACTTAAACCTTATGCTCTTAATAAAGATTGGTGTTCGGTTCGTGGCTTGATCGCAAATCCGGTAAGTACATGTATGTTAATAGTTTAGCATGCTAAGGTGTTGTAAACAACACATAGGGCTATCGTGTGATACACGTTACCCCAATTAAGATGATTGATATAGTTGATGAAAATACGTGCGTTGACATGTATAGTAGAAAATGCCTTGTATTATAATACGGGCGATTATTGAAGTTGACTTTACTAACTTTTTGTGAATGTTTTAAATGAAGGACACTCGCGTTTGAAGACGACGAGAGTCAAACGAATTGTTGATATGATGATGGAACGGTCCGAGATATGGCAAGGAGAGCATAATCATCAAGGACCTAAATCGAGTAACGATCGCAAATAAGTAATGGCAAGGAACGCCCGTCGGGGCAAACATTACCAGGTGCACGCTTTTAATTGTAAACGCACAAATAGCAATATACAACAAACATGTAGAGAATGATTGTTGCATATGTAAATTAGAAACTTGGAAAACCGAATAGAAAATGTATTCGGGATATTGTTTCCAAGAGAAACAGATAGAGGCATTACTTAAATAGGACGTGATGTGAAAACTATAAAAAGGTCATGTATGTCATGTGTTAATCGCTTACTCTGGCCAAGTAAGTAGTGGCATATGGTACCATGAACTTCTTATGGCGGACACGTTTACATCCGATGTAGTAAGGGCGGGGTGAATGGGACTAATTAAAAAGTACCCAAATGAATCAGATAAGCAAAATATTTGATAATAATGTAAACGCACAACCGAGTGACGGAAGCGTATTACATTAGGATAATGAGCCCGAGTGAAGGGACAAAGAAACATGTAAAATGATTTAGACAAGTATTGGGAGGGAGTGTACTTACACTCGAACCCAGAAAATGCAAGCATGTAAAATGATTTAGACAAGTATTGGGAGGGAGTGTACTTACACTCGAACCCAGAAAACGCAAGCATGTAAAATGATTTAGACAAGTATTGGGAGGGAGTGTACTTACACTCGAACCCAGAAAACGCAAGCATGTAAAATGATTTAGACAAGTATTGGGAGGGAGTGTACTTACACTCGAACCCAGAAAACGCAAGCATGTAAAATGATTTAGACAAGTATTGGGAGGGAGTGTACTTACACTCGAACCCAGAAAACGCAAGCATGTAAAATGATTTAGACAAGTATTGGGAGGGAGTGTACTTACACTCGAACCCAGGAAACGCAAGCATGTAAAATGATTTAGACAAGTATTGGGAGGGAGTGTACTTACACTCGAACCCGGAAAATGCAAATATGTCCCTTAACGGGTCGTTTTTGGTAAAACATCAAACTTAAGGGCAAAGTCGGAATATAAAAATGAAGCGAGGTCTTAATGCATACCGGGAGGGTTGCAATGACAACGACTTCGGTAAAACACCCGGTTGATGGGTAAGAATTAAACACATGCGTAAACCAAGAGACGTGAACGCGGGTTGAAAAAAAAAATCAAAGGGACTTGGGTTACGAGTTATGACTATAAAAGCTCGTATATAGAAATTGTGAGTAAATATGTTCAACTATTCGAAGTCGAATGGGTTGAATAAAGAATAAAGTTGATTGTTTATAAGTGATGGATTTCACATTAATAGGTCAAACAGGTTGAATACAATATAACGCCGAATGGCACAAACGAGCGCTAGCCAGATAAGGGTAGCGTTAAATGCAAGAGAATAATGAGCCCGGTAATGGGATATAACCAAATAAGAATATATGCAAATCAAATAACAGTAAGCATAAGAAGAACTGACGCATAAATGACTTGAGAAGTCATAAAATCGGAAAATTGTCCGAAAGAAAACAATTATAGCCATGAAACTACAATTAAGGTTAACGGGACCTAAGCTTGAAACCGAACGATTCTTCGAACAAAACAGGGTGCCTTGACACCAAACATGTATTTTAAGAATGACATGAGTAAAGAGTGATCTACAGGATCAACAAAACCTTTAGGGTTATAAACAAATGAAAGATCTACGGGACTAAAACGACCCACGGGTCATGATTAGAAAGAAGTTATAAGAACTTCGCCTTAAAGATATGAAAGTCTAATGAAATAGCCTATAAGGCAAAGTGATAAAACCTACGGGTTAATTAGATAAAGCGAGGGAATCGGTTGAGAATCCCCGCATAAAACTAAGACTGTAAAAGAATAAATGATGGACTGTCAATATCCTGGTATGGATAATTGACAAAAGTTAAAGAGAAGATCCTAAAACTAAAACTTCGGTTTTAGTAAGAAATAACGTTTTTACAAACATAAATTCTGATAGGAATTTAAATAGTAAGCATGAAAGATACAAGTCTTGACACTGATAGGCGCAAGACAATATATTCGAAAAGTGATATTTTCGAAAATGAAAGGTAGATACAAACTAAACACGGTGTGACACAATCACGGTTAGGAAAGGTAATGTGAAGTAAAATCACGTTATAACCAAGCGGGCGGTGAAAAGTAACGAGACTAATAAGTCTAGTTAGTAAGACCGGTTAAGGCCAGTAATTCAAATCAATAAAAATTGGTTTGCTTGTAAGCGGTGGATTCGGTATAACTGAACCGAATAAATAAATCTGAAAAACAAAAGAAATTATTTCACTAAAGACCTTTAAACGGGTTAAAGTAACGGATTCATAAAGAATTCGATATTATATGAAAGCAATGGATATCGCTAAGTTAACTAAACTAGTGGAAATAACGAGATTACGTTATTTCAAGTTGCACTATGTCGTCTGAGTTAAGTAGACAATTAGTAACCAAAAAGATGTTATCATACTTTTCTGGTAATACTAACTATTGGATAAAAGTATAAGTAATGTGTAAAAGATTTCGCGTATCGAATACATTGAGTTAAACTCAAGAAGTTATGTAAGAAAAGGTTTCGAGGACGAAACCTCTTTAAGGGGGGTAGACTTGTAACACCCCGAAAACGGGTTTGGTAATCAAACCATGTTTATATTAAAAGACGGGTAATTTACCTTTAGTGGTAAAAGTAACCCGGTGAATATTTGGATTATTAAATAAACAAGAATTTACTAACTAGGAATTTTAACCTAGTTAGCCAATAGTCTAGAGATAACTTATAAAAGGGTTAAAATTAGCCAAACTATAAGTTATATAAAAGTGGAGGGACCTAGGTTGTAGAACTAGAAACTAGAAATTAATAAAACAAATAAAAATAAACCAAACACCCCAATTAGAGGTGTCTGGTCGATCAAAGAAGAGAGCAGGTCGATCCCCACTCTTCAAAACCCTAGAACTTCACTAAACTTGCAAATTGAAGGTCCAATTCAGCCCAAAATCGAAATCAAAGCATGGATTATTGATCCTCATCACAAGAGGATTAAAAGGTATGTAAAATTTAATGAAAACTCTTAACTTGAAATTCTCATGAAATTGGGAATTTCTGAATTTATGGTTGCATGTGTATGTTATGATGATTTAGGAACGACTATAGTGTCTAGGGACAAACCCTAGACAAACACAAGCTGAAATCATGTGAAATTTTAGTGGAAACTATAATCACCATTGTAGGTGATTAGTGAGTTATGTGAAATTTGATGAACACTAGGAAATAGATTGTTGATCTAGTGTAAATTGACAATTTTGAAGTGATTTCAGAAATGATAGAAGTTAACCACTTTGTAAGATGGTTGATTTATGTGAAATTAGGGCTAAGAGATAAGCTAGAGACTTGATAAATAAACATGCAAAATTCTGCCATTAAAGTGTTTGTTGAAATGCCTAAAAGAAGGCTCTAAACTAGAATTTTGTAGTTAAAACACTTAATTGTGATGTTTCGGCTATTATGCAAAAAGTGATTAAAAAGAGTTCTAAATGTGATAAAACGTGGTTAGAACTTTGGTTAAAACGGTGGTCTAAAGATAACGCCCACCGGGTAATTAAAGAATGCTAAACTAGATGATGAACTCGAAAATGCAATTAGCATACTAATGGGCAGTTGACTTTTAAAAAAAAAGTCAAACTGACCTATAATTCGATAAATGGTAAATTTTGATATGAAATGTGTAAGGTGGAATAATCGTGTTAAATTATGATTAAACTAACCACCTTGAAAACGATGATGATAGTTTGACGCGTAACAAGCTAGGTGGAAGCTTGATGAGGGAGCGGGTCAAACGAATCAAGAAGGAAAGGAAAAGCGTAGTTCGGATGGTAGAACTTACGCCCCTTTTTCACTATTTGTGAAGTTACTAAATTTCAAGTATTAATATTGATGCTACTAAATGGTTAGTACATGATATTCCGACATGATTCAATGAGAGTCGGAATAATGGAAAATGGTAAGAAATCATGACTATAATAAAAGGAGTAAAATAGTAAATTAGTCATGTAATGACGAATAAATAAAAACGGCTTGAGTGAAACAAGTTCAAAGGAAAACCGGAAAAAGGGTTTAAGGGGATGAAATGGTAATTAAATACCATCTCATACGGAAAAATAGTCGATTAGACTAGATGGGTCAAATGGTGTTGTTAACACCATTTGACAATAACATTTGACAATCGCTTGTTGAGTTTTGTAATCACAGGAAATAACATAAGCTTGCATCGCTTTAACTAGAAAGATTTAAAGCAAAAGTTATGTAAATGGGTCAATACTTTGACCCGAGCCAGGTATGTATAATCAAGCTTTTAGTTAAACATACAATTTGGTCAAATATTTAGCGAAAGTCCTTCGTCGAATAGTGAGGGACTAAAGTTGACTAAAATACCCTTGAAGGGTATATTGGGCAAACGACTCATAAGGGTTGTTTATAAACTTACATTAAGATTATGGAATCATTAGACATGAATAAAGGTCATAGGAATGCACATTCGAGGGTCAAATGCTCAAAAGTGGTCATTTGCGTAAAATGATCAACCGATGGGTAAAATTTGGGAAAAAGGGGTTCGTTATGATAAATCCACCACAAATTAGTTGTGGTGGAATAATTGTAGTTAACTAGATATGGAACTTTTGTAGCGACAAAAGAAAGGTACAAGTTCTAGACTAAAATGCGTAAATACCCTTAACGGGTCAAAACAAGCATTTAAGTGTAAACGGGATTTTATTAAGTGAGAAACCCGTGATTTGAGATTAATATGATATGAGATATTGTATTAATGAATTTCATGAGTTTAAAGGTCAATAAAACATGTTGGTGTGATAAAATCACGAACGGGTCAAAAGTCGGTAAAAAAGGTAATAAGCCGAAGAATTAAAGTCTGAAATTTTATTATGTAAGATCTTGGATTTTAACCCCATTAGATGGAGAATTAAATTACTGACGCGTAGGAAAAAGAATCGGGTAAAACGGATCAATAACGAAGAAGTTATGGCCGTTTCCGTGAAATCAGATCGTACAGGGAATATGCAGCAACATTCTGCTGAAAAGGGGGCCTAGCGTCACGCGACGCCCCTTGGCGTCACGCGACGCCCCCAAACTTGGAAAAATGTTATTTTTTGTCATATTTAACCCCTGTACTTGTTTGAACTTCATATTTAACCCCTGTACTTGTTTGAACTTCATATTTGACTATCAAAACTAACTTTTAAGTTGGTTTTGATCATAGGTGATTGCCATGAGTGCCCGGATGAAGATCAAGCGACGAGCAAGAACCGAACACGATCACGAAATAAGCTTCCGCACTATGTATCGTTATTATGTTAAATGACGAATGTCGTTTCATTGTTTCTTTTAAGTGACGAACTTAATTACATTATGTTCTAAACTTTTAAATTGTAAAAGGTTTTAGTAAACTCGTTTTTCCGATGGATATGAAATCTTAATTACATAATTGTTTTCGTAAATAATACGCTAAACCTTGATTTATAAGAACGGGTGTTACACTTTCGTCATATTTCCAAGTAACTCTTTCTCCCACATCCCTAATCCGATTTCCTGCATCAATTAACCCTTCGCCCCAAAGACGAAGTTCTGCCAGATTCTCCGGGCTCATAGTTGGGTATAGTGGAGGTTCTGGGTCAACTTGTGGGAAAAAGGTATCAGGGTTGTTTAAAAGATTTTGGTATTGCCAATCAGTTGTCCACCATTCATCTAATTCTACTGGTAGTGGTTGAGGTTGGACAATAGGATCTGGAATAGCAGGTTCCAGATTGATTGGGATTGGAACTTCTAGTGGGTAGCTGAAAAGATCTTCTTCAGTAAATATAAGGTTTGGATTAGCTGCTTCAAGGTTTCCATCGACAGGTCCGATGAGGTCACTCATTACTAATTTATGATCTAAAACTTCCCAGGGAGTCATTTTCTGTTTCTGCCTAGAACTTTCTCCGACTTCTATTTCTGTTTGCTTAAAACTTTTCTCAGCCTCTATCTCTACTTGATTAACATTTTCCTCAATTTCTACCCCTTTTCCTTTGTCTTTTGGTTCTTCAGTTTTGGTAACCTTTCTTGTTGCTGGCCTTTTCCTTCGTACACGCCTCCAGCCCACAAATCTGCTTCTTTTCTTGGTTTTAGGTTTTGCCAATGGTTTGGATTGAAATTCCATGGGTTCTTCTTTATCAGCGAAGTAACCGGTGAATTCCTTTGAAACTTCTATCTTAACAGGATAGAGGTTAAGATTTTCTAAACCTTCAGATATCTCATTCATGCTGTTTAGCATATATGCAAAATATATACCAAATGTTAAAATAAGATAACAAAATTTTATAGATAACCCGTAAATATTATTGCATACAACTGATAAGTAAATTATACTACGATTTACTGTAAACTTATTTATTTACTAAATAAGGTTTCTGGAAAATAAAAGTGCTAAAACTGTTGAGTATTTAGAGATTTGCATTTTCTGCTACTGTGGCTAGCATATAAAGATTTGCCCATTTCTCATCTAATTTGTCCTCCCAAGGTGATTTATTGATTAAATCCTGGGTTTCTTGTTTAACTTTCTTCTCTCGGTTTTTCCTTATTTCCTCCTGACTTTTCCTAATAATCAGACTTCTTTTATTAGGAGAAAGTGGTTCTTCGTAATGTGCCTTACGGACAAATATTCCTTCTTCAGGAATTACATAAGGTTTTGTTTGGGATGAACTTCCCTTCTCGTTGGTTGACCTATCTAGTTTAAGATAGATGTTTGACAGCTTTTGTTTACCCATACTGTAATTAACAAATAATCAGTTAATAAAACGCATAATCACATAATTGGCAATCAGTAAAATTAAGTATTTCTAAATACTTAATAGGCTTAAATCAGTGGCTCTGATACCACCTTATTTCTGTCACGGCCCCCGACCCGGTTTGACCCGTTTCAAGAGCCGCGGGACAGAAATCCCGTGGTATTTAATTAACAGCGGAAGTTTCTTCAGGGTCTTTTTAAAACTGAAATATTTCCCGATTATTTTATTTCACAATTCGGGATAAAACCCGATAATTTACAATATTGAGATTTCACGAAGAAATCTTTTATTTTACAAAACATGTTTCTTTATTTTATACTGAGCCACTTCCTTAAGCTGATAGTGCTTCACGGCACTTTTCCTGGATCACAACAGATCACCTGAAACATGTTTGAAAAAGGTTTTGTCAGCGGGAAATACTGAGTGAATCATTATATTTACTAAAAACGACTCATTTATTATAATTCACAGTATTAAGAGAGATTACAATGTTTATTTCAACCAACTACCCACAGTATTTGTCATCGACTCGTTTCGGTGACTGTGGTCATATTACTATTGAGTCCGTTCACCCAATAGTAACGAGTATCATTAATTAGGTACGCCCACCTAAATTGATAAAAACAGTAATGTGCACAATACCCCACATACCGGCTGTAATTTGGTGACTACATATACTTAATCACTGTAATTATAACTATGAAAAATGTTTAAGAAAACATTTTGATAAAAAGAGAATGACTCACATTGCAGATTTAACAGAGCTTATTCTACTGATTAGCCTTGATAACCTAGTTTAATAACAGACACACAATTTGGTTAGTAACTTAATACAACATTTACGATAACTCACGAGATTAAAACCTTCACAACGAATGACAAAGTGCGATACTTAAACATCCATCGATTTAACGACGAATGACAAAGCATAAACCCTAATGTGGGCAGCACTTAAACATCCATTGGATAGTTTAATCGATCGGACATTGAATCGTATCAGCGATCGAGTTATTACCCTGATTGCGGCGTCGATTAGTGCACCGTGTGTGTTAATTGTAGTATACAGAACGTATCTCAGTACATGCAACGAAGTTTTACGTCGTTTGAACACCAAAATTCGATTGCCAATGTCTGCTATTTATAGTTAAAATTTCACTTTGCTTACGGACCGTAAGCCTCGAATTGTTACGGTGCGTAAGGGTGCTTACGGACCGTAAGACTAAAATTGTTACGGTCCGTAAGGGTTGAAAATAGGTTATAGGGTAGCCACGGTTGGGACTAGCTTTGCTGACTTGACAGATTTCTTAATTTCGAATTTTGACAGCGAGTATTTTTAGATAATTGTTAACTAGGGTTTATCCCCCCCTGAGTTTTAGGGGCCCTAATCCTGATTCTGAAAATTCTGAAAATTTTAGGGTTTGTTCAGAATTACTTGGGTTTCTCAATTAGGATTTCCTATTGGCCAAATTAATTAAATAAATATAACTTTTGATGAGAGTTGTTACAGTGACAGAGAACAATACTGAATATCCAAGAAAGCATATTAGCCATCTTTGATTTTTTTTTTAATTTTTGGCGTTTTACAGTGAGTGGTATTTAGTAGTATTGGCGTTTGTTTTTTTGGTTTGATCAAATGGAAGTTGTTGAGACGTATCATTTTATAAGGACGTCTTTTTGGCGCGTAGGTTAGGCGGTGCATTATTATAATAAAGTATTCGTCGTTTCAGTTACTGTTTTGTAATTATTATTTTTGTTAAGCTTTTATCTCTGAAGTTTGTAACACGTCCCATCTTTCAAGTTTGGCGTTTTAGATTCTAATATAATAAATTTTCCGTCTCTTCAGTTTTACTGTTTTTAGTTACATTTTCCAGTTTGGTTTTTATTTTTTTTATTTTATTTTTTGGGTTTTTATAATACTTGTCCAAAGTAATTTTATTATGGTTTGGTAGTTTTGGGGGCCTTTTATGGCATGTTGGCGTTTTGACAAGCATTTGGCTGTGTGGCTTTTTATTACATATGGCGTTGTTAATATATAACAATCAACTGAAAAAGAAAATTAAAAAATATATATATAAACAATTGATCTTCCAAATCTTCACTGTCACCAGTCTCTTTCTTCTTTTGAAGCATCTTCACTGGCTGTTTCGACTTTCGTATGATTTTTTTTTATTTTTGTTTTTTGAATTAGTGTTTTTGTCGCTGTGTGGAAGCACAAAGTCTGAAATCAGCCTCTTTTTCTTCAATATTTGTCCATCTCATGCTGCAAAATGTTATTGAGTTTACACCCTTCAGCCAACAATCTTTGAATTTCCAATGAACGATGTTTGATTTTTTTAACTTTTTGGCGTTTTACCGAGAAAAAGAACGCCACTAAATAAAAGCACCTTAAAACTCTAAATTTTGATCATGCTAAATCAGTAATGTTTTGTTGTATGGTGATGGACAACATTGTTAATCCTTAGTTAAGAAAGATGTCTGACAATGTTGTCCATCCAATACAGCTAAACTTTATTGACAACAAACCTCAATAATGTTTTTGTATATTTTGGCGTTATAAATTGGATGGAAGTTGAGGATAAAGTTAATAAGATTTTACTTAATGAAATAGACAATATCCTCACTTAAGGATTTTGTCAATTACATTGAGCGAAACCTTACTGACAACCAAACTGAATTTCAAATAAAAGTTTTGGTTTAGAGGATATTTGATGTTTGGGTTTTTTTACGTTTTTAAGACGAATGGTATATATTAAATATAGCGTTTGGGTTTTTGTGTGTTTTAATGGAATGTCTGAGATGTTGTATATATAAGATGTTTTTTGGCGGGATTTTATTATAATTAAGTTTTGCGTTTTATATCTAATGGCGTTTTTAGTTAGAATATTGTGTGATATTTGTTTGGCGTTTTATTTCATGAGATGGCGTTTTGTGTGAAGATTTCAAAAGACTTTTTTACCTTTAATGAAGCGCGTCCACGTAATAAAGTTGATGTTATTTACGAAAACGCCACCGCGCCAATCTAGTCCATAGATTGTTTTGATCGGACGATTCATAAGCGTTCTCACCGTTCTCACACTTTCCACCGTTTTCTCTAAATCCTGACCCTATATATATATATATATAGGGCCAGGATCGTTTCAGAACCATAAATATTTACAGAACTCGCAGAACTCGCAGAACTCCTAATAAACAATATTTTATTTATATATTTTTATGTTTAGGATAATTTTATCATTTATTATGTGTCTTTTTACGATTACATACATGTTAAGAGTAGTTTTATCATTTTTTATATGTAATTTTATAATCACACATATGTAAACTACTTTTAACATGTATGTAATCAAAGAAATACATATAATAGATGATAAAAGGATCCTAAATACAAAAACTTATATATAAAATGATTGTTTATTAGGAATTCTGAAAGTTTTGTAGTTATTTAGAGTTCTGAAATGAACTCAACCCTATATATATATAGGGTAAGGTTCATTTGAGAATCACCTTTATTGTGAGAATCATGAGAACCAATGTGAACACACAAAAAAACCTAAAAAAACTTAACCCCCACCCAAAAAAAAAAAAAAAAACCTAAACCCCCCCACCCCCACTAATTTTTTTATAACGAAATATAGCGATTTTAATTTAAAAAATATTAAAAAAAAATTTGTGTGTGTTTTTAGCTATTTTTAGGTATTTTTTTGTTGTGTTCACATTGGTTCTCGCGATAAAGGGTGGTTCCTAACGGATCCTTCTCCTATATATATTTATATGGAGGCCAGTTAACGTACATTACGGCTTAACGTACGACTAGTACGCGACCAAATTACGCACATTATTTTGAAAATCACGCACGTTATAAACCTCAAAAAACATAATTACGCATGTTGGAAACATAAATCACGCACGTTAATTACGCATGCCCTAACTCCCAATTCAAAAATCGCATCCCCTGTTCTACGATCTGAAACCACTGTTACTGCCCTCTGACTCCAATCGAATCAAAGCTTGGTCATGTTCCTGCATCCTCTGTTACGGTCTGAATCAAAGGTTAGTCGTGTCCCTTCATCCTCTGTTCTACGATTAGATTTCGAGGGTCGACATTTTGATGAAATTTTCAAAATCAACGATAACTTTGAACCCAATTCGATGAAATTGACTGAACAATGGCGAATTTGAAGTGAAACGAAAAGATATTGAAACGAATTGGACGAAATTGATCAAACCCAGGCTACTTGAAAAATAACAATAATCACGCATGTTATATACAATAATCACGCATGTTTTCGTACGTGATGTACGTTTAGCCGTAATGTATTTTACACTTTATATATATATAGAGGCCGGTTATCATACAAATCCTCTAATCGTACATTATGTACGCGTCGTCTACAACCGTCGGATCATCTTCCTTAAACAGCGCCTTTTTCTATTAAATTTATCAACCTAGGATTCATAAAAAAGAAACCGCCAAGGTTAAAAACGTCAGATTTAAAATCAAAACACCTGATAACGTCAAACAAAACCTCAAAAATCATAACGAAAGATCCTAAATCAAAACCAAAGACGAAATTATAACAATTAACAAAAAATCGATCGATTCTTATTCACCAAATCGATCGATTCCTATTCATCAAATTCTTCTGATAAAATGAACTTCTGATGAATTTAGAAATTCTGTATGCACTGACTATCGAAGAAGATGATGCAGTTTGTCAAATCATGTGCGAAAACGTCGACAATACAAATGCGAATTCGGTATAAAAATAAATTCTTTGACATTTCATATAGTTTGCGAATTTTATGTGATGCATATGCGATATCATTAAAAAGTTAAGAATTCTTTGAGATTTCATATAGTTTGCGAATTTCAGGATAATGCACATGCGTTTTCAAACACTTACAAAATCTCTTCATATAGTTTGCGATTTTAGATAAATTACACATGCGATATCATAGAAAATGATATTTAAATGTATGTTTCTTACGGTTTGCGAATTACTTTCCAATCAAGTGCGATTTCGAATAAGGAAGAGTGCAAAAAAAAAAACTTAAAAAAAAATACTTTGTAATAAAAAAAACAAAAAAAAAAACTACCAATCTTAAAAACTAAAAATGATATTATTTTATATACAAAAACTTAATTTATTAACGATGTGACTATAATTTGACATGTAATGATGAGTTTTACAATGAATACTACTGAACTTACCACCCTACCTATATAATAAATTTACTATATTAATATAAAAAACCTTGATAACTACCTTCCATATTAAGACATAGAAGACCAAAAAAAACACACACAAAAACACAGACAACAAAAATGGCATCTGAAGATATAGAAAAAATCAAAACCATTGCAATCAAAGAGCTATTTTCAAGCACTGATGTCACTTCTTCTCATCTGATTCTTGATGTGCAGGGCAAAATCCTTGAACAAATCAATAACAATCAAGAAGTATGGGAAAAGCTACTTCAACAACCACCATCAACATTCAGAGACAGAGCTTTGGATCACCTAAAGGAGCAATCTCGATCTGATGACTTGGCCTTCTCTTTCCTAACAGATGCTCTGAACACTGTGAAGGAGAAGATGAAGTTCAGCTCTTCTGCACGTGACAAAATCATTCTCTTCAAGTAACTAATTTATATTTTTAATCCTTTTGTGGTTGTGGCTGTGTTAGACAATAACTATTATTTTGGATATATGTTTTGAACAAATCTTATGCTTTAATATAATTTAAAATCGCATGAATGAATTAGGGATCTTTGCCACAATAACATAAAAAATACAAGATAACTCAAAATCGCATGTATTAGAGGAGAAATCGCATGTGAAAAATCATATAAATAATATAAACTGATGCATATAAAATCGCATGTTTATACTACTAAAATCGCATGTGAAAAATGATATACATAAATGAATTTAAAATCGCATGTGTTCCGTGTAAATTCGCATTTACATTTAAAAAACCATTACTCATCCTCGTCATCTTCATCTCCAGACACCTCTTCCCACTGATCTTCATCGGATCCATCATCACTAATGTAATCTTCAAAGTCATCTTCCTCTTCGTCGTCTTCACCCTCATTGTCTTTGTCTTTGTCTCTCAAACCATCTTCAATCTGGACACCCTTCTTCTTCTTTTTTTGTTGTTTACCTTGTTGTTTGCCTTTCAGCTCCTCGCAAGTCCGAATGTCATGACCTTTTACATTGCATACACTACATGTCCTTGACCTTTTCCCTTTGCGGCTGATCATTTGTTCCTTCTTAGATAAAATCCTTCTATGCGAGCCGCGGCCTTTGTTTCTTATACCAGCCGGCACACGAACAGTAGGGGGGGCATTAGTTACTGGTTGTTGATAACCAATCAACTTTGAAAATCGGTCAAATTTTGGATCAAGTTGCTTGGTTATGCGACTCTGATCAACTCTCTCTTTAAGCTGCATCATTTGATCCCTCACTAAAACAAGTTGATCAAGGTCGGAAATCAAATTACTAACCAAATACTCCCCTGTATGAATGATTTCACGAGCAATCCGTTTAGCCTTGTGTTGCACATCCTTGCCACCCACATTTAAATTGTACTTCACATTCAACTCATTCGGCACCACATCCTTCGTCCATCTCTTCATAACATATTTGTTTGGTATTTCTTTAACACCAAACATCTTGAAAAGAAAATAGATGTGTTTGCATAGCAGCCCATACTGCTCAAAACGCAAACAGCTACACTGTGCAGTTACATCATTTTCAAGATTCTTGAACCACACCTAGCAAAAAATAACCAAAAAAAATAAAATAAAATAAGATTTAAAATCGCATGTATAAAGGTAACAATTTCGCATGTTTAAATAATCATGTAATTAAGTAAAATTAATATCGCATGTGGAACATAACAATTTCGCAATTCTAAAAAGTTAATGTAAAGTAAATAAACTAAAATCGCATATGTAATGTAAAGAATTCGCATATCTAAAAAAAATGAAAAATACCTCCAATAAACCATCACCATGTGCTGTAAAGTCCTTCAATAATATTCTGATACGTGGACCTTCAACTTTGGTGTCCATCGGCAAACATTCGGAAATTGTTCCATGAATCTCTGATTGCTGATAAAAAAATATAGACCTGGTGTAGATCTTAGCAACATCTTTTTCCAATGTAGTTCGACTCCAATCAGCTGGCTCAGTATATCTTGAAATATGATCATTTTTTCTATGATTGAACCTTTGAACATCCATTGCCCCATCAAAATGATTCATAAACTCTACGAGTGTGAGTTGTGAATTAGCAACCTGACAAAAAAAATGGTTCTCACTCTCTGATCTTGAAGTTGTTCTCATAAGACCTGACATTGGCTCATGCCGGTAAAAAGCCGGAATCCACATGGATCTCATCCCAAACATATCATCAATCCATTTGTTTTCAGTAAGACCAAACTCAATCATCACCGACTTCCACTGTCTCTCGAATTCTTCGGGCTCAATCGAATCGGTCCAAACAATGTCGCACATTCTCCTTTTAAACTCGTCATTATTGCACAACTCGTGCCCAACCTTTAACAATAAATGCATTTTATATCAGTCTATTACAAAAAACTATAATAATAAAAAATAACACCAACAAAAACACAAAAATGTTGCATGCTCTACCTTATCTGCCACTTTTTTCATTATGTGCCACATACACAATCTGTGTCTGCTACTAGGGAAAACCTCCTCAATAGCCTGTTTCATAGCAGGGTCTTGATCCGTCACTACAACATTAGGCTGCCGACCAAATGACTTTAAAAATGAATTTAGAAGCCATTTATATGATTCAATACTCTCTGATGCCAACAACCCAGCTGAGAGTGTTACATTCCGACAATGGTTGTCAATGCCTGTGAACGGAACAAACACCATCTTGTACCTGAACAACAAATGCGAAATCACATTTATTATATGCGAAATAATGAAAATCAAATGCGAAACTAGGGGAAAAAGGGCATGCGATATATTCAACACAACTCTGTTGTCTACACTTGCGATATTGAACCCTCATTAGCAGACAAAACATGCGAAAAATCAGTAACAAAACATGTTTGTCTTTTGAAACAGTTACCTGTTTCTCTTGAAGGTTGCATCGAACGATATCACATCGCCAAATTCCATATAGTTAAGCTTGCATAAACCATCAGCCCAGAACAACCCAGTTAAACGTTTGCCATCATCAACAGAGTATTCAAACGAATAATCAGCTAAATATTCTTTTTTGTCAGTCATCCTATTTATAACCATGTCAGCGTCATACTCTCCTATATAGCTGTTTATTCGCTTCCTAAAATTTTTGCAATCATCAACTGTGGCACCAACGTTCTCGAAACCACCATAACGTTTCCTCATTATATGGAAAGCTTTGACAGGACCAAGGTTTAAAGTGCCTAGTTCCCATACCATCTCCTCCTGGACATCTGACAATTGTCTGTAAGCTGGGAGCATGTGAATGTCATTTTCACAAACAAACTTATGGTTATGACCATCAACAAATCTCTTGACTGTATATAATCTACCGTCCACAGTGCAAATCATAAGTTGAGCTTTGCATCCGGTCCTAATAGTCCCCCTTTTCCTTGTTTTGAATTGCTTTTTTGACTTGGAATTATCATCAATACACACAGGCTTATGTCCCTCTTTAGAACAAACCAAATACTTAGTTTTGATTATACCACCGCTGTATACTTCGCCACCTTTCCGAATAGAAAAACCAGCTAACTTAGCATATGATTGATAAAACGCATATGCTTGTTCAATGGAGGTAAATTGCATTCCAACAACAGGTGTAGCTGATGCCTGAACCTCCGGAGTGTAAACCCTTTCATCTACATAAATCAAAATAAAAAACATAAAAAAGTCATATAAACCACATGCGAATTATCTGATCAATACATGCGAAATGATGATATTGATTAATTGAATTACATGTGCGATTTATTACATAATCAAATGCGAAATTACAAAAAAAACAAACCAAATGCGAATTGTAGAGAGTAATAACATGCGAAGTTAACATGTTGTTCTAAAAAAAAATACAAAAGTGAAATCAAACATTCAAACTACAAAAACATCTACAACAATGCTACGATTAAACAAAAAACAATTATACGAACAATTTAGATATCTGAATTAACATAATTACCAATAGAAATCTCGTTTGCAGCACTTGAACTTGAACCTGGAATTGGAATTGGATTTGCAGGTCGCGGATTTAAAACATCCTCAATCGAAACTCTCTGATAAGCAGATAATTGAGCATGATCACCGATCGGTCGATTTTCTTCAAAAACATCTTCTGTTCGTCCAGTGCTACTCTGTGGATCCATCGAAAATAGACAAATTCAATTAAACCCTAACACGTACGACCGAAAACTGCAAATTGTGAATTATGGAAAATTTGAAACTGATTTGAATAATAATTACCGGGATATCAGTGTAACGAACTTCTCGCTGAATGAACGAAGAGACGAATTTGCCCTCTGATGGTTATGTTAATTGTCTGATTTAACCTTCTTAAACCCAACTGAATCAGGACACGTGTACGGCTCACAATATAGCGTACATAATGTAGGATAACCATATTTGTACCATACTCTTTACCTATATATATATATATATATATATATATATATATATAGGGTTAGGTTAACGTACAAATGCCCTTATCGTACAATACGTACGCGCTAATCTCAGCCGTCAGATCATCATCCCATGTTAAAATCGCATGTTGTTTTTTTTTTTGACAATTTCGCATGTTGTTTTTTTAAAATGCGATTTCATCAAAATTAACACATTCGAAATTGTTACAAAAAACCAACATGCGATTTCATCAATGCTATTTTATAACATGCGATTTCCCTATATCGTACGTAATGTACGTTAAGGGATATTGTATTTTACACTTTCCCTATATATATAGGGTTAGGTTAACGTACAAATGTCTTTATCGTACATTACGTACGCTACAATCTCAGCCGTCAGATCATCTTCCCGCATTGAAAATCGCATGTTGTTTTTTTGTAACAATTTCGCATGTTGGTTTTTTAACATGCGATTTCATCAAAATTATCACATGCGAAATTGTTACAAAAAAACAACATGCTATTTCATCAAAAATTATCACATGCGAAATTGTTAAAAAAAACAACATGCGATTTCATAAAAAATTATCACATGCGAAATTGTTACAAAAAAACAACATGCGATTTCAATGTGGGAAGATGATCTGACGGCTGAGATTGTAGCGTACGTAATGTACGATAAGAAATATTGTACAGTACACACACTCTCTCTCTCTCTCTCTATATATATATATATATATATTCATAGGATCAAGATTAAGGAAAAACTCCCCCGAGTTGTAAGAACTTAGAGAACTCGGTCTTCACGTGTGAGTTTTGCCTTCATTTTTTCCACTCCTAAATTAAAATGTTTAAAAGGACTGTCGTAAAAAAAATTTAAAAGTGGTGTTTTTCGGCCCCTTACAAGTTACAATAGTTGTAAAAAGCTGATGACATAAGCATTTCCTCACGTTTTATGGCATTTCGTAAATGAAAAAAAACTAAAAAACAAGTTTTTTTTTTAAAAGTTTTTTAGTAATTTTTTTTAGGGTAAATTACTTTTTGAGTCCCTGTGTTTTATGTGTTTTAACTAGTTGAGTCCAAAAGCAAAAAGTTTAACGACCTGAGTCCCTATAAGCATTTTCTTTAACCATTTGAGTCCAAATTTCTAACATTGTTAAAATTATTCTGTTAACTTTTGTTAAATGACCAAATTACCCTTTTAATTAAAAAAAACCATTTTATTATATATATATATTCTCTAGATCAATATCAGGTCATAAGTCATGACCAAATTCTCCAGAACTTCTTCTCTCTTTCTATACTTAAAACCATCTCCATCCCACCACCATACCTCCACTGTCAACACCACCGTCGCCACCACCACTACACCGTCACCACCACAACACCCACCACCGCTGCACCTCCACCGTTACCACCATCGCTGCACCTTCACCGTCACCACCACAACACCCACCACCGCTACACCGTCACCACCACAACACCCACCACCGCTGTACCTCCACCGTCACCACCACCACTACACCGTCAATACCACAACATCCACCACCGATTTTTCAACAACAACAAGACGATCTTCAACAATTGAAACATCATCATGGTAACAAGTCACACAAACGCGATCCCCATTTCGCTCAATTTCATCATCATATTCTTCAGTTTCTTTATCTTGTTCATCCAAGACGGATACTAGTTCGATGGTTGGTGAGGGTAGCAGAGGTTAATGCTTGATTTCATATGCAACCACTAAATGATCCTCTCTCGGTGAAGAAACATCGGTCGAGTGGAATTATGAAATTTAGAAGAAATATATGAAATTAATCGTATTTAGAGACATAGCTAGCATACATCAGTAAGCGAATTGACATCCTTTGCAGAAATATCCCCATGATTTTCATTAAAGTTAACTGGTCCTTCAAGCGCACTTTTGCAGGATCATCATCTTTCTGCTCCTTTTGTTCATGTGATTTCTAAGAACAAAAAATGAAATAAAACTATATTAATATGCTTCAAAATATGTTACTTTCACTGTCCCTTCAGTAAAAAGAACAATTAAAAAGTAATTTACCCAATATGGGTGTTTGTTGATGTGGGTTTTTTTACGGGTAGTGTTCAGAGGAAGAATTGAGTTTGGGCATAGTGTTTGTTGTCTGTTGGGGTTGGGTTTTGTAGGATGTTTATTCTTTTATTGTCTGAGATTTTGGGTGTGTATCGGTTCGGTTATGTTGTTTGTGGCTGGGACAGTTGTTGGTGGTTGAGGGTGGTGGCTGGGGATGGTTGTTGGTGGTGGCTGGAGAAAGGTAGAGAGAGACGGTGGTGGTGGCTGGAGAAAGGTACATAATTTATATTTATATATATTATAATATTAAAAGTAAAAGTTAATGCATTAAAGTTGTACTCATGTGCATACAAGACTTGTACTTTGGGTGTAAATGACCAAATTACCCTTATAGTTAACAGACTTGGTGGATGAAGTTAGAAATTTGGACTCAAATGGTTAAAGAAAATGCTTATAGGGACTCAGGTCGTTAAACTTTTTGCTTTTGGACTCAACTAGTTAAAACCCATAAAACACAGGGACTCAAAAAGTAATTTACCTTTTTTTTTAAAAAGACCTTTCGTAAGACCGGTTCTCTGAGTTGTTGTTTAAGCTTTGATTTTACCCCAACCCTATTTTCAGAATTAACCAGTAAATAATAATAAATGCAATCAAATGGTTTTTACTACATCTATGATCTATCTCTGTCTCCCGTATACAATCGACGGCAGTTATCGACTCCAATGGCTGCGTGTTTCGTCTCCTTATGCAATTTCACTTCACCAAAAACCCTAATTAAGGTCCTTTCAACTTTCTCCTAAATGTTTTCATATTCGCATGAAATCTCTCGGTAGAATTATATACTTTTGTTGGTAGTTTGTTTGAATGTTAAGTTTCTGTTCATTCATGAGAAATAACAATTTGCCATCAGTTAATTATAGTTTCATTGAGATGAACAACATATTCTAATGTGAAATTTGAGGTTACTTTCAGCTATCTGTTGATTATTATTATAATTATTATTATTCTTGTTCTGTATGTTTTAATTTTGGAAAAATTACAAGTTTTGTCCTTTGTCCTTATACCACTTTTCAGGCGGTGTCTTTTTTTAACGATTGTTGATAGGCGGTGTCCTTTTTACTAGGTATTTTGTTGCAAGTTTAGTCCTTTACACCCAACCCAGTTAAAAAACCCTATTAGTTGTTGACAGGCAGGGTCCTTTACTAGGTATTTTGTTGCAAGTTTAGTCCTTTACACCCAACAATTAACGGGGTTTTTTAACTGGGTTGGGTGTAAAGGACTAAACTTGCAACAAAATACCTAGTAAAGGACATCGCCTGTCAACATTCGTTAAAAAGGACATCGCCTGTCAACATTCGTTAAAAAGGACATCGCCTGAAAAGTGATATAAAGATAAAGGACAACTTGTAATTTTTTCTTATTATTATTCTTGTTCTGTATGTTTTAATTTTTCAAGAAAACAGCTTGTTTGTTTGGATTTAACTATTTAAGGTAGCCATTGATGGCTGCAATACTGCATATTTGGTTAGATTTTTTTTTTTATTTTTGGCTGAGTTCATAAGAGATTGATCTGTTTTTTCACTTTGTGGTTGCATCTTAAATATTTTTTATTTAAAGGAGGTATTTATTGTTGGAGTTATGTAATACAAAGGCTACATTTTGTTTATTGAATCTTTGTTTATTCAATATGTAATTATCGCTAATATAGGCGGTAAGTGACTAGGACTCAAAACCGAAAACAAAAATGACCCGCACACAGCACACCTAGTTACTTGTTCTATTAGACTCCCTATATTGTTTGTCTTCAAGAACTCGCACAGGGAAATAGAGACGTAGATAATTAAATTCGGATCTTGAAAGCCCGTCTGTTCTTCTTCAAATTTGTCTTGTAAACTGGTTTACAACTGCCTTTGCCTTTCGGTAAACCTCCTTCTTCATAACGAATATGTGAAGCAAACTTGCAGGCTTTTCGTTACCAGCGGAGCGGGCTGGATGACGACAGTCTTTGCTGAACTGAACGCTTCTGAGTTTTATTAACAAGAAAAGAGTTGTTCCTCTTTACAATCTCATAATTGTTTTTCTCAATTAAAAACCGAAGACCCACATTGAAAACTCGACCCGATGGTGCTAATCCAAACCACAACACCATAGTTGTTAATAGCAAATAGCGACAAATAGCGACAAGGGACTTGTATGCTACATAGCGAATAGCGACCGCTATTTTATAAATAGCGATACACTAGAAAAAGAATTTTGAAATTTTTTATATGTATATTATATCAAAATACCTTGGTATATATGCTATTTTGCATGTATATTTAACAAAAACCTATAAATCCAGCTATTTTATAGCTATATCTAATTGCTATTTACATAAAAAAAACTAACTGTCGCTATTCACGCTATTGGTCGCTATGACCCAAATAGCGACACTTGGTTGCCTCGCTACATAGCGCGGTATAGCGGTCGCTATGGCCGCTATTGACAACTATGCACAACACAACTTCTTGCTGGACCGTGAACTATAACCAGCACCGCGTCTCGTTGTTCCTATCTCGATCTTTCTGTATCTTTCCTCTCACACAAACATCTCATGTGTGTCCTTTCTTGTTGCCCCAAGATATTGACTGCTACATTTGGCGAGGCTTTGAACCGCATAAACGCCACCGTCTTCTTCCTTTGGTTAGCAAACCCGTTAAAATATCCACAATTTTTTTAGATAACATGTCTCAAATTTATAAAAGGCTCAGAATCAGAATTACTCATTTACTTGTTCAACATTTTTATATATTCATAAAAATAATCTAGTTGTAGGAAATAGGATTGTTCTTTTATGTTTGGATTTTGAACTTTTTTTTGTTCACAGGATATAGATGCACAAAAAACAGACAGTTGCAGGCTGCATTTGAGCTCATCAACCTTCTTAAATGGTATGTCTTCTTCACATAAATATGTTCATGGAAATATGTTATATTTGTGTTCTCCCTCTATATACATTTGTGTGTACATATGGGTATACTAACCCATGTGTATGAATATACATAGACATTTGTAATGTATATTTATGTAAATGCCATTCAATATAAAACCAATTTTTAAGTGTAGAACCGCATAAACAAATTTATATACTGTTTTAACTGTGATACATAAAGCTGTTATGTAACCGTATAACTGCATCTCTGTCTTTGTCCTACTGTATCTTCTCTGCTTAAATTTGTTCTTACTTAAATGCACCCTGATGTATGGATGCATACATATAGAAAAAAGTATGTATTTGTATCTATATATACTAGTGCAAACCATATGTTAGTGCACGTAGGAAAAATGAGTATTAATTGTTATGAATCAAAAAAGCAACAACGACCCGATCCTATACCGGTCTTTTTTACCGAAATCACTAATCGCGACGTTATATTAAATATTTTTTGGAGTAAAGTACAGGAATGGCCCCTTTGGTTAACCAAAATTTTGGATTTCGTCCCTAGCTTTCCAAAAGTACACGTATGGTCCCTGTGGTTTATACTTTGTAACGCATTTAGTCTCTACCTTTTGCCAAAAGTACATAGATTGTCCCTTGTGGTTTATACTTTGTAACGCATTTAGTCTCTAACTTTTGCCAAAAGTACACAGATGGTACGCATTTAGTCATTGACTAAATTGATTAAATGCGTTACAAAGTGCAAACCACAAGGACCATCTGTGTACTTGAGTCCCTAGCTTTCCGAAAGTACACGGATGATCCCTGTGGTTTATACCTTGTAACGTATTTAGTCCCTAACTTTTGCCAGAAGTACACGGATGGTCTTTGTGGTTTGCACTTTGTAACGCATTTAGTCACTAAAAGTTGGGGACTAGATGCCTTATACAGTGCAAACCACAAGGACCATCCGTGTACTTTTGACAAATGCGCTACACAGTGTAAATTATAGGGACTATGCATGTATTTTTGGAAAGCTAGGGACCAAATCCAAAATTTTGGTTACCACATGGACCATTTGTGTATTTTACTCTATTTGTTGTATATTCAGTGTGAACAAAGTGTTTTTCATTTGCTATTTTTGTCATGCTTACAATTATAATTGTAAATTTGAAGGAATATGTTTTACGGCGCCCAACTCACGTGAACAAGAACTTCTTTCGTTGAAGCTGCATCGTAATCCTGTTGCGGCTGTTATTCTTGATTATAGGGTATTTTGTACCCCCAGAGTGATATCTGGATTCTGGATTGGACCAGATGTTGAGGATGGTTCAGGTTTTGTTGAAGCTATTGTATATCAAATGTTTGATGCTTGATTCTCTTTAAAGCTGTTTGTATCCATATCAGTTCAAATAGAAATTATACCATTAAGCTAATTAATCAATGTTATTTATTAGTAAAATAGTTAGATGAAATCAATTGGTTTTTGGTTTCTATATTCATGTGTAAGCGAAGCGAGTAGTTTGTGTAACTTTGCAAGGAGTCGGTTTTGTGACAAGTTTGGTAATCTCAAATTTATACTCGGTTATAAAACCATATCCAAGAACTGGCTTCATGCGCTTCGTGTTTCCACGAGTAGTGGAGATCCTGTTAAATGGTTGTAATAAGTGGTGTTCATGGATTGAACTGGACATGAACCTAAAAATTTAACACGACATGTTTTGACCAGACAAGGTTGTAAACGAGTGGTGTTCATGGATTGAACTGGACATGAACCTAAAAATTTAACACGACATGTTTTGACCAGACAAATATTTTTTTTCTATTTTATCGCGTATTAATGCTCCTAATATAAATCAAAACAATACATATAAACTATAAAACTTAGTACTAATTTCTCTTTTTTTTTACATTTTTGCAATTGTTGCATATATAACAAAAGAGTTTCTAAATACGTCCAGAAAATAGAGTATTGTTTAGACTATGGGGTATGGGGGTTGGGGCGTGGGTTGGGTACAAACGCCAAAGTCACCACCCCGGGTGGGCTTGGGTTTCGGCGTGGCTCCTTGGGCGGGGGTTTCAGCCTGGGCGTTGGGCGGGCCTAGCGGTCTTCCGTGGCCGGCTCTCAATGGCTTGGTTGGCTAGGCTAGTTGACTAGGATTTAAATTTAAAAAATAACTGTTTGGCCAAGCCAAACGGCTACCCCAAGTACTATAAAACCCCCCACCGCCTGTCCACATCGCTACCCCAACCCTTCACTCCACCTACCCGAACCCGCTACCCACACTTGAAAAATGGCCTCATGGACGCACGAGGAAGAGATAGCACTTGTAACGAGCGTCGTGGACGCGATGAAGGGCCGCCAACCCGGTGATACCCGTTACTGGCCGGAAGCTTTCGCTAGCTACTGGCACAACGTGGGGAACGACCGGCACAATCTAAACGCGTGCCAACACAAGTGGCGCGAACTACGACCGAAGCTCGACCGTTTTAAAGCCTACTACGACAGCGTTCCGGGTGGTGATATAAGTCACGAAGACCGGGTGGCGGTGGCCAACATTGAGTTCCGGGCCAAGGAGCGGAAGCCGTTTGACAAGCTCGCCCTGTTCGAAATCTACCTAACGCTTAATTAGGGGTTTTTTTATATGTCTAATTATGTTTTTTTTAGATTTGTAATCCTTTTTTTTGTAGGATTTTGTAATTTTTAGGAAATTTTAATAATAATTTTAGGCTTTTGTTTTTAATTTTGTGTGTATTTTTATAATAATTTTAGGCTTTTTTCATTTTTTTTTATAATAATTGACACGTGGCCAACCCACGCGGGCTAGCCATGCCTCGCCATACCGACCCAACCCACACGTGACCAGCGGTGCCCCTACAAGTCCACGTGTCAACCCATGCCCCAAACCCCCGCCCCACTATACCGCACGGGCTTAATAATCTGGGATATCGACGCAGAGAACTTTTATGAAAGTAAGCTATCTTTTCTTAGAATTTTCTGCAAAAGTTTACTACTTTAAAGGGTAAACTATGGTGTAATATTTCTTTTAATAATTCTTTATTTAGTTATGTTGTAATATTTATTATTGTGGTTCACGATACGCACGTGCAAAATGATGGATGAGGGTGTCATCTTCTAGTGGGTCTACTTGGTGGAATTGGGTTTGAAAGTGTGGAAACGATTGGGGTTGAAATTGGTGAGGTTGAAACGGTGGAACGAACGGTTGGTTTTGATACGGTTTTGATTGAAAGGGTGGATATTGTTGGGTTTGAAAGGGTGGATATTGTTGGGTTTGAAAATGTGGGACTTGGTCGGGTTCGTCTTGCAACCTAAAGCGCGTCGGCTCGCCAAGATTCGCTCGAACCTTGGGTCTTACGGGATTTTTCTTCGTACCCGAACCTCTTTTCTTTGAACCCGAACCTCTCTTGCTTGAACCTTCGATCTTTGTATTGAATTTGGATTTGAAGGAAGTAATGATTTTTTTTTTTTTGATTTTGGAAGAATGTTTGAATTTGTAGAATGTTTGGTATATAGTGGGGGAATATTTGGATTTTCTAAAAACCCCTCAACCTCTCAAACGGTCATATTTCACAAGCCCCAACGTTCCTTTTTTTGAAAATTCAACGCGTGAAAAATCTAACGCGTGTTCACTTTCACGCGTGAAACATATAGGTGGCGGTGGTGTTTTGTTGTTTTCAAATTCCTCCCTCCCCCAACCAAGATCAATTTTACAAAGAAAAACTTCCTAATTCCATTCCATTCCATTCCATGAAACGAACGCTACCTTAGTGTATATCATGTGGTTTCTGTTCTTTTTCTTGAGATATTATCATGGTATATAATTGAAATCATACATAACTAATCAACGTCTCAACGCCCATTAACAAATCATTATCCTCGTAAAGAATCCTCAAACAAGTCTAAATTCAAGAACAATAATATATGTTCAACACACCCATCTCAAATAAACTATGAAACTAAACACCACAATTCATATATAATAATGACTATATATAAGTAAAAAATAACTATAGTCAAAAACCTCCTGAAAACTTGCAAGTAATTAATTCAAAGATGATTGTTGTTCTTGCTTGTTAGATCACTTAATGTGCTTCCATGTTGCAACACTTTCTTGCTTTTCCATAGATGAACACCAAGTAGATGATAACTTGATACGCGATTTCCATCCCAAGGGGTATATATAGCACCGGATAATCAATCCATTTGGGGTTTTTAGGGACAAACAGCACCGAAAACGTCAAGGTAGGTACAAGAAAAAGTACCAAGTAATTCAAAAAAATAATAGCACATGATCTCTTGTCGCGTTTTTGATCACCAATAAAGAAACATGTAACTACGATCCCAAACATTACACACACCACCAAATACGCGATCCAGTTGAGTTTGGAGGGAAGTACTAGTACCATCATAAGCGAGAAAGGAGCAAGAAACGCCGAGAAGCTACCAATAAATTTCAAAATGGCGTAACAAATACCCCTCATGTATTTGGTTGGACAGAACAAGAAAATCACACCTACAACATCAACTGTAGATAATGCAACAATGCCAATGATGTTAAATGCGCCGTTACTTTCAAAAGCAGATTGATTAATCCGGATCCTCGCAAGCGCACAAATGAAGGTGGTGCGACAAAAAAGCAAAATATAAACTATAATCCTGAAACAAAAAATGTCAACAAGTTATTGTTATTATCACCACCACCAACACCGAAATCTTGACAACGTGATATGAACTTACTGTAGGTCCGTGGCGGCGGCAGAAAGTGGTGGTTGTGGTGGTGGTGGTGATGATGGTGCGTCATCTCTAACGGAAATTGTGACCTGTCCACCCATCTCAGTTGGAATAACTGACTTCATGGTTATGGTAGGTTAACTCTAAACCAAGGGGAAATAAAAAAATTAGGGTACAATAATAATAATAATGGAATTAAGATAAAATATATATATATACTATACATAGATCAGCTCTTTATTCGGAAAAAAAAAGATAACTTATTTTTTTTAATAATTTGATATATTCGACAAAATGCACTTTACATCAATATTGCAGGTAAGCGAGCAACAAGCTGCGCCGCTACCCCTTTCTGGATAGCAAACCCTATCCTATTAAAAACAAACCCCTGCCCCCCTGTTGATGAGCCACTGCTGTGGACAACCTGTTGGACCCTAGTCAGCAAACGGATAGCTTCTGGAGCCAGGGATCCAAAGGTGTCGAAGGCGAAGGGGACAAATGCATGTTGGTTATCAGCACATGCTTTAGCGTGTTTGTCCACCTTTTTAGATTTTGCTTTCTTTACCGCTTGTCCTGCTACAAACACATAACTTATTAAACTCAACTTATTAAAAAGACAGTGCGGTGAGGTAAAACCCGTTCAGTACAAGGATCGAACTAGCGATCATCGCTTATTCGCTTAATCTCCCATCATCACCCGGTGAAGCCGAAAACATTTAATTAAACTCAACCATATGGTCTAAAGTTGTTGCATGCATGTATATATGTTACCTGTTGACGTAGGGTACGCTACGCGTAGTGGCGATCAAATAGCGGTAGTTCGGACGTCTTCGAATGGCGGAACAAGGGAGGCAGCTTACGCGTCGTCGGAAGTTTGGGTGTAGGCTTGATTATATATAGCGGGATTGCGTGTATTTTAAAAGGAAACAAAATTTATAAATATTCAAGATTTTTATTATTATTTTTATTATTTTCGGTGATTGTTATTATGGTATTGAATTTTAGTCCGATAATAAGAAAAAAAAAATACTAATGAATAATCGAATAATTGCATTGAGATCCAAATTTTAACAAATGACCCATATATTTTGAAGTGTGTACTTTCACCAAATAAACACAATATGAATGTATAAATAGAATCATATATAATTTGTTTCAGTATCAAATACTACTTGTATTAATTTATAAAAACATGTATTAGTTATGAAAATGCAAGCGAAATTAGCATCGCGGCATGTGAACAGGCGGTGGCAGCATGCTTTCTTGAGTCTGTTTGCCATTCTTAACGATGAATACCGTCTCCATCCCCCACGTAAGATGACGTTCGATATGACAATGCAAAAACCATACACCTAAGCGAAAGGATGATCGAGGCGTTATTGTTACAATATTAAATAAAATAGATGTGTTTGGTACTTTAACTAGCTTATACAAATCTTACCTGGGTTATGAGCCTTGAACCTAATTGCGGCCCACCCGTTTATGGGAACAAGAACAGTGTTCCTGAATGGCGGGTCAACTAGGTTATAGTTCAAGGGATCCTTCTTTTCATCAAAGTTACCAAATCCCCATCCGACGACATAGAAGTTAAACCCATGTAAATGCATAGGATGATCAAGCCCTGCAACCAAAGCGGTCCCTTGAAAAACTACCTCCACTGTTGTATTATATTCTATCACCTTAACTTTTGTCGCCCTCTTAGGTGTTAGTAGAATCGCCGGTAAATTGTTATCGGTAAAATTGTAATACAATGGTGGAACACTAGGGAATCGGGTGCTAAACACACCATTGATGTGATAATAGTATGCTTCAAGTATGTCAACCAAGGGAAATTCAAAGCTAATGTTGTTCATACTAGCCGCGAGTCGTGTACCATTTGGGCCCGCACACGAGTTGTTTTTACATGGGAATGTGTTTACAGAAACGGTTGAATATATACGCGTGTCATACGCACTTAATGGGAATTTTAGCGGCTCAAAGCTTCTTAAGCCACCAAGGAAGTCAAAAGCGGCGGTGGTGTCATTGTAATAGGGTAAGGAAGGAAGTATAGGAGATGTGGTGGTGGTTAAGATAGAATCACCACGACTGCCGTATTGGAGGATCCCGGTGGTGGTGGTGTTATCAAAACTAACGCCTGTGGCAGAAGAATATGCTCTAGCCGCCATGTAGTAGCGACTCCCTGGTCGAACTTGGTTTGCTTCCAACATACAATCAAGTGTTTGACCAGGGGAAATTACCACATATTCTTTAGTCAATTGCTTGGTGTAGCTACCATCAGCTCCCACAACGGTTAGCGAATGATTTGCAATGGCAAAAAAGAGTATTTCATTCATCGCCGCATTTACCATACGCAAAACATACCTTTTCCCATATTCCACATTTAACTTGAAGGTAGCTGTAGAAAATTAATGAAAATTGAAAATAATTACTACACAAAAGTTTTGGCTTTTAAATTTGTGAAATTACTAAACTAACCTTGGCTTGAGCATGGATAAAAGTCACCAGGCTGACCATTAATAGTGTAAGCATCAGAATCTCTAGGGGCACCACCAGATGCAACAAATTCCTGAAGAACTTCCATTACATCTTTCTTCCACCACTCACCTAAAAGAAATTTAACATAGATAAAGTTAAATTCAAAAAGTAGACCAGATAGGTTGGGTAACGAATCAAAATGGGTTAATTTTATACAGGCTGAACGAGTTGGATTGATCCCTAACACCGTTTTTAAACAAAACCCAACTTTTATGAATAAATAGTTATGTAATTTTGTAACAAGTTATCGAAAATGTAAATTGATTGTGTTAAACCATGTAAATGTACCGAATATTATGGGTACTTCTTCATACGGCTCGGGGAAAGGGGAGTATGTGCCAGGTTGAGGGTGCACCACAATCGCTCCATGGACCGTGGCTCGAGACCAGTCGCTATGAGCATGCCACCAAAGTGTTCCCACTGTTAGAAAAGAATAAATGGTTTAGAAGATTGTTGGGTTAGTCAAAAGTTGAGCAACATCATTGCCAACCTAATTTCAGCCGAAGACTTTAATCACCAAAGACTTTAATCATTTCCTTCCCCATTATTTGCGTGATTTGTGGATTGCCATTATTATATTTCCATTTATGTATCTTTGGTTTAGTATTTAATCTCTTCTTGTATCCATGTAAAATCACCCCAAAATATATAAAATGTAGTCTTTAAATTCTAACATGGTATCAGAGCATGGTTGAATGATTCTAGGATCAAACAACTGCTCATCATCTACAACCTATCTGAAAGCATTCCAATCTCAAACCAAAAAAAAAAAAAAATTCCAACAAAAATCAAAAACCCACCAACCTGCTCAATAGCTTAAGAAAACTCAAGTCTTCTTCCTCCTCTGTACCACCACAAAACACCACCAACAACCGCCGCCTAAACACCACAAAGCAAAGCCGAAAAAAGGGGGAGGGGCTCCGGCTAAAAGGAAGCCTTTCGCTGCTCCGAACTCCAAAACCAAGCTGGCTGCGAAAGCCAAACCTGCCACCCGAGCTGCTGTAACAACACCACACCGCTCCGTGGCCTTCGCCACCATGACCACTCCGGACCATCACCTAGGACGGGATTCCCTTCTTAGATCTCATGAAGACGATGCCATTCAGAATTTGATATTGGAAGCTCCATGGTTCAAGTAGAGAAGTTGATACATCAAAAAAAAAAAAAAAAAAAAAAAAAAAAAAAAAAAAGGCTGCAAATGTCTCTAAAAAGTCCAACTAAAGATGGTAAAAAAAGGGGACTGCAAAAGATGCTTTATTTTACATCGACGGAGGACAAAATTGTCACATGGGAATGGTGAGTTGTTAAAAAAAAGGAAAAGCTTCTCTAGTGGAAAATAAGAAGGAAGAAAGAAAAAAAAAATAAAAGGTGTGGTAGGGTAAGAGAGGCATGTGAAGGAGGAAGTGGTGGAACAAGCTGGTGAAAAAAAAAAGATTAAAAAAAAATGGAGGAAGTGAAGAAAACAAGATGAAGATAGACTCTTACGGAAAAGAAAAAAAAACCGTTTCCTCTCAAAAAAAAAATAAAGCTCAAAAATCTCCAAGTCACCATGTCTACCGACGGTGGCTCCAAACCAAAGCCAAGGCACCATGTCTAACGACGGTGTCTTCAAATCAAAACCAAAACCAAAACCATATACCAAAACCCAAATGGCCAAGTTGAATTTTTTCGACTTGAGGGGAACCCAAAACCAAAAATCCAAACCTCAAAACCAAAACCCAAAATAGGCTGCCATGTCGAAAGGCGGTAACTCAAGTCAAACCAAAAGTTACCATGTCGAAAGACGGTAATTCAAATCAAAGCAAAACAAGCTGCCATGTCAAGAAGACGGTAGCCAAACCAAAAATCAAACAAAATCAAAACCAATTTCAAGTTGAATCGTGAATATCCCACTATTCAACTTGAGGGGGAGTGTTAGAAAAGAATAAATGGTTTAGAAGATTGTTGGGTTAGTCAAAAGTTGAGCAACATCATTGCCAACCTAATTTCAGCCGAAGACTTTAATCACCAAAGACTTTAATCATTTCCTTCCCCATTATTTGCGTGACTTGTGGATTGCCATTATTATATTTCCTTTTATGTATCTTTGGTTTAGTATTTAATCTCTTCTTGTATACATGTAAAATCACCCCAAAATATATAAAATGTAGTCTTTAAATTCTAACACCCACCTCCATAGAAAATATGACCTTATAGTTAAATGAGTCACCGGGTTGAATTGGACACTGTGTGATATATTCAGGGCCGTCTGACCATGGATTTCTAGGTTGCTTTACTCCATGCCTGCGATTTAAACTAATATGTTTTATGATGTTCGTATACTTGGAATGAATATTTATAAAGGTTACGGAGACATCTCGTTGTTAGAACGAATTATAATCTATAGAAAAAAAAATAGAATATCATTTTGAACTTAGTGTTATTGTTAAAATTATTTCATCTTGAGATCTCATAGTGATGTTTCATTATTATTAGTTTAGAAAACTAAAATTATAGTAAATCAAAATCAATGTTTGAAATAGTATGTAACAAAAAAGTTGTCATACCAGTGAATGGTGATATTGTATCTCCCATTGTTATGCACCTTGACATAAATAGTATCTTCTTTGCGAACATACAAAGTTGGTCCCGGAAATTGCCCGTTAACAGTTAATATGCTTTTGGTTTCACAAAGGCGAGTGTACGACGCTTCCTTTACCTACATGATCAGAAAACCGATGGTTACAATAACATTCAAAGAAATGGACAAAGGAATGAAATTTGCTTACAAAAAATTCATGGTGTCGAAGCAGCGCTTCACAAAATACGATTTTCAGTAATGAGATGAAGAATACAAATACGATCTTGTTATAAGGCATGTTGAAAGACAAGACAATGCGCCACATTGTTTCTCTAGTCGAATTCATGTGGATTTATACACAACTTGTGTAAGTTTGAGGTGATAAATTGCAAAAAGTAATGTGTATACATCAATGTATTCTTACTCTTTTGTGTTTGACTTGTTATGGTTGACAAAAACCAATTAAATGTAGCGTTGGAACTAATTTTGATTAGTCAATTAGAAAGGAGAATGATTTTCAACACATGTAATTAATCATCTTAGAATATCTTATGAATTATATACGTTTCCTTACAAAAGAACATATTAATTATAAATGTGTAGGTTCTTTAAATAAACAAATCTTGTTTTTTTATACAAAAATGAATGGTTTCCTTTGCTTTTCTATTGTAAAAAAATTATCTTCTGTGTAAAATCAAAGATTGGGTTTCGTTAAAGGCCTAAGAAGGAATAGGATCATGACATGTGACAAATTTCATTTTTTAATGTGAACGTATTATGGTTAAGTTTATTGTGTGTTATTTATGATGTTAATCATGTAGTTGCATTTTAGAAGCGAATTTTGAAACAAGATTATTATTATTATTATTATTATTATTATTATTATTATTTTCAGAATGATATGTCAATTTTCGATTGTTATCTTGTAGAATGAGAAGAACAAAAAACCCCATGTATATATATACTAATTGAAAATAAAAATTTGAGCTGAACCAAGCCAAGTGGACCTTTGCTCATGCTTGGCTTGTTAACTGAATCGAGCAGAGCAACTCGTTTACAACCGAGCTTCAAATCGAACAAGCATTTTCCGAGCGAGCATCGAGCGAGCGACAAGCAGCGGTTGATTTAGACAACCCTAATTATAACGTGTCTGGATAACTAATATTAAACACCAACGTGTACATTTGAAGAAAAAACCCTAAAACTAGAACAAAAAAATACCATAGCTAGAACTAAAATACCATATTTAGAACTAAAACACAAACGTGGACATGTGAAGAACAAAAACACCATAAGTAGATATTTTTAAAATGGTATTTGTTGATAAATAAAAGACGTACGTGCTTATAAGGTATTGTTGATAAATGATAGAAAAGTTATAAGTGTTGATTCAAAACTAGTCATATTTAGAAAAGAGTAAGAATATATTTTTAAGTTTTCTATACGCCCTAATAAGTGCGCGTAGGTAACATATGGAATGCCTTTTCGTATGATATTTGTCTCGTATAAAAGTGATGTGAGTTTAAATTCTTACAAGTAAAAAGTTAGGTGGTATTTAGATATAAAAATTGTTCCATGGTGGTTTAACTTTAATTGCATTTACAATATTTTCTTCCACTTGAACCAATTCTCACTAGAAGAAAAACGAGTATCATTGTCGACCTATACCTATCACCGACGGACACGGTCTATGATATGACAGGTCCCAGTAAAAACCAAATAATGAAATGAAAATTAAAATACTTGTCGGTGATTTTTCCATAATAACTAGATTATTTGTGTATTTATATTTTTAAGTATACAAGCTATTGTGAACACTTATATGACCATTGATCAATGTACATTTATATAAAATTGGATTTAATATAAAATAACTAAGGCTACGCGTTGTTGAATCGAGATGAAGATCGGGACGAAGCTACGTCAGATCGGGAGAGGCGGGAACACCGCACCCCCTCCCTTACCCCATCCAATTTCGGGTTAGATGTGAGCCCCATCCCAGATTGAGAAAGAAGAAGGATATTGAGGTTGAGATTAACAATTGAGTTTGAAGAAGATGAAGGATGTGGAAAGAAAACAAAAGAGTTCATTACTATTTAGTTTTTTTTACGGCGAAACATTATATAAATATAGAAACAGACCAATACGGAGTAAGGGAGTAACGAGCTAAAACACCCAAAACACCAAAAGTTACAATATTACATCGCGAATGTTAAAATCACATCAACGTTCCAGCGCACGACGTATTCCTATTATCAAACTTCTTGTTTGACACATTGAAGTTGTGAAAAGCATCTAACAAAGCTTTACAAGTGAACCTCGTACTAGGAATCTGTGAATCACTAACTTCAACTAAACGAAAATGTTTTACCATATTGGGTTATTTCCACAAAGCCCATCTAAAACCACTGTGAAGAACTAGGAATCTGTGAATCACTAACTTCAACTAAACGAAAATGTTTTACCATATTGGGTTATTTCCACAAAGCCCATCTAAAACCACTGTGAAGAAGATTCATGACTCATTCTTGAGAATTACTTGGGCCTCTCGTCTAAACCCAGGCCCATTGACGCACCGACCCAACCATAGAGAAGCTTTGGGCCACCGTTGCCCTCTTGTTATGGAAAAATGCTTAGGAAATGTGACCCCAAGTGGACCCCCTTCGAACACGATTCTATATATAATGCATGGTTGTAAAAATCCTGACTAGACGTCGATTAATCTCGATTAATCGCTAGTCCCCACCCCATCTGCCGACTAGCGATTTCTACACCCATTAAATGATCCAAGTATCGGTTGAGTCGAACAATTCTCCGTCAAGACTCATAACCAGTGTGTCGATTAGAACAATAGACTTAATTTTGGATGTAAATGACCAGTCAATTCATGTATAATTATTTGATACTCACCAACTTTACTTATTACCATTTTGGATTCTTCCATCATGAAGTTTAGATCTATTGGACTGTGCATCTTTCCTTTCGTTATTATTGTCTAAAGATTCCCAAAAAAAAAAAAACATTTCATATGAATTTGACTAGACGTATTGCACATATATTCTCCAAACCATGCGTGATACCGAGAGAATTGAAACGAAGAACAAAGCAATATTTGTAAATAAACTTTTTTTTTTTCATATTGAATAACTGAAAATCAAAATTTTCTATATAAAATTATTACAATTAAAAAGATATTCTAACTAATTATTGATAATAATAATAATAATAATAATAATAATAATAATAACAATAATAACTATCATAATATTTAGACTGGAGATAGAATAATGACAAACACAGAGAATTAATAATACTGAAAAATTTAGTAATAATAATAACTAGGTTATATGATAAACTCGGTTAATTTATACATATTATCATGCTAGTGCCGGACCCATAAATTATTTTATGGAGGTGTGGATGAGGGATTCAACCATATTTTCAAGGGGTGCGATCAGTTTTTTTTTCCTAAAAAATACACTAAACTTTTTTTTCAAAGGGTGCGTCCGGCCATCAACCTAGGTCCCCCCCTAACCTAATATAATGCAAAGGTATTCATAATGCTTCATGCATTTAGCCATTAACAACAATAATGTTAGATCTTCACCGAGGAATGACGTTTTGGCATCAAGCCATTAACAATAACCGGTGAGGCCGTCACCAGCGTCGTCTACGATCGCGAATGTGGGTGGCATTCTACCTATGGGTGTACCCAGGTAAGCGAACTTTGTTGAACGTTAAGAAAGATGACTTTGCATGCCAAGTGTTTTTCCCAAATTTAGTGTTGTTGAGTAGCGCATGATCTTTTGTGACATATCCTAAATTCGATATCATTTAATTTTTTAGGCTTTTAACTATGAGTCTATGAGAGACGGAATTATTGTGGCACAATGTAGGAACATGATGCGTTGCTCGTGACAATGCAAGCTCTACCAACATTATAACTTATAAGTGATAGCTTATGCAATTTTCTAAAACCAATAGTGAAAATATTATACAAGAAAATATTTTTTAGGAAAAATTACAAGTTTCGTCCTTTATCTATATACCAATTTTCAGGCTTCAACGAATTTTGACAGGTTTTGCCCATTATAGAAAATTTTGTTGCAAGTTACGTCTTTTGAGCCTAACTTAGTTAAATTTTTCTGTTAAATCTTATTACACATGGGTAATTTAGTCTTTTTACTTATTTAAAGGACAAAACTTGTAATTTATTCTGATAAATCTTATTACACCTGCAACTAATATAATTTATCTAGTATATACAAGATATTACAAAAAAATCCAAACCAATATATTATAATCCAATACATTTATTAGTTATTCGGTTAACACCAATTCTAACACAAGCACTTGAATCAGCTGTATACACAAAATCTTGCACATTTCAACAGAAAATTCCCTTTAGCAATGTGAAGACGACCACTATCTTCAAGTTGTTGTGCCTGAAGCAACAGAGAATCCTCATCTTTACCACCTCTTTCATCAAATTCATCACCCTCCTTCTCCTCCCGCCTCAACGCAACCCTTGTATTCTTCAGAAATTCTTCACAAAGTCTCTTCCGCTTCTCTGCAGCAGTCTCCTTTTCCTCCAATTCAAAATTTCGCTTAGAGTAAACTTCCGTTTTGCTTCCTATGGTTTGGTAATTTTAACGGTTTTGCTCCAATAGTTTAAAAATAGCCATTTTCCTCCCTGATCTTTCGAGTTTGTCGCCAGTTTGCTCCCTAATCTTTCGAGTTTGTTGCCAGTTTCCTCCCTGATGGAGAGCAAAATGAAGATAAGTTAGAAAAATCAGGGAGGAAAATGGCTATTTTTAAACTATTGGAGCAAAACCGTTAAAATGATCAAACCACAGGGAGCAAAACGGAAGTTTACTCTTTCGCTTAATTTTGTGCCGCTTTAGAGTTAGCAGCTTATTATTGTTCAATTTTTTAAGATTCATCATCATGAACGAAATCTTGTCATTCATGAATCTCAAAACGGGTTTTGTTAATCAGTTGGAAATATCAATAGAATTAAACAACTATCACTATCATTCAAAGTTCTAGCAAGTATATAGATCACTAATGATTTTACAATTTGTATTTTAAAACAACACACAACCACTTTTGGAGGACTAAACCAGTTTTGATTTTGAAAACAGAATTTTATTTATTTAAAAAATTGGTTCAGGTCATCATCTTCCCAAATAAAAACCCAAAATCAATTCAATCCAAAAATCGCTTAAAAGGTTACAGAATTATCTTTGATATGTTAGGGCTTTTGATTGGAATGCTAAGATAAGTAGGATGATATGTTAATTACCTCACGTGCTCGGTTTACGCTGGAAAGCTTGCAGCGTCAGTGGCTTTAACATCAGAGGGTTCGCCGGAGGCGGTGGTTGGATGGTGAAGACGATGGTGGCGGCGGCATATGGTGGTGTTGGTGAAGACGGTGGTGGTGGTGGCGGTGGCATATGGTGGTGGTGAAGACGGTGGTGGTGGTGGCGGCGGCATATATTTTTCTTTAATTGTTTTGTCCGAAGTAGGACTGGCATATCGTGTATACCCGTACACGATAAGACACGACACGATAAGACACGATACACGAAATCCCATACACGAACACGACACGATATACACGAAATTACCTGTTAATACCTGTTAAGACGACTGTTCGACTGTTATACATGAAAATTACCTGTTAATACATGTTAACGTGAACAAAAACATGAACACGACATGCTATCTAAGAGTTACAGAAGGAGTTTAGGGTTTTATTATTATTATTATTATTATTATTATTATTATTATTATTATTATTATTATTATTGAATTGAATGAGGAGTGAAAATAGAAAGAAATTAAGGAACCCACACGTACATGACTGATGAGTTTTATTTAATTTAATTTCTTATCGTGTACTAACGGGTATTAACAGGTAAACATGTATTTAACCTGTTTATACACGAAAATTAACAGGTAATCTCGTGTCTACCTGTTTGGTACATGATATCTGTTAAGGCCATACACGATACCTGTTAACTTCGTGTAGGTTCGTGTCGTGTATTCGTGTAAAATTGCCAGCCCTAATCCGAAATAAAGAAATATGAATCTTTCCTTCTTCAAAATTAATTTGTAGATCAAGACAATGTAGATAATTTAACTCTTTTTAAAGTTGCAACTTTTGACAAAATTAATTTAGACTTGATGTTATAGACTACAATACTACTTGATGTAATATTAGGCTACACGGTATGGTGATGGCTCTCCCTTGTAGTATGATTCGTCATGTAAGCGTCACGTAGCATGGGCAAGCTTGCAGCGGCGGTGGCTTTAACATCAGAGGGTTCGCCGGAGGCGGTGGTTGGATGGTGAAGACGGTGGTGGCGACGACATATGGTGGTGTTGGTGAAGACGGTGGTAGTGGTGGTGGCGGCGGCATATGGTGGTGGTGAAGACGGTGGTGGTGGCGGCGGCATATGGTGGTGGTGAAGATGGTGGTGGTGGTAGGTGAAAGGAGAGAGAGGGGTAGGTGAAGGGAGAGAGACGGTGGTGGTTGTTTGTTATACACATGTATATATAATTTTTTTTTGAAATATTTTTTGAAGAATAAATTACAAGTTATGTCCTTTAAATAAGTAAAAAGACTAAATTACCCATGTGTAATAAAATTTAACAGAAAAATTTAACTGGGTTAGGCTCAAAGGATGTAACTTGCAACAAAATTCCCTGTAAATGGCAAAACTGTTAAAATTCGTTGAAAAGAACACTGCCTGAAAAATGGTATATAGATAAATGACAAAACTTGTAATTTTGTCTAAATTTAATAAGGTAATAATATATCAGTTAAAAGGAGTTTAAACTATTAGTATCTATATGAATAAAGATAGTATGACATATAATAATTATTTTTGGTAAATTCTAAACTTTAAAGGTAATCACAATGGACTTTTTATTAAAAAAAAGCATATACATGAATATATCTTTCTGTAAAAATTTACAACCATATTTGTTAGGATTTAGACCAACTTGTATTTGTAGGGTCTTTGCATACGTTTTTATGTAAAATGGTAAGAATGCAGTTTGAGAGAGAGAGAGGTGGGGGGGGGGGGGGGGGGGGGGATGGTTATCCATCCTCATGCACGCGATTAGCATTACACATTGATGTTGCTTTTTTTGAGACAGTTTTGGTTGTGAGATGGAAGGGAGAAAAGAGGCCATCCTCAAATCATGTATGTGATTAGTATTAGTGTTTTACACATCGATGTTTTTACAGCTACAAGATAAGATTGTGGAGTGATTGGTAATGGCTTAGGAAAGAATCCATGTTACACAATCCCAGTCACAGTTTTGATACATGAATACGATATTATGCGATACCAAAATAGTTAATAAACTAAAAGCAAAATAAGCCCCAAAATGGCCAAACTAAACGCAAAAGCATAAGGTGTTTGTAATAAGTATAGAGAAATATCTAAAACAACTTTCAGTTATAACTAGTATCTATCTCATCATGTAATGACTCACTCTAAGGTTAAGCAACTAATGATATAAGATGGTGTTTGTAACAAGTATCTAAAACAACTTTCAGTTATAACAAGTATCTATCTCATGTAATGACTCTAGGGTTAAGCATATAGTGTGCTTCAAGATAACACATGCCGCCGACGATGAGAAGACAGAAAGAGCTAGCTGAGTAGACGGGATGTCTGGCTGGAAAGTACTCTACCATATATGTCATACTTACTGCTGCTATGGTTGTGCCATAGCAACAAAGCAGTAAAAACCTGATAGATGTGCTAGCAGTGGGGTTCTCATTAGCCTTCTCGTACGTGTATGACAACCACAGCCAGGCTAAAAAAGAAAGCGCCACTAGCATGTTAGAAATCCTCATAATACCCTCATACACCTCCAGGTCGTCATGGCTCCGCAAGTATCCAATGGTCAATAGTATAGTGGCCCATCCAGCAAACAAATACGAGCTCCTCTCCTTAAAAATAGCTCGGTACCTAGGCTCCCCACTAGGCGGACTAACACTAAAATACGCAATTAGCTTTTAGAAATTTTTAAGTTAGGATTAATTTCATTTGTACCCTTACAAACTTGAAAATTTCCATATATAACCAACTAAAACTAAAAATAACATATATACGCTTACAAAGTAGTTAAAATATCAAATATACCCAATTTATTAAAAACAATCTAATAAAATCTTACCCCTATTTTTATAACTTCAAGTTTTCATCATATATGCTAATATTTTAAATTCATATTTTTAAATAATACATTTGGCATAAATTAATTAGCCGGCTCGATCGAAGTTTTTATGACCGCCCAGCTCGCTCTGTGGCTCGACTCAGTGAACTCGTATGTATCGATGTACTCGTGGGATCCGACCGGTTGGGGGGTGACACCTTGGCTACTCTATTCTCGAGATATATATATATATATATATATATATATATATATATATATATTGTGAGGTTCATTGGGGAACACTAAAAAAGTGGGGAACAGTGGGGAACCGACTCAAACGAACTTCGATTAGACTCATTCCAGCGGCGTTGGAACCGGCTCGTCGAACCCTAACTAGGATCTCTTAATCCTAAACCCTAAATCATAACCCCTAAACCCTAAATATATTAGGGTTTGGCTTTTATGGTTTAGCATTAGGATTTAGCTTTAGGGTTTAGGTTTAGGGTTTAGCTTTAGGGTTTAGCTTTAGGGTTTAGCTTTAGGGTTCAGCTTTAGGTTTAGCCCTTCGGGTTTAGCTTTTAGGGTTTATAGTTTAGATTTTACGGTTTAGCTTAGGTTTTAGCCTTATTTTAGCTTTAGGGTTTAGAGTTTAGGAGTTAGGATTTAGGGTTAAGAGGTCTTAGTTAGGATTCGACGAGCCGGTTCCAACGCCACTGGAATGAGTCCAATCGGAGTTCGTTTGAGCCGGTTCCCCGCTGTTCCCCACTTTTTTAGCGCTCCCCAATGAACCTTCCCCTATATATATATATATATATATATATATATATATATATATATTAGAAATGTGTGTTAATTTTTTTGGTTTTTATAATTTTTTGTAAAAAAACTAATAAAAAGGTTAAAAAGAAAATTAACAAGGCCGGCTCGGAGTTTTTACGAGCCAAGTCCGAGCGTCGAGCCCAGCTTGGCTCGCTCGATTACAGCCCTATTCGACTCTTGCTTTAAACTTGCTCTGGGTTGTTTTTTTACTCTCCTGTTTGGCAGCCTTGTACCTCTTGTCACTTTGCCACCGACTTAGCATCAAAACAAACCCGAAAGTACCCGAACATGCCGTCCCCGTATGGCATCTTTTATGAAGGCCACCATCTCCATTATTCGGTATAATATGACCACCGTTTGCAAAACCGAAACACCTCTCATGCAACTGCCATACATCCCGATTCGCCGTTGCTACTTCATTCAATGAAGTTCTTCACCTACCTGCTTGCCTTCAGTTTAATTCTCCTGCCTACTTGCTTGAATTTTTTTTCACAACTCCAAGAAAGAGATTTGAGATGCATGCTTGCTTACTTATCAAGCCTTCTGCGATCACGCAGATCGTCTTCTACCTTGTCTCTGCCCGGCACACTCGGAACCGCTTTTATTTCAGCATAACACTTACATTTATTAGATTGTTTTTAAAGATCATATATGAGATTTCAGAGTTATGAAAAAATAAGGGTAAAACTATCATTTATTAGATTGTTTTTATTGAATTGGGTATATATGATATTTCAATTACTTTGTATAGGTATATATGATATTTATAATTTTGCATGGGTGGGTGGGTGGGTGTTTGTGTGTGTGTGTGTGTGTATATATATATATATATGATACTTTGCAAGTTTGTAGGGTATATACGAATTGGCCCTTTAATTAAAAAAAACTAGTTTATTATGTACCTGGGCATTTGAATTACCACTTGGTTAACAGGACTAGGAGGCCTGGAATAGAAAAGAATTGTTAGTTTTTAACATATATTATACATTAAACAAAGTGTTAACTTACCCGGGCAATTGTAGGACGATCTGATTTTCTTGGGTAGCGAGAATAAAAACTTGAGCTTGTGGTGGTTGGATTTCCGCTAGCGCTACAACCCGAGGACGAGGAGGTGCAGCCATGTTCCTGTAGTCAAAATCAACTAGAAACATTAAAAAATGTATGCAGTCACTAGGCCAGATATGATGTATGCAGTTAGTTTAATCTCAAGATTCAAGACAGTACCGAAAGAAGACCACATGCGTGACGCTAAAAGTATATTACGGTATCTCAAGGGAGCATACAGCTTAGGGCTGAGGTATGAAAAATAGGTTGAAAAGGAGCTGTGTGTGTACACTGATAGTGATTATGCATGCAACATAGAGGATCGGAGGTGTACTTCTGGCATGTGAAAAACTTTGTGTGAATGCTAAACCGGATTGCAATTATCTTGATCGTAACTGTTTGTCTCCTTGTTCAGGTGCTAGTGATTGGGCATCATCATACATATAATCTGGTGTTGTTCTCTGTTGTTATGTTGATGTTTTCATTGGCGACGGGTGCGTATCTCATGCGAGTCTACTTAAAAGTACCAGAAGATCCGTTAGATACTGTTTCATTAGATTCGCGACACTCCTTTTTTTGTGATTTCGGGGTTATGTCCTGCATTTTAGCTGTAATAGCCAACCTCTTCCCTGCAGAGACAGTCAAACTGAGCAGGAACTTGACTTTTGCCGGAGGTTTTATCATACTATTTGCTTGTACATTGGTAAACAGATTTAAGGCGTGTGTAGCAGCTATCATTGGGAAAAGAGCAGCTGGTGCTACAACTGCTCCTGTCAACACCACCTAATGTGCAGTAGCTCCAAGGCTCATTTTATACAAACCCTTTTAGATCTTTCAATGCATTAAGAAATTGGAACTGCATAAAGATATGTATAGGAGTTGTGATTTTTTGCTAGATTCAAATCTAGCTACATTGTTTTTTTTTGTTGTGGTCTTTTTGTGTCTCAGCCCTTTAATTTTCAGTATTGGTTTCTAAAAACTTTGTTAAACCAGTCTCCATGTTAAACGTCTCGCAAATCTCTTTAGTGGTCTTTCCGTCTATCATGCATACACATAGTCAAGTCGCTGATGTGTTTACCAAAAGCTTTCCAATTCAAAAGTTGGAGAAATTTTGCAAAAGTATGAACATGAAGATAACAAGTGTTGAGAGGGAGTATTGAATGTACAACACTTGATATTGATTGAAGATTGGATGGATTCAAATGCCTAAAGATCAGGAGATGGATAAATATAAAGTTTGAGTTATAAACTTAAATGAAGGTTGGTAAAAAGAAAAAAATCTATACATATAATAAAAGAAACCATGTTAGGGACACATGGCGTTCTATGAGGCAGTCTTAATTATTTTTCTAAATATTTATTATGGAAAGTCAATTATTGATAATATTAAATTTAAAATTTATAGAAGAGATTTTAATGATAAAGAAATATTTATAAATATAAAGATTTTATTTAATTGGTAGTTTTAATTGTTTTTATATTTTGATGATAAGGACAAGGATAACTGATAATCACATATTAAGTTAAAAATATTTATTTTAATCAATTGTTTCGTTAAAAGGATTTATTCAATACATGTAGAACATATATATGTTTTATACATTTCTAGCGGTGGTCGAGTAGTCGGCCTTTGGACATAGCTCCGAAATGGTGAGTTTACACGTGGAAAGCAGTTAGTCGTTAAAAAAACAATCATATTTCTAATAAAGGATCCCATTATCCTGTTTTACACTCCAATGAAATAATAATATTAAATCATAATATCCAGCTTATCTCTTGTATATTTAATATTTTTTACTAAAATATATCTTCTTTTTTTTCTGTTGATTATCCAACATCAAGTAATACGTAAGTTTCTAACCTAATAATAAATAAAAAAACAAAGTAAAATGTTATAAACTATGTAATACACAACTCTCTAACCTAATAAAAAATAAAGTGAGATGTTACAATAAGTAAATAGTACCTCAAAGTTCCTTTTGTTAGAAAACACATTTTGATGACTAAATGTTTAACATATTACATTATTCGTGTAAGACATGTGTTTATTCAAATCGTGGAATACACGAGTTTTTAAAAGATGTAACTATTTTATTACTTAGTATATAAAATTATATTTATTCAACCCGTGTAATACACGGGATTATAACCTAGTAAACATGTTAGAACAAACGTGCTTACCTACAAATACGATTATATTTTAAATTGTTATGAACTTTTAGTTGTATATATATACTTTTCTACACAAACTCAACGGTTTTAAATTAACCCGAAAAATGCATATACAATAGTGGGGATTCAATTGGCACCATTAATAAAATAAACGAAAATTGGTTCCTCTAACTCATTTTAACCTTTGTGTAATTTATGAGGATTTTTTTACAGCAATAAGGCCTCATATTCTTTATTTGGTTTTCAACAACTATCAAAACTTATATATGTAAAACCATATACACATAAGTATAACTCAATTTTCGGTTACCTCGTTGCAAAGCCGAACATATATGAAAATGAGATGGTGCCGACAGTTTTGTCGCGACTAGTAGATGGCAACGAAGGGTTTCGAGGCGGAAGATGATCGGCTTTTATAGACAAGAAGCATGACGACATGCATGTAATGTCGTTTTCACTGAATCAGGTGAAAGAGATGACCGGTTTAAAAGAGTCGAGATTTGGTCAAAAGAGATCACATACCATTCACATGATTCCTTCACTTTATAGCTTATTCCATTTTATTATTATTTGTTTGTCTTTTTCTTTATAATATAACTATTATATTATTTTAACTTACAAAAATTTATCAACAGTTTATAATTTATAGTTATTAAAAGGGATTTTTACATATTTCCCCTTATTAAGACCCCTTATTACATATTTACCCAATTCTTAAAATCAATTACATATTTCTCCTTTTTGATAAGAAATTACCCATTTACCCTTTTTTAATCTCTTTTTTAAATTTAATCTTGTTGATATAAAGAGGCAACTTACTTGCTTTTCCCTTCACCTTGAAAGATCAAATAAGAAATAAAGTTTCTTGATTTTTGAATTTAGTTGTTTGCTTATGCTAGAGGGTATGAGGTTCGTCCCCACCCCCGTCGATGACCGGCGACGCCGGCACATCATCCCCCCCCCCCCCCCAATCCCGTCCTCACCGGCGAGTTGTTGACATTGGCGACGATCCAATTTTGGTGGGCCCCTCCTTCAAATGTGACCGTTAAAATAAAATAAAAAATTAAATTCCATTTCTTACCCATCAATTTTTATAATCCAATTGTTGTCTGTGTTAGGGAATCGAGAGATGGAGTGTGAGTGTTTCAGAAGTTTATGTGTTTGAGTTGTGAAGGATTTGAGGGTTTTCAAGAAAAAGGAGTGAAGGAGATGAAGTTCTGATGTTTGATTTTTGTAGGAATGTTCTGTGTGTTTTGAGAAATGAAAGGAGTGTTTGGATGATATGAAAACTCACAAGAGAATTTGGGGAAATGTATGGGAAAACGGCTGATCAACAATGATGTCTAAGGTTTTTTACTACACTTTTATAGGTAGGGTTAAATGTGGGTTTAAGTGGGCTTTGGGCTTGGGCCAAAGGCCTACAAGCCCAATCTCGTGTTTTAAGTGGCTCGCTCGTATCTTTAGAGTCCGTTAACGCACCTGATCGTCGTAAAAATGTAATAAATAAATTTTTAGTGTCAAATAATGAAAAATTAGCGTCGGTAGACATTCGTGCTCTCGTTCGCCGTTTACGATAAAAATTGCGTAAATTGCGTCATTTGTCGTTTTTAACCGTTTTTCGATCCGGTTTATGTTTTTTAAGTTTCTGTTTTTTTTAAGTTTATGTAATGTTTTTTAATATTAATGAAAATATTTTGTTAGTTTATTTGTTAAATGTTAAAAAAAAAGTAGAAGATTAAAAAAATAAAAAACATAAAAGTGGTGGGGTAGGATCATCTAGGACCATCCTCCATACCCTCTACTTTTGTGGGATGGACCATCCTTGGGAGGACTATGATGTGACGCCTACGTGGCGGATCATACCATCACCATACCCTCAAGCCTTATTGATGCCTACTATAATTTGAATTTCTTGAGGCAACTAACCTGCTTCTCCATCATAGGGTTTTCAATATTTTCTTGTTTTTAGAACATATTGTATCCATTGGTTGATATATTTTATGGCTGATTCTTGTTCATTCCTTGTTTTGTTGGATCGATTACCTTAATTTGGTTGAATGGGTTGGATAAGAACTGATATAGTCATTTGAGTTGTTTTACAAAAGAAATCCTTGAGGGCTTTCTTTGAGTTTGTTTATATCTTGAAATTGCTTCAAAAGTTTGTTTATATCTTGAAATTGCTTCAAACTTTAGACAACTGCAAATCTGGAATCCCGATTTGGCTTGTTTGATATTCCATGGATGTTGTGTGCCCCACTTAGAAACACAAGTCTGAGAGAATGATCAGAATTATCATTTTGATGATAATAGATTACAAACATTAAATAAGATTGAATGAATTGAAGAAAATACAAGAGTAATAGGGAAGTATGTAAATACTCAACTAATAATTCATTAAGGGTAAAACAGTAATTTAATAGGAATAATTTTAACGAAAAGGATAAATATGTAATATATATAGTTTAGGAAGGAGAAATATGTAATTGACTTTAAGGGTTGGGTAAATATGTAATAAGGGCTTTTAGTAGGGGGGAATATGTAAAAATACCTTATTAAAATATTTTAGCATCCAAAACACCATCTCACTATACAAGATTACAAGCTATTCTAATAAGAAAATATTTATCTAGATTCTTAAATACACAATACTAAATAGTGAGTAACTATTAAAACACAATTAATAAGTGTTCCAATGAGGAGTGGAGTGGTAAAGGTGTACTCCTCCCAGTCAAGTGGCGGGAGTTCAAGTCTTGGGATGAGGGATTCATTTTTAAAAAAACGGCATTAGATTAGTGTTAAATGGCACCACATGAGGGTTATAGTTTCGTTGTAGACTAAAAGAAATACCTTTGATATAGCTTATGAGCTATGTTATTTAAGTCGCTTTAAACACTTCACTAAATAATTACACTAGTCGATCAAGAACGTAGTTATTACTTTAATCACTACCCTAACTTTGGTTTGAAACTTTACATGAATGGTCGTTGTCTTGAAAAATCAGTTGAGTTCTATGTGATGTACCGTAGTTGAGTTTTATGTGATACCGAATTTCTGGAAAAGTAGGTACCGAATTTATCAGTATGGTACCGGTTTGGTACGGTACATGTACTCATTTCAAAGTGTTCATCTTTATAGGGAATTGGTACTGAACCGGTATCGAGAAAATACAAATAATAAATTTTTGGAATAGTGAGTACCAAATACCATACCGAATCTATCGATACAACACCGGTTCCATATGGTACCGGTACGGTCATCCCTATAAAAAAAATTACATGGTGCTTGTATACTTGTACAATTCAGGAAAGATCGACGACTGAATTTTGTTATACTTGTTTCACGTTTGATTTCTGGATACTTGAGACATGTAAAAATCATTGTCAAGATGTGATTATTTCTCGATACTTGGGACAGGTATTTACTTCCGAATTTGGTGTGGCCACCATAAATTATTATAATAATAATTATAATCTTTGGAAATCTCAAATATTTGGAAATCTTATTTATGGTTTTAAATTTTAATCACATATATAACAAAAATAGTTTCTGGCCAAGACGAGGGGATGGGTGGATGACTGCACATGGGCTTGAATAAAAAAATTTAATATACGTTAAGGTTTTTTATATATGTTTCTTAGATTGAATAAACTTTTTGTAACATATGTTAAGGTTTTTTATATATGTATCTTAGATATGGATGTTGATTCCAAAATTCCTATAATTTTAGGTCGTCCATTCGACCATTCCTAGCCACAATTAGAGCCTTAGATGATGTTTTTGTGTAACACCCTAAAAACGGGTTTAGTAATTAAACCTAGTTAATATTAAAGAAAGGGTAAAATACTATCAGTGGTAAAAGTTGACCGGATAAGTGTTAGGATTTTAAATAATCAAAGTTAACGCTAATTAAAGTGAACAAATACATTGTAGCAAGTAAAAGTTCATAAAAGGCTCGGGTGAGTGGGACTTAATTTGAATCGGGTTGTAACGCCCAAATTTAATTAATTTGACTAGGAATATGCAAAACCTAGTTATGATAGTGGTTAATTGTTAGTAAGTGTTATATGGGAATTTAAACAAAACTAAATTTGAGGGACCAATGTTGTCAAAAGGAAACTTGAGTTTTATAAAAAAAAATAACACACAACACACATAGTGTGTGTGTGTAGGTCGATCCTCAGGAGAACAAAACAAGGCAAACCCTTGTTCTTCAAAGATCATCAAAATTGAAGGAGAAATTGGACCCCAAATTCCTGCATGAACATGAATTATCGGTCACCTAGATGAGGGGATCATAAGGTATGTTGTAGAACTTGATTCGATGATTTCGGGTTTATGACAATCTTTGATTTGTAGGAAACTAAACTTTATGGTGCAATAGAATCACCAAATAGAACTTGAATATATGTTGATTTTAGCCCTAGTTCTTAAATTGACGAAGATGAAGTTGAGAAGATGGTAAAAATTAGGGTTCATAGATGATTTCTTGAAATAGATGATGTTTTTGACACCTCTTAGCCTATAACATTGTGTTATAAGTTCTAACCATTTCCTAGAGTTTAATAAGAGCTTTAGCCATAGAAATGGGTTGCATTTGATGGTTTGGGTCGAACTTGAAAGGACCCTAAACATGATTTTTGTAGCTTTTTATATGGATTTTGACCAATCTTAAAAAAAATCATATAAAATCAACCGTTTATCCGATTTGGGTGTTCTATACCTTTTCGGAAAGACTATGGAGTAAATTTTTATTGTTTTCAATGATAAGAAACAAATATGGTTGGTAAAGAGGCCAAAAAGGTGAATTAAAACTGTTGTGCAGAAACTTTGAAAGCTGTTTGAAAATGAAAATATAGTTGTTGTACTGATTTTATAAAAATCATATAAAATCATAGAAAATTCGTTAGAAGGTGTACCTTATATGCTTGCGAAGGTATTTGAATTTTCTACGATCCATCTTTGCATGTTAATCTAGTTCGGACTTTGAATGGGTCATAATGGTAAATTACAGCAGCTGTATAGAAAATCGCTGCACATTAATAATGTTATTATTAATCAAGAAAAGACATATGATTGCGTATACTTGATTTAGGCATGAAGTATTGATTGTTAGGAACAAATACCACTTTATGTGGCATGTTTAAAGTGTTTAAAATCACTTACTAACTAGTTTGTATACGTAACTTGACTAACGGGTCAAACGGTTAGTGAATGGAAAGAATTATGGGACGAAAATAGTTGTTGAATAAATAGCATACTTTGATGAATAAGTGTGTGTGAATCCATAAGGTGTGATGGTCATGTTAATGGTTGACTAATCTAATCATCTTGTGGATATGATGTGGTAGTTTGACTCTGACAAGCTAGGTAAGAGCTTGGAAACGAACAAGTCAAATGGATACAAGTTCAAGTATGAAGCTCGCAAGGACACAAGTAAGTAAAACTTACATCTTTTAAGTAGAATACCTATTTATAGTATTGGTTAAGAACAATGTAAATTAGTACTTTTAAGTAATATGATAGTATGGTGTAAACCGAAACGGACTACATGGATGAGATGGCAATTAAATACAATCTCACAATGATAAATGGTCATTAGGCCAAACGGGTCAAATGGTGAATAATGACTAATAGTTGTTGTCGAGTTGTTGTGCTCACAGGGAGAATAGTGTATGGCTTGTATTGCTTTTAATTAGCAATCATTATTGCAAGGTATTAAAACAGGTCAAGGTTATGACCCAAGCCAGGTATGTATAATGGGTCAAACTCTCAATGAGGACTTAGGGTCCGACGAGAGCTATATGAGTTATGGGTGGACCTTGGATTACCTAAAGTAAGGTATATCAAGCGAATTGAAATTTAGATATTATGTTCTTACGGACATATAATGAAATTAAAATGGAATATGGGTTAAAAGAGTATTCTTGGTCAAAACAAACTTTCAAAATGTTTTTAGTGATTAAAAGACTAAAGTTGACCAAATGCCCTCGGATGATAAACCAGGAAAACGACCCATAAGGGTAGTTTGAATATGAGTTTATAATTTGGTAAAATCCTTCGGGTAGAATACAGTGGAAGTTTTAAACCATTTTGGCTTAAAGGTACATAATGGGTCATTTTCGTAAATGTGTCAAACTCGAGGGTAAAATGGGGAATAAAATGATTTTCCTATCATAAGGCTTCACAATTGAAGTTGTGATGATACATGAATAAAGATTTTAGAGTGGGAATAAAAGATATGAAGAAATGCGGATAAATTAAGTTTAAGTGCCTTAAATTCCCATAACGGGTCAACATAAGTATATGCACAAAACGGATTACGGATGCATAAAACATAGGGATAATACCCCGGGTAGCGGGGTATATTCATAAAAAGGATGATATTGTGAAAAAAGATGTAAATATATACGCTCGTTTGTTTAATTACGCAAACGGGTCAAATAATTCGTAAATAAACACTAAGCCGAAAGCTTATAAGTTAAGAATTTTGATGATCCGGATGGTGGATGTTGAGTCCGTAATGTAGAGGATCAAATTACGATCATGTAAGAAGAAACAAGAGGTTAAACGGCTAAGAGGATTAAAAGTTATGGTCGTTTTTGTATTAAGGGCAAAACTGGAAAACAAAACTGCAGACCAGACCGTAGCCTACGGCTGGTACGGTACAAACTTTCTGCCCGGACATCCTATACGGACCGTAAGCTACGGTATACGGTCTGTAGCTTATGGCGGGTTCCAAAAAAAATTATTTTGTTTGTTCCTTTGATATTTTTGGGTTATAAAACCATGTTTAAGCACCATATAACTAACGTATGAGTTGTATTGGTGTATAGGTGATAGCTAAGACTGACGGATGAAGATCAAGCATAACGAAGAACCGAACGTAACCGAAATTCAAGCTTCCGCTTAGTTTCGTATTTTGTGAAACGAAACAATTATGAACTTTGTAAAAGATTTATATTTTACGAACGTATTAACGCACTAAAGGGTTGAAATGTATTAAACGCTTATGAACTTTTATTAAACCCGAAACATAGAATGGACGTTTATGTGCATTATTCTTATAAAATAAAAAAGTTTTTGTTAATTCTCAATTGTATGAGAATGAGTCTTACATTTTGAAGGAAAGTTAACCCTCAAGTTAATGATGATAAGATGTATTTAATATCAAAAAGCGTTTCGATAATAATCAAGACTCATATAAAACATCCACCTTTATGATTAACACCATTGAGTAAGTTTGATCTCAGATGTCTTGGAAATATGAGTTTAAAGGTGAATTGTGTAATTTAGTGTTGGTAATTAACAAGACACTTCATTTTGATCATGAAAAGGACATAGAGGAATTTGAATGGTTGATTCATGGCAAGCCACGTGACATGGAATTTTAAAGGGTTGAGTTACAAGAAGTAGAAGAGTATGCTATCCTAACAAACAAGTGTGGGGATAGTGAGCCAGAAGATAAGGGGTATGGCATAACTAAAATTGAAATTGGATTGGATATAGCTACTACTGAAACCGATCATAATCTGTTATGGGAATTACTCGTTGCAATGGTGAAGTATAAGAAATTGATTAAACTACAAAGAGATTGGTTTAAGTTAGAAGAAGAATGGAATGTTCGAGGAGCTGTTTCCGTTGAAATTGATTAAAACACCCGTTTGAAAGTGGCAGCTATAAAAGTTGCCATGACCTCTCATTTGCACACTCACACTCTCTAAACATCTCTCTGAAATTAGGTGTTTTAACTCAAGTCAAAGTGGAATTGACGTTAATCATTCACTCCTGGAGTCATTTCTTCCGCCTAATTGCTAAAACAGGGTACACTTTTTGAGTTTAAACTTGTTTTTTTTAGAACCCAAAACTTAGATCCGCTGTCTCATTTTCTGTTTTGCAAGAATTGCAGAATATGAATGAGTATGACCCGTACCCTGTTTGAGTGCGTACGGGCCGTACCCTCTTTAACTCTAGAAAAATAATCAAGCCAAGAACAATACGCTTCGTACCCTTTTAGTAGGCTACGAGTCGTACCCCTCTCATTCTAGGTTTTTAACTTTTGAGTTGTTCCAATATTTACAGATGGCATCTTCGTCACGTCATGAGCCTAGTAAGAGAGTCAGACCACGTAGAGATCCAGACTATGACTCGGATGATACTCCTTCGGATCATACATTAGACTTGGACCGCTGGCCATCGCCTAAGGTACATTCTCATCCACCCCATACAACTCCTAGGATTGATACTCGGTAACTTACCTGAACTATACAGTATTCTAATAGGTACGCTTGCTTGTTGCGTGTATAGATTATTTTATTTGGTTTTTTTACCTTAAAGCTCATCTGTTTTTGTTTTAATTTATTTGTTACTATCTAAGCATGTCACTAGGCTTCGTTTCATCCTTACCGCCAGCGAAACTATAGCAATGAAGAGTTGACCTACTGAAGTCACCACGTGACCTTGTTGTTAGTGTTAATACTACAGTCTTTGTATTTCTTAGTTTTTTCCTTTCGTTGTCGGTGATGTAAACAATGGGAACACCTGTGGTATCTTAAAGTTGGTCTTGTTTTTTACCCTCTTAGTTGCGTCACTACAATGTCATAAGCACGTGATGCCTTCCCGCAGTATCAATGTCGAATCCTCTATTAACGACGTAGTTTTTTTTAAGCGGAACATCAATGAACGATTGGTAGGTGTTGTCGCAGCCCCCGACCCCACCCTGGAAGTGGGCGCCGCGAGAGCGAACTGGTGGTGTAGGTGTTTATTAAGTTTGCAGCGGAATTAAAACATCAGGATCGTAGTTAGGAAATAATTTCAGAGTTTCAAAACACCAAACTTTTTATATTAAACAAATGGGCTAAACCCCATATTTCATTTATAACGTATTTATAGGGATAAACCCTAATTGTTGAAAACATAAACTTCTTTTATTTAGGTAACTTATAGCCACATTATTTAAAAGCCTTCAGGCTCCATACCTGGTTTCTAATAGCTTCACATCAAGTTACCTGAAACGCGTTTTGAAAACATTTTATCAGCAAGAAATACTGGCGAGTACATTCCATTTTATAACAAGACACACTGTTATAACTTACAATATTAAGGGTATTACAATGTTTTTATCTAACAAAACTCCAAGTATTTGTCACTCGACGGATCTATGACTATGGTCATATCACACATTGGCTAACCCATTGTCCAATTGTGAAGATTATCAAGTACTGTATACAAACCCCATAATACTGGCAGTAATTGTAGAATATAAAAACTTAATCCCTGTAATTATAACTTTGAAAAACATTTAAGGTTTTTCAAAGCATTTTAAATATATCACGATAATGTGATAAAAAGGAGAATGACTCACTTTGTAAACTTAGGTTTTACTACAGGCTTCCTGGTGATATTTTCTGATAATTTTCTTGAGTTTCTATTAAAATTATATAATGCACGCGTGTTAGTATAATAACCCAATTTAACTTTATTAATACGTCACGAGACAGAACCCCAACTTAGTTTACAAAGCATAGCCTTTATCAGGCAGCGTTTTGGAAGCGTTTTGGCATCAGTTGCTGCCTGGGCTCAATATCGATCGGACAGAGTATTGAATCAGTGATCAGGGGTTAAAACACCTACAACGGGGCAAAGCTTCATGATTTTAGGGGTATTATAGGTATAATTTTCAGCTTATATAGCTTGAGAGAGAAAGAGAATTGAACGAGATGGGACTGTGCAGGGCCGGCTCTGGGCCCGGCAAACCCGTGCCGACGCCCGAGGCCCAAATTTCAAAGGGCCCGAAAAGTCTTTATAAGCTTGTATATATTTATTAAATTATATATTTAGTATATTTATCCGTTCATTATGCAAAAAAAGTATTGGTGGTGTAATGGCAAAAACCATCTCAAAATAATGTAAAGGTCTCAAGTTCGATTCTTTGCTTCATCACTAAGTTTTTATTTTTGTAATTCATTCACCTTTAACCATAATTTTGGGCCCAATTTTTTTCATCGCCCGAGGCCTAAATTTTTTCAAGAGTTTTCGGGGACGGCTCTGGGACTGTGGTTTGTCTGCTCTATTTATAGTTGTTTTTTGACTCCCTCGCGCCCCGCGACACACATAGGTGTCGCCCGTTGCGAGCCGCCACACCCCCTAGCTACGACTAGGGTTGACTAGTCACCACTGTAGGCTTGACACGTGGGTGACACGTGTCTCAAGAAGTGTCCGACAAGGTATGGGGACGTCGCACCCCGCGAAGGATTCCCCTTCAGTCTCTCGCGGGCCGCGACAGGCACAAAGAACTTATTTTATTTATTTTTCAATTAAATTAACTGTATGCGGGTTCAGTTTTTCGATTACGGAACGTTTTAGGGCATTTTTTAGGGTTGTTATAGGTGTTGTTTTGATTATATTTGTTCTCTTTTGTTAATTAATTATTTTTGCGTGTTTATAAAAATTAGTTAAATAAATATCATATAGGATAGTTTACCTGCTATTCAGGTAAATTATATAGGATTAGCACATAAAATAAACTTCAGTGATTTAAATAGAACAAATTTTTTTATGAGTGACCTGATTAGAACACTTATAAAACTTGTTTACTATTTTGTCAATTAATCCCGGGGTTCAACTATATTTTCAAGGTGTGCAATCGGTTTTTTTATCTAAAAAATACACTAGACTTTTTTTTTTCCAAGGGGTGCGCCTACCCATCCAACCATCAACCTGAGCCCCCCCCCCCCCCCCCCCCCCTTCACCGAGGAATGACGTTTTGGCATCAATCCATTAAAAACAACCGGTGAGGCCGTGACCAGCATTGTCTACGATCGCGGACGTAGGTAGCAGTCTACCTATGGGTGTACCCAGGTAACCGTACTTTGTTGGATGTTAAGAAAGATGACGTTTTTGCATGCCAAGTGTTTTTCCCAAATTTAGTGTTGTTGAGTAGCGCATCATCTTTTGTGACATATCCTAAAATCGACATCATTTAATTTTTCAAGCTTTTAACTATGAGTCTACGAGAGACAGAATTATTGTGGCACAACGTAGGAACTTCATGATGCGTTGCTCGTGAAATTGCAAGCTCTACCAACATTATAAGTGATAGTTTATGCAATTTTCTAAAACCAATAGTGAAAATATTATATATGAAAATATTTTTTATTACCAACCTTTGTATTGTAAGTTTTTATTACCAACCTTTGTATTATAAGTAAAACTAGTGGGATTTTCCCGTGCTATACTACGGAAATTTAATTGGTATCATTTTAATTGGTTACGATAGCGGTATGAATATAAGAGTAGATTAGTTTACCGTTAAAAAAAATATATATATAATATCTACATATTTTTAGAAGGAATAACTTAGAATTAAATTGGGTTTTATATAATTTCTTCTAAGGAATGTATATAGATCTAACTAAATGCATGTTGAAATCAAGCACATATAATTATATTTACGATGAAATCTAATGCGATAGTTTAAGAAATCCTAACTTTCAGAACATAAAAAACGACAATTACGACATTGATATACTGGTTGAAGGGGAGAAAAGCGAATGATCTAACTAGCTAGTTGGTTTGACCGCCTCCTCCAGAGCTAATCGGCCCCCTTGACGGAGGGGGTCTTCTTGTGAGTCCCTGCACCAACAACATCTACGATTACAAATAGTTAATAGAGGAATGTTTAGAACATAATCATTTTTAAGTAGAGAACTACGAACACCGTAGAGATACCAATACTTATTGGTACCAAAGGGCTTGCATCCCAATGGTATCCACGTTGTTGTCTTGTTGTCCCTTCTAAGCAGTGAGTTTTCTAGTCTCCTTGGACACAAGCAGGGGCGGACCTAAGTTATGGGGTGGGTGGGCGGCCGCACCCCTTGAAAAAAAAAATTTAGTGGTATTTTTCGCGAAAAATCCAGACCGCACCCCTTGGAAATTTTCGTCCGCACCCCTTAGAAAAAAACGTTAGGAATTTATGTAAAAAAAATTGTGAACACGGATTGAAACCCAATCAAATTATGTAAACAAGTTAGCCTACTAACCCCTTTAATAAAACTTAAATTCAATCCATCAAGCCCAATAACTTAAGACACATTCAAGCCCAACCCAACTACTAGTTTTGTTAAGGAACATGGGCGGCTTTGGTTGAACACTTGAAGATCCTTGTTTATTTTGTATGTGATAGGATTAGGAATGAACAATGAGTAGGGAAGTTATGTCGCGATTTCTCAATAGGAAAGGGGTTGAACCACTTTTTTTTCGCCGGATTATTCTAATTAAAGACCAAGGTATGTTATAGATAAGTTTTTTTTGTTCTTTTATTGAATGGTTAAGAGAAATAAAAGTAGGGATAGTTTGAACTTTGATGTTTTTTTGTTTGTTAATGTGATAGGAAGTTAGGAACTAGGGTTTGATTGTTTGAGAATTGAAATGGACCCGACCCGATCTGATTCGACCCGCTATGAAACTTTGTTTGTTTGTTTTTACTTGTTTTACATGACCCGACCCGATCCGACCCGCTATGAACCGATTTTTTTATATAGCTAGGGGTCTAAAATCTTTAAAAAAATTCCGCACCCCCAGGAAAAAAATCTTGTGTCCGCCACTGGACACAAGTGATATAGATTTTAGGAGTAGGTGTAGTAGGTGTGTGTTTAGCGTTCAAAAGTTATAAACGTATACTTATTGACGGCTGGTTTAAATATGGTGCATAACACATTTTTTGACATGTTCTTTCTCCATAATATATGAACTATATTTAAGTGTTAATACGTATTTCATAGTTTTCTATTCAAATAAATAAGTAACAAGCACTCCCAATATATGTGCGTACAGAAAATAACCTACTGAATTAAAAGAAAACTAAAATGAAATTTCATAAATTGAAAAAAATCAAGTTTCAACCACCTATTTTAGTTAATATTGAAAAGATTTTAAAATATATTACGTATTCAAATATATATGAAAAAAATATATTTTAATAAAAATGAACACTTATATTAATATGCAAAACATAATTAATGTTTATGTTACATGAAACCTCAAAAAATCGGTCCTGTTATAAATAAATGTATATTTAATATGGGAAAAGATCAAATAGGAAGATTAATTTCCCTAGGAAGGATAGGAAGCAATAAGGGGATGACATGTGGCAACTATTAAAATAAAGAAAAAGGGTATTTTAGTCAATCCAACCCTTTCTTCTTCATTATCAAAACCCAGTAACTTCAAAACCCACCATTTTCAAAACCCACCATCTTCAACCATTTCTTCACTTTCTATCTCAATAATCACTCACATTATAGTGCGATTTTCATCACCAATCAATGATTCAAACACCCGATCAACGTGTTCTTCAGCTTTTTTGAAGAAAACCCAGTTTAAATTCATATAAAATCTCATTTTTTTCCGGTGATTTTGAAGATAATTACTCGATTCGTTCGATTCGAGAGCTGATAAGTGTTTCAATCATTCAAAATTCGTCAATTGTTGAAGAAATCACTTCGATCCAGGTAACAAATTCTTTAATTTCATTTTTACGAACTGGGTTTTTGATTTAGTCATTGCGTTTTACGATCTTGGCGGGGGTCCGGGGGCGGCAGCCCCCGGTAGGGGGGTCCCAGGGGCGGCAGCCCCTGGCGGGGTCCAAGGGGCAGAGCCCCTGGCTGGGGTTGAATTGCTGTAATAAAAACGCATCAGAAAAATTAATTTTCCAGAAATTGGCTCATTTCGAAGACAGTAATTCGTACAGTTCACAGACAGTTTCTCAGACAGTTTTATGTGTCCATTGCGTTTTAGAAATAAGAGAGTTTTATGTGTTTTCTAGCTATTGCGTTTTAGAAAAAACACATTTTAAGTGTTTTTAGTTATTGCGTTTTAGGTAAAACACATTTTTGAAGTGTTTTTAGTCATTGCGTTTTAGGTAGAACATATTTTTAGGTGTTTTCAGTCCATTGCGTTTTAGAATGAGTATTTTTTAAGTGTTTTCTGGCCATTGCGTTTTACAAATAAGACATTTCTTTGTGTTTTTTGTGCATTGCGTTTTAGGTAAAACACATTTTTATGTGTTTTTGGTGCATTGCGTTTTAGGTAAAACACATTTTTATGGGTTTTTAGTCCATTGCGTTTTATAAAGTACATTTTCTTTTGAGTTTTTAGGCTATTGCGTTTTAGAAATAAAACATTTCTTTGTGTTTTCTGGCCATTGCGTTTTACAAATAAGTCATTTCTTTGTGTTTTTGGTGCATTGCGTTTTAGAAAAATGTCATTTTTTAGGTTTTTTTTTTTCATTGCGTTTTACAATACTGGGGTTTTTTCTATTGCGTTTTACGCAACTGGGTTTTAAATTTTTTTTTTCAAAATATAGCAATAGTATACTCGTTTTAAAGATAAAAAAACGCTCGTTTTTTTGGTGCAATTTTTATAAAAAAATAATGTTGTATGAAAGAGTTATTAACGTTTAAAAATTGGGGGGGAATTGGAGGAGAGAGAAACTATTGGCTTACTTGACTAGAATGCCCCTGAAATAAGTCACGCGCCTCTTTTCTTACTTTCAATTTCCCTGATTTAATCTCAGCCCTTGATTAACTTAATGGATGGTCAAGATCACTTCCTAGCCTTCCTAGCCAAATTAACTTCCTATTGTATCTCCACCCTATTTAATATATTTAGCATGGTTAATCATTTTATAACAGATACTCTCTAATTCTAGGATTAAATTATACATTTTTTTGATCATGGAGATTAAACGTTTACGGGTTAAAAAAAATTATCCAACAACTTGATACCGCTAAGTCAAAAACCTTTTGATACTTCGCGTAACTACAAGAAGTAATCCAAAGGCTGCCATGAGGACTTATCTTCTTAACATCTTCAGGATTTATATATATGAACTTAATATATAAAAACATTAGTTATTACATCATACGTTATAAATACTTGTTAAGTTGTTATGAATATACAAATAAATGATACAAAACCCATAAAGCTATAATAAAAATTCACCATCATGAATTTGAGAAAGAATGTTTTTTTTTTCATAAGTTACTTACCATTGTAGAAATAGGTTCATCACTAGGATCCATGATAGGAGATGTTGTAGGTGGATCATCCACCTCCCCTCCGTCACCGTCACCGTCACCACCGCCTGTGTCGCCACCACCAACACCACCACTAGTGTTTCTTTCTTTTCCGTCTTGTTTCTCTAACCCCAAACACCTTAAAAAGCTTCTAAAAACTTCTTGTATATACCTACAAGGGTTACCATAGCCATATCCAATATCATACTCAACTTCAGCCCTTTCCTCCACCATTATTTTATATATGTGTTTGAATATATCTTTTTTCAAGTCAAAGAGAATTGAATAGAATTGAAGGGAAGGTTAGATATGTTCATAACATTTATTGAAAGAAATGTTATGTATTTAAAGCTCCATGAGGGTAACATTGTTGAGTATTCAATGCATGGGTTGGTGGAATTTTCTTCTTGGAAAATAACTTTCCACAATACAAAATTTTAATGAGACAAAACACAATGTTATTTTTTATTTCTCGAGAATGACATAACGGTGGAGGGTATACTCAAACAAGTTAGGGTGTTTGAGTGAAATCCTACCCAATAGTATTTATTATGCCATATCAACTCCCCATTCTACTCCATATTTTACACTCAATCACTAGGTATAGTCAAACACCCCTCAATTAAAAAAAAAAACATGATTGGTCCCTCCTCCCTCTCTCCTCTCAAACACACTCAATCCAATTCGGTGAACACTCACCGATTTTTGTTGCCTCTCTCCTCCTCACCGATTTCCCCCAAACCGAGGGTATAGTCACCGCATCGGTGACTCAAGTCACCGCACATATCACCGAGGCTTATACCCTCCACCCTAAAAGCAGTGATTGTACAAAATTATTTAATAGGAGTGATTTATGATTAAATGTTATATTTTCTTGTTGACAGGTGTAGGTAGATCTTTACATTAAAAAAAAAAAAACTTTTTTTAAAGTGAACTTTTTTTTAAATGAATTTAACTTGTCACTCTTTGCCAATTTTATTAAACTTTTTAAAGTTACCCGTAGTGATTCGACGAGAATTTTGTACAATTTTTTTTTTACAAAGCAATGGCAGGTAGTCGGGCAACAAGTTGCGCCGCCACCCCCTTTTGAATAGAAAAACCAATTCTACTAAATACAAAGTTTGAAACCTTTAGCGACGAAGAATTACTATTAACGACTTTTTGAACCCGATTCAAAAGTCGCACAGCGTCAGGAGCGAGACCACCAAAGGTATCAAACGCAAACGGGACAAACACATGTTGATTCTCCAGGCAGGCTTTCTCATGTTTTGCCACTTTGCTCGCCTCTGCCTTGAGCACCGCTTGCCCTACGACAAAGCCCTTGTCCTTGAACCCGACAAGGGGGGAGACTCCAGTTAGATCTACACAAGCGTGTTTCCCCTTCCCATCCAAACACAAGGATGTCCGCCGGGCGTAAAGTGGACCTCCCCTCTAAGGGGTCAGTCAGGAAATTTACTGGAGCCTCCTTTTTGGCAGAGATCCCGACCCGCTTAAGAACATCACATAACACATCTCTCACCCAATCATGCCGATATTTAAACCCTGGTAGCTCTTTACAGTGGATCGCGTGCTCGCCGAAAGAATCCAAACACGCTTTGCGGCATACCGGACATGGCTCGTCAACTGGGAACAAAGGAATCATCAGTCGGTATCTAAGGATAGCACGGTATACCACAGCCGACATGTGTTGCCCCAAGCCTTCAATAGGTGCGACAGACAGAAAATCCTGAGCATGTGGGGCACGTAGACATTCAAACACAGCTCTTTGCCGAGGGGATAAAACAAACTTCTCTTCAAACCTCTTGACAATTTCGCCATACAAGGCATTCGCCAGAATTTTCTGGGATTTAGGAGGGGCGGTGTCTTTAATGTAGAAACCGCCAATATCAAGCTCGGGAAGAGAACTATGCAAAAGGTCCAACGCACTCCTGTAATCGGAGTCTAAAACATCCCCACCACATTCTCGGAGTATGTGGTCTTGTAAACCCCAAGATTTGGCCCTTGAAGCCACGAAAGCATATGAAGAGGCATCCTCGGCTGTACAAATCCCTAAGCCTCCGAACCGGGTCGGGAGAGAAGCCAACCTCCACTATAGATCTCCAAAAAAGGCACCCCCACAAACAACAATATCCTCTAATGCTCCCCGGAGGCCTTCATAAAAAACAGAGACAGCTCCCCCGACCAAAGAAGGTTGACACGTTCGAAGACCAAACATTAATTTAGCAACACTCATACAAGAACGAAGCAAGAGGAGCTCGTTCTGAGGGTCCCGTAGGCGTTTAAGGCACCTCATCAGCTCGACTGCACAGTTCGCTCTTTTAAAAGTCATACCACTAATAAACTCTGCATCACGACTAACGGCACCCCCCAGGAGTTTCACACCCAGCACCGGCCTCCCAATCCCCCGAGGGAATAAGCCCTCCTGAACCTTTACACCATTGCAGGTTGGCCAGAAAACTTCAGTTTTCTTTATATTAAGTTGAAGCCCTAAGGAAGGACCCTCGGCTCTGATGATATCTAAAGCATTAGCCACTTGGGTGGCATCTCCAATAAGGTTGGCCAGAAAACTTCAGTTTTCTTTATATTAAGTTTGCAGCAATCCCTTATTCGGTGAACAAGTGGGTGTAGAACAAGGGCAAAAAGGAGGGGCCCCAAGGGGTCCCCCTGCTGAACGCCAGTAGTAGACCAAATATACTCATCCCCCACATATAATCTAGCTGGTTGACCATATAAAAAATCGACCCACGTAGAAATAGAAGGACACCTTTTCCTTACCTCGTACAGTAGGGCTGTCCTATCAACTAAATTAAAAGCGTTCGAAAAATCAACAGTAAGCATAGCAAGAGACCCATCTTGGTGGTACTCATTAAGGAACCTGTTCGCGCTATGAAGAACGGCCTCTGCCCCACACGGAATCCCTACCCCAAACTGGAAATCGCCAAGGTATTTGGCCATCTCCTTCCCAACACCTTTCATGGCCACCTTGGAGATCACCCTCCTCCAAATCGACCCAACAGCGATAGGCCTAATCCCATTATCCGGTTTGAGAAGAGGTGTAAGAGGAGCAGAAGCAACAAACTCCGCCAGACTCCTCGGGCACCTCCCCCCCCAAGCACAAATTAACCATAGCTGAAGTAGCCCTAAGCAGGCTATCAGCAATCACACACCCCTCCCCACAAAAAGCATCTAAAAGATGTTGGGCCCTTAAGCCGTCTCTCCCGCACGACGTACCTTTGGGGAAAGATTTAATACACCCGAGCACACAATCGGACTCCACCACAAGAGGAGACTCAGAAGGCAAGGAGGCAGGCATGGAAGGAGGGGGCATACATGGGTGCTTAGCCACTAAAGCCTCCAGAGTATTCTTATTGAGAGGGGCGACCCCCGAGGAGCATAAAACCTTAACCGCTGCAGTGAAACGACCATCAGCAACCTTACGTAAACATTGTTTCACATTGGTCCCCCCACACTCATTATCATCCTCAGTGCCCTTTTTTATTCCATCCGCAACCCCCCTCGCGGGTTGATCAAACAACGATTGGACAAGAGTGGCAAAACCCTCACGATCACCCCACTGAGCCAAAGACCGCTGGATGCTAAGGCATTGGCCCGTCTTCCTATTGCCCGACCTCTTGTCCTGACGAACAACAGGCTTGAACACCCGCAAGGTGCAACGTGGTAATATCAAAAGTCGAACCCATGCCTCAACAGAATCAGGCATAGCAACCACCTTGTCCAAAGCTGCAGTTAAGACTTTGGCAAATGCCATACGACAACTAAGGGGGATACTCTTAACAGTCTTGATGGGGAGAGAGAAAACACGGTCAAGCAGAGCAATATCTACACCCAACTCTTCCGACGAGGTATCAACGTTTTCAACACCGGGTCTAGTGATGTCAACAATAAAACCCTGTTCATCTCTCTCACCTGGCACAAACCGAATAACCTTATCCTCATGGTGGCACGCCCGACTGAAAGCATGAGGGCGCATACACTCACCACATAACCATTGTCCGGACACCCTCAAAACTTCACAAACAGAGGTAAAAAGATTAAGATCGCCAGCAATTGCACATCTCAAAGAATCTTTCCTCTCGTCTGAGCCCAAATGGTGACTCTTGATATGTGCCATTAACCTTGGGAATCCCTTAGCCCCCACCAAGCCATCGGGGCAACAATGAAGTCAGAAAGGACAAGGCCAGAAACCGCTACCATTAGAACCAACCATAACAAAACTAAGTAAGCGGAGTCGACACTTAGATAATGTCGCGTACGCCACCACCAATAAAGAAAACCCAACCCAAAAGGAATCGCAGCTGATGGGTCAAAAGGTCATTGAACCGCTACGCTAAAAACCCCCGAAGAAATCATCTAGGCATTTCGTCGAACAAATATTTTATTTTGAATAAAGTTTTGTTTTCAATAAAATATATATCATAATGTTGAGAAAAAGATAAAATTCAAAGCTTTTCGCTTACATGATGCGGTATGAATCTTGTACATAGGTATTTACGATCTAACTTATCAAAACACTTGCGAAATTCATTTATGATACTATGAAAATACTTTATTTTGAAATAGCTCAATGGTAAAAGTGTGTTAAGATTATATGTTTGTTTCGTTTGCACCATTTCAATTTGATGAAGATTCTAGCCCATTGACCAGGTTGGGCAACCTCATCACAAGTAGGGCTGTAATTTGTAAATGAACTAAAGGTTCGTCAAACAGTTCGTAAACCGTTTGGCGGGAGGTTCGTTCGTTTAACAAATGAACGAACACGAACAAGAAATTTCATTCATTTAGTTAAACAAGCGAACATGAACAGGGGCCGCGTTTGTTCATTTATGTTCGTGAACATTCGGTAACATGTTCGTTTATGTTCGACAATTTATTAGGGTTTTAACTTTTATTTTTCATTTAAGTACTTCAAAATTCCCACTTATAAGTTATTTGCGCTCGTGTTCTTCGTCATTCTCAGTACAAGATAAGGGTGGTTTGTGTTCGTTTATGTTCATGAACATTTTTTTATGTTTGCTTGCCTTCTTTTGTGTTCGTCTATATTCACGAACGTTTGTTTTGTGTTCGTTTAGTCTGGTACCTAAAATTAACGAACAAACACAAACGAACAAGAACATGTTCATTTCCTTAATAAACGAACACAAACAAAATATCTTGTTCGGTTAAGTGTTCATGAACACCTTATTTCCTTAACAAACGAACACGAATATGGTTGTGTTCGCGTTCGTTCGGTTCGTTTGCCGCCCTAATCACAAGGAATCGGGTACCATGGATCAAGAACAAGTTGTTGAACAACTTTAGCACGTGCAAGAAGAACCAAGGTACGTATGGTAAATTACTTTTTGTTAAACAACCTTTTAGAAAGTTTAAAGCAGTATGCTAACTTTCTAAATTTAATAATAGCTTCATGCAAAACAGCAAAAGATTTAGTACATTATACTTCCAATCTTGGCTTTTCCTGTTGTTTGTGGTACTTTATCTAGTTAAGAGTGAAAAAAATAAACAGCAAAAGATTTAGTACATCATCCTTCCAATCTTGGCTTTTTCTGTTGTTTGTGGTGCTTAAAGTATTTAGAATGAATCTTTCATATTCATGTGAGTGTAATCAGTGGCGAAGCTTGAAATTTTTTACGAGGGGGTCGAAAACGTATATACCAAAAAAATTCTATAGAACCGGGGGGTCGAAAACATATATACTCAAAAATTTCTATACGAAAACTACATATATAACACTACTGGCCGAAAAGTTCGGGGGGTCGGGCGCCCCTCCCGGCCCCTTCAAAGCATCGCCTCTGAGTCTAATCTATATATATATTTTTGAGAGTGGTTGTAAATTGTTGTGGGTGGAAGAGAGCAAAAAAGACGAAAAAGTTACTGTTCTTCAGTAAATTTTGGAGGAGTTACTGTTTACCTCTATAATTTTTTAATTTTTTTTTTCAAATGGTTGTGAGTGGAGGATAGAGAAAAGGTAATGATAAAAGTATAAAAAATATTATTTAATTAAAAAGAAAAGAGAAAATGTAGTGTTTTTAGTGTAATTATAGAGATGAAGTAAGAGATTTGATTATGAATGTTTTTATCTAGTTAAGACTAGAGTGAAAACAAATAGGTATTACATATAGGGAAAATCATGCAAAAGGTGAAACTTGGCTGAAATGACTGGGTGGTAGGGGTTTCCTCTGATAGTGTGACCCACAGCCGGATCAAGAATATGCTTACATGTGGCATTTTTCAGAGGAAAAGGCTACGTTGCCGTTTTGTATGGATAAATTATGAGCCCTAGACATTTTAGACGTGGAAACTACGTAGCCGTTACAGCTTACACGTGATGATGATTGGTTTGCTGGAAAGAAAGAAAGGTAAGGTCTGGCTCATAGATGTTTTTGATTAACGTCTACCAGAGATAACGGCTAAGGCTCTTACTTTGTCCCCCACAAAACGGCTACGTAGCCTTTTCCTCCGAAAAATGTCACCTGTAAGCATATCCTTGGTCCATCTGTGGGTCCCACTATTAGAGGGAATCCTTACAACCAACCTTTTTAGCCAGGTGTCATCTTCCACATAATCTTGTTTTACACTCAACCCTTACATATTGGTCGTCATTGGCGGATTTTGAACTAACTTTTCGGTAAAATCAGGGGGAATCAATACATTTAAAAATTTCTGTAAAAATTACACTACGAAGCGAAAAAACAGGAGGGACCGGGGACCACCCTGGCCCATGGAAAGATCCGCCCTTGCTGACAGGTGTTTATTTCATGATTTCCCCTTGTATACATGTCTCTTTCATAGAGGAGCATATTGTTTCTTTGTTCACATCACTTTGCTAAGAATCTACCAAAGAGAGGTAAATGACTTCAACCAACGTGAGGTTCAACACTTCGAAGGTGCATGTCAGCTAGTTAAGTGTCGATAACAACTGGTATTCTAACTCTAGTGGTAGTGGCATTATAGGACTATCTTATCCTATTTTTCTCACTGGTATATTTACTGCCTATGATACAATCATCAACATTGTCTTTACTCTTTAGCATTTCAAATATTCCTTGTTGTTTTATGCTTTACAGTGAGATCTTTAGGACTTTAGCAGTAGTGCCTTTAGCCTTTCTATTGTTAATTTAGTTATTAATAGAAAGTATAATTATTGGTTACATATTATCTCATTCAGTGGCGGATCCAGGAATTTTTTTCACTGGGTTCACTTTTCTAGATGCTCCAATTTCATATGACCGAACATAATACATTTCGGGTCAGTTCGACAGTTCGGATCGGGTAAGGCTCATCACATAATAAAAGTACGATACAATAATAAAAAGAACATCGTCATTAGAAATTTAAAAACACGTAATATAAAATACGGTGGTCTTGACAGATAAAAAAACTACCTAAAGCTGATCCCTACGAGTTTTCATCTTTTGAAAACGTTGCATTATTCTCTACGATCCCTACGAGTTTTCATCTTTTGATTACTCTCTACTAATATGGGTTCCATTAAATTAAAGGGTGATTTACACATATCCCCTTCCTAAGATCATTAATTACATATTTACCCAATCCTTAAAATCAATTACATATTTTTATCGACCAATCCTTAATGAACTTATAACTAATACATAATTAATATTTATCATTTTTATTAATAGCTAACTGATTAAGTATTTGATTTAACACCCAATCTCCCATCTTTAATCGACCTAAAATAAGTTTTGATTTAACACCCAATCTCCCATCTTTTTATCGACCTACAATAACCTTGAAGTTAAACACAAATATTACACTAACAGACGATTACCATACCAATCTACAGATCTAAACTGAGCAACTAATTTGCACTCCCTTGTAAACATTCATCTCATCACTCAAAATTCAAAAAATCAATTTTGATCACACTAGTGTAAATTAGTTCTCTAAGCCATTCGTTGCATACAAGTAATCACTTTCTATTAACTTTTCCAATCGTTCGCTTTCATCAGATTCATTAGTTACACACTTCACAATATCATAAGGATCAAATATTTATATTACAAAAAGGGTAATTGGGTAATTTCACGAGAAAAGGGGGAAATATGTAATTAATTTTAAGATTTGGGTAAATATGTAATAAAGATTATTAGTAAGGAAAAAATCGGAAAAAAAGGCAAGAAAATGGTTTATGCAAGATTCGAACCCGAGGTGTTAGGGTAAAGAGGCGCGCATTTAACCAGTGGAACACCAGAACATTTGTGTTATGGGTTCCTCTAATATTTTACTTATGGGTTCCTTTTCAGTTTGTCTTATACATTTACGCTAAAACTTGAAAATCGAATGGGTTTCTGGGAACCCGATGTTCATACATAAGTCTGCCCCTGATCTCATTAGGCTATAGCTGTGGTCATGACTCTCATGACCATCATACCCTCTATGTCAGCGCCATGTCACCCACCTCTAATCCACCATCCAAAACCACTACCCTAAGGGTGTGGTCATGACCCAAACCACTATCCTCTTATTTATTTTAATTTATATTTTTCTAAAGAAAAAGGAAAGAAAATCTTTAAAAATGGAAAAAAGGACCATGGTTGACATGGTTTAATCCATGTGAACTATGGTGGATCAGGTAATGGGGTGGTGTAGCTTTCCTTTCATGTTCCTACGTGGCGAATCATGTCCCAACCATTACCCCACACCCTTCAGCCAAGGGCGGTTCTTAGAAGCCCACAGGCAGGGCCACGGCCCGGGCAAGTTTTTCGGGCGTAGTGCTAATTTTCCGCATTTCTATCGAAATTTTGTATATATACTATGTTTGGCCCGGGCTTGCCCGAGCTTTTTTTAGTGCCCGTGTCTTTCGGCCCTGGCACGTTCAACGGGCAAGATCCGCCACTACCTTCAGCCTTAGTATATCAATGCTGCAATAGTGCAATTTCATAAGGAAACTCTAAAAACAATAATTGCAACATTAATATACTCATTCATATACTTATAACATCAACAACAAAAGTAAGAAATAGTCGATTTTTAATTAAAAACAAGAGTTAAATGCCATTTTAGTCCCTGTGGTTTGGGTCATTTTGCCAGTTTAGTCCAAATGTTTCATTTTTAACCTGTGGGTCCAAAAAGGTTTCACAGTTGCCATTTTAGTCCACTGGGTTAACTTCATCCGTTTTTTCTGTTAACGAGAAGGCCAATTCGGTCATTTTATATGGCTGAATTGCCCTTTTAGTTAACAGAATTACATACAAAATGACCAAATTGGCATTCTCGTTAACAGAAAAAATGGATGAAGTTAACCCAGTGGACTAAAATGGCAACTGTGAAACCTTTTTGGACCCACAGGTTAAAAATGAAACCTTTGGACTAAACTGGCAAAATGGCCCAAACCACAGGGACTAAAATGGCATTTAACTCTAAAAACAATATACTCATTCAAAACAATAATTCCATTTTTTATAATCTATTTTTAATTAAACCTTAAAAAATGTATAGTCATTCGTCGTTTAATAAAATATGATAAAAACCACACGTATTTGTACAATCTATACTATCTATTAAAGGAGATTAGACGATGACCTCGATTTGCTTACGTGTCAAGCTCTAAGATATGCCACATTGTCCATGATGATGTCATAATTCGGATATTAATTACATTTAATGTATTTATGTTAATATTAATCTGATAAAGGAGGGAGGGAGAATCTTATTTAACCGGGTATTTTGAAATTTGAAAGATATTGGGATATGTATTTAGCATTTAATGCATGTCAGGTACTTGAAAATAATATTTGAATTCTCTGAGCTCATACCCAAACACCCTTTATCCAGCTTCCTTCCTTTTGAAATGTAGAGAGAAGACTAAAGAGCAAAAAAAAGAGTTTAGAGTGTGAACGCGAAAAGAGAGAGACACACGGGAAGAAGATCAAGAAAGATCGACGGCGGTTGGAGTTGCAGATGCGATTCCGGTCAAATTAGGGTTCGGTCAAACCTTGGCACCTTGATTTACTATTGTATGCTTCTTATATCTGTAGATCAACATACTCTAAGGTAAGATCCTTCAACATTTGTGATTAATAAATGCCACATTCATCTGCCGCTTTCATCTACATTGATTTCTCCTTATGCACTGCCTCTGACTGAGATCACATATGCTTCTCTTCATCTTCTTGACCTGAGATCGCCTTAATTTCACTACCACATTCAGTTTTTTCATTCTCATAGAACCCTAGATGGTGATTGGAAGCAAGAAAGCAACATGTAAGTTTTTTTGCCTAGATCTTTAATGTTCTAAATGTAACCTTATTTGATTAAGTTTTTTTTTTTAAATTGCGATTCCTAGGGTTTTTCAGTAATTGAAGATTGTGTGAATTTATGATTTTTTTATTATGTGAGTTTGATGAGGTTGAATTGGAAGAAGAGTTCCAGGGCTAGGCATAAGAGATAGAGATTTGTCTGTGAGTGATTCGGATGATTCTGTTGATTATTTTGATGAAGAAGAAGACAAGAAGAATTTGAGGTCCATGGCTTAAAGAAAGAAATCTGTATATGTCAGTGAGAGTGAGTCAGATTACTCGACTCATGATTCTTTCTAAAGAAGATGCCAAAGAGATCTACTAGACAAAAGAGTATCGGAAGAAGAAACAGTAAGAGACACAGGCTTCTAATGATTGGAATTTTTCTTATTTTGAGTTTTTGATACTTTGTGTGTATTCGTAAGCAGCTGCAGAGGAAAGGGGAAACAAATGTAGGAGTAGCTGCTTCATGCTTTTTGTTACGAATTCTGAGGTAAACTGAAAGCTTCTTAAGAGGTTCGGTTTATTCTTAAGAGGTTCGGTAAGTCCTTCTTCACTTACATGTTCCATTGGTTGTTAGATTGGTCCGTGTGCTGACGATTTTGATCGTTTCTTACAGATTCCTGTCAATGGTTTTGACACCTCTGATGAGCTCCGGTGGAGGAGGTTAGGGTTCCGTTGAATGTAAACCCATCGGAGGCTGGAGGCTGAACTACCGGTGACCACAACCATTATCGCAGGTAAATAAAAAAATATATTGAAAAATCTAAATTCAATATAAGCTGCATACTACTGTTTGTAATTGTATTTGCCAATTGTGTTTGATCATATCAGCTGCACACTACTGTTTTCATTATGTGCATAATTTGGTGTTTGGGTTTAGACATTTTGATCACTTTTTTATATGAAAATTAGGTGTTTGGGGTAGAATATGTTTATACCAGTAAATGTCTATAAGCATGTCGTTGAAATATGGAAGCTTATTGACGAAACTAGGACAAAGGTGTTTGGTCATCTGGATGTGGTGTGTATACCATTGTCATTGATGTATTAATTTAATGGATGGTTATTGGAACTAAGACGATTAGATGTGGCAGTGCCATTGTTAAAGAAGAGGACTTCATTGTTGAATATTTCATTTTTTTTTTGTTTTTGCAATTAGAAATTAACAATGTTGTATTCAGGGGAGTGACTATCAGAGTAATAACTGATTAATGTGCTTTATACAATTGCAGATTTCTCGAAGGTAGTGTGAACTTCGTTTTTGAAAATAGCACAGCTAGAGCATTGTCAAAGCGACTGCAATTAATTAGCTGGTTTCATAACTGCCCAACGTAAAAAAATCTTCTCAACTTCCAATGCATATTCATCCAACCATTACATGATATTCATATCTTGTACGGCCATGGGGACCATCCGGGATAGTGTTTTTGACTTTTTGTGTACACATACATTGAAGCATGTATCAAGCATTATGGCTGGAGAAACTGGGGTAAAAAATGAGAGACTTGCTTGCTATTATTGAGTACACATTTCTCAAAGTTACTACCTCAAATTCTGATTTTATTAAAAACCAAATGCTTCCGTCTTTGTTGAAGGTCTCCTTTAGCAGATCTTATCAGCTTAAGGATATGAAGGATTTGTGTGCTGTTTTGGTGGTGTATGCAAGCGAAGTTGTGTTGATGCGTTCAGGTATATAATGAATATCTTTACTTAAAGGTGAGGGCAAATTGGTCATTTTACATTTTTCGTCAACAGCTCAATTCTAATTGCTTTGGTTCCCATAAACATATAATCATAATATTAGTTTTTTTACTGTAAGAACCCGACAACCCGTTCCTGTTAATAACAATTAGTATCAATAATGAAAAAAAAACAATTAAATAAAAACTGGTCGAAATAATTGGACAAGCCTATGACCTGGACTAACTCAACAAACTGGCCAGCGATCTTATTTTGAATATAAAAACAGCTTCAAGGAGCTGGTCTTGCATGGTACGTGGAAGTTTGAATTAATAAATAATACAAATTTACAAGTTTTTGCATCTGATATTTCCCCTTTAGTGAGAGCCAGTTTTTTAACTCATTTCCGTGTTTGAGTTTGCAGGTAAGATATTGTAACTAATATGTATGTATTCACTACCGTTTACCTCAAGGTTTGTGATAGGTAAAAGGTTTTGGTGCTGATAGGGGGCTTTGACTGTGGCTGTGAATCGGTGACGGTGACTACAGCCGTAGGAGGTTGGAGCATAGGAAAGAGAATGTTAGGTGATGAATTTTGTTTTGGGAGGATGTTTTAGTTTTGATATGAAACTGTAAGTAATCCTTTTGAGGAAATGAAGTTTATATTAGTAGTATTGCTATTGATTGTTGGTGGTGGTGGTTACTAAAACGTTGTGTCTCAGCTCGATTATTCATGGCGTTTATAATACACACACAATCTCGCTTAATCCAAAGACCCTATGAATATAATTTAGCCTTGAAATTATTTTATGGAATATAGAACAATGTGTGCTCTATTGTATTTAGGTTTCGGTTTATTGTTTTAAAACGATTAAACATGTTTGTTATTTAAAAGATGTTCCCTTTTTTGTAATCTATTTTAATTAAACGTTAAGAAATGTATAGTCATTCGTCGTTTAACAAAACGCGGTATGTAAATTTTCTAAAAACCACCCGTGTTTTCACCGGTCTGGTTCAACCCTATCGAACCGCTTTTGAATCGAACCAGCGGTCAGACCGGGAAAACCGGCCGGTTGAACCGGTTCTGTATTAAAAATTTTCAATTTTAACCTATTTATTTTTATAAGATTTACGACGTCAATTTCCAAATCAATTTCGTTAAATAAATGGTTATTTTTTTTGTTTTCAGGAACCTCATAAGTTACTTCAAGCAGCGGACAAGACTATGAAGACACTGGCTATCGAATTTGCAGAGTACCAGGTGAAACTTTTAACTAACTATGGAAAATAACTGTATAATACTTTGTTATTAAATTATTGTTTCTTTTTCTTTGGTCGTCGAAAGTTCTTAATATTTCAAACCCTAACACTGGGTAATATTTTATAGCGTTTGAAAACAGTTGTTGAAACCACTGTTGTAATCAAATTGGGATTGGAGAAAACAGTGGTTGAAACCATTGTTGGGTAATATTTTATTGGGTTTATTCGGTTAAAACAGTGTTTTGTGGAGAGAACAGTGGTTAAAACCACTGTTGGGTTAAAACTGTGGTTTGAAACCACTGTTCGGCTAAAACAGTGTTCTGTGGAGAAAACAATGGTTGAAACCACTGTTGGGTTAAAACTACCAGAGTTTTAACCCAACAGTGGTTTCATCTACTGTTTTCTCCACAAAGAACCTAACAGTGGTTTCAACCACTGTTTTCTCCACAAAGCGAGGAGTTTTAACCCAACAGTGGTTTCATCAACTGTTTTCTCCACAAAGAACCTAACAGTGGTTTCAACCACTATTTTCTCCACAAAGCGATACCTGCCCATGAATCGTTATTAGATGTTGTAAACCAAAAGATTGCTTAGGCAATCCGTACTGCGTATCTCCTTATATTGTAAGTGATTCACCATAAGGAGTCTTGATAACCACTTGCTTCTTATCAAATACAATTTGGGCTTGGTTAGAAGATAACCAATCCATGCCTATCACTATATCGAATCCTGCCAATTTCAACGGAAGCAAAGACATTGGAAAAGAGTGGTTCCTAATGGATATGAAACATCCATCTAAGATTGTCGAAGCAGTCTATACGGTACCATCGGCCAATTCTACTTCATACTTTATGTTTAGCGTTTTAACAAGCAGATTTAACAGTTTACAAAATTTATTGTCTACAAAAGACTTATCTGCACCAGAATCAAACAACACTCTAGCATAAACATCATTGATGAGGAATGTACCTGTTATCACATTGTCGTTCTGTACCGCCTCCTGAGCATTCATCTGAAAGACCCGATCATTGGTCTTCTTAGCCTCTTCAGGCTTCTTTGGGTTTTTAGGGCAGTTAGTCTTTATGTGCCCCTTCTCGTTGCAACCATAACAGGTTGCATCTTTCATTTTCTTGCAATCCAAAGTCTTATGCTTTTTGGCCTTGCAGATCCCACAAACTTTAGGCTGTGAATGCGATTGCGACTGTGATTTCGATTTGAACCTGCACTTCCCAAAATGGTGCTTCAGGCAGGTTTTGCATTTGGGCTTCTCACATGTATGTTAGGTATCCTTTTTAAACCCAGAACTCTTCCTATGATCTGAGTTCCCCTTTCTTTTCTTGTCGGAGCGATGAAAACTCTCATCCTCCCCTTTCTGTTTTCCTTCCTCGGAAGCTTTGACAGACTTATTTCTGACTGCATCGAGTGTGAGAGATAGAGACAGATCTACCACTGACCTCTATGTGGTAGGTCTGGATGCTTTCACATTTCCCTTGATTTCTGGAGCTAGACCTCCAATAAAACGTGCTATGCGCTTTGGTTCCGGTGTGACCAAATAAGGAACCAATCGGGACATGGTATTGAAGCTTGTAACATATGCCTGACAGTCCAAATTCTTCATGACCAGAGTCAAGAAGTCAGTCTTGATTTTCTCTACCTCATGCTGAGGATAGAAGTTTTCCTTGATCAGTGAAACAAATTGATCCCAAGTCAAATTATACAATGGGATCTTCCCCGTGGCTTGAATTAATGATCTCTACCATGCTAATGCTTCTTCCTTGAATGATTGCGAAACAAATTTCACAATATCCTGTTTCGCACAACCACTGATATCAAATACAGTATCCATTTCATCGAGCCATATCATACAGTCAATGGCTCCTTTTTTCTCCTGTAAAGCCCCTTGGCTTGCAAGAGACGAAGTATTTGTAGGAGCAAGTCTTGACACGTGGCTCCTGATTAAACACAGTTTGTTTGGATGGGAGACTCCCCTGATTCGACGAGTGACGAGCATCGTCCTTCTTTGATTCATGCGTTTTAGAAGGGGGCTTACTATGAGCCACATATTGAGTCTTAGTGCGAGTACCACTTGATTCCTTGAATTGTCTGTCAAGGGCTCTAGTAACAGCATTGTCTATCAATGCTTGTAGGTCTGCACCAGCTACGTTTATTCTGGTGGTATCATTTCTCTCCCTTGGGTGACTGTTAACCTCTTCTGATTTAGACATGCTGAAGCTTGATTGCTATAAAACAAATTGACAATAGTTTGTTCAGAGGTTTATTATGGAATCATCATTTTTCGATGATTCATTAACCATGGTAGACATAGACCATATTGGTTAATTTGCTAATCATAATTATTTAAAATTTTCATTATTATTAATCCCAGTTATATATATATTATCAAGGATATCTAAGTGGCACAAAAGGCCTAGTCACGAGGACAGTTTTAAAGCCATGACCTCATAGGATCGAGGCATTAAGGTTCGAACATAGTTCATCACCTTTCCTGACAGGGAGTCATAGACTACAACTGCCATTTGTCTTTTAGGACAATAAGTATGGCCCGTAGGCACCTCATCACTAATGGATGTTTAAATTATCAGGTAAGAATAAGGAATTGGAAAATATCCAATATAAGGATGACTAGTCTGATTTTATCGAATCACATTTGCCAGGAGTGCTAACATGTTTTCAGATGTTAACAAGAATCTGAACCTTAAATAGGCTTTACCATCATGGCCATGTCTAGAATAACATATAGGCTAGGTTATACCTTTAAGATTTTCTTTTAATATTAATGGCAGATCAAATAAAATTGAATTAATATTTTGATTTGTTTCATATAGTATATGCATATAATGACAAATAAAAGTTTTAAAATAAAACATTCCGTAAATTGAAAGAAGTACATAGCTGTCCTAAACGGGACTTCAAATAAATAACTTGTCCACACAGGGACTAAAATAAGAAATGCAAGTCGACGCAGGGACCAAGTACATAAATAAAATGTCCACGTAGGGACTTAATTGAAAAAGAAATTACAAAACAATAAAACAAGGATTTTTTTTAATAATCCCTCTTCTTCTTCCCCTTTATAAGGCTTGCCAAACCCTTTAGTAGGCCGCGGCGGCTCCTACGCTCCTCATCTACCTTTTGCTCCACCTCATGCAACCGCTGAAGGATTTCCTGCTGCTGCAGTGGTTGGATTTGTGGCGGCTGCGGCGGCTGTTGCTGTTGTGGTTGAGGTGGTGGTGGGTATTGATACCCATATGCTGGGTACCCAGTTGGGTACGTAGCTGGAAAGGGTCCAGGGTAGAGAGCATTGTAGTTTGCTGCCTCTAAATACGGGTCAACGGCAAGGGCATTGTTGTAGCTGTAACCAGAATAAGCTGGCTGCTCAAAAGGGTTATACCCAGCTGCACCTGGGTAAGAAGGGATTGGGTTTTCATAACCCATTGGTGCTGGTGCGACTGGTGCAGAGTCGACTTCAGAAACTGGGTTTGAAGGCCCACCCATTTGCGGGTCTTCATACAACGGGGGGTAGTTGCTGTTGCTGGAGTGTTGGAGGTGCTGAAATGGAAAGCCCCACGCACGGACATCCGTGCACCTCTTCTTCGCCTCGGTGGTTTTGGAGGCAGTTGCTGCTCTAGCGGTGGCGGTGGCGTGACCGCCTGAAAATGTGGGTCCTCAGAAGGGACCTGCTGGTGCGGTGGTGAGTTGCGGTGAGGGGGAGTATACTCCCACTTGTATGTGGCCCATCTTTCAGCAAAAATATCAGGGCCCCTGTAAGGCGAACCATGAAAGGATGATCCGCTAGAAATCTCAATGGGATGCGTCGGCGTCCCAGATGGTGGCATCTCTGGATCTGGATCGCCGTCCATCTCCATGTCCTGCATCTCAGGATAATGATCAGCTGGTCCCAAAGGGTTTTGACCCTCTGGTTCTTCTATCTGGTTCATCGGGTTGAACCGGCTCTGGAAATAAGGGGCCGGGTTCTGGAAGGAGTGGTGAGAACCCGATCGCTGCAACGGAATAAAAGAATGATGTGAATCATGGGGCTCCTCATCTTGATGTGGCCCGAACGAATGGTGGTAGGACGGTGAGGAACTGAGTGAGACCGAGCGTCTCTCGGGCTCCAAATAGGTTCTCCAGTCTTCGTGAGGACTAGAGCTGAGTGTAGCTGATGGTGTACGTCGGTGAGATGGTCCGACTTCATGGTCTTTTCTGGTCAAAATTGGGGCTTTTCCTCTTCCTCCTCGGCCTCTAACTCGCGGCGGCATTTTTGCTTTTAATCCTGTCAAAACAAACAAAAGAAACAAACAAAAAGAAAACAATTAAGATTAGGATTAGTCCTAAGTCATTTGCCTAGACTCGGAAGTCAAGGAATGTGCAAACTGTGTCATTGAGATTAAACACAAAATGCTAGTGTTTAATTCACTCAATGTTGGCTCTGATACCAACCTGTCACACCCCGATATTTCCACGTACTACCGGTGGGCCCGGTGGGGAGTATCGTGACGTAGTTGATATCATCATAGTCAAATAATCAAAATTTAATGCACAGCGGAACTCTAAAAGTAATAATACAAACCGGATTGAAAGTATAATAAAATATTACACAATGGTTGTAAGTGGATCCACAGGCGGATCTAAAACAGAAAGTAAATATTGTTCAACAGACTTAAAGTATTAAAAGCTTACAAGGCTCTTTAATTAATACTCAGGAGGTTCCAGCCCATTACGCGTAGTACCTGCACTTAATCTTTTTGAAAAATACGTGAGTTTACACTTGTAAATACAATTAACTGACTCTTTTTGAAAAGTGTTTATAAAATTGGTTTGGTTGCACAAGGCATAAAATCTCTTATAACTTGGGACAATTATAATACTAATCTTGTATACAGATTTATATGTTTGTCGTCCGTTCAGGGCCCGGTTAGAAGAGTCGGGACAAGATTAATAGACACACCACTAGTATAGGCCCACAAGAAGTTTCCTCACGAGTAAGATACCGTTTTACATATGCAACTGTCAGGTGTATGCCTACACCCCGTGCTTAGGTCGTGGCCATTTCTAATGAATGAGCCGAGGATATCCAGGACACGGTCATTAACCCCCCAAAGGCTTTGTATCAAACAAAACAGATTAAAACGGGTTATCTCAATGATTTAACCACTAATCGATTAAATATTCAATACCCGACCAAGCGGTAATAATTTACCGTATCCCAAGCCCGTATAAGGGAAAATAAGTTAAAAGTATTTACCTGAGTTAAAATATAAATTCTACTCAGCCGTATATTCTAATCAGCAAGTGCAAGTAGCTTTTACTGGGCTCCTAATCTGGAACGAAGGTTTTAATAACCTATTAGATTCCTGACGGGTCTCATTTAAGTTTTAGCTTAGACCGGTTAGTTTTAATGAAAGGTTTACGGTACAAAACGCAAGATTAAGCGAAGACCGGATTAGAATGTGATTTAAACCCAACAAGTATGAAGACTTGTATAAAATGGGTAAACTAATTACATTCTGGATTTTGAAGTAAAAATGATAAGGTTTGACCCGTTTCGGCTAATTTATGCAAACTAGTTACATAAACCGTACCGAACGCGTATATGCATAAGGGGTAACCGAATGAGTCATGTACAAGTTCCATAAGTTATTATGCTTAAATTATGTTGTGATATCAGTAGGATATCTTCCATTATGCCCAAAATGAATTTAAAACCAATTTAAGCCCCGTAAGGGTATTTTGGTCATTTTAAAGTTTATAAAAGAGGTTAAATAACAATCTAAGGTTCTGGTCTAAATTATACAGTAAAAATATTAATTTTATCAAGTTATATCAGTAAGATATCATACATATGTGAGGTTTATCTTTTATGGCCAAACTATGCACCGTAGGGGCATTTTGGTCATTTCATATATGCTTTTAAGGTCAAATTTGGAAATCTGAGTTCAAGACTTATACTTACTATTAAAGTATAAAAATTTATTTTTAAAATGAGTAGGTAACAAGTCTTAGGCGTTAAATATGGTTTTAAACCATACTATGCGCCTAATTAGCGTAACAGTCGGTAATTGACGGTATTCAAGATGTTTATAAGATTCTGAAGTTTTGATCAGTCTCTAAAGCTTAAAATATTTTATTTAACATATGATATCAGTAGGAAAAGGTTTGGTATTTAAATCATATGTTAAACTCATTTTATTAACAAAAAGGGCATTACCGTCATTTATCGAATTTATGTTAGAACTCTATGTTATGGTCAGTATAAAATTTGACAAATATTTCAAAAAATCCCTAAATATTATATCATAATAGTGGGTAGCAAGTTTGGTGCCAAAAATTGGGTTTAAATATGATTTATGCTGAAAATGCCATTTAATTAACAAAAAACTTTTGTTTTACGATATCTTGCATAACTTTTATTCTAGACCAGAAACTGATGTCAAATTTTTATGACATACTTATAAATCAGTAATAAAGATTTTTGTCCTCTCACATTTTCAAAAATCTCGTTTTTATAACATAAGGGCAAAATGGTCAACTTTTAAGTATTTAACGGAAACATGTAAATGATTCAGATTTCTAAGGGACTATGTAGTATAACCTCAGAGGGTTATACTAACATATAATATGGTCACAAAGGAACCCTAAGGCATGACTAAACTAAGTTAATTCGGGTCAGAACTGAAAGTCAAAGCAAAAGTCTACTTTTGCGACTTTCGGTTGCGAACCGAGCCTAATACTCAGAGTTGTCGGGTTGAACATGCCTAAACATGTTCTTATATTATTTACCAAGTTATTTAAGTGTTAAAATGCAATTTATAGCTTCTACATTATCAGTTGTGATTTAATTTTGCAAAAACTAACTCGTTTGACTTTTCTGTTAAGTAGTTTGACCCGACAATTGACTGAGATAACATGATAATTAGAACGTGCCCTTTTAAGGGTTTATCACCTACATAATTACCATCAAATAGCCACTTTCAATTTGAATAATGGCTGGACCGTTAGTGATTAATCACAAAGTCAAAGCGTAATTACGATATCTTTGACTTTCGGTCATTAAACTAAAAAAACCTTAACTACAGAAGCTAAGAACACTTACAAGAGTCCTTAGCATGAAAATTTAGACTAAGAGAGCTTCCTTCCAAGTCAAGATGCTCCAGAGAAGGTGTTTGAAAGCTTAGCAATGAGAGTATAAGAAATTTGAACTTGTGCAAATGAAAGAACAACTCCCAGCCCCTATTTATACTACAAGAGGCCTTAACCAGATCAATCCAGGTGTTTTGTGATGTTCTCTGATCATTACAGGTGTCCACAATGGTTTTTAAAACCAGCAAATAGTCCCTAGTATGGCTGTATTGTAGAAGAAAGGTGCAGAACCTGCACCTGTGCATGTTTTCTGTCCAGTTCACGCCGTCGCGTCGTGCGACGGCAGAGGGATATAGGTGTGGCGCGACGCCACCACTAAGGTGACCAGCAAAACAAGTTTCAAACTTGACAGTTTCACCCCCTAGACCTTTTAAAACGTAATAACTTTCATTTCAAGCACTTTTAACCCATAAAGTTTATATTTGAATGATCTTTAGGATATAACCAAACATCGTTAGGTCCGGTTTCGTTAAACGATAACCGAAAACACTAGTTTTGCCTCGTTGACGCTTTTAACCCTTTAATTACGAAAGTTAACGTATTTATCTCAAACGATGTCGAAACCTTGTGAAATTTTCGTCACTTATTCTTGGGAGTATAATTAATCGTTACAAAGTCTCGGGTTCGTTAAAAGGTCACTCAGAGGTAGTAATTTAACATGTTGACACATTTAACCCTCGCGTCTTGTAAACTTTCACTTTCTTTCACAAACGGCTTCATACGTTTCACAATTCATTCGTTTAAGAATATAAACATCGTGTAGGGTTGTTAAAAGGAAAAAATTTTAATTGTTGACACTTTGGATCCTTTCACATACATAATTTCTTCGTTTGTCAACTTTAGTCCCTCGTAATTAATTCATTACACGTTTAAAGTCCATGACACGTGTCTTTATAATATTGGACATGATTTTACGAGGTGTTACACCAAACCAATATATTATAATCCAAAACATTTATTAGTTATTCGGTTAACACCAATCCTAACACAAGCACTTGAATCAGCCGTATACACAAAATCTTGCACATTTCAACAGAAAATTCCCTTTAGCAATGTGAAGACGACCACTATCTTCAAGTTGATGTGCCTGAAGCCTTCGTGCCAACTGAGAATCCTCATCTTCACCACCTATTTCATCAAATTCATCACCCTCTTCCCGCCTCAACGCAACCCTCGTATTCTCCAGAAATTCTTCACAAAGTCTCTTCCGCTTCTCTGCCACAGTCTCCTTTTCCTCCAATTCAAAATTTCGCTTAATTTTGTGCCGCTTTAGAGTTAGCAGCTTATTATTGTTCAACTTTTTAAGATTCATCATCATGAACGAAATCTTATCATTCATGAATCTCAAACCGGGTTTTGTTAATCAGTTGGAAATATCAATAGATTTAAACAACTATCACTATTATTCAAAGTTCTAAAAAGTATATAGATCTATTGATGATTTTAAAATTTGTATTTTAAAACGGCACACAACCACTTTTGGAGGACTAAACCAATTTTGAAACAAAATTTTATTTATTTAAAAAATTGGTTCAGGTCATCATCTTCCCAAATAAAAACCCTAAATCAATCCAATCCAAAAATCGCTTAAACGGTTAGAGAATTATCTTTGATATGTTAGGGCTTTTGATCGGAATGCTAAGATAAGTAGGATGATATGTTAATTATCTCACGTGCTCGGTTTACACCGGAAAGCTTGCAGCGACGGCGGCTTTAACAACAGAGGGTTCACCGGAGGTGGTGGTTGGATGGTAAAGATGGTGGTTGTGAAGACGGTGGTGGCGGCGGCATATGGTGGTGTTGGTGAAGACGATGGTGGCGGTGGTGGTGGCGGCAACATATGGTGGTGGTGAAGACCGTGGTGGTGGTAGGTGAAAAGAGATAGAGAGGTAGGTGAAGGGAGAGAGACGGTGGTGGTTGTTTGTTATACACACATGTATATATAATTTTTTTGAAATATTTTTTTAAAGAATAAATTGCAAGTTTTGTCCTTTAAATAAGTAAAAAGACTAAATTACCCATGTGTAATAAAATTTAACAGAAAAATTTAATTGGGTTAGGCTCAAAGGACGTAACTTGCAACAAAATTCCCTATAAAGGGCAAAACTGTCAAAATTCATTGAAAAGAACACCGCCGAAAAGTGGTATATAGATAAAGGACAAAACTTGTAAGTTTGTCTAAATTTAATAAGGTAATAATATTAATATATCAGTTAAAAGGGGTTAAAACTATTAGTATCTATCTATGAATAAAGATAGTATGACATATAATGAGTATTTTTGGTAAATTCTAAACTTTAAAGGTAATCACAATGGACTTTTTAAAAAAAAAGCATATACATGAATATATCTTTCTGTAAAAATTTACAACCATATTTGTTAGGATTTAGACCAACTTGTATTTGTAGGGTCTTTGCATGCGTTTTTATGTAAAATGCTTAAGAATGTAGTTTGTGTGTGAGAGAGAGGGGTGATGGTCATCCATCCTCATGCACGCGATTAGCATTACACATTGATGTTGCATTTTTTGAGATAGTTTTGGTTGTGAGATGGAAGGGAGAAAAGAGGCCATCCTCAAATCATGTATGTGATTAGTATTAGTGTTTTACACATCTATGTTTTTACACCTACAAGATAATATTGTGGAGTGATTGGTAATGGCTTGGGAAAGAATCCATGTCACACAATCCCAGCCACAATTTTGATCCACGAATACAATATTATGTGATACCAAAACAGTCAATAAACTAAAAGCAAAATAAGCCCCAAAATGGCCAAACTAAACGCAAAAGCATAAGGTGTTTGTAATAAGTATAGAGAAATATCTAAAACAACTTTCAGTTATAACTAGTATCTATCTCATCATGTAATGACTGACTCTAGGGTTAAGCAACTAATGATATAAGATGGTGTTTGTAACAAGTATCTAAAACAACTTTCAGTTATAACAAGTATCTATCTCATGTAATGACTCTAGGGTTAAGCATATAGTGTGCTTCAAGATAATACATGTCGTCGACGATGAGAAGACAGAAAGAGCTAGCTGAGTAGACGGGATGTCTGGCTGGAATGTACTCTGCCATATATGCCATACCTACTGCTGCTATGGCTGTGCCATAGCAACAAAGCAGTAAAAACCTGATAGATGTGCTAGCAGTGGGGTTCTCATTAGCCTTCTCGTACGTGTACGACAACCATAGCCAGGCAAAAAAAGAAAGCGCCACTAGCATGTTAGAAATCATCATAATACCCCCATGCACCTCTAGGTCGACATGGCTCCGCAAGTACCCAATGGTCAATAGTGTAGTGGCCCATCCAACAAACAAATACGAGCTCCTCTCCTTAAAAATAGCTCGGTACCTAGGCTCCCCACTAGGCAGACTAACACTAAAATACGCAATTAGCTTTTAGAAATTTTTAAGTTAGGATTAATTTCATTTATACCCTTACAAACTTGAAAATTTCCATATATAACCAACCAAAACTAAAAATAACATATATGCGCTTACAAAGTAGTTAAAATATCAAATATACCCAATTTATTAAAAACAATCTAATAAAATCTTACCCCTATTTTTATAACTTCAAGTTTTCATCATATATGCTAATATTTTAAATTCATATTTTTATATAATACATTTGGTATAAATTAATTAGCCAGCTCGATCGAAGTTTTTATGACCCGAGTTCGAGCTCGAGCCCAGCTCGCTCTGTGGCTCGACTCAGTGAACTCGTATGTATCGATGTACTCGTGGGATCCGACCGGTTGGGGGGGTGACACCTTGGCTACTCTCTTCTCGAGATATATATATATAAGAAATGTGCGTTAATTTTTTTGGATTTTATATTTTTTTGTAAAAAAAACTAATAAAAAGTTAAAAAGAAAATTAACAAGGCCGGCTCGGAGTTTTTACGAGCCAAGTCCGAGCGTCGAGCCCAGCTTGGCTCGCTCGATTACAGCCCTATTCGACTCTTGCTTTAAACTTGCTCTGGGTTGTTTTTTTACTCACCCGTTTGGCAGCCTTGTACCTCTTGTCACTTTGCCACCGATTTAGCATCAAAACAAACCCGAAACAGCCCCGAAACTACCCGAACATGCCGTCCCCGTATGGCATCTTTTATGAAGGCCACCATCTCCATTATTCGGTATAATATGACCACCGTTTGCAAAACCGAAACACCTCTCATGCAACTGCCATACATCCCGATTCTCCATCGCTACTTCATTCGATGAAGTTCTTCACCTACCTGCTTGCCTTTAGTTTAATTCTCCTGCCTGCTTTTCATTTTTTTTTTCACAACTCCAAGAAAGAGATTTGAGATGCATGCTTGCTTACTTATCCAGCCTTCCGCGATCATGCAGATCGTCTTCTACCTTGTCTCCGCCAGGCACACTCGGAACCGCTTTTATTTCAGCATAACACTTACATTTATTAGATTTTTTTTAAAGGTCATATATGAGATTTCAGAGTTATGAAAAAATAAGGGTAAAACTGTCATTTATTAGTTTGTTTTTTATTGAATTGGGAATATATGATATTTCAATTACTCTGTATAAGTATATATGATATTTATAATTTCGCATGGGTGGGTGGGTGTTTTTGTATGTATATATATATGATACCTTGCAAGTTTGTAGAGTATATACGAATTGGCCCTTTAATTAAAAAAACTAGTTTATTATGTACCTGGGCATTTGAATTACCACTTGGTCAACAGGACTAGGAGGCCTGGAATAGAAAAGAATTGTTAGTTTGTAACATATATTATACATTAAACAAAGCATTAACTTACCCGGGAAATTGTAGGACGATTTGATTTTCTTGGGTAGCGAGAATAAAAACTTGAGCTTATGGTGGTTGGATTCCCTCTAGCGCTACAACCCAAGGACGAGGAGGTGCAGCCATGTTCCTGTAGTCAAAATCAACTAGAAACATTAAAAAACGTAAGCAGTCACTAGGCCAGATATGATGTATGCAGTCAGTTTAAGCTCAAGATTCAAGAAAGTACCGAAAGAAGACCACCTGCGTGCTGCTAAAGTATATTACGGTATCTCAAGGGAGCATACAGCTTAGGGCTGAGGTATGAAAAATAGGTTGAAATGGAGTTGTGTGTGTACACTGATAGTGATTATGCATGCAACATAGAGGATCAGAGGTGTACTTCTGGCTTGTGAAAAGCTTTGTGCGAATGCTAAACCGGATTGCAACTATCTTGATCGTAACTGTTTGTCTCCTTATTCAGGTGCTAGTGATTGGGCATCATCATACATATAATCTAGTGTCGTTCTCTGTTGTTATGTTGATGTTTTCATTGGCGACGGGTGCGTATCCCATGCGAGTCTACTTAAAAGTACCAGAAGATCCGTTAGATACTGTTTCATTAGATTCGCGACACTCTTTTTTTGTGATTTCGGGGTTATGTCCTACATTTTAGCTGTAATAGCCAACTTCTTCCCTGCAGAGACAGTCAAACTGAGCAGGAATTTGACTTTTGCCGGAGGTTTTATCATACTGTTTGCTTGTACGTTGGTAAACAGATTTAAGGCGTGTGTAGCAGCTATCATTGGGAAAAGAGCAGCTGGTGCTACAACTGCTCCTGTCAACACCACCTAATGTGCAGTAGCTCCAAGGTTCATTCTATACAAACCCTTTTAGATCTTTGAATGCATTAAGAAACTGGAACTGCATAAAGATATGTATAGGAGTTGTGATTTTTAGCTAGATTCAAATCTAGCTACAATGTTTCCTTTTGTTGTGGTCTTTTTGTGTCTCAGTCCTTTAATTTTCAGTATTGGTTTCTAAAAACTTTGTTAAACCAGTCTCCATGTTAAACGTCTCGCAAATCTCTTTAGTGGTCTTTCCGTCTATCATGCATACACATAGTCAAGTCACTGATGTGTTTACCAAAAGCTTTCCAATTCAAAAGTTGGAGAAATTTTGCAAAAGTATGAACATGAAGATAACAAGTGTTGAGAGGGAGTATTGAATGTACAACACTTGATATTGATTGAAGATTGGGATGATGCCTAAAGATCAGGAGATGGATAAATATAAAGTTTGAGTTATAAACTTAAATGAAGGTTGGTAAAAAGAAAAAATAAACATGTTAGAACAAACGTGCTTACCTACAAATACGATTATATTTTAAATTGTTATGAACTTTTAGTTGTATATATATATATTTTTCTACATAAACTCAACGGTTTTAAATTAACCCGAAAAATGCATATACAATAGTGGGGATTCAATTGGCACCATTAACAAAATAAACGAAAATTGGTTCCTCTAACTCATTTTAACCTTTATGTAATTTATGAGGATTTTTTACAACAATAAGGCCTCATATTCTTTATTTGGTTTTCAACAACTATCAAAACTTATATATGTAAAACCATATACACACAAGTATAACTCAATTTTTGGTTACCTCATTGCAAAGCCGAACATATCTGAAAATGAGATGGTGCCGACAGTTTTGTCGCGGTTACTAGATGGCAACGAAGGGTTTCGAGGCGGAAGATGATCGGCTTTTATAGACAAGAAGCACGAAGACATGCATGTAATGTCGTTTTCACTGAATCAGGTGAAAGAGAGGACTTGTTTAAAAGAGTCAAGGTTTGGTCAAAAGAGATCACATACCATTCACATGATTCCTTCACTTTATAGCTTATTCCATTTTATTATTATTTGTTTGTCTTTTTCTTTCTAATATAACAATTATATTATTTTAACTTACAAAAATTTATCAACAGTTTATAATTTATAGTTATTAAAATATTTTAGCATCCAAAACACCATCTCACTATACAAGATTACAAGCTATTCTAATAAGAAAATATTTATCTAGATTCTTAAATACACATACTAAATAATGAGTAACTATTAAAACAAAATTTATAAGTGTTCCAATGAGGACGGACAATGGAGTGGTAAAGGTGTACTCCTCCCAGTCAAGTGGCGGGAGTTCGAGTCTTGGGATGAGGGATTCATTGTTAAAAAACGGCATTAGATTAGTGTTAAATGGCACCACATGAGGGTTATAGTTCCGTTGTAGACTAAAAGAAGTACCTTTGATATAGTTTATGAGCTATGTTATTTAAGTAGCTTTAAACACTTCACTAAATAATTACATTAGTCGATCAAGAACGTAGTTATTACTTTAATCACTACCCTAACTTTGGTTTGAAACTTTACATGAATGGTCGTTGTCTTGAAAAATCAGTTGAGTTCTATGTGATGTACCGTAGTTGAGTTTTATGTGATACTGAATTTCTGGAAAAGTAGGTACCGAATTATCAGTATGGTATCGGTTTGGTACGGTACATGTACTCATTTCAAAGTGTTCATCTTTATAGGGAATTGGTACTGAACCGGTACCGGTATCGAGAAAATACAAATAATGAATTTTTGGAATAGTGAGTACCAAATACCATACCGAATCTATCGATACAACACCGGTTCCATATGGTATCGGTACGGTCATCCCTATAAAAAAATTACATGGTGCTTGTATACTTGTACAATTCAGGAAAGATCGACGACTGAATTTTGTTATACTTGTTTCACGTTTGATTTCTGGATACTTGAGACATGTAAAAATCATTGTCAAGATGTGATTATTTCTCGATACTTAGGACAGGTATTTACTTCGAAATTTGGTGTGGCCACCATAAATTATTATAGGGTGGAGATACAATAGGAAGTTTATTTGGCTAGGAAGGCTAGGAAGTGATCTTGACCATCCATTTAGTTAATCAAGGGCTAAGATTAAATCAGGGAAATTGAAAGGAAGAAAAGAGCCGCGTGAGTTTGTTTAGGGGCATTCTAGTCAATCCAAGCCAATAGTTTCTCTCTCCTCCAATTCCCCCCATTTTTTAAACGTTAATAACTCTTTCATACGACATTATTTTTTTTATAAAAATTGCACCAAAAAACGAGCGTTTTTTTATCTTTAAAACGAGTATACTATTGCTATATTTAAAAAAAAATTAAAACTCAGTTGCGTAAAACGCAATAGAAAAAACCCCAGTTACGTAAAACGCAATGAAAAAAAAAACCTAAAAAATGACATTTTTCTAAAACGCAATGCACCAAAAACACAAATAAATGACTTATTTGTAAAACGCAATGGCCAGAAAACACAAAGAAATGTCTTATTTCTAAAACGCAATAGCCTAAAAACTCAAAAGAAAATGTACTTTCTAAAACGCAATGGACTAAAAACACATAAAAATGTGTTTTTACCTAAAACGCAATGCACAAAAAACACAAAGAAATGTCTTATTTGTAAAAAGCAATGGCCAGAAAACATTTAAAATGTCTGTTTTCTAAAACGCAATGAACTGAAAACACATAAAAAAGTGTTTTACCAAAAACGCAATGCACAAAAAACACAAAGAAATGTCTTATTTGTAAAACGCAATGGTCATAAAACACTTAAAAATGACTCATTCTAAAACGCAATTGCCTAAAAAACAAAAGAAAGTGTTCTCTGTAAAACGCAATTGACTGAAAACACCTAAAAAGGTGTTTTACCTAAAACACAATGCAACAAAAACACTTCAAGAATGTGTTTTTTCTAAAACGCAATGGCCAGAAAACACCAAAGAAAGTGTTCTTTCTAAAACGCATTGAACCATGACAATAGTTCTGTCTGTGCTGTGAACTGTCTGGACCAATGCAGTTTCGAGAGGCAATTTACAGAAAATTAATTTTTCTGATGCATTTTTACTACAACAATTTAATCGAAAAAAAAAATTAATCAACCCCAGCCTAGGGCTCTGCCCCTTGGACCCCGCTATTTTCAAAAGATGTGGACTAAACATGAAAAAAAGTGAAACCACAGGGACCATCCGGACAATTAACTCTATTATAAAGCATTTGATTTCGATCGTTATTAAACTTCACGGTCTTACTACTAGTACTTTTAAAAGAACATATTAAAATATAGAATAAGGGTATATCGGGGATGAAAAAAAGTGAAAGAAGAAGAAGACAAAGATGTACCTACTCCAAGTGCAGGTGTCAGACAACACTTAATTTCTCCCCCTTGGCCTTTCGCAACGTGCCTGACATGACCCATGCAAAAACATGACATTCAATTTTATAACCTTTAAATAACCTTTAAAATTGTGCTTTATATTTATTTTATTTTTTCCAAGCAATATTATTCAATGTAATTCTCTCCCAAATAGCCAAATAGTGACTAAAAAGTTTGAAAAAGAATAACTATGAAAAACAATAAAATAAGAAACACGTCTCGATCAAATAAATAGTTCCAAAAATTGATCATTTATTGAATATTTATAGATTAGATTTAAAATTTATTTTAATGTTATATCACTTTAGTCTAGAATTAGAACTATAGAAGTTTTATTATTATGTTAACCATAATGTTATTTATCAATATTACTGTTATTATTTATCAACTTTAACATTTGGTTTTGTTATTATAACTAATAAAAATGAAAATTCTTCTCTGTAATTCAGTTTATTAGATTCACCTCGGATTCGACTTTGTTTTTCAAAATCTAATTTGAATTGTGTTATCGAAATCTAATTCAATTTCAGTTCATGTTTGAAGTCGATGACAAAGTTTTCAAATTCAAATAATCTGAAAAACGACTCGATAAACAACCCTAATCGGACGAAGGATGGAGAACTTGATTTGTGGGGGTGATTTTGAGTGGCAGCGTGATTGTTGGGTCTTGTGTTTGTAGGAATCCGTTCGTGCAAAATTAAATAAAACTTTTATTAACTTGAATTACAAATACTTAACATAATTACAACTGAAAGAATATGATTACAACTGAAATAAAACAACAAGAACAGACAAAATTCCGAACAGAAAAACTGTTCTTGGCTGAGGATCGTGTTAGACACGGGTCCCTTAAAACAAATTTCGTGTCTCCCAGGAGAACACGTTTGTTTCCAGGATACAACAGCCGCAAGCAGTTGCACTGCCGGTCTTGACTTCAACCCGAAGGTGTACCTCACTGCTTGAAGATGAAGTAGAATTCAGTAGAGAAGATTGTAAGAGTTGGTAAATTCGGTGTGATTGATTCTGCAGCTGGAACCTCTATTTATACTGTAGATGAAGGTCGAAACTGAAAAACGAATTTAATGGGAGAATTAAACTGCATTAAACGTCTTCAATGCACTTTAATTCGTCATTAAATTCTCAGTCAAACGCATTAACTACGTCAGTTTTGAATGCTGAATCGTAACTGCACAGCATTAACTGCTGCTGTAAGCTTCTGCGCGCGCGCGCGCAAGACACACTGGTGCGCGCGCAGGTCTGCACCCTCATGCGCGGTGCGTCCATTTGGCTCACTGCCATGTGCGCGTGCGCCTCAGTCCCATGCGCACCTATGCGCGTGCGCCACGTCACTTGTAAGCCTCTACGAGCACGCCACACAGTCGCGTCGTTTTGGCTCACTTTGGTGCGCCGCGCACGTCACCTCAGTGCCCATGCTCCATGCGCCAGTGCGTGCCTTCACGCCATGCGCCTGCATGCCCCGTCACCAACCACCAGGTCCTTGCAGCCCTTGCTTCACCACGCGCATGCGGTCAAAAATACAAAGGCGGCTCGCGGTGATGCGAGCGTGCGAAGTGCAATGTGCGCCATCAAAGCGCTACATTGCGCCTCATCGCCCACGCCACGCGCGCAAGTTAGAGTTAGGGTGCACTGTACCCTTCGCGAGTACACTAGTGAGTGCTTCCATGATGAAACAATAAGGATGGAGAGTTCCCACTTAAATACCCCTTTAAGTTTCATCTCTCATCCGATGTGGGAGAAGGTGTCACTTTCCCACTTATTTCAGCATTCAAGTTTCAAACACCAAACTTTGAGCATCGATATCTCATTCATCTTAGCTCCGTTTTGGACGTGGTTTAGTTCGTTGCGAAGCTCTTCCGACATAGAACACAAACCCACAAATAAATATATAAAACCCGCTCGTTTTATTATATTTATTTCTAGTCCAAAATAGGAAAAAATCATTTTGCTATATTTGTGAAAAATGCTATTTTCACAATTTTCCAACAGTGTTTTCCTTAATGACGAAGCGTGAACATCAATAGCCGAACGAAAACACAAAATACGAACTCACAATTGTGTTGAAATAACTAAAATATGCATGATATGCTAAGCATGTGATGACAAGTTGTGATATTTATTCCATGATGACCAATTAAGAATTAAAATTGTACTCAATAATGAAAAAGATTCCACAATTGTGATAAATGGAGCTAAATAATCACATTCTAACTGCATGTATGTTTTCTATTAAGAATGATTATATTGTAAGAAGTCTACCTTCATTTTGATAAAAAGGAATTTAGAATTTATATATCATTGTTTTAATGGGTGCTTTATGCTTGGGCCCAAGCTTTTTGAATCATACTCTGGGCTCTCAAACTGGGCTAAAATTAACTTAAACTCTTACACAATTTAGCCCATCAGTATATGCTCCATATTTTATTATATACACACTAAAACTAAATACAAAATGTCTCACATACACTAAAACTAAATACAAAATGTCTCACATACACTAAAACAAAATACAAAATGTCTTTTAACATTGGAGGCATTACGAATTTACGATATGCATCACTAAAAGATAAACATTAAATTTGACATACGTGTTTTAACTCGAACAATCTATAATCCTACTTCTAAACCATACAATTGTCCACCACGGGACAGAACTCCCAACCACTTGAGGATGAACACTTTTAGAGCAAACCTCGAATCCTTATACCACTAGACCACAATTCAAATACAAGTCGCACAGTGTAATCAAAGTTGATATAATCTTACGCCATCATATAAAAATTTATGCAATTTGGAGATCATTTTGTCACAACAACGTAACCGCTGCCACCAGGCAACCGCTACTGGCGTCATCACTTCGCCACAACAACGCAACCGCTGCCACCACCTAACACAATTCGTCAAATCTTTAGCAACAACCGATTAATAGGGAAGAAACAACCTTTTTAGTCAATTTAAAAGCCATGTACATATATGTCTACTAGCCGGAAGAAGCTTACTTTTTAGTTTTTAGTACAATTTTGCATGTGAATTTATGATTTATTTATTGATAATTAATATACAAAGTAAGCTATACATTACAACATGTAAAACTATAAAACTTGTAAAAAATTGAATTGTGTATTCACCTCACAAAACTTATTGATAATAGTAATAAATAATATAATAAGAATAATATATATGATCATCCATAAAGTTTTGTTTTTTCTGGTTGAATCAAAGAAAGGTGGTCAATAAAATTAAAAGATTATATGCCCCACAAGAAAACAATGAGCAATTGTCCTACAATACGCGACTATCACATTCAATCCAACATGATGGTAACATTACAAAAATTGAAAATATATGGTATTTGTCATTTTATACTAAACTTGACACAACAAAATAATACATTATTACAATAGCTCTAGTAATTGTCTGCAAGCTTGCAAGCTGATTTCATATGTTCTCATGTCTGCAATTGAAGATGTGGTCTGAAGTTCTTTAAGCTGAAAATATAAGACTGTTTGTTTTTATAAATTGATAATTTCTGCACAGAATCACAATACTATCAAATGAGTAACATAACATGTTCAGCTATTCACGGAATCACAATACTATCAAATGAGTAACAATACAAGCTCGTGTTATTTAACAAACATTCTAAAGCACACTTTGACCAAAACATTTAACAACTTTATACTCAAAACCTCAGTATCACAAATTTACATACCTGCTACTCAGACTTCTCTTGCCGTCACAACTCTCGTCGCCGGCGCCGGTTTATCAGGTCATGCCGTCGCATACCACCATCATTATCAGCATCTCGTCTCCGTTAATCTCCGACCAGAACCATTGCTGCCACCTCCCTGCCGAAAGCCACAACTCGTGGTGCCGCCCTGACAAGTGGTCGGCCGGTCACCACGACTCCGCCACTCCTGAACCCCCGTCACAGCGTCGTCGATGCCGCTCTCCGACGGCCGGAGCTCGCCTCCGTCGTCCTTATCCACCACAATCTTCATAAAAGAAACGGCTCCAGCCGTCGTTTCCTTATCGTCGAGCCACTGCCACAGTGCCGCCGCCACCAAGAGTGGTGTCGGCCGTCCATTTAACCAGAGAAAGATGAGATTGAGGGTGCTTGTGGGTGTGCAGAGAGTTTAACAAGGATGTGGGTTGGGTGTATGTAATGGAGGGGAGTTAGGGGTGTGCGGTAGCCGGAGATCCGACCGGAAACCGGCCGGACTTTTACTCCGGTCATCGGAGTTTAGAGAGAGGAAACAGAGAAGTTTTTGTGGTGTGCGGTGTTTGGATTAGGGTTTTATATATTTTTTAATAGAAAAGAGAGGAAGAAAGGGTTTTGTGAAGATGTTTGAAGCAAAGGTTCCATAGCTTTTTTTTAAAGATAAAAGAAGCCATTTTTAGATCTGTTTAAAAAAAAAACAGTCTTCATGGTCTTATGTCTGCCCGCCTGCAGACATAGGCTCTTTGCAGACGTTTTAAGCAAAAACAAACAACACCTAAGTCTGAACCAGATGCAAATTTTCATCATTTCAATTTTGTTACAATACATCTTAAATGTCTTTGCATCCTAACACATATAAATATTAATATAAGTACTTTATAAATGACAACCACAACCCATTTTTTTCTTAAAAAACAAGTTTTTGTCCAATTCCTTATGAATGTGAATTGCACCAAAAATGGTTTTGAGTTTTGTAAGAAATGTCAAATTATGTTCTATCCTTGTAATTTTCTACAGATTTAGAAAGAATTGTGATTTAATTATTTGTACCATGCTCATGTCACTTTCTAAGGTCACATGTGTCTTTGTAACAATGTAATTAAATTATATGTATACACAGAAAAATATATTTGAGATGGACATGTATATAAGCATATGTCATTTTCACTTGAATAAAAGATAACTCCTATGATGGAACTCTTGATCCTACATTCCTACACCAAGATAACTTATTTAATTTAAATTCTTTGATTTCCCATAAAAGATTTTTACATAAACAATTACTTGAACAAGTAAATCGAAAATCAAACCTACTTCACTACAAGTTCAATATTGATCAATAATATGAACTCTGAAAACTAGCACGACTTAGTTAGTTGATTAAAAAATAAAATAAAAAAAACTACAAAGAAGTCTGAAAACTAGCACGACTTAATTAGTTAATTAAAAAAAAACTACAAAAAGTTGTTGACTACGTTGCGCCAATCTACCTTCACATAAACACTGTAAATTTAATTTTAATATATGATTTTTTGAAATAAACGTCAAATCGCGAGGTAGACGTCTACAATGTTTGAAAAAAATACAAATTTTAAGCTATATGTCTACAATGCTTGAAAAAAATACAAAGTTTAAGCTATATTATGAATGAATTTCAAACTTTGAATCAATGTATAATAACGTATTGATAGATACCATATGTTCTTTGTCCAATGTTAATTAAGGATAATTATTAAATTAATGTATTTTATCTTATATACAATGACATTCACACTAAAAAAAATATGTTTAAAAAATAGACATATGATTTTTAACGCATTCTCATCATAATTCATAAGTATATAGTAAATGTTAAATATTTTTTAACCATATGTACATAGTGAATACTTTAACTGCTCGTATAACACAAAAACTTTGAAGGTAAATATGATATTATAAAGTAAAAAAAAGAGAGTTTTTCCCAAACTAGTGTTGTTGAAAAAAATATTTATCAAAATGGTGTTGCTAGAAAACTATTTACCAAAGTGGTATTTTCTTGAACATTTACTTGTTTCTCACTTTTATCTCATTGGATGACTCCCAATTTATTAAATAATTATTAATTAGTGATTTATTCATGTTAGTGGTTCTCTAACTTATATTTTTATGGAATCTTAAATTTAATCTATTCTTTTATAAAAAAAACTATCGGAAAAAAATACTTAATATAAAAGTTGCATTCAATGTGTGAATTTAATAATTTAAGTAATACCATATGTAATCTATATTTAATAAATTACAATTTAATCAGATATACATATAGTCAATTTATATTTCTTTTACTTAATTTTTTACATAAATAACAAAATAAGTATTTTTTAATGGATAGACCAAACAACCTATGATGTTTATGTATATATGCCAACTCAAATAATTCTATATAAATCATTAAAATTAAAAAAAAAACCTACATTTAGCAAAATAAGAAAAAAACAATTAGCATTTGAAGTATGTAATAGTGAATGCTCATCAAGCTGCTGCAATTAATATTTCATATAAAGTATTTTCGTTATGACTTATATTTGCCTACTCTATTTCCAAATAATTGAACTTCGGATTACCGAATATTTAATTATGTGAAACCCGATATCTAGTATACTAAATCCGTAGTACCCGAATGACATTTTGATCGTTTAGTATGTTCAATTTCAGTTAGTTTTAACTAATGCAATTAGTCTATATTTTGTTATTAATGTAAGAAAAAGAAATATAAAATAGACTTTATGTATATTTGATTAAAATTTTATTTTTTTTAATATAAATTTCATAGGGTATTACTTAAATTAATAGAATTACAAATAACATTCTGATTTTTAGAATAAGCATTTTTTTTCACGGTAAATTATACAAAAAAAAGCTTATTTTAAATTAATAAAAATACAGGTTTAAGAAACCACTACCATAATTAAATAATCACTAAATAATTATTTAATAAATTTTAATTAATTGAGAGTCATCCAATAAGATAAGGAGTGAAAAACAATTAAATATTCAAGAAAACACCATTTTGATAAACAGTTTTCTAGCAACACTAATTTGGTAAATACTTTATCCACCAACACTAATTTGGAAAAAAACTTTGTTTAATCTAAATCAATATATATTCATTATAGTAAACATTATACGATGTTTTTCTTTTTTTTTTGAACGGCTAATTTCTTTAATCTCCTGTCGTCTGTGGGACTTGAACTCAAAACCTTCGCCTTCCCAACCTTAGTGTTTTAAAGGGTTTGATTTTACCAATAGACCACCACTCTCTTGGTATATACGATGTTTTGTGATTGATGCAACATAGAATTGATTCCATGTTACTAATTTGAACTTACCGACAAAAAGACTAAATTAAACTAATATCCACGTGTACTTACGGGGCAGCCTGATACCGTGAATCCTTTTCACAATATTAATCTCGGGCAGCCCCATTCGGGCAGACACCTCTCAAAATCCACTGGCACACGCCTAAAAAGTTGTAATCTCTCCAACACAGTAGAGAGAGAGAGAGAAATTGAAACACTTCTAGTGAGAGAAACCAACATCACAAATAATAACACATTTTGGTGTGTGAATGTGATGAGGGATGAAGGTGTGATGCTGTTTATGGTTTGTGTAATCATTGTTGTTGTTCATCCCTTGAAGCTAGTTTCTGCTAATTTGGAAGGTGAGATTATGTGTATATATATATAGTATGTGTATTTGTGTGTTATGGGTTGCTCAAACTATCTACACACCAAGTGTGTATAGATAGCCACCCCAAAAATGTGTTTTTTGTCTTATATGCATACCCTGCAGTGTCGAAAGTTGTGGGCAAAGCGCGACGTTTTGGTCCGGTCAACCAGACAAAGACTGACGGGTGTCTGACGGGTCTGTTGACCGGACTAAAACGCCGAGCTTTGGCCGCGTTTTGGTCATGTCAACCATACCGGGTGTCAGTCTTTTGTCTGGTTGACAGGCCGCGTTTTGGTCCGGTCAACAGACTCGTCAGACACCCGTCAGTCTTTGTCTGGTTGACCATATCAAAACGTCGCGCTTTGGCCACAGCTCGACACTGCAGGGTGTGCATATAGGACAAAAAACACATTTTTGGTGTGTCAATAGACAAATGGGTGTGCCAATAGGTAGACCCTGATGATATTTTTCATATTAGGGTTTGTTGTTCATTAGGCTGCTAAATTTAGTGTTAGAATTAATCCGTTTTTGATAATTTGGTTGAATTCTTCTGGTATTCATCTTACTGTTGGATTGTCTGGTTACTTATGTGCAACATGTATAGTTTTTTTAGGAGTGTCAATCGTGTCGGCTTGATGGGTTGACGGGTTAGCGGGTTGAAATGTTCAATCCAAACCCGACCCGTATTATTATTCGGGTCAAAGATTTCAACCCTGACCTGTATAAATGTGTGTCAACCCGAACACGACCCATTCAACCCGTATTTTTAAATGAGTCGTACAAGTTGATGATTTATAAGCAAATTGTTGGTTTTAAGTGGGTTATCGATATATGAGTGTGACAAGAAAATAATATAATGTGTCAAAACTAACATTATTACGACTAACCACGTAAAATAGAAACAAAAACAAAAAATAAAAAAAGTTTTTTTTTTTTCTAAATTGTTAAACGGGTTAACGGCTTCTGGTTAACGGGTCAACCAGAAGCCAACCTGTTTTTAATACGGGTCAACCCGAACCCGACCCGTTTTTTAAACGGGTTGTGTTAGTTGACCCAAACCTGTTTTTTTCGTGTCGGGTTGGCGGGTCATGTCAACAATTTCCGCCCGTAGTTTTTTGTCCGTTTAGTTAAACGAGCGAAGGCGAACATGGACTGATGGCTCATTCGCTCATTTACATTTCTTAAGGTTCATTATGTCCGTTCGTTAATGTTCATTTAGAATATTAATGTTTGCAGACTAACAAACTCGTTAAAAAAATTTGTTCGTGTTTGTTTGGTTCGTGTAAACGTAAAAAACTTGTAGTACTTCTTATCTAATCCTCTGTCTGATTATTTATTCCCAACACAATCAGAAAAATCATAATAATAACTAGTTTTCTTTAAAAAGCTGATTATTGCAAATATTGTATTACAGGTGATGCTTTGCATAGCTTGAGAGTGAATTTCGACGATCCAAATAGTGTCCTTCAAAGCTGGGATCCGACCCTCGTAAATCCCTGCACATGGTTTCACGTCACCTGCAACAACGATAACAGCGTTATACGAGTGTAAGTTTCACTAATTTAAACAACAATATATGAATTAATAATCATAGATTATAACTTATTTTTTTACCATAAATGTTTCAGTGATTTGGGCAATGCAGCTCTATCTGGTACATTGGTTCCACAAATCGGGCTGCTAAAGAATCTGCAGTACTTGTAAGTCATTTTAATCAACTAAATAATCTGATTAGGTTATAATTATATGATTATCTAATTATTTGATATTTATGCATACCTGCAGGGAGTTATACAGCAATAACATAAGTGGCCCGATTCCTAACGATCTTGGAAACTTGACGAATTTAGTGAGTTTAGATCTTTATCTCAACGGTTTCTCCGGGCCCATCCCGGTTACATTGGGGAAGCTATCAAAGTTGAGATTCCTGTATGTTTGCTTTTCTAATCCTCTGAATTATAATAACTAATGGTAATTGTTATCGAATATTTATCTGTATCTGTAAAACTATATATGTGATAACAAAAGGTAAGTGTTGTGTTATATTGTAGAATAATTAGTGTCTTTGTTATGTTTATAGGCGGCTTAACAATAATAGTTTGACTGGTCCAATCCCTATGCAGTTGACCAACATCACATCGTTGCAAGTACTGTGAGTATTATTTTTTCTCGTTTATTTATGTGGCCAAACAGGCCGATCAGACGGGTTGGGTAACAGGTGATTGTTTTGGTACGGGTCGAACAAGTTGGGTTGACCCGAAACACTTTTTTCCATTTTTTTAATAATTAATTAGTGTGTCAAATACGATAAAAATATTATTTCAGTGATTATAATAGTTTTTAATACAGGGATCTATCGAATAATAATCTCTCGGGATCAGTTCCGGACAATGGCTCGTTTTCACTGTTTACGCCCATCAGGTTTTCTTATAGATTATGATTTAACATCATTCATATGAGTTAGTGTTCCAAGAATATCGCTGATTATCTGATTACTTGATTTTGTTTTTATTTTTTTACTTTTAGTTTTGCTAACAATCTGGATCTGTGTGGCCCGGTTACTGGCCGCCCGTGCCCTGGATCTCCGCCGTTCTCTCCACCGCCACCATTTGTGCCGCCACCTCCAATCCCTGTACCAGGTGAATTTTCATATACTGAATTTTGATACAAGTTTAAAAGCTGATTATTTAATTTTGAGTATTTAATATCACAAAATCACTTTTAAAACACACATCCAAACGCTCCTTAAAATGTTTCATATTTTTAGGTGGAAACAGCGCAACTGGAGCCTTAGCGGGAGGGGTGGCGGCGGGGGCGGCTCTACTGTTTGCCGCCCCTGCCATTGCGTTTGCATGGTGGCGGCGTCGGAAACCCCAAGAGTTTTTCTTTGATGTACCTGGTTAGTGATTTGGCTCGCGGGTCAGACGGGTTGGGTAACGGGTCATAATTTGGGTTGTAGTAAAGTACACGGATGGTCCCTATGGTTTACCAAAATTTTGGATTTGGTCCTAGCTTTCCAAAAATACACAGATGATCTCTGTGGTTTGCACTTTGTAACGCATTTAGTCCCCAACTTTTTTCTAAAGTACATGGATGGTCCTGTGGTTTCCACTTTGTAACGTACTTAGTCCCTAACTTGGACATGCTAAAACCTTTAGATTTGTTGGCTGGGACTAAATGCGTTACAAACTGCAAACCACAAGGACCATCCGTGTATTTTTGGAAAGGTAGGGACCAAATCCAAAATTTTGGTAAACCATAGGGACCATCTGTGTACTTTACTATTTGGGTTCAAATTGAAACAGGTCATTTTATAGTTACAATAAATAGTTGACACATGTATGTGCAGCTGAAGAAGATCCTGAAGTTCATTTGGGCCAGCTTAAAAGATTTTCTTTACGAGAATTACAAGTTGCAACCGACACTTTTAGCAATAAAAACATATTGGGTAGAGGTGGATTCGGGAAAGTATACAAGGGTCGTTTGGCAGACGGCTCACTTGTTGCGGTTAAACGATTGAAAGAAGAACGTACGCCAGGTGGCGAACTCCAATTCCAAACTGAAGTCGAGATGATTAGTATGGCGGTGCACCGTAATCTACTACGGTTACGAGGATTTTGTATGACACCAACTGAACGGTTGCTCGTTTATCCCTACATGGCTAATGGCAGTGTAGCTTCATGTTTGAGAGAACGACCGCCAAACGAACTGCCTTTAGATTGGTCAACCCGTAAGCGAATTGCTTTAGGATCGGCCCGCGGGCTTTCTTATTTGCATGATCATTGTGACCCGAAAATCATTCATCGTGACGTTAAAGCGGCAAACATTTTATTGGATGAGGAGTTTGAGGCGGTTGTTGGGGATTTTGGGTTGGCTAAGTTAATGGATTATAAAGATACACATGTTACAACTGCGGTACGTGGTACGATCGGTCATATTGCTCCGGAGTATCTCTCAACGGGAAAATCTTCTGAAAAGACGGATGTTTTCGGGTATGGAATCATGCTTTTGGAGTTGATTACGGGTCAACGGGCTTTTGACCTTGCTCGACTTGCTAATGATGATGATGTCATGTTACTTGATTGGGTAAGCATTTTAACTTTTGGTTAAGTATTTTACTGTTTCTCGTACCCATTGTTAATAATTGTTACAGGTGGCAAAGCGGGTGGGTTGTGTAATGGGTCAAAATGAGCCGGGGTGAATTGAAACGTCTTTTTGCCTTACATTTGTTTGTGGTTTTTTTTTTTTTTTTTTTGAGTATTCTCGGTTGACTTGAAACGTCTTTTTGCCTTGCATTTGTTTGTGTTTTTTTTTTTTTTTGAGTATTTTCGTCCATGAGGTTTGGCCAGTTTTGCAGTTTTCGTCCAAATGTTTGTTTTTCCGCATCTGGATCGAAAAGGTTTAAAATCTTGCCTTTTTCATCCGGCTCATTAACTCCGCCGATTTTTCTCCGTTAAGTCGGGTATTTTCGACTTTTTTTTGACTTAAAGGGCAATTCGGTCTTTTTCCTTTATGTACAAGCATTTAAAATACCCCTCACCGAATCCGTTAGACAGAATTGCCCTTTAAGTTAACAAAAAAGACGGAAATACCCCTGACTTAACGGAGAAAAATGGATGGAGTTAACGAGCCGGATGAAAATGACAAGATTTCAAACCTTTTGGATCCAGATGTCGCAAAACTGACCAAATCTCAGGGACGGAAATGGCATTTTACCCTTTTTTTTTCCAAAATAATTAGTATGTCAAATACGATAATGAAAATTATGTTCTTTCCAATAACAATCTAATTTTTTGAATTACTAGTTTCGACAAAACCGTTTAGATCTAAAACTAGCCAAACCAAACGACTTAATTCGTTTAGGACGATGACAACAGTTTTAACATTCTTGTTGCATCTAATCATATGTATTGTAATGGTCCAGGTTAAAGGGCTTTTAAAAGAACGAAAACTAGAAATGCTTGTGGACCCGGATCTAGAATGTAATTACATCGATTCGGAAGTGGAACAGTTGATCCAGGTGGCATTGTTGTGCACGCAAGGGTCGCCAATGGATCGGCCCAAAATGTGTGATGTGGTGAGAATGTTGGAAGGTGACGGGCTGGATGAACGATGGGATGAGTGGCAAAAGGTGGAAGTTAACCGCCAAGAAATCGATCTTGCACCACACCCAAATTCGGATTGGATTCTTGATTCTACTGAGAATCTGCATGCTGTTGAGTTATCGGGACCGAGGTAAAAAGGTTCAAAGTTTATTTGTTATGATTTGTTATTAAACTAGTTTTATGGTGCTTGAATTTGTAAATATTTGAGTTTGTATTAATGGGCTATGATAACGTTAATGATGAGTTATACGTCGGGTTTGGGTTCGGTCAAACCTGGTCAACATTGGGTTTTAGCTGATAAGGGGAAAAAGGATCGGTTTGGTTTGAAACCGGTTCAGTTTGGTTTTAACGCGTTTCAACAGAGTTTTCAAACCCATTTCAACCCTATAGGTCGGTTTGGGTCCAAACCGGCTTTAACAAAACTGGTTTTCAAAATGGTTTGGTTCGGGTTAAAAACTGATCTCGGTCACCAACCCGTTTTTTTGTGCACCTCTAATGACGGGTGTAATTTTGACGATCAAGGTTTAGCGACAAATAGGATCGAGAAGATTTTTAGGTGCTATTTGTTAATTGGGCTTGGGCCTGGGCCTGGGCCTGGGGCATCATTCAAATGGGCCATATTTGGTTAAAGTTTTAAATTACTTTGACTAAAGTCAAACCCAAAACCTAGTTTATTTAAATAACATAAAATTGGAAGAGGTAAATATAAAAATCAGAAAAATTACCAGTAAGGATTTGAACACATATCACTTTACGGAGGAAACATCATACCACTAGATCACTAAGTCATAGGTTTTGTTATATAACTAAACCTGGTTAGATGATTCTGAAGTTATAATTTTTGACAGTTCAATAGAAACCTGTCGCATTGATGGTCGTGTGCTTGGGCTAGAGTCGACACACATCAATGCAAGCTCTACACAAAACTTTACCACTTCCGCCATATGATCGCTAGGCGGTTGAATTCGTTGGTCAAGAATAACATTGTTTGCTAACTCTTTCACATTCGATGTAGACATCAACGAAATCAAATCCCCGGGATGTTTTCCCATCATCACCTCAAGTGTCACAATCCCGAAGCTGTAAACATCACACTTCTCATTCACTACCAACGAATACGCGAGTTCTACAAACAAACACAACCTTATCATGAGAATTAAAAACAAAAACAAAAACACACCAATGTTGAGTGTTTACATTTGCATTTTCATTTGCATTTAGGGACTGGTAATGTTATAAATTTATGAAGTTTAAATTACACCTGGCAAAACAGGCGGGGCGGGGTGGGTGGCGGGTCAAAATGGGTTCGGGTCAAAACGGGTCAATTTAAAAAAAGGTTGACTCAGAAGCCATATTAACTGATTAGTACCTGGAGCGCTGTAGCCATAGGTGCCTGCGAATGAAGTCCAATTCGATGAACCAGGCTTCAAAAACTTAGCCGTGCCAAAATCCGACACGCGAGCAGAGTACTCCGAGTCCAACAAAACGTTACTACTCGATAAGTCGCGATGAACTATAGGTTCTAAACAATCATGATGCAAATAAGATAAAGCATCTGCAACCCCTTTAATAACATTAGCTCTCTTGCACCAATCAAATTCTTTCATCTTTTCGGCATCGTTAAGCAAATTTCTTAAACTTCCGCCATCTATAAACTCGTAGACCAAAAACGTGTGTCGTGGATGTGCACAAAAGCCATAAAGTCTCACGATGTTATGATGTCGGGTTCCTGTCAATGCACGGACCTCATTTTCAAAACTTTTAAAATCCACCCACTCGTCGGGTTCTTGAGTGTTGAACTTTTTAATGGCAATGGGTTCGCCCGTTGGTAATTCGGCCCGATAAACAGTCCCACAACCCCCCATCCCTATGACATGCTTGGAGTCGAAATCATCGACCGCATCAATGATAGTTTCATACATCATTTTCCCATCATAGCTCCAAACGGCGAAAGGAGGGTGGTTTACGGGCTTTGGTGGCTCGGTTTCTTTCTTTTTTGTTCTTCGAAGGAAGATCAAGATCCCGACAATCATAATCAAGATCATGACTAAGCATATGGTCGGAACTAGGATCAAAATCATGAGGCCATGATTGTTTTTTGTCTTCTCGTTTACATGTGTTCGCGGGCAATCTTTCAAACCCGTTATGTTACCACACAACCCTTTGTTGTTCTCAACCGCTTCGAAGGGTGCCTGTTGAAAGACTCGAATATCGGGAACACGACCCTCAAGCTGATTATACGATATATCGATCATGGTCAAACTAAAAAGGTCATTAAAAGTTGTAGGGATCGAACCCGTGAAGTTGTTGTGTGAAATGTTCAAAGTTTCCAACATTTTTAAACCTCCAAATTGTCGCGGAAGCCCGCCAGACAACCCGTTGTAGGATAAATCAAGAACTTGAAGCTCAGCCAAGCTCGTTAGCTCAACCGGAAAACCCTCGAATAAATAGTTTCCGGAAAAATTCAAGATCAATAACCTCGAGCAGTTTCCGATTTCTCTTGGAATCGCACCGGTGAGTGCGTTTTCCCCCAAGTTCAAACGTTCCAAATTAGAAAGTCTCCCCAATGCAGGGGGGATGTTGCCCGATAAGCGATTACCATCTAAGAAAAGCCCGATTAGTGAAGTTAATCTTCCTAAACTTGTCGGGATTTCACCGGTTAAGTGATTCGACGAGAGATGGACTTCTTGCAACCGAGAGCTTCCAAGATTGTCGGGTATAACCCCCAAAAGATTATTATTCGACATTTTAAGGCTCATTAACTTGCTACATAACGACCAATCGGTTGATACCTCGCCGTACAAATTGTTATAACTTAGATCAATATATTCTAAGTCTCTATAAACACCAAAAGCATCCGTTACATTTCCTGTAATCTGGTTTCCCTCGAACCTGAGCCGTATCAATTTGCTACAATTTTTTATGGTACTTGGGACCGGGCCCGAAAAAGAGTTGTTATTCACCGAGAAGAAAAGCAACGATCCACTAAAGCATACACGGGTCGGTAAATGACCCGAGAGCCTATTGCTACCCAGTGAAAGTGTTTCCAGTTTCATTGTTAAGTTGTTTAGTTCATCAGGAAACGGGCCCGTTAGATTGTTGACCGATAATGCCAAATCAAGAAGCGTTTTCAGCTTCCCTAACGCGATAGGAATGGAGCCCGAAAGTTGGTTTTGGTGTAGATACAATGACACGAGCCTGGTATAGTTTCCTAACGGGCCCGGGATTGAGCCCGTTAGAAAGTTGTCATAAAGGCGAAGATCGATGAGTGTTCTCGGGTTTCCGATGTTCGGAAGAATGGGCCCGGTTAATTGGTTCTTTTGCAAGTAAAGATATTCAATCTTGGTGAAGTTTTCAAAAGAACTTGGAATGGGCCCGGATAGTTTATTCTCTTGAAGATCAAGGAAATACAAATGGGCTAAGTGGCCCAATGAAATTGGGATTTGACCATCAAGATCATTAGACCCCAGATCAAGATTCTCGAGTGACCTTAGCTCACCTAGTTCTAACGGTATTCGGCCCGTGAGCTGATTACTTGAAAAGTTTAGATCTTCTAACTTTCTCAAGTATCGTATCTCCGATCGAATTGGGCCCGTTAACCGATTGTTTCCAAGATTCAAACTTTCGAGACTCGATAAGGTCGAAAAATTGAATAGATCAAGATTACCTTGCAAATGAAAGTTCTCAAGACTGATACTTGTTATAGTGATGTTATTCTTGTTGCAGCCAATCCCGACCCAGCTTTTGCATGGGTCGGGCCCGGCCCATGACAAAAGAAGCTTACGACTTTCATCATCGAGGCTTGATCTCCAATTTAGTAGCGTCTGGGCCACCGTATCGTTATCGATTTCGGGCTGCTGATCAGCAAGAAGTAAAATAAAATTTGAAAAGAGGAGAATTATTTTTGATAGTTTCATTTTGTGGGCTAAAGATTTTTGGTACACTTGAATGAAGATAAGACATAATATAATGTAAGGTTACAATCTTAAAAGGGACGGGGGCGGCTTTTTTAAACTAATCGAGGTTTATTTTTATTTTTTTGTTAATAGTAAATATAGATTAAGACTTAAAGAGTTGTTAATTCTTTTAAGCCGTAGCTTTCAGTAGACTTTAGGACGTGTATAAATACTAGGTTATAACCCCGTGTATTACACGGGTTGAATAAATGAATTTTATATACCAAATAATAAAACATTATCTTTTTAAAAGCCTCCTTTATTGCACGGGTTGAAGAAATGTAATTTTATATATTAAATAATAAAATAAGTTATATCTATAAGAACCATATGTATTGTACGGGTTGAATAAATATAATATTATATACCAAATAATAAAAAAATATATCTTTAAAACCATTGTATTACACGGGTTGAATAAATGCAATATTGTTTACCAAGGTAGAGGATCCTGTAAAAAGTGCTCAAAGTGTGAGAAGTGTGAGAAGTGTATTATAACACTATATATAATGCTATATAACACCATATAAACACCGTATAACAATATGTAACACCATATAATACCATATAACACTATGTAACACTATATATCATTATATAACAAATATAACACTATAGGTTGTCTGATAGCATGTCTATGATAGATGTATAGTGTTATATTTGTTATATAATGTTATATAGTGTTACATAGTGTTATATGGTATTATATGGTGTTACATATTGTTATACGGTGTTTATATGGTGTTATATAGTATTATATATAGTGTTATAATACACTTCTCACACTTCTCACACTTTAGGCCCTTTTTACACTATCCTTACCCTGTTTACCAAATAATAAAAAAAGTTATATTTTTAAAAACCCCCGTGTATTACATGGATTGAATAAATATAATTTTATATAACAAATAATAAAAAAATATATTTAAAAAAACTAACGGATTTTTTTTTATATTTAAAGTAGGATAAGATTGAATATTATTAATCTAAACTAATGGATTTTTTTATATTTAAAGTATGATAAGATTGAATATTAATCTTTAATTATTTAGTTAATATAAGATTGGGTGAATGGACTCCAGAATTTGAATAATCGTAAATTTCAAGTTTGGGTGATGGAAGAATTGGGTGAATGGACTCCAGAATTTGTGGAACCGGAAATAGAAACGAAAACTGTTTCTTCAGATTCAGAAGAAGAAGCCATGTCGGAAGATCATTCGTCGGAAGAAGATCACCGGGTTGACGATGGTGGTAACGGTAACGCTGACGTTACCGGAAAGACGAAGCCTTTTTTTGGAAACTGTGCAGCCATTTATTAGTAATTATGATAGTCAATCATTGCCCATGAATAACCAACCTAATATTCCGGAAGATTTTGATGGGGCATTTACTCCAGGGGTGGACTTTTGTTTCGATGAGGTGGCAGAGGTTCTAGAAGAGAATTCAGTTTCAAAGGTTTGCAAACGTAAGAAATTCAAAAAATATGAAGTGGGCCGGCCCAGTGGGGCTTACACTAGCAGTCAAGAAAGTCAAAAAATTACTAAGAAGTCTAAAAACAATGATCCTTTTGGGCTAGATAGCATGTTGGGCCTGGCTGATGGGGCTGAGAATACAAATGAAGAAGAGGACCAAGTAACAGATTCGGTTAGTGATGAAGAAGGGTCGCTGGATCTTAACAATATGCCTAGCCAATCGATTTTCTCGGGTAAGGAGAATCAATCACCCAGGTCTAACGGCCAGAAGGAGAACGGAGCAACAGGTCAAGCTGATGAAGTCGCAGCAACTATTATTTTGGGAGAGAAACTGGGAGTAAATTTGCAAGACTCTCACACGCTTATTCAAGAATCGATTACAATTGAAGGATTACAAGGAGGTAAGCCATGAATTGTGTGTCTCTTAACATTCGTGGTGTAGGGGTTTGTGGGAAAGCTGGTTGGGTTAAAAAAATTAAGGATAAGTCCGGTATTTCTTTCATTGGTTTGCAAGAATCGATGTCGAGTAACGTCCATTCGGGCTGGTTGTCTTACTTTTGGGGTGGTTCTGGGTTTGATTTCGAGTATGTGGATGCCGTGGGTAATTCGGGTGGTCTCATTAGTTTATGGGATCCTACAGTTTTCGTTAAGGACACGGTGAATAAAGATGTTAACTTTCTTCATGTGGCGGGTGATGTTTCGGGAGGTAGTATAAGGCTGAATGTTTTAAACGTCTATGCTCCGCAACATAACAATGATAAAAGACTTCTTTGGGCTAAAATTATCCAGCTTATGCAGTCTTATCAGGGGTGGTGGTTGGTTTTCGGGGATTTTAACGCAGTTAGAGACCGGGATGAAAGGAAAAATTCTTTTTTTGACCCGGTGTGTGCTCGTGATTTTAACGATTTTATAGATGAGGCTGGAGTCCGGGAATATAATCTAAAGGGGATGAAATATACATATATGGTTAACAGAAGAGGCGTGTGCAAATTTAGCCGGATTGATAGAATCTTCGTTTGTGACAATATTTTTAATAAATGGCCCAATGCTAAAGTTAGAGCGCTGAACAGAGAATTATCAGACCATTCGCCATTGGTTTTTCTGATTAATGATGTCAACTTTGGCCCGAAACCATTCCGCTTTTTTGACTCCTGGTTAGATCGGCCCGGCTGCATAGAGGTTATTCAATCGGTTTTTAGTGAATGGGTTGATTCGGGACCGGCTGATTCTAATCTCCTTAACAAAATGAAGTGCTTGAGAGGTCGCCTTAAAGAGTGGTTCAATGATGTTTCTATCCAAGAATTAGATACAGAAGCTTTGCTTAGAAGTGAAAAACAAGACTTAGAGATACAAATGGAAAATTCTGATTTGGAGGAGTCGGATGTGTGGATTTGGTCGGAGTGTGTCAAAGCGATTGAAGAGATTGAGCAACATAAGGCGCGAGATATTCGCCAAAAATCTTGGGTCAGATGGGCGTCTCTTGGGGATGAAAACTCTAATTTTTTTCATAAGGTGGTTAATGGCCGCAAAGCTAGAAACTCTATTCCGGGTCTTATGGTTAATGGTGAGTGGATTGAGAAGCCGGCTATAGTGAAACGGGAGGTTCTAAAGTTTTTCAGGAATCATTTCAAGGAAAAGAATAGTCTTAGGCCAGATTTATGTTGTTCGGGTATTAACTGTATCAGTGAGCAGGAGGGTATTTCTTTGGTAGAGTCTTTTTCTAAAAAGGAGATTAAAGAGGCGGTTTTCGATTGCGGTTCTAACAAGGCTCCGGTTCAATTTTCGTTTTATTAAGAGATTTTGGAACACCCTTGAGGATGATTTCTTCCATATATTGGACGAGTTTCACAGAACGGGTATCATTAATTCTGGCTGCGGGTCGTCTTTCATAACTTTAATTCCCAAAGTTAAAACTCCTTTGGGTCTTAAAGATTATAGGCCTATTACTCTGATTGGGATGGTTAGCAAGGTGATTTCTAAAGTCCTCGCTAATCGTCTCAAAAAGGTAATGGGTCAGGTGATTTCGGGTTCTCAATCGGCTTTTCTTTCTGATCGTTTTATTCTTGACGGCCCGCTTATGGTAAATGAAGTGATGAGTTGGCTGAAAAAAAGGAAAAGGAAGGCGTTTATGCTCAAAATAGACTTCGAAAAAGCATACGACAACGTTAATTGGAATTTTTTGCACTCTATTATGGCTCAAATGGGCTTCCCTTCGATTTGGTGTGGATGGATTAAGGGTATTTTTGATTCTTCTAGAGCCGCGGTCCTTGTCAATGGCTCACCAACGTTTGATTTTAATTGTGAAAAAGGGCTCCGTCAAGGTGACCCTTTATCTCCTTTCCTTTTCTTAATTGTTATGGAGTCTCTGTCGTGGCTATTGGAGAAAGCAAAAGAGATTGGCGCCTTCAAGGGTATTAGTGTTGGGGAGAACGAAATGGCAATATCTCATCTTTTCTATGCCGACGACGCTCTTATTTTAGGAGAATGGTCGCGAGATAATATTCAGAGCATTGCCAGAATTCTTCGGATCTTCTATCTTTGTTCGGGTCTTCGAATTAATCTTCATAAGTCAAATCTTATTGGAGTCGGGATAGAAGACTCGGAAGTGGATTCCATGATGGAATTTTTGGGTTGCAAAAGAGGTAATGTCCCTTTCGTTTACTTAGGCATTCAAGTTGGGGCCAAGATGACTCGCGTTAGTAATTGGAGCCCGGTTATCGAAGTCACTAGGAATCGGTTAGCTTCTTGGAAAGCTAAAAATTTATCGATAGGTGGTCGATTGGTTCTAATTAAATCGGTGCTTGAAAGTTTACCAGTTTATTACCTTTCGCTTTATAAAGCGCCTAAAGAAGTGATTGATAACATAGAGAAACTTATGAGACGGTTCCTTTGGGCGGGTTCGAGTGAAGAGCGAAAGATCCCTTGGGTCGCTTGGGATATTGTTACTACGCCAAAAAATAAGGGTGGTCTTGGAGTGTCTAAGATTCAAGAGGTGAATGAGGCGCTTCTTTTGAAATGGACTTGGAGGTTTAAAAGAGAAAAGAACACCCTTTGGAAGAAAATTATTTTGGGATGTCATGGGTCTAGTAGACCATGGGCTCTTCTTCCTTGCAATGCTTCGGCTTGTTGTAGTTGGAAACAAATTGTTAAAGTGGGCGAGAAAAAACTTATAAATGGTGCGACTCTTAATTCTTATTTCGAAGGTATTCTTGGTGATGGTTCCTCTATAAACTTCTGGACGGATACTTGGCTTCGTGAAGAACCGTTGAGAAAAGTGTATCCTCTTTTGTTTAGACTTGAAAAAAACAAATGGGTCAAAGTCTCGAATAGAATTCTTTGGGTCAATAATTCAAAATCTATGGCTGGGGAGTGGAGATCAGCGCCTACCACTAGTATGGAAGTTGCTGAATTATTTGGTCTTCTTGAAGACATTCACGAGCTGGAGTGGAAAGGAGGGCTAGATGTATGGAAATGGAAGGCTGAAAGTGATGGCATCTTCACAGTCTCCTCTGTCAAGAAGCTTTTTTGCAACAGTTCTCTGGTCATTACTGCAGCGCCGATTAATTGGAAATGCTGGGTCCCATTGAAGTGTAAAATCATGGTATGGAGGGCTGCTCTTAATCGTCTTCCCACAACTTCGGAGCTCATAAAACGGGGTGTGCCGCTGCAATAAACCTCCTGTGTTCTATGTCACTCGGCTCTCGAAACAGCTGAGCATTTTTTCACCGGATGCGAGTTTGCTCATGAAGTTTGGAGCCGCGTTGAAGCTTGGTGCCGATTTAGTCCTCTTGTGTTGTTTGATGTGTCAGACCTGATTAAGATAGCGGAGCAACAATCGGATGTGAAGGACACTAGACTAGTGATTAGAGGCATTGTTTACACTACCATGTGGGCTTTGTGGAAGGAGAGGAATGGGCGTATTTTTGAAAAAAAGAAGCGTCGTCCTATAGAAGTTATGGAATTCGTTAAATCGACTTCTTACTTTTGGATCCGAAATAGGACTAGATGGAAAGACGTCGATTGGAATAGTTGGTGTAAATACCCCCTCGATTTGATGTAATTCTTTGTTTGTGGCCCGGGGGTCCTTATTTTAAGGGCCGCTTTGGGTGTTTTTTTAATGAAATTCTCCTTTCAAAAAAAAAAAAAAGATTGAAAAATCATATGATTGAATAGGTGGGAGGTTGTATGATGATAAATCGGTTAACCGTACTGAATGATAAAGATAATAGTGATTGTTGAACAAATTAATTAATCGAATTTAACAGAAACATTTATGATGTTATCTTTTATTATATAGTATAGATATAGATGCTCGCAAGACTATTGATCCATTATTTTGATCATAAATTCTTGATATATCATGTTTTTATTATATTTTCTGTTACATTAGAGTAAATATCTAACTACATGATGTGTGTATATAATATTCATGCTCACAAGACTCTTGATCCATTATTTTGATTATAAAATTTTTGATATATTAAGGTTTTATATTTTTTTGTTACATTCGAATAAATCTATTTATATGGCGTCTATATAATATTCATGCTCACATGGACCATTTTCATTAATTAAAAGTTAAAACGGTGGATTAGGCTTCGGAAGAAAAATAACACATTTTAAAAAGCTTGCAATAATAAGAAATTGTATTAATTTAGATTAAATATTATTATTATTATTAGTATTATTAATAATTTTAATCAATTAAATGAGAGAATGACAAGTGTCCAAAAACAGGTTTCTTTTATTATATAGTATAGATTTAGTAAACCTAGCTATAGTTAAAAAGTATATAAATATTTAGTAGATATAGACTTTAGGACGTGTATATAAATATTTAGTAAAACAGCTATGGTAATTAATTTATTCAAACTAGAATTAAGTACCCCGCGTTGCGGCGGGGGGTAACAACATGTCAAATAGCACCAATTTCACACAACCGTCAGCGATCACCAAAGCTGAAGTTGTAGCGTGTTAAAGCGAAGAAATAGACCGAAACGTAAAATATTTAAAAAAAATAACTAAGTCGATCTATGACTCATGCGTTACGGCGAACCTGTCAAATGAGAAAAAAAACACATAAAAACATTGAACAACACATGCAGGGGCGTAGGTTAGTAGGTGCCCGGGGGTGCACCCGCCCCCTCCAATGTTTCGGTTAGAAGTGTATAATTTCCGATTTTTCGTCTTAAAATTTTAAAATTATATCGGATCGCCCCTCCAATTATTTTGCCTAAATATTTATACAATATATAAATCAAAGTAAAGTTTGTTACCACTTTAAATCTTAAAGGTCGTTGGACTGAGTTGTAATTCTTCGTTCAGATTTCATTTATCTCGTACCATTATATATATATATATATATATATATATATATATATATATATATATATAGGGTCAGGATTTAGAGAAAACAGTGAAAAGTGTGAGAACGGAGAGAACGGTTATGGATCGTCAGATCAAAACAATCTATGGACTAGATGACATGGTGGCGTTTTCGTAAATAACATCACTTTTATTAGTGTGGCGCGCTTCATTAAGGGTAAAAAAGTCTTTTGACTTCTATACACAAAACGCCATCTCATGAATAAAACGCCATTAAAATACCGCCTTAACCATATAGCACACATCATCCTAATCTAAAACGCTATTAGATATAAAACGCCAAACTTAATTATAATAAAATCCCGCCTAAAAAACCCGCCAAAAAACATCCTATATATACAACATCTCAGACCTTCCATTAAAACACACAAAAACCCCAAACGCCATGTTTAATATATACCATTCGTCTTAGAAACTCCAAAAAACCCAAACATCAAATATCCTCTAAAACAAAACGTTTATTAGAAATTCAGTTTGGTTGTCGGCAAGGTTTCGCTCAATTTAATGGACAAATTCCTTAACTAAGGATTTTGTCCATTTCATTGAGTAAAATCTTATTGACTTTACCCTCAAATTCCAAATCATTTATAACGCCAAAACATACAAAAACATTATTGAGGTTTGTTCTCAATAAAGTTTAGCTGTATGGAGTGGACAATATTGTTAGACATCTTTCTTAACTGAGGATTAACAATGTTGTCCATCTCATACAGCAAAACATTATTGATTTTAGCATGATCAAATTTAGAGGTTTAAGGTACTTTTATTTAGTGACGTTCTTTTTCTCGGTAAAACGCCAAAAAGTTAAAAAATCAAACATCGTTCCTTGGAAATTCAAGATTATTAGCTGAAATGTGTAACTCATTAACATTTTCCTGCATGAGATGGACAAATCTTTAAGAAAAAGATGCTGATGTCAGACTGGTGTTTCCAAACGGTGACACAAAAAACTACTTGAAAAACAAAAAAAAAACAAAATGAATCATACGAAAGTCGAACCAGCCAGTTAAGATGATTCAAAAAAGAAGAAAGAGACTGGTGACAGTGAAGATTTCGAAGATCAATTGTTTATATATTCTTTTTTTTTAAAATTTTCCTTATCAGTTGATTGTTATATAATAATAACGCCATATATAATAAAAACGCTAGACAGCCAAATGCTTGTTAAAACACTATCATGCCATAAAACGCCCCAAAAGACTCCCAAACTATAAAAAAATTACTTTGAAAAAGTATAATAATAAACAAAAAAAATAAAAAAAAAATAAAAACCAAACTTGAAAATGTAACTAGAAACAGTAACTACAAAACAGTAAAACTGAAGAGACGGAAAATTTATTATATTAGAATCTAAAACGCCAAACTTGAAAGATGGGACGTGTTACAGACTTCAGAGATAAAGCTTATCAAAAACAGTAACTGAAAACGACGAATACTTTATTATAATAATGCACCGCCTAAACTACGCGCCAAAAGACATCCTATAAAATGATACCTCTCAGAAACTTCCATTTAATTAAACCGAAAAAACAAACGCCAAATACTACTAAATACCACTCACTATAAAACACCAAAAAAATAAAAAAATCAAAGATGGCTAATATGCTTTCTTGGATATTCAATATTGTTCTTCGTGAAGTTTCACTGAATGGATTGTTAGCTGAGGGGAGTAACTCAGTAAGATTTTGCTGCATGAGATGGACAAATCTTTAAGAAAAAGATACTGATGACAGTCATATGTCATTTTGTGTTCTTTGTTCTTGAAGAAGGATTGGATGGGGAGAAGAGATCAATGACACTGAAGAGTGGGATGATTATAAAGATGAAGATCAAGTTGAAGAACAAAGCGAAAAACCCACTCACATGTCATAGATCTATGTCCCTAAACATCCACAAAAGCCACTTCAACAGACGAGCAGGAAAAATAATCAAACCGATGGGTTTTGTTAAGTTTTACATAAAACGTCATATGTTTTGGTGACAGTTCTTGTAGTATTAAAGAAGAGAGAGACTGATGACAGTGAAGATTGTGAAGAGAGATCCGATTAGGATTTTTAATTTATTTTTTTCGCTTCTATATTTTTTCCCTGTGGTTGTAATATAATTTTCCGATTGTAAAACGCCAAAGATACCACAAACGCCAAAATGTATATAAAAATTAATAAAACAATGGGCCATCTTGTCTGAAACGCCTTGAAAAATGCCATTCAGAGAGATATTCTTACCCTTTTATGGCATAAACGCCAAAATGTTAATACAATGAAACAATTAAACGCCATTAATTATTGAATTTGGTTAACGCCAAAAATCTTAAACCCCAAAAAATAAAACAATATTGTGAAAAGCGGAACTGGAAAAGCAGAAGATAAAAGGACAAAAAAGCCCCTCGGACCCTGATCATGCCCCGCGCCACGTGTTAGGCCAGGATGCGTTCTCACCGTTCTCACACTTTTGAGCGTTTTCTCCTGATCCCGTTTCTCTCTCTCTATATATATATACATATATATAGGTCTTTTGTTTGTTAAACAATATTTAGTTTTTATATGTAAGAACGAGTCCTTTGAATTAACGAATTTTTTGTAGTTTTATTTGGAACTGTTATTATTTGACCCGATCCGAATCGAATAGTCGGCCCGACCCGAAACATAACAATAGGAAAAAAAATTGGGTCCCATGACTTTATGCTCCGTCGAAACTTTTGGTCAAGCTCCGCCACTGAACACATGGACGTTGCATCGTGTTAACTCGGAAAATTATGAATGAAACGTAAAAACGTTGAATCACACACACACGTTGCGCTGTGTTAACTCGCAAAATTTAGTACGAAATGTAAAACGAAAATTTGGAATGATGAAAAGCATATGGGACCAAAGTTGAAAGTAAAAAAGTTGTGAAGTTCAATTACAAAAGATATTTTTTTTTGTGTTAAAAGTAAAAAAGAAATCATTTTTGTGAGGTTATAAATGTAAGAAACCGAAAGATAGAACATATAAAAAATAACAAAGTCAATCAATGACTCACGCATTGCGACGAACCTATGAAATGAAAAACAATAGACGTAAAATCTTGAACTACTCATGGACGTTGCGCCGTATTACCTCACAAAATTATAAGCGAAACGTAAATACGTTGACCACACACACGTTGATTCGTGGTAACTCACAAAATTTAGTACGAAACATAAAACGAAAATCTGTGAAAGATGAAAAGTATAGGGGACCAAAGTTAAATATAAAAAAAGTTGAGGTTAAATTGTAAAAGAAGAAAAGTTTTGGCTTCAAGTAAAAAAAAATCAATTTTGTGAAGTTAAAATTGCAAGAAATTCAAAGAGTTAGGTTAAAAGTAAGATTTCAGTTTTTTTTGGAAACCACCCAAAACATAAGGTACAACACCTTATGCATACAAAACTTGCTAATTTATAGTATATAAATGTTGGGAAAAGATCAAATAGGAAGTTTATTTTGGCTAGGAAGGATAGGAAGCAATAGGATTATGACATGTGGCAACATTTAAAATAAAGAGCAAGGGTATTTTAGTCAATCGTATCCTTTCTTCTTCCTTCTTCTCCCCAGTAACTTCAAAACCCACCATTTTGAAAACCCACCATCTTCAACCTTTTCTTCACTTTCTATCTCAATAATCACTACATTATAGTGCGATTTTCGTCAACAATCAATGATTCAAACACCCGATCAACATGTTCTTCAGCTTTTTTGAAGAAAACCCAGTTTAATTTCATACAAAATCTCGTTTTTTCCTCATGATTTTGAAGATAATCACTCGATCCGTTCGATTCGATCGCTGATAAGTGTTTCTATCATTCAAATTTCGTCAATCGTTGAAGAAATTGGCTTCGATCCATGTAAGAAATTCTTTAATTTCAGTTTTATGATCTGGGTTTTTGATTTAGTCGTTGCGTTTTACGATCTTGGCGGGGGTCCGGGGGCAGCGCCCCTGGTAGCAGGGTCCAATGGGCGGCAGCCCCTGGCGGGGTCCAAGGGGCAGAGCCCCTGGCTGGGGTTGAGCTGTTAACAACAGGTTCTGGTCATTGCGTTTTAGGCAAATTCTGGTTCTGTGAACAACAGTTTCTGGTTCTGTGAACAACATTATCTGGTCATTGCGTTTTAGACTGTTTCCGGTCATTGCGTTTTAGAAATAAAACATTTTTGAAGTGTTTTTACTCATTGCGTTTTAGGTAAACACATTTTTATGTGTATTCAGTTCATTGCGTTTTAGAGAGAACCATTTCTTTTGTGTTTTTAGGCCATTGCGTTTTAGAAATAAAACATTTTTATGTGTTTTCTAGGCATTGCGTTTTAGAAATAAGACATTTTTAAGTGTTTTCTGGCCATTGCGTTTTAGAAATAAGACATTTTTAAGTGTTTTCTGGCCATTGCGTTTTAGAAATAAGACATTTTTAAGTGTTTTGGGTGCATTGCGTTTTAGGTAAAAGACATTCAGTCCATTGCGTTTTAGAAAGTACACTTTCTTTTGTGTTTTTAGGCTATTGCGTTTTAGAAATAAGACATTTATTTGTGTTTTCTGGTCATTGCGTTTTAGAAATAAGACATTTCTTTGTGTTTTTGGTGCGTTGCGTTTTAGAAAAAGTCATTTTTTACGTTTTTTTTTCATTGCGTTTTACGCAACTGGGTTTTCTCCATTTCGTTTTACGCAACTGGGTTTTCAATTTTTTTTTCTTCGAAAATATAGCAATAGTATACTCGTTTTAAAGATAAAAAAACGCTCTTTTTTGGTGCAATTTTTATAAAAAAATAATGTCGTATGAAAGAGTTATTAACGTTTAAAAATGGGGGGGAATTGGAGGAGAGAGAAACTATTGACTTGGATTGACTAGAATGCCCCTAAACAAACTCACGCGCCTCTTTTCTTCCCTTCAATTTCCATCATTTAATCTTAGCCCTTGATTAACTAAATGGATGGTCAATATCACTTCCTAGCCTTCCTAGCCAAATAAACTTCCTATTGTATCTCCACCCTATAAATGTTTGCCAATTATGAGCTGTAGCTTAATTGACATTGGAGGGGAAGTGAAGATTTAGAGTTGAGGGTCCTTAGGTCTCAAGTTTGAATCTGATCCTAACCGGGTTTTATCACAGTCGGTCTACGGACGGCGGGTTTTCTCCGAAACCAGAGATAGCAGGCTTGGGCTATCCAGTGTTGTATGCGATCGTGACGGACGTATAGGATTACTTTTTAGCATTGGGTTGCCCCGAATAGTTATCGTTAGGTTGTGCCGAGTCAAATCTGCTCCGTTTTTTCCGTTGCAGAAAAAAGATCACTTCCCCCCGTTTTCAAAAATGATGAAGATGAAGTCCAACGAACGACGAATTCGTCTCTTCGTGAGACAGTTCGGGGTATGGGAGCCGAAAAAAGAAGCCTTTTCTGCCCGCACTACTACTTACGTCATTTCTTGCAGAGGTTTTATTCATTAGCCTTTCAAAAAAAGGTTATTCAAATGTTTTAGTTTCACTACACCAATGTTCACGTTTTTTTTCCTTTAGTGTCACTCTAATTTCATTAACTGTTCAAATCTTATACATTTATATTTTTTTATAAATGTTATTTTTTAATTAAGCGAGTTGGAAGATATATGAGTCATTAGAAAAAATTACACCGTTAGTCCTTATGGTTTCTGCGAATTTCAATGTTGGGTACTAATAGTTTTTGTTGCAAAATCAGGTATTAACATTCTAATTTGTCACAGTGTTGAGTACTAAGACCAAACCTTATCACAATGTTGAGTACTAAGGCTAAACCTTGTTAACTTTTTTGTTAAGTCTTACAAAAATGACTAAAATGCCCTTTAATAAATAGAGGGTCCTATTTTTTAATTAATTATATTTGACGAAAATAATTTAAAGTGATGTTTTCTGTTTTCTTTATATTTTTTTAATAAAATCAAATGGCTTTGAAGTTTATTTATTTATAAACTTTGAGTTTATAAATAATATGCTAGTAAAATAAACTTTTCAACTTAATCTAAAGAGTAAACTGCCATTTTGGTCCTTGTGGTTTGGGTAGTTTTGTCATTTTAGTCAAAATCTCAAACTTTTTAAATCTGGGTCCCTGTGGTTTCACTTTTATTGCCATTTTAGTCCAAAATTCAAAAACTCTCATTTTTTACTGTTTCAACATGCCTCTTTGTCTTTTTCTGCAGGGGTATTTTTGTCCAAGTGCTTTTCATTTAACATTTTCTTAATTAAAAAACTCAAATAAATACCCTTATTATTCTCGTTTCCCCATTTACATCATCTTCAACCTCCCAAATAAAACCCTAACCAGAGATCATCTTCAACCCCAAAAAAAAAACCCTAACCCACAGGAGATCGGCACATCATCTTCCCTAACTAAAACCCTAACCCACAGGAGATCGAAGCAACGACAATGGTGGTTTGCACATGTGGAGCCTCAACCCAACTGAGAACCTCATGGACAACACAAAACCCAGGTCGTCGTTTTCACCGGTTCAACAAACCATCAAGCTGTGGATTCGTTGCTTGGGCTGAGCCACCGAAGATTGAGAACCCGACTGTGATGATTCCTGCACTGTTGGGCACCATCAAGCGGCATGAAGAGAATGCAAGACAGATGTTTGCTCGGAACATGAAGCTTGAAGAAGAAGCTAAAAAATTGGCACAAGAGAAGAAGATGCTAAAACTTATCTTAGGTTTCAGTTTTTTCTTGTTCATGGTCTACTATGTTAAGTCTGCTTAGGGTTTGACTTTTGTTGGGATTTTGTAAGTTTGGTATGTACTGTCGACCTGCTAATAAGGTTGTTTTGTAAGTTTGTAATGGAAAGTTTGGGGCTTTTGTAATGAATCATCTAACTTATTTACCAATACATGTCTTGCATCTAATGTTTAGTGCTGGATGGTTATAACCAAAATGTGCCGATGCTTATGACCAAAATGTCTTGTGCATCTAATGTAACAGAATTAGCATGGTCAGAACCAAATGACCAACATTTGCCGACATATGCCGATGCTTATGACCAAATGTGCAGTGTTTAACGCGCCAAATGTGCAGCCAATTGTGCAGTGTTTAACATAACAAATGTGCAGCCAAATGACCAACATGTGCAGTTTACTCTTTATAAATTAATGTATAGTGCAGTCTTTAACATTATAAAACAGATCTGCAAAGTGCAGTCTTTAACATTACAAATGACTAACATGTTCCAACCAAAATATAAGTACAATACCAAACATACATAAACAGTTTCATCCTACCAAAATATAAGTACCAAACAACCATTAACAGTAAAAGTTAAACATAGTTAAGCAGTTTGACATGAACTAATGTACCAAAACAGTTTGACACAAACTGTAAACATCACAGTTTGACACAAACTGCAAAAATGTCAACTGTAGTCAACCTAAGACTGTGCTTGAACATTCCACCTAAGCCTGTGCCCCTTCCTGACCTTGTGCCCCCTGCCTGTGCTTGTGCCCCATTCCTTCCAGACTTGCCACAAGTTCTCTTGTTATGCCCCACACCCTTGCATATTTTACATGTCACGGAGCCTCCCTTCCTTGGTAACTTACCAGTTGCAGGGATCATGTTGCTGACATTCTCAACAGCATGTGCACATTTTGCCTTCTTTTTTTCCTTTGAAGCTGCAACTTTAGCCTCTGCAATCTCCAGTGCAGACTTCTTTCGTTTCTTTTTTGTCTCCCAATTTGGACATGATACTTTGGAGGGATCAAAGTGGTTAGGCATTCAGATTTAGGCCACAAATCATTGCCATTAACTGGTTCTACATTATGCTTGTAAACCTTAACCCAAGACTCAACCCAATACACTGGATGTACCCATTTTTCAGGAACTCCATCACCTTTACCATGCAATCCCATGTTCCAGATACATGCCACTGCATGTCTACATGGGATGCTTGTTAGATCCCATCTCCTACAAGAGCATGTTCTTTCATCTAATTCCATAACTCTCTGGTCTTGGTGGTCATTGAAGTGTGTGCTAACCTGAAACTTTATTCCTCCAGTCCAGATGACAGTGTATTCTGCAGCCTCAGTCTTTGCAGTTTGAAGCACAACAGTAGCAGCTGGTGTTAATGGGCCTTTGCACTTGCCAATCTTGTTATTCACCACAACAATCTTCTTCATAAGGTACTCTCTGATATACTCAAGGCAGGTTATTATAGGCTTGTCCCTACCTTGTATCAATTGCCAATTGAATACCTCACATATGTTATTCAGCAAAATATCACACCTAGCCCTACCTGGAATATGTTCAATTCAATTAATTAACAAGGTAAAAACAAGTCAACTGAAAACAATTCAACTGGTAAATTACATACCTGTGAAGTAGGCTCTGACCCAATGTTTGCTTGGAATTTCTTTTAGCCAATCATGTAGTCCTTTGTCCTTATCAAGAACTGCTTAGCCTTTTCAAACTCAGGAATTGTTGATGCAGATGCACAGTTCCACAACAGGTTTTTGTATTCATCACCACTCCATTTTGATTTCATATTTTCATGTATATGTCTGAGGCAATATCTGTGCTCTGAACTTGGATACACTTTCAATATTGCAGGTATTAATCCCTAACATCATAGTTACAAAATGGGTTAACATTGTAATAAGAAAATGCAAAAATAACAAGTAAATCATTGAACAATAGTTATCTTTTTCCTGTCAGTTATGAAGGTGAAATTACTGTTATGTTCCAGTTCAAGATCATCACCTAAACACTGAAGAAACCATGTCCAGCTTGCAGTTGTTTCAGCCTCCACCACTGTATAGGCAACAGGATAAATCCCATTGTTGCCATCCACTCCTACTGCTGTCATAATCTAGCCAGGGAATGCTGACGTGATGTCGTGGTCACGCAAATTTAATCCCAATAACACAACTATATAGATAGTGGTAAGTGGGTATCGAACACAGGGAGTTTGTGGAATATGTGTTATTTGAAAGTTTATCTAATTTTTAACTAAATTAATCTAATTGCAAGAGAAATGAAATTCAAGAGTTTATGTGAGTGAATTGGTTTTAGACTAAATTAACTAAGTAAATTGCAAGAGAAAAGTTTGGTTGTAAGCAAATTAGAGACAAATGACCATCCTAGATTTCCGGTTTGTATCGACATTCATATTATCATTCCACTAGAAAGAACTACATAGACATAGCTCATGTGTGATTACTTGCAGTGATGAAAGGGAACTAAGTACTGAGATTCCTAGAACGTGAGGTTGTTACCCGATGATCAATCAACCCTTACCCAATCCTAATTCTACCCATGATATCTCGATTGCCAACGGCACCAAGAATGTATGGTTTCAAACTAGAAAATCATAAGAATTAACAAGTTACTAACAAACAATCACACACCATAACAAACCAACCAAAAAGATAAGGATTGCTATTCTAGAAATTAGGAAATCAAATACAAATGTCTCAAACAAACCTTCAATCTAGGACAATCATAAAGTGTTTAGCCACACATGGCTCGAATCAACATCATAACAAAGATATTAGTGTTCATACGGATCAAAAACACAAACCGAATGTTAGAGATTGTCCAAAACCAAGCAAGAACACCAAAATTCGCCCCTAGTGAGTTCCAAAACCGCCCAATGATGAGAATAACTCAAAAGACACCATAAAACCGCTTAAATGAAGGAAGTTACAATTCTGATCGCGGCCTCCACCGTGAATTACGGCTCCACCGTAATTTACGGTGGAATTAATAGTGTTACGGTGAAGACTTCCTGCTTTACGGTGACCACCATTTGATTCTCAGGTCCACCGTAAATTACGGTGAGACCGTAATTTACGGTAGTGACCTGAATGTTCTTCCTTGTTTCATCTCTTGTTCCGCACACGACCCGTTCCACTCCAATACTCTCCAAAGCTGCGTTTTATCCACTTTAAGCTCCCAAACCGCGCCTGAAACATATGCAATAGTAGTTATCTAATTCAAGATAATTACACGATTAAGTGAATGATTATTTCGTCTTTTAACACGATTAAGGGTTGTCCAATGGACCACCCGTCACATCCCCACACTTAACCGTTGCTTGTCCCAAGCAACTCATCAAATCAGTTTCAAAATAAGTGATCAAATTAAACCAAGCAAAAACAAGCAATCTTTTTACTAACCCCTTTTTAACACCCAACCAATGCACCCCTCTCTAAATCTCTCCTCTCGGCTACAAGTGAAAACTAGCAAAGATAAGCTAGACACACACTAGGCAAACGGGTGGTTGCACAATCATAAGCTTGTACCTAAATCAATCATTCTCCTAAAATGTGTCAAACATAAATGCAAATCAAAGGGGCTTTCAAGGTTGTAACGTGGCTAGGCGTATGGGTAGGAAATGGAATATATATGAAGTAGCGAAAACTTGACCCGGTCTTTTATTACACAAATAAACAAACAAACAACTATCAAACTTAACTACTATACACAAGATAACTAACATCACTTTTTTTTTTTTTCATTTTTCATTGCTTTTTTTTTTTTTCAATTAAACAAAAATACAATAAAGCATCAAACATATCTACTTCAAACTACTAAAACTACTAATACTATCACCAACACTATAAGACCGGGTCAAATTTGGGTAAATTTTTAGGTAAGTAGCTAGGGGTAACAATTGATAGGCTTTTAAGGCACAAAATGGGCAACTAAATGTCCAAACCCCCACCCCTCTCACTACCATGCTCATATATATAACTTATGAGGTCCAACCCCCCAAATCCCACACTCGCTCACACCAACAACGAGGCTACCTAAATGCCCTTATCCTTTTTGCATTTATATCTAACTAAGGACTCAAATCGCATTCAAGCACAAGTTCTAATGCACCCCCACCCGTAGCCACTCTCATCAAAGACAATCATTATTTATGTACAAGTGTGGCTACAACTCTCACCAAAAAAGAAAAAGGTATTAAGGGTTGCCGGTGCACCAACTTGGGATTAATCTAGGGTGTTCAAATTTTCACATCGTTTCACTTGGCTCAAAATTTTTCAAAATCTTCAAAAAAAATCCCCCCATCCCCACACTTGGGATACATTGACCCCAATGTATGGTTTTGAGAGGCTTTGACCACTAAAAATTTCTCAACATCACAAAAATGCTCTTTCACTCAAACCCCAAATTTCTTTTTGTATTTTTCATTTTATAATTTTTTTTGTTTTTAACATAAAACACCACCACTCAATCACCAAACCAAACACAACGTGTCAAAAACACCACCCAACCTCCCAATCCTTAAACAAACTAACTAGCAAGTATGCATAAAATTATACAAAAGGAGAAACACAACCTTACTAATAATAGCGCGGTCCCGGAGGTCCAAAAACGGAAGACATCACATCATTCCATTCACCGAACGCGAACGAACCGCTGCTACTTCCTCCTTCTTGTTGTTGTGCTCCCTCTCGTTGCCTCGGGTCAATCCATTGCGAGTGGTGGATCGGCGGGGTTGGATACGACATACTACCATCATATGGTGGTAATGACGCATAATCCACATGTTGTGGATCCACAACCACCGGCCTCCCGGCATGATAATCCGCATGCAATCGCCTTTCTTGATCATCAAAATAACGGTTATTTACTTCCACTTCCCGGGAATATGCATTTGTACGATTCCATAACTCGTGACGATCTAAGTTATGTTTCAAGGCCCGCTCTATACTCGCACTATTCCTCGTGTTTTGATCAAAAAGTGTCCTCTCCGAGCCCGACCACGTATCAAACACGGATGCCGGAGGGCGTTGATTTGCAATTACTTCTTGCATGGTGCCTTCATAGGCCCATCCCGGCATATACGATTGCTGCGTATAATCATAAAACATCCCACCATGACCCTGACCAAAACCACCTTGAACCACATTTTCACCACCATGCGGCGCGTCCGCATAGTCTTCATCTCCACTCGGAACTACTTCTTCATCGCTCTCTGGCTCGTTCGGCTCTCCCGGTAACAAATCTCGTGCACCCAACTTCAGTGCCCTCCACCGTTGCCCTTCCGACTTTAACTTGTGATACCGCTCCGACTGAGTATACGTCCAAACATTCCCCAACTTATCCAATGTAAAAGGCTGATGCCTTTTTGTTGCTCCGCGATCTTCGGAAGTTATCGCCTTCTGCTGTTTCATCAACCCCGTAATTATCCGACAGTACGGGACGATGTCTCTTCCATACTTATTCCGACAGATCCATAAGTGGTTCATAATAAGGTAACGTATCGGAAAACGCGGACCCCCGTGCATCAACGAATAAAGAACAGGTACTTCAGGAAACCTCACCTGTTCTTTATCTCCCCTTCTTGGAATAACATTGAGAAGACAGATTGTATGCAACAGTTTAGCTTCAATTTTCAAATTCTTCCGGTATAGGATACCACTGTATCTACCGGGTAAGAACAATGCTGCCAACATATCATTCCATCGCTGATGTTTTTCCGGCTTCACAAGAAGATCATCCAAAGTCGGTATCATATAATCGCGGGCGGGCAAACTGTCATATTTTCCGAGCTTCTTCAAGGTATCAAAAGACATTTCCACGGGAACTCCATTTACAACACCCGTCAGCTTCATATTCGATGGCCTATCATACGTGTTGACCTTAAGCGTTGCCATCCATTCTTGGATTTCGGTGATAAACAAGTTGTTTTTGTCTTTGTCAAAACAAGTAAGTGCCGACTCCCAACCTAGAGCCCGGAACTTATCAAATACCCCAAACTGCCCAAACTCCGCTTCTCGAACATCCCTTTCACAAATAAAGGCCGCTGCCTTATTCTTCAACTTGTTCATGCAATCATTATACAACGTTGGCTGCCATGCCTCTGGTTGTTCATCCAAAGGACCCGAGTCCCATTTCGGTTTCTCTGCCGGGTCCAATTCCATCTCTTCTTCGCTTTCACTTTCATCCACTCTACCCAAATATTGTCTCTTCTTTGGTTGTTGTTCCGGCTGTTTACCCTTACCCTTTGAAGATGAAGACGAACCAGCTCCCGTCTTTTCTTTAGTTCGTGCCATTCCTACACACATTAGAATAAACAACACAACCAAAGAAACAAAATTAAACCCATTTTCCAAAACATCCCCACACTTGCTTGTTATCATGGTTGTAGATGCTAGTGAACCAAAAGTATATCAAGAATTTTTCAAAAATTGGGCATGGTGTCTCTACAATGTAGATCATCCCAAAAGTTCACTACTTTAACCACAAATCCTACATCTACAACCATAACCATGTTCAAATAACCCATTTCATAATCATATCTAAGAACAAGCAAGTGGGTATGGACAAGTAACCTAAATAACCTTACTTTTCACAATGTAGCATCAAAATACAACAAATAAGCTTTCATACCTTTGCTTGAAGATGCTAAAGTGCTTGTGAAACAAAAACTCCAAAAACCCCCAAATTTTTCGAACTAGGGTTTAGAATTCGGGCCCTAAAACTGCGTTTTCTCGTATGTTTCTTAGCAAAATCAGATACTACGTTGAAAATTAGTCAAGAAGGACTCTGATTTCACTTGATTTGGACAAGAATTGAGAAGGTTATGGCAGATTGAAGGTTGAGGAACTATAGAAGCTTGTGGGTCTTGTGGGAAAGATGATGGTGATAGATGGAATGGAAAGTGAAAAGGATATGTGTGGTTAGAGTTATTTACAAAATCAGATATTGTTTTTTTTTTTTTTTTTTTTTATATACATACAAGAACCGGACCAATACATAGACAAAAATTGCGTACCGTAAATTACGGTCAAACCGTAATTTACGGTAAGACCTGAATCATAAATCTTCACCGTAAATCAGTAAAGATGTACCGTAAAGATCACAAATTTTCATCACTCACCGTAATTTACGGTTATACCGTAAATTACGGTACACTTCTTAACATGAATGGTTACCGTAATTCAGGAGATTTACACCGTAAAAGCCAAACAATCTTTATCTCCACCGTAAATTACGGTCAAACCGTAATTTACGGTTCGAACTGGGCATTTGAGACTTTAAACAAATTGTATTTTAAGTGGCATTTTTTTTTATATTTTTCAATTTTTTCGATTTTTTATGGTTTTTTAAATTTTTTTTCAAAAACGTGCAAAACACCCTACCCCCTCAAAAATCCCGTGTTGTCCTCAACACAATGTTAGAATAATTTGTGACCCGAACATCCCCACACTTGTTTCAAACACGGATTTCGAGAAAATACGGCAATTGTGCAAATTATACAAAACAAACAAAACAAAACACTACTATGTACACTACCAAACCTGGGCCTCTCATGGTTGTTCTTCATCGACCGGGCGCAAGATGTAGCCCGCTTTGTCAAGCTCCAAAGTGTTGATGTCATTCCCATCCAAATACGGCTTTAACCGGTGACCGTTCACCGTTTGTTGTTTCAATGTTTGCTCGTCTTGGATGTCTACATCACCAAATCTCCCAACTCTCCGAATAACATACGGACCCATCCATTTACTTTTGAGCTTGCCCGCGAACATCTTTAGCCTTGAGTTATACAACCAAACTTTTTGACCCACTTCGAAGTTCTTTTTCCTTATCTTTGCATCATGAACTTTCTTCAGTTTGTCTTTGTATGCGGAAGCACATTCATAAGCTTCATCTCTTATCTCCTCGATCTCATTCAATTGCAACTTCCTTGTTCGACCCGCTTCGTCATAATCCGCATTAACAGTTTTAATGGCCCAATGCGCTCGATGTGCTAACTCCATTGGTAAATGACACCCCTTCCCATACACCATCCGATAAGGGGTGGTTCCAATTGGAGTTTTGTAGGCCGTTCGATATGCCCACAACGCATCATCAAGTTTACTTGACCAATCTTTCCGATCCGTTCTTACCGTCTTCATGAGAATCTCCTTAATTTGACGGTTGGACACTTCAACTTGTCCACTTGTTTGCGGATGGTACGGTGTCGCCACACGATGGTTCACATTATATCTTTTAAGCAATTTTGCAAAATTAAAATTTTTGAAATGTGAACCGCCATCACTTATTATCACCCTTGGCACACCGAAACGAGCGAATATATTGGATTGCACAAACTTACACACCACGGAATGATCATTGGTCCTTGTAGCAATGGCTTCTATCCACTTTGTCACATAATCTACCGCAACCAATATATACAAGAACCCATTCGAATTAGGAAACGGACCCATAAAATCTATCCCCCAAACGTCAAATACCTCCACTACCAAAATCGGTTGTAACGGCATCTCATCCCGTTTCGAAATACTTCCCACTCTTTGACAATTGATGCAATTTCGGGCATACTCACAAGAATCCTTGAAAATCGTGGGCCAATAAAACCCACTAGATAACACCCGGTAACCCGTCTTGTTCCCACTAAAATGCCCTCCACATGCCGACGAATGAGCATGGGTCAAAATTTCTAAAACTTCAGTTTCGGGAACACACCTTCTTATTACTTGATCGGGTCCAATCTTGAACAAATCCGGCTCATCCCAAATGTATTGCTTAACTTGACTCAAAAATTGTTGTCGTCTCTTCTTCGTCCAATGATTCGGAATTGCACCCTTGGCCAAATAGTTCACGTAGTGGGCATACCAAGGTGCAACAAAAGTAGAAACGGCTAACAATTGCTCATCGGGAAACCGTTCATTAATCTCACTCGGGTCGTCAACACCTTCCAATGGGATTCGGGACAAATGATCCGCAACAACATTTTCACACCCTTTCTTGTCCCGAATCTCGAGATCGAATTCTTGTAACAACAGCACCCAACGAATCAACCGAGGCTTTGCATCCTTCTTTTCCATTAGATATCGGACCGCGCTACGATCCGAATACACAATCACCTTGCTCCCCCAAATGTAAGCTCTAAACTTGTCCAAGGCATACACCACCGCTAATAATTCTTTCTCGGTTGTGGTGTAATTCAGTTGCGCCTCGGACAAAGTTTTACTTGCATAGTAGATTACCACCGGCTTTTTATCAACTCTTTGACCCAAAACCGCTCCAATGGTCGTATCACTAGCATCACACATAATTTCAAACGGCTTCGACCAATCCGGTGGCTGCAAGATAGGAGCCTTCACCAATTGTTCCTTCAACACATGAAACGCTTGCAAACATTCGTCAGTAAAATCAAAGGGAACATCTTTCAACAATAAGTTACATAAAGGTTTTGTAATTACACTAAAGCCCTTAATAAACCTTCTATAAAACCCCGCATGTCCCAAAAATGATCTCACCCCCTTAACATTCTTTGGTGGGGGTAGAGATGAAATTACCCGAATTTTTGCTTTATCTACCTCCATTCCCCGGTCCGAAATCACATGCCCCAACACAATACCCTCTTGAACCATAAAATGGCTCTTTTCCCAACTTAGGACCAAGTTTGTCTCCACACACCTTTTCAAAAATTTTTCTAACTCATCAAGACAAGAGTCAAAACTTGGCCCAAAGATGGAAAAATCATCCATAAACACTTCAAGAGACTCCCCCACCATGTCCGAAAATATACTCATCATACATCTTTGGAATGTGGCGGGGGCGTTACATAGTCCGAATGGCATTCGCCGAAAGGCGAATGTACCATATGGACATGTAAACGTGGTTTTGTGTTGGTCGTCCGGGTGAATAGCAATTTGGTTATATCCCGAATACCCATCCAAAAAACAATAGTATTTTTGACCGGAAAGTTTTTCAATGATTTGGTCAATAAAGGGTAACGGGAAATGGTCTTTGGAGGTAGCTGCATTTAATTTCCTATAATCGATACAAACTCGCCACCCGGTTACCGGGCGGGTGGCGATTTGCTCACCTTGCTCGTCTTTTATTACCTGAATGCCTGATTTTTTAGGCACTACCTGTGTCGGACTTACCCACGCACTGTCCGAAATGGGATAAATGATCCCCGCATCCAACCACTTGATAACTTCTTTCTTGACCACCTCTCTCAGATTCGGGTTCAACCTTCTTTGTGTTTCACGTGTCGGCTTTGCATCCTCACTTGTAATGATTTTGTGCATTACAATGGAAGGACTAATACCCTTTAAATCGGCTATTGTCCACCCTATTGCCGCCTTGTGAGCCTTCAACACCCGTATCAACTCCTCCTCTTGAGCTACCTCCAAATTAGAAGCAATGATCACCGGTAAAGTGTCATTGTCCCCCAAAAATACATATTTTAGATGCTTTGGTAGCTCTTTCAATTCCACACTTGGTGGACATTCCAAGGACGGCTTTGTACCCGAATCAATTTCCACCGGTAGAGTATCCGTTTGGTGAGTCCATGGCGGTCTTCCTTCTTTTACCGCAAGAGCCTCTTGCTCTTTCTCTTCCTTTTCCAAATCACATGCATGCACCTGCAAAGACACACCACGAACACAAGAACCCAAAATCTCTTCCTCGAACTCCTTTGGGTCATATTCATCTATGAAGTTTGCTACAAAACACTCATCATAAACATTAGTACCATTAGTAAAAACGTTCAATCTCATCTTTCTATTACCGAATGTCATGTCGACCGTACCATATCGACAATCAATAACGGCATGTGCGGTGTTTAAAAACGGCCGACCCAAAATAATATTTTGTTGTTGAATTGGGTCCGCGGATGAGTAGTCTAGCACAAGAAAGTCCACGGGATAATAAAACTCATCAACCTTAACTATCACATCCCGTACAATTCCCCGAGGAAGTTTATGAGACAAATCGGCTAATACCACCGTTGTCTCAACCCTTTTCAATGGACCAAAATCATATTGGTCGTATAACCCCCCCGGTAAGATACTTACTCCGGCTCCAAGATCCAATAACGCCCTCGCAGTTTGAAAATTTCCTACTTGAATATTTATAAAAGGCGTTCCCGGATCTTGTAACTTAGGAGGAAGATCTCCTTTCAAAACCGCGCTTACCCGCTCCTTCAAATCAACCAATTTAGGCACTTTTTGTTGCCTCTTTTGGGTACACAATTCTTTTAAAAACTTCGCATAAGCGGGTACCTGTTTAATAGCTTCAAGCAAAGGAAGATTGATTTTAACCTGTTTAAAAACCTCCCACATTTCCTCTTTTTGAGGCCCCCTTTTTGAAATGAAATTTTTCTTACCCGGATCTAATAAAGCCGAGGGAAATGGTACTTGACTAGATCCCTCACCCTCGTTTTTCTGTTCGTTTTCTTTATTAATTTCGGGTTTTTCAAAATTGGGTTTTTTAGAAGAAATAATAAGTGGTTCATTTTCTTCCTCACTATCTTGACCCGTTATATCTTCAACCACCCCATCAACCAAATCCGGTAAAGGATTGGTTTTGTACTCTTTCCCACTTCTCAAAACACTTACATGATGAATGGGAACATGATTACCTCTAGAAGTACCATGAGATGGGTTTACCTTAGTGTCGCTTGGTAATTGACCTTTATTTTTCTTCAATTCTGACACTTCAGTTGCAATTTGACCCATTTGGGTGGTCAAAGTTTGAATTGCCTTATCTCGGGCCTCATCTTTTTGTATACGAGCATCATCCATTTGGTTTCTCTTTTGCATCTCCGCTTGCATGCTCTTCAACATATCCATCATTTCGTTTCCACCCGAAGACCCCCCTTGTTCTTGACCCGTTTGCCTTTGGTACCCTTGGTTGTTCCCACTTCTATATCCACCTTGATTGTTATAAGGTTGGCGCGAACCATAGTTTCCTTGGCTACCTTGAAAATTCGGGTTTGATTGATTCGAAGGGTTCCCATAACGAAAATTCGGATGATTCCTCAACCCGGGGTGGTAAGTGTTAGAATTCATATTGTTGTAGTTTCTACCACCCCCTCCTTGACCTTGACCTTGAACCGCATGCACCTCTTCATATTGCCCTTCCACCATCCCTTGGCAATTTTCAGCCGCATGACCTATTTCATTGCATAAAGCACAAACATCATAAATTTGATTAGAAGTTTGTACATTACCGTCATCTATCGCATGCACTTGAGGTCGGGCAATGGCCGGTCGAGCTCTCCTTGATGCTTGAGCTTTTCTTTTTGATGTAGTGGCCATGTTCTCCAAAAACTCCCAATCATCATTTTCGTAGTTTGTACCGAAAGTCCCACCGGTAATAGACATGAGATCACGAGCATCTTCAGCACTCAACCCCTCGTGAAAAGCATTCATTAATTCCCACAATTCGATTCCATGGTGAGGGCAATTTTTGATCATCATATTGAAACGTTCAAATGCCTCATGGAACATCTCACCATGTTGTTGTTGAAAGCTTCTCAATCCCTTTCTAGCATCGTTTGTCTTTTGGGCGGTGTAAAACTCATCCAAGAAAGTTTGTTGCATCTCCCCCCATGTATATATGGATGCCGAAGGTAACGTGTAGAACCATTTCTTCGCCTTATCTTCCAAAGAAAATTGGAATAATACCAATTTGATGTCATCAGCCGAGAACCCTTGACTCCCAAGAGTGTTGCAAATCGAGTCATAAGCCTCTAAATGAAAGTAAGGCTCCTCCGTTGCCAACCCTTTGTATTTTGGTAAACTTTGCAAAGAGTTGGTCCTCACTTCAAATGTTCTCCCTTGATCATTGTGAGGAATAACTACCGGTGAAGGGTTTTGAGTGATTACCAGCCGAAAATGTGCTTCGATGCCCCTCACATTTTCTCTAAGGTGTCTCCTTGGTATACCAAACCTACCCCTTGGCCGAATAGGACCCATTGGCCTTGGTACTTGCCCTTGTGGTGCATTTGGTTGTTGAAATTGCTGTTGCGGCATTGGTGGGCGTTGAATTGGCCTTTGGAATTGTTGAACATTTGGTTGTACATGTTGTGGCCGAACTTGTTGCAAAGGTATAGGGCGTTGCATTGGTGGCCCTTGTGGTCTTGGTCGAATATGTTGCGGTATAAGTTGTTGTGGCACTCCACCTACACTTGCTATCCCTTGAGATTGACCCGGCACATACCCAAACTCTCCTTGATCTCCATCACCCACATAAGCATATCCTTCTTCCTCGTATCCCTCAAACTCTTCTTCATAACCTTCAAAATACCCATCTCCTCCTATACCCGAAGATTGCATATAAGGATAAGACGAATATTGCATACCGGGTTGGTTCGATGGTCGATATGTAGAAGTAGTATGGATAACGGTTGAGCTTTGTGGTAATGAGTGAGTAGAAGATGATTGACCCGTAGTTGGAGGAAAGAAGTGTGAAAATGGTGGAATTGTTGCGGAAGGGCTATAGGTAAGAGTAGGTTCGACTTGGGTAGTAATAGGTGATGTGGTGTTGGTTGATGTAACTCCATGTGGTGAAGTAAATTCGGTAGTGGAAATAGGCATGGTGGTATTTGGTGAAGGTTGAGTGGATGTTGGTATGAATGGTGAAGTAGGTTCACCCGTAGTGGGTGGTGGTTGTGGTGGATCCATGTATCGAATTGGCGTGATTGGTGTAGTTGGTGTTGCTGGTGAACCACTGATTCTGTTCTCTCTTAGCAAAATTCTGTTTCCTCTTAACGTTCGCTCAATTTCCGGATCAAATGCCAAAGGTGATAGCTTGTGAGAGCTCCTAGTACGCATGCACCTGTCAATACCTGCACACTAACACACCCAGCGTAAACCGGAAAAATAACAAACTTAAAAAGAAAGAAAGAAAATAACACACGTTGCGCACTACTCCCCGGCAACGGCGCCAAAATTTGACGTGATGTCATGGTCACGCAAATTTAATCCCAATAACAACTATATAGATAGCGGTAAGTGGGTATCGAACACAGGGAGTTTGTGGAATATGTGTTATTTGAAAGTTTATCTAAATTTACTAAATTTATCTAAATGCAAGAAAAGTAAAATCAAGAGTTGGATTGTGTGATTTTAAAACTAAATTTAACTAATTAAATTGCAAGAGAAAATTTTGATTGTAGAAAAATTAGAGACAAAGGATCACCCTAGATTTCCAGTTTCAATTGACATTCATGTTATACTTTCTACTAGAAAGAGCTACATAGACATAGCTCGTGTGTGACTACTTGCAGTGATGAAAGGGAACTAAGTACTCAGATTCCTAGAACGTGAGGTTGTTACCCGATGATCAATCAACCCTTACCCAAGCCTAACTATACCCATGATATCTCGATTGCCAACGACACCAAGAACGTATGGTTTCTAATTAGTTTAACGCAAGAATTAACAAGTTACTAACAAGCAATCACACACCATAACAAACAAACCATTAAGATAAAGATTGTTATTCTAGAAATAATGAAATCAAACATGAAATGTCTAAAGTAAACCTTCAATCCAGGATGATCACAAATGTTTAGCCACTCATGGCTTGAATCAACATCATCAAACTTGTTTTAATGTTCATGCAAATCACCAACATAAAAACCAATGATTAACTATTGTTCTTCACACCAAAAAATCTCCAAGAAGCTCCCAATTTTCGTTTCTAGCACGTTGTTAGTAACCGAAAATACAATCATAAGTCCCCATAAAATATCTTCAAAACATCATTAAATGAGGAGTTACAAAAGAAACGCAAGTCCCTATGTCTGCCGCCATTTCTTGTTGACTTGTTGTTAACCCTCCTAGAAGTACACGTGAATATGGAGTATGATGTGATGTTATTGTTGTGATTGACTTGCTGTTGACTGTTGTTATGTTGTCAGCCCATGTGCCACCCCCCAAAAGTCCACTCAAGTCCGGCCCACATGTGCCGTCCACAAAGAATCCAACAAGCAGCCCACTTAATTCATGTCTTGGACTTCCCTTTTGTCGGCCCAATTGATGCTTCCCTCTTTTCTTTTCTTTTTTTTTTCTTTGTTTTCGTGATGTAAATCACGTGAGTTCAAGCTGCCAATTGCCAAACATCCCCAAAGTCGGCCCATGTGAGAATGATGATATTGTCTCCAATGTGGCCCACATGTATTGCTAATGATGTTTGTTGTCTGCTTCTTCACATGTGCCGCCCCCAAAGACCCAATCGGATGATGTGCTTGCTGACTTTCAATCTTGTCCACCAAAGCCCAATCATGTGATATTCCCCAATGTTCCCCCACGTGAATATGAAGTATGATTTGATATTGTTGCCTTTCCTTATCTACATGAGATAATGATGAGTGATTAATTAAATGTTGCCATCCAAAAATTCACGTGAGATGTTGGTAATGGATGATTATTAAAATTGTTGTTGACTTTGTGTGATGCCCCAATTAATGATTATGATGAGGATCACATGATGTCCGCCTCCATCTCGAAGTCTGCCCCAAATCCACGTGAATACTGCTATGATATGATGATGTCTTTCACAAAGTCCAAGATGTCCACATATGGCGCCGTAAGCTACGCCGCCTGCCGTAGCTTACGGTGCCCAATTGTTTCCTTATGGCGGTGATACTCTGTCTTACGGCAGTGATATTTTGAAGGGTTTGGAGCCGTAACCTACGGCCAGGGCCGTAGGTTACGGTGCTGTATAGTATGTTTTTCCTTTCCTTCTTTGATTCAACTTGATTCTTCCAATCTTTCTTCCTCCAACATCAGGCTTTTATTTAACCTTCATAATACCCACTCCTTACACACTTTAACACCTGCAAATCCAAACGACTCGTAGTTACCAAATTCAAGCAATTAACCGAATAAAGTATGAGATGTATGTATATTTAGACCTTTTAAGGGTTGTCCTATGGACCACCCGTCACATCCCCACACTTACCCGTTGCTTGTCCCAAGCAACTCATTCAAAAACTATTTCAAAACCACAAGCGATCAACATGCAAACCAAGCTAAAATATATCGTCCTTTTACTAACCTTCAATCATACCACAAGACACACCCCTCACAAAAACTCTCGGTGACAAGAAATATTAGCACATAATGCTAAACCACTCAATGCGTGTGTGTATTTGTGCGACAATAAGCTTGTATAAAAATCAAGTCTCCTCCTAACAAATATCTAGCATGCTTATGAATTAAAGGAACTTACGGGTTGTAACGAGGCTAGGTGTAAAGGTAGGAAATAGTGGGAATGTGAAAGTAACTCATTGATTCGACCCGGTTTTTATTTCTACTTCTAAACAAAGCAAACAACAACTAAATACACAACTTCTTCAACATCTTAACTACTATTGCAACTAAATACTTCTTTTTGTATTTTTCTCATATTTTTCTCTTTTTTTTTTCTTCTTTTTTTTTCTTTTTTTTTTAAGCAAAGAACTCAAAAATATATACAAGAACATCAACAATCACAAACTAAATTCCTAAACCGGGTCATCTCAATAGGTAAAGTTTTTGTAAGAAGTAGGTTTGGGTCGCAACCGAATGGTATAAGGCTCAAACATGGCTTTCTAAAGACCAAACCCCCACCCCTCACAATACCAAGCTCATATATGTAACGTATGAGGTCCAACCCACCAATCCCACACTCTCACATGTCTAGACAAGGCTACCTAAAAGTCCCCCTATCATTTTCAAAAGCATGCTAACTCTAGGATTTAACAAGAATTCGTACACAAGTTCTATTAACACAATAAACACACCGCCACTCAAAACAAAGAACTATCTATAATAATCATATGTGGCTCAAACACTCACCAAGAAATGACTAGGAATGGGTATCGGTGTGTCAAGTGGAACAATATCAAGTTTTCAAATTTTGACAATTTTCGCTTGGCTTCACAAAATTTTTAAAATTCTCAAAAAAAATTCCCCTCATCCCCACACTTGGGATACATTGTCCCAATGTATGGTTTTGAGGGAAAGATCGCTTCTAACCAAAAACATTAGCTTCCGCTAATACTCTCAAATCCCAATTTTTTTTTTTTAACAACTAATACCAATATTTTAATACTAAAGAACATAACAAGACTAAGGAAAGAGTACATTGACCTGGTGAAGTTTGACACAACAGATGTTGTAGATAATCCGACTTCCTATCATCACCTTCACACAACTCTCCGCACATCTTCCCCACACTTATCTAAAAACATCTTGGGTTGCCTCCCAAGCAGCGCTAAAGTTTAGGTCTTCAGCCCGACCGTACCTGATATGTCTCAAGGTGGTCTCAATGCACATTTACCTTTTTCGTTGCTGATGTAAGCACGATGTTTGATTCTTCTATTGTGTGTATGCTTTGTCACGTCCCATCTTTCTTTGCAAAATTCTTTAAATCCACATTTTCCTACCGAATTTCCAACAAATGCTCGGTAGTTTACTCTCCACTTCACTACTTCGTTTTCTGTGCCCAACAAATCCAAGCTCTCCCGTAAACATAACTTATGAATGAAATCTCCCACATCATGAAGTGCCACCTTCCTAGTTTCTAAACATGCATCCTTAACACTCTTGGTTTCCATAACCACCACAGCCGAAGAGTTGTAATCAACTTTGATTGGTTCATCAAGTAAAAGGCCCTCAACTTTGCTCTCCATAGGTGGTTCCTCCACAATAATTTCAATTGTATATTCCTCATTTAGCCCTAATAATTCAGTTTCAAGTTCGGGAGGACTCACAACCTTTTCTTCTACATCACCCATAGGTGTCATTTGTTCAATCTGCACATGTATCCAGTGTTGTTTTGCTTGACGTTTTTCCACCATCGACGTCCCTGGCCTCATCTCTTTCACCTCTTTTGGTAACAAATCATATTTCCATTCCAAAAGTTCTACTCGTTCTTCCATTGACAAATGAGGTTTTGTTAATTCTTTTTCAACATGAACCATGTGTCTCTTTCTCATCATCTCTCCAAGACTTTCAGATTTATGTGACTGATAGTGCAAAGTAGGTTGTTGAGTTACACATTCATAACCATACTGATCAAATGTATACTGAGCATGATAATAGTCTTGATCGTACATCTGAGGGCCTTCATATGAAAGTTGGGAATATTCATCATAATAATCCATGTTCGACTTGTAAGGTGAATCATAGTATGAATCATGTGGGTGAAACTCATCATAATGGAGATTCCGCTCGTCCATTCTCATCTGTTCTTCTCTACGCTTATGTTGGGCCTCCCCACAACATATACTCGGATGAAGTGGGCCTTTGCACAATCTACACGTAAATAAGCTGAAATTTGTGTAATGCCCTGTCATCCTGCACAACACAACTCAACTACCAAGTGTAAATCATGAACATAAAAGAAATCTTTTTGGTTTTTTATTTTTAATTTTTTTTTCAAACTAATACACAAGATAACACACGTTGCGCACTACTCCCCGGCAACGGCGCCAAAATTTGACGTGATGTCGTGGTCACGCAAATTTAATCCCAATAACAACTATATAGATAGCGGTAAGTGGGTATCGAACACAGGGAGTTTGTGGAATATGTGTTATTTGAAAGTTTATCTAAATTTACTAAATTTATCTAAATGCAAGAAAAGTAAAATCAAGAGTTGGATTGTGTGATTTTAAAACTAAATTTAACTAATTAAATTGCAAGAGAAAATTTTGATTGTAGACAAATTAGAGACAAAGGATCACCCTAGATTTCCAGTTTCAATTGACATTCATGTTATACTTTCTACTAGAAAGAGCTACATAGACATAGCTCGTGTGTGACTACTTGCAGTGATGAAAGGGAACTAAGTACTCAGATTCCTAGAACGTGAGGTTGTTACCCGATGATCAATCAACCCTTACCCAAGCCTAACTATACCCATGATATCTCGATTGCCAACGGCACCAAGAACGTATGGTTTCTAATTAGTTTAACGCAAGAATTAACAAGTTACTAACAAGCAATCACACACCATAACAAACAAACCATTAAGATAAAGATTGTTATTCTAGAAATAATTAAATCAAACATTAAATGTCTAAAGTAAACCTTCAATCCAGGATGATCACAAATGTTTAGCCACTCATGGCTTGAATCAACATCATCAAACTTGTTTTAATGTTCATGCAAATCACCAACATAAAAACCAATGATTAACTATTGTTCTTCACACCAAAAAATCTCCAAGAAGCTCCCAATTTTCGTTTCTAGCACGTTGTTAGTAACCGAAAATACAATCATAAGTCCCCATAAAATATCTTCAAAACATCATTAAATGAGGAGTTACAAAAGAAACGCAAGTCCCTATGTCTGCCGCCACTTCTTGTTGACTTGTTGTTAACCCTCCTAGAAGTACACGTGAATATGGAGTATGATGTGATGTTATTGTTGTGATTGACTTGCTGTTGACTGTTGTTATGTTGTCAGCCCATGTGCCACCCCCCAAAAGTCCACTCAAGTCCGGCCCACATGTGCCGTCCACAAAGAATCCAACAAGCAGCCCACTTAATTCATGTCTTGGACTTCCCTTTTGTCGGCCCAATTGATGCTTCCCTCTTTTCTTTTCTTTTTTTTTCTTTGTTTTCGTGATGTAAATCACGTGAGTTCAAGCTGCCAATTGCCAAACATCCCCAAAGTCGGCCCATGTGAGAATGATGATATTGTCTCCAATGTGGCCCACATGTATTGCTAATGATGTTTGTTGTCTGCTTCTTCACATGTGCCGCCCCCAAAGACCCAATCGGATGATGTGCTTGCTGACTTTCAATCTTGTCCACCAAAGCCCAATCATGTGATATTCCCCAATGTTCCCCCACGTGAATATGAAGTATGATTTGATATTGTTGCCTTTCCTTATCTACATGAGATAATGATGAGTGATTAATTAAATGTTGCCATCCAAAAATTCACGTGAGATGTTGGTAATGGATGATTATTAAAATTGTTGTTGACTTTGTGTGATGCCCCAATTAATGATTATGATGAGGATCACATGATGTCCGCCTCCATCTCGAAGTCTGCCCCAAATCCACGTGAATACTGCTATGATATGATGATGTCTTTCACAAAGTCCAAGATGTCCACATATGGCGCCGTAAGCTACGCCGCCTGCCGTAGCTTACGGTGCCCAATTGTTTCCTTACGGCGGTGATACTCTGTCTTACGGCAGTGATATTTTGAAGGGTTTGGAGCCGTAACCTACGGCCAGGGCCGTAGGTTACGGTGCTGTATAGTATGTTTTTCCTTTCCTTCTTTGATTCAACTTGATTCTTCCAATCTTTCTTCCTCCAACATCAGGCTTTTATTTAACCTTCATAATACCCACTCCTTACACACTTTAACACCTGCAAATCCAAACGACTCGTAGTTACCAAATTCAAGCAATTAACCGAATAAAGTATGAGATGTATGTATATTTAGACCTTTTAAGGGTTGTCCTATGGACCACCCGTCAAATGCCCTTTCAAAAAAGTATCTATCAAGCCCCAGTATAGGTCTCTCTATCAATTTAAATCCAGCCTTTAATGTACCTAAGCAAACATATATCCTCTTGAACTGCCTTGTTAGACTGCTAGGATTGCCACAAGGTTCAACATCTATCTTAACTGTGCTTCCAGGATTAGATCTGAGAAGCTCCTCACAATAATTGTAACACCCGTTCTTATAAATCAAGGTTTAACGTATATTTTGCGTAAATAATCATGTAATTAATGATTACATATACATCGAAAATACGGGTTTGTTAAAAACTTTTACAATTTAAGTGATATACATAATGTGATTTAATTCGCCGTTTAGAATAACGACAAAACAACGTTGCGGAAGCTTTGTTTAACGTGTGTTCGGTTCTTGCATCGATGCTTGATCTTCATCCGGGACTCTCGATATTCACCTGTGATCAAAACCAACTTAAAGGTCAGTTTTGATAATTAAATAACTAATACAACGAGGAAATTAGGAAAAATCCAACATTGATATCTTGATCCCAAAACAAAAACTCAATTCTGACCTCCACCGTAACTTACGGTGGCACCGTAAGTTACGGTGGCCTCTGTGTTAACATTTCCCTACCGTACTTCAGTAGGCTAGCACCGTAACCAATTCAGTTCCACCGTAACTTACGGTGGCACCGTAAGTTACGGTGGCCCCTGCATCATTCCTTTCCTTTTTGCCGTTTTTGACACGAAAACTTTCGTATCTTTCAATCCGCTTGTCCGTTTAACCTACCGTTTCTTCCTACGTGTTTGTAATTTGATTCTCCATCATATGGAGTTAAATCCAACATCCTACATAAATAAATTTTGAGCCTTTCAAGCCTTCGACTCGTTACCTTTTTATCGAATTTTAACCATTTATGCATTTTATCAAACAAACATATTTGTTTGATTCCTATATCACCTACACTTCTTCAAATTAATGTTATCTACCATTTTAGGTTCTAATCACAGGTTTATTACACAATTTAAACCCATTTTCGCTCGTATGCTTATTTTGACCCGTTAAGGGTATTTAAGCACTTTAAAACTTGAAATCGTTTTCATTCATTTCTAGCATCTTATTCCTACATTTCTCCTCAAGTAATCTCCCACTACAACTATATATGTATTGGGTTTAATGTGGATATCTATATGTTCCGAGTTTTACCCCTCGGATTACCATTTTACGACAAAGACTCATATAAAGCCCTTCAACCCAAGAATTTATGTTTTTCACTATCTAACTTATCCTAAGCATTTATGTAATCATAAAACTTATTTCCAAACCACCTTTAAGGGTCGTTCGTCCGAATTAACTTACAAGGGCAATTTGGTCAATTTTCATCCTTCTTTAACTACAAGGGTCCTTTAAATACTTGATTGACTCAAAATCCAACCCTTTTAACTATAATCTTATTTATAAACCCATATGCTTCTAAAACACCATGAACATAATTCAATTTATTCGGTTTACCTTAAAGATGACCGAATATCTACACTTTAACATTGTCTAACTCTTATAGAACTCCAAATTCTACATGATGAGTTGTGTTATTATACATACCTGGCTTGGATCAATATATTGACCCGTTTCAATACCTTGCCTTCGTAACCGCTAAGCAATAGCGATGTACTTATCCGTTTGCTATTTATTCCTATAACATGTAACTCAACAAACCATTAGACACTATTGTCAAAGGGTGATAATTTCACCTTTTGACCGTTTATTTACCTAGTGATCTTCATCACTTCAAGTAAATGCCAATTTCATGTATTATGCTAATTTAAAGTCTACTAGCTAGAATACGGAATCAAGCATAACGTAACGGAACCGTAGTTACGTACCTTTTAAGCACCTTTTTCAAACGCGTATTCCCACCGGCTTGTCCACTTGGCGATCCGGATTCCTCGCCTAAAGAGTTCCATTCATAACCAATTTAGAACCCTTTTTACAACCGTTTATCATGATTCATTATGACATCGCAAATCTGCGTTTTTGTCCGATTATTAATACTTTAATCCTCACTTAGGCGTTTCAACAAACACCTAGCGGGTCAGATTTTACATAATCATTACTAGGTTCTTGACATGTTATTTTCCTCTATATTCACTTCAATTAACAAATCTATACTAAATCTTAACATCAATAAATTTCAGATTCGCCACATGAATTCAGATTTCACTAGAATAAGAACCATAATTCTAGTGTTTATTTAGTTTCTACAAACTCACTAATCACCTTCAATGGTGATTATAAACCCCACAAGTATAATGCTAGATTTTAACAAGAAATCATCTAGGGTTTATCCCTAGATGCCATATTACTTCTAATTCCATCCATGCAAGACATAATCAAGCTCAATTTCAGTTTTTCACAATTAACCTAGAACTTGAGATAAATCAAAATACTAGAATTTTGCATACCTTGTGATCCCTTCAGTGAGGTGATCACTAATTCGTGTTTAGAACTTGATTTGGGACTGAATTGAACCTTCAATTTGATCAAATTTGACATGCACTAGGGTTTGGTGGGAAGCCAGTGTCGCCCCCTGTGTTCTTGTTCGACCAGGACCTCAATTTGAGATGTTTGGTTTTATTTTTTTGTTTTAAAACTAATAATAATAGTTTCAAATTTAACAACATTGGTCCCTCCGCTTTTGTTTAACTTATATCTTTGGCAATTTAACTTTATTCATGCTTTAAAACAAGACAACCAACTAACTAGGTTATTTATTTCCTAGTCAGTTTAGTAGGTTCGGGAAATCATAACCCGTTTTACTTTAAGTCCCGTTAAATTGGGCCTTTTATCTATCCTATTTTTCTTGAAAACTCTGATTCACTTTAAATAAATATTAGGATTATTCAATTTATTCCTGATATTTGCCGGTTTACTTTTACCACTAACGGTACTTTCCCGTCTTTAGTATTAACGGGGTTTAATTGATTTCGGGGTGTTACAATAATTCCTGATATTCTCATATTGAGCCCTATAATGACCCTGCACTTTCTCTGTTGCCTTCATCTTAGCCCTAAAAACTTGGTGCAAAGTCACTTCAACTTGATATTTCCTTTGTAGATCTTCCTGTAGAGCTTTAAGTGGTATCCCAGGATTGTTTTTCACAGTGTGTTGGATTTTTTTGGATAACCAGATAACTGTGCACAATCTAACATCTCTGGTGTTCAGACATACATGTTCTTTGTTTAGGGTTTTCACAACCCAAGAGCCTGCCTTTTTAACTTTAGAAACATAAAGCATCCAAGGGCAAGTGGGTGGTATATTCTTTTTAGGGTTAGGCCCATATTCATTTGTTGTTCCCACTTGTGAGAGCCCAGTTGCATTTTGGGTATTTCCAGATTTACCCTTAAATGTAGTTGGTTGAGAGGGTCCTTCAGCATTTATTTCACAACTACTCAATTTTGGAATCCCACCCATACATATGACACGGAATCTGGTGTTGTCATTCCTTGTAATATGGAGTTGTCTCCGAGTATCAATTGCATGATTCTTGACCATCATCTTAATACTGTCCTTATCAGGAAATGATTGGCCAAGATAAAAGGGACATTCACCAGATGTTTTAGACCTTCTCTTGTCTTTCCTAACACTCCTACAAGCTCTTTCAAGAGCTGTGTCACCATCTGAGTTAGTTAAACTTTCGAAGCCATCTAAATCAACTTGTTCATCATCCTCATCCTCATCTACATCAATTTGTTGTTTATATTGTTCACTAATGTCAGCATCTACTTCAGCATAATATTCTTTCATATCAACACTATAATCTTCCACTACATTATCTTTCAAAGATGTAATCTGCATCTTCATCATCCTCATCCTGACCCACCTTATCAGTTCTATCTTTCCTATTCTTAGCCTTTACACTTTTCCTATGAAATGACTTTACACGTTTGCTAGGGGTGGTCTCTACACCTTCTGCCTTTTCACCCTCACCTGCACTACCTTCACAGGATCCTTCATAACTACCATCAACACTCTCACTTTCACTATCTTCATCCTGCTGATCAGTATCCTCGTTGTCTTCATCCTGCTGATCACTACCCTCATAACTTCCCTCATCACTAAGGTCTACATATTCAGGTTCCTTTTCGACATCCTTTTTAGAAAACCTGCTAACATGTTGAATATACACATCTAGCACCTTGTTTTTTTCAACATAGCTAATCATTCTCAATACATCACTGTCAGTGCCTAGAGGCCTTAAACCTACCATAAAATCTTCCCCTGGAACCCTAAAAAGGTAAACCACAACATCCTCTTCTGAATAACCAAATGCTAACAACATATCATTCATCACTATCAATGAAAACATACCAGAATTCACATTATCAACGTAGTCTACCTTACCCCTGCCGTATTCAAAATCATCCTGTCAGTGAAATCACCACCATGGTGCACTTTCAGGGTGAATAATTCATGATGATTTGCCGTGGAATAAGAAAAAAAGTTTCAATCAGAAAAAAGGTTTTCAAATCCATCTTATCAACGACAAATACGTACCGTATTTTACTTCTGGATCAAAATTGAAGCCTTTTTTTTCGAACACAACAGCTAAAATCATCCCCATCGTCGTCCATCGGAAGCGTCTTGGCAAGATTGCAGATGTCGGCGATGATTTGTTTTGGGGGGGGGGGGGAGATGATCGGAGATAATCTCTGTATTTGGGGGTTGAAGATGATGTAAATGGGGAAATGAGAATTAATAAGGGTATTTATTTGGACTAATAATTTATTTACTTCAGTTTTTTATTTGAGTTTTTTAATTAAGAAAATGTTAAATGAAAAGCAACTGGACAAAAATACTCATGCAGAAAAAGACAAAATAGGCATGTTGGAACAGTAAAAAATGAGAGTTTTTTGAATTTTGGACTAAAATGACAATAAAAGTGAAACCACAGGGACCCAGATTTAAAAAGTTTGAGATTTGGACTAAAATGGCAAAACTGCACAAACCACAGGGACCAAAATGGCAGTTTACTCTAATCTAAATAATAAACCAAGTTAAGATTTATAAAAATAACTTAAACAAATTTCTGATCTAGGAATATAACAGTTCTGTAAGTTATAATGTATATGGAGCTTTGGTTCTGTATGATAAACCAAACAAATAGCATGTAATATTCGTATCGGTTTGTAATGTTATGTACAAGAATTGCATCGCTGGAGTTCCGGTATGCCTTTGCGGGTCCGATCAGTTGTAGAGACGAAATTGGCTGTGAAATTGTGTGGGAATGTGGTCGCAACGGGTCAAGAGGCGTATATTTATACTCGAATTGAAAGTATAACAGATCGATAGGGTGATGGGAATTTCAGAATTAAACGGGTTAGCAAATAAGCATAATTTGCAGTTTACACGTGACACAAACGAGTTGTTAGTTTTGATTATGATGGAGATACACATTAACGAAAAAAAATGAGTTAAACGGACAATTTTTACGGATCCGATAAGGCCGGAATCCAGCGACTTTTCCGGAGAAGACCCCCTGAAAGGCAGACTTTCTTTTTGTTTGATTTAACAAGTTTTGTTTTTTAACACATATAGTCCCTGCAGTTTCTAACTTTTACAAAATGACCAAAACTTTAATTATTAAAGGGCATTTTAGTCAATTCAGTAAGACTTAACAAAAAAGTTAACAACGTGTGGCCTTAGTACTGACATTGTGACAAGGTTTGGCCTTAGTACTCAACCTTGTGACAAATTAGAACGTTAATACTTGATTTTGCAATAAAAAACTATTAGCTTTTGGTAGTGGCGGATCCAGAATTTTTTTCCAAGGGGTTCACTTTTTTAAATGTTCCAGTTTTATATGTCCGAACATAAAAAATTCGGATCGGTTTGATGGTTCGAGTCGGATAAGGTTTATCGCATAATAAAAATACGATACAATGAGAAATTGATAACCATGAGTGAAGATTAGTTTTTTAAATTATTTAACAAAAAACTACTAGTGACTTACCCATATAGTGGTCTCTTATAGATGAACAAGAACCCAATCCAGTAGGAAAAGCCAATTCCTCAACAAGAATCTACAAAGAAAAAAAACACAATAAAACAAGTACAAGTTCAGATTGCATATAAAAAAGCAAACCTTTTAATGTGACTATACTTTTAATGCTACTTCAATTGGTATTCCAGTTGCTACATAACCGTTTAGATTTTTCAATGTCTACATATTGACCAAAGCAGCAATCTTTGCAATCCTTTGAAGGTTAGCATCCATAGTTTCAAGTGCATTCTATTCAAGATCAATTGATATAAAAAAGCAAACAAAATGTTATATCAGCATGTGAACATTTTCCACCCAAAACAATACTTGTATATAAGGATTGCTTACAAAAATCCTTAAACTTACATAAAGATTATGTATATGCAAAAATGTATCACTAACAGTAATAGCAAAACCAACCACTTAATAGAAATATATAATATAAAACTATCACTTACATAGCAATCGAGTTCAAAATTAGTTTACACCAAATATTAGTTTGACCACCAACTCAAGATAAACCAGTAAATGGCATCAAATACTACTTTCTCCTCTATAAACCATGTTTTCTGCCTAATATTGTTGAATAATACTAATTAGTGGATGCCATTATACAAAATAAATAATAGAATTACAAAGAGCAGGAACTTTGAAAGAGCTAGTCTTTTTATCAAGCATTTGGTGGGCATAATCTATGAGCTTTGTTTACACAAAATCAAAGCAAAAAAATCATACGAGTTTGGATCGTTCTCCAACAACCCCTTCAAATTACATCCAAAAATGCTTTTTATACACACAAGAAAAAAAAATTACTAGTTTACCCAAAATCAGAAATAAAAGTCATAAAACTTTTAGAGAAAAAATTATCGTGATATGGAATGCTACATCAAATTGAATGTCAAAATCAACAATTAATTACCTAGAAATTAAATTGAATGTCTAAAGTCTAAACAAACATGTAAATCAACAAATTGAAAGTTAAAATCAACATCGTATACTCTTATAGGGTTTAAAAGAACTTGAAGGATGAAGAGAGTGATTGCGTGAGGGACTGAGGGAAGGCCGAAGAAGGGGCTACGTGACTGCTAGCAAGCGGCTGTGTGACGGCCGACGGTGGGCAGGTGGCGGGAGAGCGGAGACAGGGGATGAGTGGTACCGACGTATGTGTTCTATTCTTCTGTTTGGGTTTCAGAGTAAACACAATGAAGGGCGACTAATGAACTAAACCCTATTCATTGTTCACGGAAAAAAAAAACGCAAAAAAGGGCCTTAATAGGACTCGAACACGCGACCTCAACATAATCCGCACGCATATTAACCAATGGACCACGTTGTAGATTTGTTTAAGAGGTTCCCCTACAAAATATTAAGAGGTTGAAACACCTCGTAAAATCACGTCCAATGATGTGTTGACACGTGTACTAAACCCTAATAAAGTCAAACGTTGACTATAAAGGACTAATTTTGTGAAAAATCAAAAACTTTGAATGTGTAAGGACTGAAAGTGTCAACGTGCTTAAACTAAGCCTCTGAATAACCTTACACGGTATTCGTATTCACAGATAAGCCACTTGTTGATCAAGAGGAACCGTTTGCGTAAATATTTGAAAGTTTGCGAGACAAAGGGATCAAAAGCGTCAACATGTTAATTCTTACCTCTGAGTGACCTTTTAAAAAACCCGGAGCATTATTATATCTGAATGTATTATGAGGAATACATAATATTGGCCATATAGGGCTTTAATGCCGATAATGATTATACGCACTAGTTTGTGCGTTAAAAGGGTTAAAAGCGTCAATATGTTTAATTATACCTCTGAATGACCTTTTAACGAACCCGAAGTATTATGAAGTGCAACCATACTCTTGAGAATGCTTAATATGGGTTGCACAGGGCTTTGATGCTATTAAACGATAATACGCGCAAGTTTGCGCGTTAGAGGGACCAAAAGCGTCAACGTCTAAAATTACACCTTAGAATGATCATTTAAGCTAACCGGAGCGCCGTAATATTCGGTCATACCATTGGGAGTGTCTAATACTGGCCATATAAGATTTCTTATACCATTTCGCTATAATGCGCACAAGTTCGCAATTAAGGGGTTAAAAGCGGCAACGCGCGAAACTACACTTTAGGGTGGTCTTTTAAAAAAAACGGGAACTCCGTAATGCTCAGCCGCACCCTTGAGAGTGCCTAAGGTTAACCGTTAAAGGTTTCGTACCCTATATTAACATATTATGAGAGTTTAGAAGTTTATGTGCCAAAAGTGTCAAAAAAAAAATAATCGTATAAAAGAAGCTCAAAAGAAATGAGGGGCTGTTTTTTACAAGAGATAAAACTGATGCCTGACTGAGCCTGCCTTCGTGGGCTGCCAGGCTGCAAACAGCAGCAGAACAAGTAATTGTAATGTTAGGTTATGCAATCCTTATATTATAAACATAACTAAAAGCACTTAAAAATAATACAGGGACCAAAACAGCAGATATGCCAAACTTCTAAGCTGGGCCAAGCCTGCTCACAGGTCGTGAAGCATGGCTGGGCTCACCTTCGCGGGCCGCCAGCCCATAAACAGCAGCAGCAGCATGTTTTTGAGTTGCTGTTTTGTTTGTTCCTTGCTCCTAAATCCATTCTAAACCATTTAAACTGAATCTATGGGCTGCAAACTGAATTGTAACAGCCGTGGGTACACTTGGGATCATCTCATGATGTCCCTAGACATTTGTCAAGATCATATTCCTTTCAAAAAACTATAAATAGGCTTCTACTTCACTAGAACACTTGCACTTTCAATTCCAATCTTCCTATCTCTCAATTCTTGGAAGTTCCTGATCTATCTAGGAGCATCCTCTTAGTTCTATTCAGTCCCTAGGACCATATGTAAGTGTCCTTTCGTGACTAGTTTATTTTATTTGGCTTGAAAAACCAAAAAGTCAAACGTTTACGATAAACGCTTTCACTTTTAGTTAGACCGTAAACGGTCAAGCCATTGTTCGCAACGAACATGGCTACGTGATCATATTTAGGTAGGTGTTAAACCCTCAAAAGGGCACCTCCTAATAATCACGTTTGCTTGGTCAATTGACGAGTCAACGTACTATTGTTTTAAAAGTCAACCGGTCAAATCTTATCATTTTAATTTCAAAATCCAGAATGTATTTAGTTTACCCATTTTGTACAAGTCTCCATACTTGTCGGGTCTAAATCACATTCCAATCCGGTCATCGCTTAATCTAGCGTTTCGTACCGTAAACCTTTCTTTAAACTAACCGGTCTAAGCTTACAACTTAAATAAGACCCGTTAGTAATCTAATAGGTTAATAAAACCTTCGTTCCAGATTAGGAGCCCCGGTAAAAGCTACTTGCACTAGTTGAGTACATTATACGGCTGAGTAGATAAATCTTGCATTTAAAAGCTCAGGTAAATACTTTTAACTTATTTTTCCTATACAGGATTGGGATACGGTAAATTATTACCACTTGGTCGGGTATGGAATATTTAATCAATTAGTGGTTAATTCATTGACATAACCCGTTTTAATCTGTTTTGTTTGATATATAAACATTTGGGGGTTAACGACCGTGTCCTGGATATCCTTGGCATCATTTAAATGCAAATGGCCACGACCTAAGCACGGGGTGTAGGCATACACCTGTCAGTTGCGATATGGTTTCTTTTCCCCAAAAAGGGAATTAAGATATAAATAAACTCCTCTGTGGGTTTCCCGAGAAGGGATAAAGTGGTGTGTTGGTTAATCATGACTCGACTTCTATCCCGGGCCCTGAAGGTATGACAAACATGTAAATCTGTATACAAGATTATTTTTATATAATTTTCCCAAGTTATAAAAAAATTTATGACTTAAAAGCTGTCCATGGTTTAAAGTTTTCTTCTAATTTTAACTGGTTATATCCTGATTTTAAATCAAATTTTGAAAATACTTTTTTATTTTTATAAATTTAACAAATTATCTTTATTAGGAATATTATACCCATCATCTATTGTATTATCATTTAATCTTTTATAGTTATAGACTATCCTAGCTTTTCCTCTTTTTATCTCACTATGATTTCTTACTAAAAAAGCTGTAGATCTATGAGGCCTTTCTGATTTTCTAATTAAACCTTGGTTTACCATTTCAGGGATTTGTTTTTTGAATTCCTCTTTGTCTAATGGGCTGTATTCTATATTAGTTGTTCTGATTATTATGTCAGAATTTTTTAGTTTGAATTTACAAATATAACTTACCTTTGATTTTGTTATATCTTCTCTAATATATCCTATTCTTTCTAAATGTAGTATCATAGGATGATTCACACTTTTTGTAATATCTTGCCCTTTCTCTATTTCATGATTTAAAAAATCTGTTAAAAGTTTTAATGACTCATTTTCTATAAACTTTTTTCTGCTCTGTGTTTTTAAGAAATCTAAATTCCCCTTATCCCCTCTTTTTTGAACAATTTGTGTTGTATTCATATATCTAAGGGTTGGTATTGTATATAATTGTTTACTTAGTGTTATAAAATTTCTTGTAATTGTTACTGCACCATTTAATCCTAATATGAAATTTAATCCTATTACAAAATCTTTTGATTTTATATTTGTTGGATTAATATTTATTTGTGGCATATCATATTTTATACTGTAATTGTTTGCAAAGTCTAAGAATTGTATTCCTATTGGTTCTAAGCAATGTGTAATATTTATTAATCTGTCTTCTACTGTTCTTGTACTTAATTCATACGATAATTTTTTATGATATTCTATAGGTGCCAAACTGTATGAGATTAAGCTTTTTGTAGCTCCCGCATCCAAACCAATTTTATAAACACTTTCAAATGAGACGGTTAATTGTATTTACCAGTGTAAACTAACGTATTTTCAAAAGACTAAGTGACAGGTACTATACGTAATTGGGTGGAAGCTCCTGGGCGTTAAGTAGAGGATCTTGCAAGTCCGTAATGCCTTGTGTCTGCTGAACATGTTGTGTATTCGATTTAGATCCGCCTGTGGATTTAATATTACAAGCTCGAATGTAATTATCTTTTCAGTATTTTCTGACAATTGGGTTTGTAATAATATTTTATATTCCAAGACTTCCGCTGTGCTACTCTGTGTATGTTTGACTATGACGATATCAATCTTACGTCACGATACTCCCCACCGGGCCCACCGGGCTGAGCTGTAAATATCAGGGTGTGACAGGTTGGCATCAGAGCCAACGTTTGAGTGAATTAAACACTAGCCTTTTGTGTTTAATCTCAAATGACACAGTAGCATATTCCTTAGACCTTCTAAGTCTAGACTTAACATAGGAATGCTCTCATCCCTATTAAGTAAACATTGTTTTCGATTTTATGTGTTTGAGTAGGACGCCAGGGAAATAAGCCGTTGATGGAAATTCTCCACATCTGAAGCCTAGAAATGCCAAGCTTCGTACCACGGCTAGGATAAGCGTGCAACCAGTTGGAGGAAAGGCCTTTATGGACCCATTCCCAAAATCAAACCTATTTAAACTCTTAACCAGACTTCGGAGTCTATACCAGAAGGTCCCTAAGGCTTCCATATTGAAGATGATACATGTGGATGCTATTAATCCCTATTTTCTATCTCCGAGTTTTGGAATTCCAAACTTGGACTATACCAGTCAAAACCCAATCCGTGATCCACGTCATTTCTTTAACCATTGAATCCTTGGATTCTATTTCTACAACGGATTCTGATTTGAAATGTTTACTTTATTCACTAAGATCTTCAGAGTCGCTACTGCGTACGATAAATAAAGAAGAAGAAGCAATCATAATAAAGCAAGGAAGACATTAGAAAACGACCCTTCTTCTATCATATTTCATTTTTTTCTTTAAGTCCCTGTATGGGCATTTGATTATTAAAGTCCTTTGTGGACATAGTATTTCATCATAGTCCTTATGGACCTACCTCTCCTGATAAGACTCTGTATATACTTTTATCTATTATAGTCCCTTTGAGGACATTATATTTCGATATAGTCCTTTCGAGGACATTATATTTCAATAATAGTCCCTTCGAGGGCATCTTACTTCAAAATAGTCCTTTCATGGACATTATACTCCATTATAGTCCTTACATGGACGTGTTATTTCAATAAAATATTTTTTGTAAACATATTATTTCATTAAAAATCTTTGAGTTAATTGCCAAAATCGTCCCTGAGGTTTGGGCAGGTTTGCCATTTTCATCAAAAATGATACTTTTGTACCAAATTGCCCCCAACGTTTGTAACTTTTTGTCATTTTCATCCAAACCACCAACTAAGTTTATTTTTTCTGTCAAGTTGAGGATATTTGGATGAAACTGGCAAATATAAAACCACAGGGATGATTTTGGCAATTTACTCAAACTCTTTTAAATTTCTTTTATTTAATTAATTTTGTTACATATATAATAAAAAGAATATACATGCAATTTTTATATGAAAAAAATAATAGCTTTGTCACATAATTTTTATAAATTTTCATCCAACCACTAATTAAGTTAAATTTTCTATTAAGGCGAAGGATGTTTATAAACTAAGATAGAAATTAATTTCTAATTTTTATATAGACCAGTTTTATGAAAATAAAATCTACTTAAACCTCTAAATTTTATAAAACTAAAATGCTGGTGACCTTATTGAAAAAGATCAAATAAAAAAAATCTTATCATATGTACCAAGTTTGTAATTCATCTTCCACTCTTTTAAATTCGCTTCTAAGGAAAAACAGAAGCCAGTGCCCCCTATCAAACAACGTATCATTACCAAACCTTAAAATTACCCACCAAATTGTAATTATAATGCTATGAAACAAAAGTTTCTTTACTCAAGCCACTCAGAATAAGTATTAGTTAGTTACCCTCATAATCTTAATTAAATAAATATTTTATTTCTACCAACATATTTTCTAGGTGCTCATCACATTTAAAAAATATGTAACGTTTTACAAATTTTTTCTATCTCTACAACTGATAAATACTAAAAGTTGTAATTGATTGTTTTGTGTTGCACACCAATGACGTTTTCTCTTTATAAAACTGATTTATATAAAGAAGCTATAAATTAATTTCTGTCTTAATTTATAAAATTTAAAACATCCTTCACCTTAACAGAAAAAATAAACTGAGTTAGTGATTTGGATAAAAAATTATAAAAATTATGTGACAAAACTATTAATTTTTTTTTTCTGAAAACTCCATGTATATTCTTTTTTATTATATATGTAACCAAAATAATTAAATAAAAGAAATCAAAGAGGGTTTGAGTAAATTGCCAAAATCATCCCTGTGGTTTTATATTTGCCAGTTTAATCCAAATATCCTCAACTTAACAGAAAAAATAAACTAAGTTAGTGGTTTGGATGAAAATGGCAAAAAGTTACAAACGTTGGGGGCAATTTGGTACAAAAGTGTCATTTTGGACGAAAATGGCAAACGTGTCCAAACCTTAGGGACGATTTTGGCAATTAACTCAAAATCTTTTGTAGACATGTTATTTCATCAAAGCCCCTGGCGAATATAATAATTCATCATAGTCCTCTCGATGACATATCGTTTCACTATAGTCCTGGTGTTGACATATCTTATAGTCCCTATATGGACTTATATTTTCCTTTCAGTTCCCACGTGGACTAGTATCGCTTCAAAGTCCCTATTAGGACCTATCTTTTCTGTATAGTCCCTGTGCGGACGTTGGTTTATTATAATTCCCTAATGAACATATTTTTAATTTAAGTCCCTGTGAGGGCATCTGTTCAGCAAAGTCCTTTGTGCGCATGTTGTACCAATATAGTCCTTTTTATGGACACGTTATTTCATTAAAATCCCTTTGGGGATATGTTATTTCTAAATAGTCCTTCCGTGGACACGATATTTCATTATAGTCCCTTAGTGGACATGATATTTCATTATAACCCCTTTGTAGACATGACATTTCATTATAGTCCCTTCATGGGCAAACTGTTTCAATATAGTCCCTATGTGGACTTATAATATTTTATAGTCCTTATACGAACTTATATTTTCCTTTTAGCCCTCTGTGAACAAATAGGATACAAAAAGTCCTGATAAAGGCACTATTGTAGATTTCTAAATGATTTACGGAAAGTTTTGAAAATTTTATATAGGTGTTCATTTCGTCCTTTATCAAGCAATAGTATCAATTTTATTCAAATTTTATCGATCTGCTAAATAATTTCAAAAGATTTTCTTAATGGTATAACCTAGCCAATATGTCAATACAGACATGCTATGATGGTAAAACCCTCTTAAGACAATTAATCCTTGTTAACAACTAAGAACATGTTAACACTTCTGGCAGTGTGACTTGAGAAACCACACCAGCCGTCAAGGTATTTGGACTATGTCCAAGCCTTAAAGCCTATATGATCAAATTAGATCATGGCAAATATCATCAATGTGATGATCATATTATAAACATCCATTAGTGATGAAGTGCCTACGAGCTAAAATTGTTGTCCAATAAGACAACGACAGTTGTGGTCTACGACCCCCTGTCTAAAAATGCTGGGCTATGCCCAAGCCTTAAAGTCTATAAGATCGATAATATCATGACTAATATCCTCAATTACGATAATTATATACATATATGTGTATAAACATCCATTAGTGATGTCCATTGATTGGCCTATGCGGCAAAATAAATCGTCTTTCAAAGCAATGAAAGATGTAGTCTATGACTCTCTACCCAAAGGTGAAGAACTATGTTCAAACCGTAAAGTCCCTGATCAAATAAGATTGCGGCTTATATATTAATGTCCTCTGTGACAGGCCTTTTGTGCCATATCATATGTGTCCTTTGCGACAAGGCCTTCGTGCCTTATGGCTATTAATGTCCTTCGTGACAAGCCTATGTACTACATTTATATGTCCTTCATGACGAAATTATGTTTCATATTTTAAAAGTCCTTGTGACGAGCCGTAGAGCTATACAAAAATTGTCAATATGACAAGTACAGTTTTAACATTGATCCTTGTCTAAAAGGTAATGGACTAGGTCCAAACCTTAAATGCCATTGATGGTCCTTTGGCGATCTAAGCTAAATATAATTGATATACATTCAAATAACATTCATTAGGAATGTTCATACCCTATTAGCCTGTATGGTTTAATGATACCATGGCTAATGTATGTTAGGTTGTCAGGATGATGACTAGCTATTGTTTTGCAACTAAGCAATTGTTTAATTTAATGTTTAGTACCAAGATTCGAGTATGGAAAACTCGGATCAGACAAACAACAGTCGCGATGCTAATGATGCAACAAATGTGAACCTAAATGTTAATGGAGTTAATCTCCAAGCTGTGATTGACGCAACTGTTAGAAAGGCTATGAGAAAGGACATGAAAAGGTTCAAAGAGCCGAATGCTACTTGCTCTAAAACACATTCCTCTGCTCATGAGAAGAGCTTTATTCATACTTCGAATGCGAAGAATAAACCAAAGAAGATGATATATAGCAAGGAGCCCCGTTCCTCTAAAGGATGTACTTAAAAGTACTTTGTCTCTTGCAAGCCAAGAGACATCAATGGAGAAAAAGGGAGCCATTGATTGCATAAAATAGATGGACGAAGTGGAAACCATTGTGTATATCAACGTTTGTGCTGAGAAAGACATTGTGAGGTAAGTATCACAGTTATTCAAGGGCGATGCCCTTAGTGGGTGGAAGACATTAATAAAGTCACAGGAAAGATACTCTTATACAATATGGGATGGTCCAAGTTTATGGACCTTATCAGAAAAACCTATTGTCCGCGACACGACACCACACGACACGACACGACACGAAATGGAAAAGGTGGAATCAGAATTTTCTGACTCTCACCATAAAATTTATAGACTATCGACAGTATGTTACAGACTTTAATTCATTGTCTGGGATAGTGCCCTATTCGGTTAACCTAGAATCTAAGCATAATGCACTATATATTGGTGGTTTAGCATCAGAAATAAGATGGCATACTAAGGCTTCAAAGCCTGCTTCTTATAAGTCCACTATGGATCTATCTCAGCCACTCACATTAGATGGGTTAGGAAGTGAATCAGTCAAAGCTGAGACTGACGGAAAAAGGAAAAGGGAGATGGATAACTCCCAGAAATCTAAGAGGAAGGACTAGTCAGAATTAAATAGAACCAAAAAAAGTCCAATAAGAAGCCTGTATGCAAGACCTGCAACAAAAGGCATTGGGACAGTGTTTAACAGACTGAAGGTCAAAGCAGTGTGTTCCCTGAATGTAGAAACATAAGAATGCAGTCTGTATCGGCTGTGGCATAAGGGCCACATCAGAACTAACTGCCCTAAAACTATCAAAGATGGTATAGCTAAGTATAGAGAGACTAAGACTGGAGGCGCTTAAACCCTCCTGATGAATGCCAGAGGCAGTTCATATCAATAATGACACCAGGTACATCCCTTATCGTAAATCAATTGCTAAGAATTCTGTTTTGCCTCAGGTACTACTAAGTCTTCCAAATATCATAAGCTTAGAAAAATTTTAGAATTTTCCCATAAGAACTCCAGATATTAAGTATAAGGTAAAACTTACCTACGAAAATCATAGGAACCATTTTTCTATTCTTGGCGGAAATCTCCATTCATAAAAATCTGGAGTACTCTATCTCCAGATAGAGTACGGTGATATATGTTATATTATTTTGTTATCTCATTGATTTCTATCAACTGCGAATGCCAGACTATGCTTGATAAAAGCGCCATAAGAGGATTGGCGTATCCTAGTGTATCCCATAGATTGCTTCCATGCCTGATCAGTATGGAGGTTTAATGCATGGAACCACTGAGATATCCCAATGGTCATATTGTACAAAAGTCAGCTAATGGTATTCAAAGAAGATATCCAGTATAGAAATGTCCAAATAAGTGTCACTATTCTAAGCATCTATGCATTCATAAAGAAAATGTGTCATTTATATGGCACGGATAACGATAGATGAACTAAAGCCTGAGATTCAGAATATCTCTGTCATCTCTGTGAATCTCGATTTTCCTCTTCGTAGAACTACCCTGTGTACCTCCTGAGAGGCAAGTAAAGTTAAGATTAATATCCCACTTAGGGCTGCATCTATTGAAAAATCTCCATATCGGTTAGTACCAACGGAAATGGAAGAACTAAGAGCCAATTAGATAAACTTTTAGAGAAGGTTTCATAAAGCCTAATTCATAATTCCGAGAGCTCCGGTGTTATTAATTAAGAAAGACGGTTCATTATGCTTATGCATTGATTACCGCAACCCTATTTAGGCAACAATTAAGAATCGCCATCAGCTGCCTATGATCGTCGATTTGTTCAACTAACCGTGAGGTTAGCTATTCTTTAAAGATTGGATTAAGCAGTAGTTGGAATGATTATCTCGCCTTAAATAAGTTTTCCTATAACTAATAGTTAGTATATAAGCATCAAGGCTGCTCCTTGGGAGGCCTTGTATGGGAAAGAATGTTAAACGTCCGTTGGTTGGACAGAAGTTGGTAAGTCCAAGTATCAGGACCTAAAGTTACCCTGGAGACAACGGATATGATCATACGAATCCGTAATTGTCCGAAAGCTGCCAGTAATCGGCAGAAAATCAATGCTGATAAGAGTCGCAAACCTCTTAAGTTCTCAATAAGGAACGAGATTCAACAGAAAGAACCCCTCTAGAAAGGGGTACTGCATTTTGATGTAATAGGTAAGTTAAAATCTAAATACATAGGGTCATTCGAGAAAATCGGACATGTCAAGATCGATAGCCTATGAGCTAAAACTTACCTAAAGAACATGATGATATTCGCAATGCGTTCCACACTTGTGATTTCCGGATATGTCTAGCCGTTAAGTCAATAGCATTATCACATAATGATATGCAGATTAATGAAAACTTATGGTTTGATGAGAAACCAGTATCGATTAAGGATTGACAGAATTAGAAGCTCCGAAAGAAAACAGGTACCTATTATAAAGGTCAACTAGGGTGCCCATAGAGGCCCCAACTATGTTGTGGAGGTTAAGTCCATTATACGACCAAAAGTACTTCCGTCTTTTGAGCAAATCTCGAGGTCGAGATTTCTTTTAAGGGGGTAAGGATGTAACACCTCGTAAAATCACGTCCAATGATGTGTTGACACGTGTACTAAACCCTAATGAAGTCAAACGTTGACTATAAAGGACTAATTTTGCGAAAAATCAAAAACTTTGAATGTGTAAGGACTGAAAGTTTCAACATGCTTAAACTAAGCCTCTGAATAACCTTACACAGTATTCGTATTCACAGATAAGCCACTTGTTGATCAAGAGGAACCGTTTGCGTAAATATTTGAAAGTTTGCGCGGCAAAGGGGTCAAAAGCGTCAACATTTTAATTCTTACCTCTGAGTGACCTTTTAACAAACCCGAAGCATTATTATATCTGAATGTATTCTGAGGAATACATAATATTGGCCATATAGGGCTTTAATGCCGATAATGATTATACGCACCAGTTTGTGCGTTAAAAGCGTCAATATGTTTAATTATACCTCTGAATGACCTTTTAACGAACCCAAAGTATTATGAAGTGCAATCATACTCTTGAGAATGCTTAATATGGGTTGCACAGGGCTTTGATGCTATTAAACGATAATACGCGCAAGTTTGCGCGTTAGTGGGACCAAAAGCGTCAACGTCTAAAAATACACCTTAGAATGATCATTTAAGCGAACCGGAGTGCCGTAATATTTGTTCATACCATCGGGAGTGTCTAATACTGGCCATATAAGATTTCTTATACCATTTCACGATAATGCGCGCAAGTTCGCAATTAAGGGGCTAAAAGCGGCAACGCGCGAAACTACACTTTAGCGTGGTCTTTTAAACAAAACGGGAACTCCATAATGCTCAGCCGCACCCCTGGGAGTGCCTAAGGTTAACCGTTAAAGGTTTCATACCCTATATTAACATATTATGAGAGTTTAGAAGTTTATGTGCCAAAAGTGTCAAAAAAAAATTATTGTATAAAAGAAGCTCAAAAGAAATGAGGGCTGTTTTTGACAAGAGATAAAACTGATGCCTAACTGAGCCTGCCTTCGTGGGCTGCCAGGCTGCAAACAGCAGCAAAACAAGTAATTGTAATGTTAGGTTATGCAATCCTTATATTATAAACATAATTAAAAGCACTTAAAATAATACAGGGACCAAAACAGCAGATATGCCAAACTTCTAAGCTAGGCCAAGCCTGCTCACGGGCCGTGAAGCCTAGCTGGGCTCACCTTCGAGGGCTTCCAGCCCATAAACAACAGCAGCAACATGTTTTTGAGTTGTTGTTTTGTTTGTTCCTTGCTCCTAAATCCATTCTAAACCATTTAAACTGAATCTATGGGCTACAAACTGAATTGTAACAGCTGTGGGTACACTTGGGATCATCTCATGATGTCCCTAGACACTTGTCAAGATCATATTCCTTTCAAAAAACTATAAATAGGCTTCAACTTCACTAGAACACTTGCACTTTCAATTCCAATCTTCCTATCTCTCAATTCTTGGAAGTTCCTGATCTATCTAGGAGCATCCTCTTAGTTCTATTCAGTCCCTAGGACCATATGTAAGTGTCCTTTCGTGACTAGTTTATTTTATTTGGCTTGAAAATCTGAAAAGTCAAACGTTTACGATAAACGCTTTGACTTTTAGTTAGACCATAAACGGTCAAGCCATTGTTCACAACGAACATGGCTACGTGATCGTAATTAGGTAGGTGTTAAACCCTCAAAAGGGCACCTCCTAAGAATCACGTTTGCTTGGTCAATTGACGAGTCAACGTAATATTGTTTTAAAAGTCAACGGGTCAAATCTTATCATTTTAACTTCAAAATCCAGAATGTATTTAGTTTACCCATTTGTACAAGTCTCCATACTTGTCGGGTCTAAATCACATTCCAATCCGGTCATCGCTTAATCTAGCGTTTCGTACCGTAAACATTTCTTTAAACTAACCGGTCTAAGTTTACAACTTAAATAAGACCTGTTAGTAATCTAATAGGTTAATAAAACCTTCGTTCCAGATTAGGAGCCCCGGTAAAAGCTACTTGCACTAGTTGTGTACATTATACGGCTGAGTAGATAAATCTTGCATTTAAAAGCTCAGGTAAATACTTTTAACTTATTTTCCCTATACAGGCTTGGGATACGGTAAATTATTACCGTTTGGTCGGGTATGGAATATTTAATCGATTAGTGGTAAATTCATTGACATAACCCGTTTTAATATGTTTTGTTTGATATATAAACATTTGGGGGTTAACGACCGTGTCCTGGATATCCTTGGCATCATTTAAATGCGAATGGCCACGACCTAAGCACAGGGTGTAGGCATACACCTGTCAGTTACGATATGGTTTCTTTTCCCCAAAAGGGAATTAAGATATAAATAAACTCCTCTGTGGGTTTCCCGAGAAGGGATAAAGTGGTGTGTTGGTTAATCATGACTCGGCTTCTATCCCGAGCCCTGAATGTACGACAAACATGTAAATCTGTATACAAGATTATTTTTATATAATTGTCCCAAGTTATAAAAGATTTTATGCCTTGTGCATCCAAACCAATTTTATAAACACTTTCAAATGAGTCGGTTAATTGTTTTTACCAGTGTAAACTGACGTATTTTCAAAAGACTAAGTGACAAGTACTATACGTAATTGGCTGGAAGCTCCTGGGTGTTAAGTAGAGGATCTTGCAAGTCCGTAATGCCTTATGTCTGCTGAACATGTTGTGTATTTGATTTAGATCCGCCTGTGGATTTAATATTACAAGCTCGAATGTAATTATCTTTGCAGTATTTTCTGACAACTGGGTTTGTAATAATATTTTATATTCCAAGACTTCCACTGTGCTATTCTGTGTATGTTTGACTATGACGATATCAATCTTACGTCACGATACTCCCCACCGGGCCCACAGGGCTGAGCTGTAAATATCGGGGCGTGACAGAGGTTCCTTGAGAATATTCCATATAACTTAACACTATAAATTTCGGATTGAACGGGTTCCTGGGAACCCCTAAATGGCTATAGATCCGCCCCTGGCTTTTGGTATTTGAGACATATTCGATGGATACATCATACAAATGTAATTCTTCTACATTCCTGGTGTGTGTAGTTTTATATGTTATGCAGTTCGACCTTTCAATACATTGTAAAAAGTTTAATTTGTCAATTCCAATCGAAATTGGAATTGGAATTTATATAGGAATTAGAATGATTTGAAGGAATTAGATTTGGAATTTAAACATTCCAATCGGAATTGAAAATTGTTGGAATTGGGATCTCAATTCCATTTTTGTTGTGTTTGGCTGTCAAATGAACTGGAATCCATCACCCCCGGCACCTACAACCACCAGTACTGGTCAAAACGGTACGGGTCAAAGTGGTACGGGTCGAAGCGGTACTGGTCGAAATGGTACGGGTCGAAATGGTTGATGTGCGGTTTAGTGTTATATATATTAGGTGTATATTTTAAGCCCTTTAACACTTTTTTAGCCAAGTTTTAAATTTATAAAACACGATATTTACTAACACTAAACACCCATATGGGCAAGTGCACCCATCGTGAGCGTAGTATAGTGTTGGTAAGATACCGAGGTCGTCCAAGGACACAAGAGCTTTTAGTACCGGTTAATCCTCAACGTCTAATCAAATAAAAAGTTTAGAAAAATGTTTTAAACTAAGAAAAATAAAAATGTTGAAAAATAAAAATAAAAGAAAAAAACAGATAGACAAGATGAATCACTTGGCTCCGACTCGTGTTTAGTGTAACCTTTGATTATTTCCGCACTTTTGCACTTATTTAAGAGATTATCTTAGTTATTGTAGTAGGCCCCTCTTTTGGAGGTGACGTTACCCTCAACCCAGTAGTTTGAGTCAGCAAGGATATAATCCTAAAGGGTCGGATTATTGAAAGATAATTAATTAAGTTATTAATGCATAATGTGGTAGGTCCCTCTTTTGAAGGTGACGTTACCCTCGGCTAAGTAGTCTGAGTCAGCAGGGATACAGTCCTAAGTAGCCGGGTTAAAGTATTAATAGTAGTTTAACTTATGAGGGGATCAAAGAGTTTGGATCCCCGCCATCCAATACCGTTAAGTATTGAAGGAGGTCCTACTAAATTTGACCCAGGTCCTTTGCAGGATCTATACACTGAACAATGGCAAGACTCTTACCAAACCGTTCCCTTAACCCCCGACCAGGTAGCCAACATACCTCCATATAGACCGTGGAGATATGAATGGTGAAAATATTTTATTTTATATAGACAGTAAAATAATGCCAAGACACCACGGACAAACGATAAGGAAGAATCACCTTCAACATAAGAAACTAGTTATTAAAGTCATTAATACATAACCAATTAAAAGTGCGAAAAGATTAAAAATAAAAAGTATTACACTAGACACTTTGTCTTCACCAAGTGATGTAAGAGACTTAGGCAAACATGGCCTTGATTGTCAAGAACTCTTACGATCAATCTTGGATCCCGAGACGACTCACACACTCTATGATGGACAATGGATGATGGTGGTGGATGATGGTGTTATGGTGGTGGTGGGTGGTGGATGAAGTGTGAGAGAGGTGGTGTGCCAAGGGATGGTTTGAGCTTGAGCCAAGCACTCCTATTTATAGGCTGAACAGAAGCTCGGGCACGGCCCCGTGTCCAGTGGGCACGGCCCCGTGTACATCCTCTTCTCTGTCTTCATTAATTGCTCTTGTCTTTATTAGTTGACCACGGTCCCGTATCCGCTGGGCACGACCCCGTGTGCAGAAGCATATCTGTACTATCAAGATTTGCCTAGATTCTGCGAATCTTATAGTTGACCACGACCCCGTGTCCGCTGAGCACGGCCCCGTGGTGGGCGATGGAAGCTTCTACAACTTTGTCTTTTATGCTGACACTTGGGCACGCCCCCGTGCTCACTGAGCACGGGGCGTGTTCAGCCTTCTGTTCTCTTGTTTTGCTTGGGAAGATGCTGTCATGGGGTCGGGCATGCCACGTTTGTTCCTTTTCTTGTATTTATGTTAGATTTAGCTGCCTTTTTGCTTCTTTTGTTAATTTGAGCTCATTTAATCCTGAAAATACAAAAGGAAGACAAAAACACACTTTTTCCGACATTAGTACTAAAAAAGGGTTAGTTTTATGCCACAATTGATGTAATTTATATGTTGCATTTTGCACACATCAATGGTTCTCATCGAAACGGTACGGGTCGAAACTGTTGGAGTCGAAACGTTACGAGTCGAAACCGTTGGCGTTGAAACGTTACGGGTCGAAACCGTTCACGTCGAAACGGTACGGGTCGAAACTGTTCGCATCGAAACGGTACGTGTCGAAACGTTTCGGTTCGAAACCAGTATGGGTCAAAACGGTATGTGTTGAAACGGTGCGGGTCGAAACGGTCGAAGATTCCAATGAATTTACTTTAATTCCTTCACATATAGGAAGGATTTTGAATTCATTTAGTTAAAGGAATTTGAAGGAATACATGCCTAATTCCAATTCCATTGTCAACCAAACACATGAAGATTGGAATTGGGATTCTAATTCCATCAAATTCTGTGAATCAAACATCTTAAGAAATGAAATTCAAATTCAAATTCCCTTAAATTCCATTGAATTCCTGCGAACCAAACGCCCCCTAAGAGTTCACTTATAATTTATTTATGGGTTCACTTTATATTTTCTATATAAGTTTTAACTAATAATTCGAAACCGACTGGGTTCCTAGGAACCGGTCTCTTCAAGGTAGATCTGCCCCTGCTCACCGGTGGGCCCAACCCAACCACCTTTCACTTAGACCGTGCAGTATTAGTTTAGGAAGAGAACAGGAAGGCTGAGGTGGAGCATTTTGCCGACGGGGGATGCTACCAATCCGGATGTATTTTCGGTGTCCACAGGGAATTCCCCTTGATCTCCCCCAACATTTGTGTGAGCAGTTTATTGATTTTTCTTTTTTGTTTTTAATATGTTTTCTAATGCTCTGTTTCTTTGTTGCGGTTATGGAAGAAGAAAGGTTTTTCTTGTTGCAGATTTAAATAAATAGGAAGAAGAGTTTATTTTCTTTTTAAGGTTTTACCCTTTAATTTGTTTTTTAACTTACCAACCTCTCAAGTTTATTTTACTTTTAAATAATACACCTTAGAATTTGATTTTAATTTATAAAAACCCCTCAAATTTGTTTTTAGTTATATATGTTAATGTTATAAAGTTTAATTTAAATTAAAAAATATGTTTAGTGATTTTTATTTTAACAAAATATATTCAATAAAAGATATAAAAAAATGGAAGGGGGAAGAAGGTGAATCACACCCCGACTTTGGGGAAGAATGCTGAGGTGGAAGGGTATAGAGATGTGGCACTGAGGTGGACAAGGGGGAAGAAGGGGAATGGGGGAACCATACCCCACCCCCTTGGACCACACGGTGTGGACGTGGATTTGTGGCGTTCAGGTCACTCTATGCTGCACACACCACATCGCACGTGACGTTGTTATCGGCGTTGTTTAGTAGGTGAGAGGATTTCCACCGGCGTGGAAGGGCAAGTGGGTGCAATGTGGCGTGCTACTATTGAAAGTGGTAAGTAGCCATTGCCCCAACGGCTAGTAAAAAAAATTAAAAATTTACTCCACTTATATATAATACACTACTTCTATTATTTTAAAACCATAATCTCTCAACCCACCTATCACTTCTATTACATGTAAAAACACCCTCTCAAAAAACACTTTGAAAATGTCGGTTATTCCATGGAGCGTAGAAGATGACATTGCGTTATGGGAATCCTGAGTCGTGGCGGTGAACAGCCACGAGGCTCATTTACCCGCATCTTTGTTTTGGGATTGACTTTACCCTGAATTTTGTATACGTAGGGGTGAGGCCATCTGAAGAGTGGACACACTTTGTTCACATTTTCGGATCATATGGATAGTGCTAGATTTGTGGCGATTGTCAACGGTGTGGACAACGACGATGGTGAGCTAAACGAAGGCGACATCATCCAAGTCGCTTGTGTCCAGTACCATAACAGGTACGGTGGTGACTTCAAACACTATGCGGCGTGACAAATAATCGTTTTTTTTTTGTTAAGTATGTTTAGGTTAACGTTTTATTTTAAGTTATGTAATGTTTTTTTTTTTATTTTTAAGTTATGTCACGTTATTTGTTTAATTAGTATTAACTAGTTTTTATTCAAATTTAGTAGATTTTATATAATTTATAAATATAAAAGAATAATAAAAAGTGTGTGCCACGTGTCGAATAACCCCCTCTTCCACGCCGTTTCCCACACCCCCTTTTCTCCACCACGTAACTTTTCTGAACGTGTTACGTGATGTCCACATGTTGCATCGTACCCCATCTTCAAGCCCCTCCATACCGTGTGGTCTTATGCAAGACCAGAAAGGGTTTCTCAGTGTTTTCCTTTAAGTATACTCTATTTTTCCATCTCTTCATATATGTGCTAATTTCAAAGTTCAAACATTTTTGCTATTAATGTACTCAGGCGAAACAAAAGGCTTTAAATACTGTGTTTTATTTACTCAGAAAGTTAACAATTAGAAGTGTGCATTTTAGGTTTCCGTATTACTAAGGCGTTGTTTGTTTTTTAAGAGGTAAAATGTCTGCAGTCTGCGGATCACATATGCAGAGATCTGTAGAAGAAGAAGTGGATCAAACCTCTGCAGTCTGAAAGAAGAAGATTGTTTGTTTTTTAACATATGCAAAACATTTAAAATAGTTTATAAAATCAGTAGGTAACATGTATTGGTCCATGAATATGGTTTAAAACCATAATACGCGCCTAAACGGCGTTAATGTCATTAAATGACAATTTATGTGAAGATTTATGAAATCTTATGTTATGACCAGCTTTGAATAGTTAAAATATTTTATTTGTCATAACATATCAGTAAGCAAAAGGTTTGGTTTGAATATTATGCTTAAAACGCATTTTATGTGCCATAAGGGCATTATCGTCATTTATCGGCATTATTTACGGAACTGAAGTTAAACTCAGTTTACAACCTGACTTAGCATCCCAAATAATCATAATTATCATATGATATCAGTAGGTAATGAGTTTTATGCTAAAATTATGTTTAAAACTCATTTTAGACTTAAAAGGGCATTTTTAGTCCTTTTAAAAGCATAGTTTACGATTATATGCGTAAACTCAGTTTATGACCAGATTATAAACATCAAAATATGTTAAACATGTTAACATATCAGTACTTAAATCATTTGCAAGCTTATTTGTGTCTAAAACCTTATTTTTGCTAAAAAGGGCATAAAGGTCAAAGTATGTCATAAATACGTAAATACGGAAACTTACATAAAACTCAGATTCCTAGTCCGATCGTGTAATATAACCTTATAGGATTATACTACATTATATTACGATCATAAAGAAACCTAAAATCACTAGCATACTAGTCTAATTCGGTTTATAACCAAAAGTCAACGTAGAAGTCAAACTACGCAACTTTCGGTTGCGAACCGACCCTAAAACGGGAATTGACGACCCGAACATGTTTACACATGTTCTAATAATTATTACCGAGTTGGTTAAGTGATAAAACATATTTTATAACATTTCTAAACTCATATCGCAATTGTTTTAAAAACTGACCCGTTGACTTTTTAAATTAATATGACTTTGACTCGTCAATCGACCAAGCAAACATGATTCTTAGGAGGTGCCCTTTTGAGGGATTAACACCTACCTAATTACGATCACGTAGCCATGTTCGTTGTGAACAATGGCTTGACCTTTTAAGGTCCTACTAAAAGTCAAAGCGTTATTACGATAACGCTTGACTCTTGGCTTTAAAGCCTATAAAACAGAAACTAGTGGCTAAGGACACTTACAAAGGGTGCTAGCTTGATCTTTAAACTCAGAAGGGCTTCCTTTTTTATCAGGAATCCCAAGAAAATGCTCAAGAATGCTCAAGTAATGAGAAGGGAGTTTGAGAGTGAAATGTGCAAGGAAATGGGCTGCCCAAAGCCCCTATTTATACTTGAACATCAAACTCCTGGATCATGACAAGTGTTAGGGCACTTCTAGGATCACTCCAGGTGTCTAAACAGGTCTTAAAACCCATCCAAGGATCCATAGATTCGAGTTCTTGTGAAAGGTGGTAAGTGTGGTAGCCAAGGAAGTGAAACCTGCAGCTGGCAACACCATTCTGCGAAAAATAAGGCGTCGCGTCACGCGACAGCATATGGGGGTTTGCTGTCGCCTCGCGCAAGCACACATACCAGGTTTCAAAAGTGTCAACTTTGGTCCCTGGTCCTCCATAACTCTAAATTTCTTTCATTTTTGACATAATAAGCCCCTCTAAGCCACTTTAAGTTTTATATTTGATACTTTTGGCCTTCAAGAAAGGTTATACATATTCCCGAGAGTGTAATCAAACATCGTTAAGCTTCAGGTTTCGTTAAAAGGTCACTCAGAGGTTAAATTGAACATGTTGCCGCTTTTAGTCCTTTTAACGCACAAAGTTGTGCGTAAGATCGTTTAACGACATCAAGGCCTTACATAGCCCATATTAGGCATTCTAGAGAGTACGACCGAATATTACGATGCTACGGGTTCGTTAAAAGGTCTTTCAGAGGTAAGAATTAACATATTGACACTTTTAACCCTTTCAACGCACGAACTTGTGCGTATTATCGTTTAATGGCATAAAAGCCTTGGATGGCCAATATTAGGCATTCCCAAGAGTATGATCAAACATCATAACGCTCCAGATTTGTTAAAAGGTCACTCAGAGGTAAGATTTAACATGTTGACGCTTTTAACCCTCCGTTACCGAAACTCTTGAGTTTATCGTAAACTGTTTCGATTATCCAACAAGTGGCTTAATATGAGAACATGAATACCGTATAATGTCACTCAGAGGCTTAGTTTAAGCATGTTGCCACTTCCAGTCCTTTCATATTTAAAGTCTTAACTTTTTGGCAATAATAGTCCCTCCTAGTCAACGATTGACATATTTAGGATTAGGGACACGTGTCAACACATAATTGGACATGATTTTACGAGGTGTTACAGGCGGTGGGTATATAAATCTTTTGATGGCCTTCGTTTGTTAGCGTTGCCATTTGAAACCTACTTTGATTCGTCTTCCCCATTATTCCCTTGAAGAAATCTTCAATTTTCCCTTTTATGTCTACCGGAAAACGTCACGAAGGTTCCTCTGAAGAGATGTCTGCTGGTCTTCCACCATTGAAGTGGCCCCGAGAGACATTTGATGGCGTGGTTCAGAATTTTAAGTTCCCCCTTGTTAAGATGCTCGGTATCCTGACGAAGGTCAGACGGCGGCAGACGCTCCAGCCGAATACATTACTCTTTTCTGGGGCTTTTACGAAGTTCTTTCTTGAAATCCTTTCGTATTACAAGTTTCATATCTCCCAAATGCATCCTATCGGAATGGTTCGGGTTCGTTATTTCGAGTTCGTTTGCCGGTCGATGCATATTGAGCCGACAGTTAACCGCTTCCGAGTGTTTCACCAGATGCATTGTTCCTAGGGTTTTTACTCGTTCGTCCAACGTGCTTCGGCTAAAAAGATTTTGTTGCAACACCCAAAGTCTTTTCATGACTGGAAACCGAAATTCTTTTTTATTAAAGCTGGTGTGATTATAATGAAGATGACTTTTAGGGGTAAAGAAGATGTTGCAACTGAGCACATACAAACTCCTTTTTCAGAGAACTGGTACAAGGATTTAAAGGATGTTCCGTCGATTGAGCTTCCGGAGAAAGCTCTTGTTGCTGATGGTATGAGCCTTTTCTGGCGAATGGAACGAGAAGACAAACCGGTATACATGGAAGACGGTAAAGGTAAGGTTTGGGGTTTTCTTATCCCTCTTATTTATTTTTATTTTTTTTGAATTTGCCCCTGTTTTCCTTTTTGTAGTTGTCTCTTTATACGTTGTTGCGTTTGAGAGAGAGGGTGGGAAGATGGCCACCGTTTCGAAAAGGGCTGATGAGGAGCTTTGGTACCTTCGGATTGTTAAAAATTTTGTTGTATCGCGTTATGAAGTCTTCCAGGCTCTCATCATCACGCCTCCAGATATTCATCACATCGGCGGTGTCTCTGATAGATCTTCGTTGTTGGCTGAAGTGAACCAGGAACTTCTGTTTTAAATCTACCATTGACGTTAGCTTCCCGACTGGTAAGTTATCGAACCACAACCGCGCTGCACCTGTCAAGGTTTGGACGAATAGGTGACACCACATTGGCAAAGTCCAACCTCCTACCAGGCCTGTGCTGGTAAATACGCGAAGATGATCGTCTAGATCTGACATGCCGTTGAATTTTCCGACGTTTGATGGTAGCTTCTCCCTTTCCAGGGGAGCTAAGGCGATCTCACTGACAAATTTCGAGTTCTCCGCTGCTTCTGCCAGGCGGTAGATTAAGTTGTAATCGTGCTCTGCATCCGGGTTATAAACCGCGCGAGATTTATAATTTTTATGATCCCGCTACAGCCGGCTGAACACACTTGTGTTATCTCCTTCATGATATGTTTTGTCGTATTCGTCGGTCTGGGTGTCCCGTTTTTTTGTAAGAACGCGGGCCCAGCCGAGAATGAACTGACTACCTTCTATGAGAATATGGCTCGTCAAGGTAATCCTTTCGGTGAGTTTCGGAGTGGGTAGATTCATACCTGGTAGGAGATCTGGAGTAGACTTCTGTGTCGTCTACATGTACTCGTGATGGTGCGTCATGGTGAGAAGTACGTGGTGCAGATGGTGCCCGTACGTGAGATGCAGTTCTTCGTGACTGAGTGACGGGAGGAGCAGTCTGTGCACAAAGTTGTGCGTAAACTGCGTTTATGGCACCTTGAGATCTGACGTACCATGAGATGGGAGTTTCACCGGGAGGTAAAATTGAACTTATCGGGATCTCGGGTTGTGCTCCCGGAGTAACAGGGTCATTCGGATGATTAACGTTGTACTGGACCTCGTTATCATTGGAAGCTTCTTCCACAATCCCTTCGACTTGGGTATTGTGTGCGAAATTTGTTGGCCGAGGGCCTGATTGACGGTTTGTCGGAGTTTCTTCCATTGAAAAACAGAAGTGAAAGAATAAATCAAAACGAGAAGATGTGAATAAAAACTGAGAAATCGGTGGGCGCCAATGGAGAAACACTGGTTCAACAGATCGGAATCAATTGAACCAGGGGTTTGAATCTGCATAAAAGGGGTGATTCTTCTCGTTTGATTCGGGGTTGGCTAAGCTCCTTCTTCTAACAATAACTACAAAATAAACAGCCGGTAGACTCGCCACGGGGAGAATAGGGGTTCTCTCCGTGATCACCCTCCGGCGTGAGAATAAGTACAGGTTTTGATGAAGAAGAAGAAGTATTGAAAGTGAAGTGAATGTAACTTGAGAGATTGTACCTGACTTGTCCTTATTTATAACCGAATTCGGGCGGGAAAGTTTGTTGACATGGGAGGTAACGGAAAGCATTTTCCGTAAGCGGTTATTATTTCTACCGTTAATCATTAACGTGGTGTATAGGCATACGGATCGTGGGCATGATCAACGGCTGGGGAGATGCCACGTGGAAAGTGAGCAAGTGTAGATCTTTCTTTAATTTGGTGCCATCATCGTGACTTTGGGGAGTGCCCAGGATGATGCCACGTGGCCATTCGGTTATAACCGAATGGTAATGCACGATAAAGCCTTCTAGAAGGTTTACAGCTGTAATCCCATGTGGCTCTGCTTCATGCAAATTCTGTTGTAACAGAAAAGTTATTTTAATCCAAGTTTAGATGTCATTCGCGCGGAGATGTTGTTAGGACCTTATCCTAACTGTTCTGCTGCATAAAAGCTTGCGCAAGGATATGCTATTGGCTCTATCTTGGCGCGCGGATGTTGAAAACTGCTTCCTTTTAAGTTCTCTTCTTTAGAACCAGTGCACTGCCGCGCAAGGTTCTTTGAAAGAGGTTCATTGGTGGTGAAGTTGTGGTATGGTCCCGAGCACCTGTGCAAGGTTTTTGGGACCTTACCCCTTCAAATGTATTTTTGTAATTTAATTATTAAACGGATCCTATGTTCGTCTAAACATCTCATATTTCTAACAGTCAACTTACCGTAATATACCCGTTTAATAGTATAAGTTTTTATATACTTTATTTTAATATAAAAAAAATTGGAAATGTTACATGGACGGTGGTGGTGGTGGTGGTGGTGATGGACGGTAGTGGGTGGTGGACGGTGGTGGTGGTGGTGGACGGTGGTGGTGGTGGTGGTGGTGGTGATGGGCGGTGGTGGTGAGTGGTGGTGTTTAACTCTCTGCAGACCTTAGAAAATTTTAGAAGTGGCTGGACCAAGTCTGTACCAAGAAGAGCTCGCGCAGACGTTTTTTAATGAAACGTCTTCGAAAAAACAAACAGTCTGCGCGTGGTCTGCGCGACACAGACAAAAGAGCTTGCGCAGAGCTTTTCATGCACAAGGGATCAATGGCCATCAACAAATCATTATCCTCGTAAAAAAAAAAATCCCCATATAAGTAGCCTTAATTCAAGAACGATAATATATATGTTCAACACATCCTATGAAACTAGACAACCCAATTCGTATAAATGTGAGAAAAGGACTCGAGGATATATAGTTTGAAACTATCGAAACGACTTGTTCTTGTGTTGTTGGATCACTTAATGAGCTTCCATGTCGAGACGCTTTCTTGTTTTTTCGTAGATTAACGTCAAGTAGGCAATAACGAGCCCCGCATTTTCAATCCCAAGGGATATATATATCACCGGATAAACAATCCCATTGAGGTTTTCAGGGAGAAGACATGCCAACACAAGCAAGGAAGGTACAAGAAAAATTACCAAGTAATTGAAAATAGATGATCTCTTGCCTCGTTGGTAAGCACCAAGATAGAAACGTGTAACTACGATCCCAAACATTACACACACCACCAAATACGCGATCCAGTTGAGTTTGGGGGGAAGAACTAGCACCATCATAAGCGAGAAAGGAGCAAGAAACATCGATAAGCTACCAATAAATGTCACGGTCTTGTAATAGATATCCCCAATATCCCCCGCATTCAAGCATATGGTTGAGCACCACAAAAGCACTTGTACGATTGCAGTGGCGGATAATGCAACAATACAGATGATTTTAAACACTGCGTTACTTCCAAAAGCAGGTTGGCTTTTGTTTTCATACTTGGCAGCAATTCGCACCGCGGCTAATAGACAAATGATGAGGGTGCGAACCAAAAGTAGCTTGTAAGATGCAAGCCTGAAACAAAAAACGTCAACCCGTTATTATCACCACACAACCAACAGCATCTAATTCAGGAAAACGTACAGTAGCTCGGCGGAAGGGGCGGCGTTAACTGGTGGTGGTGGTGGTGGTGGTGGTGGTGGTGGTGGTGGTGGTGCGTCATCTTTTATGGAAATGGCAACCTGTGTATCCATCTCAGTTGGTATAGCTGACTCCATCAATACGATAGGTTAACTCTAAACCAAGGGGAAAGAAAAACGAAATTCATATATGATAATAGGCAAACAGAATGAACAGTAATTGTATATATTATTATACTATTAATAAAAAAACTAAATGAATTATTATTATACTATTAATAAAGAAACTAAATAAACAGTAATTATTTGTTTTAAAGGCTTTTTTTATATGTTTTGTTTAGTGGTTTTTTATATGTATTATTTGGTTTTTATATATCTTATATAACTTGCGTTTTTTTTATCCATGTAAATCACGTGTCGGTATTCTTTGGTCATATCAAGATTTTTTCTTTATGGGTTGTTGTAACGAGTGTAGGTGGCGTAAAAAAAAAACAAACCAATACCGATCAAATTCCTGTTGTGTTGGTATATTTTTGGTCATATCATGATTTTTTTTAGTTTTTTCTCTATTGGTTGCTATAACAAGTGTCAGTACCGAAGCTAAACGAACTAATACCCATCCACGACGCAATGCGAGGATTTCCGGCGCAAGGCGCGGATTTAATAGCACTAGTTAACATAAAGTATATGCCATGAATATTTATTAGCATGCATATTTATTTAGTTATTTAACATGCATATATATGTTTATTAATTCATGTTACCCACGTTTAGATTAGTTAGTTTTCATGTTAAACCACACTCCACGTTTCCATGTTTACATGTTTCAATTTGCATATTGTATTTAACACTCATTTTGAGTTTAATGAAGTAAGAAGAAAATTTAGCAAAGTCTTGTTTCTATCTCTAATTCTTAGAGTCTAATCCCCTTAAGGGTCTATCTTGGAGTCTAACCCGCTCAAACGGAGAACGTGTGTTAATTTAAATAAAACCAAATCCAGACTTTTTGGGCGGAACTAGCCCATTAACTCAGAGGTATCCCAATTTTTTTTTACCGTGCAATCACACAATATAAAAAACGATAATAAATAAACAAAGTAAAACAAATAGCTAACTAATTGGGCCACAATTTCAATCATATTATTAATAATTTGGGCAATTGGGCTACTGTTTTAATCGGGCTCCTTTATTCTATAAGTTATCGGGCTCCTTTATTCTACAAGTTTAGGTTGGTTAGGGGTAACCTTAGTATAAAACCGAAATATTAAAAAAAAAATACACTACGAATACGCACTTGAGCCGTAGCCCGTGCTACAGCTGCTAAAGCATTGGGTCCGGCTCTGCTTTTATTTTCATAATAAAATGGGAATGATTGGGTAGCTAATACCCATTAATCATTATTCATTAATGACACTTGAAACTCAACCACATAGCAAGAAACAATTAATCAAATACAAAACAGTGGTCTTCTTTTTTTTTTTTAACAGCAAACAATACTTTTATTCCACACCAAATTTTATATTAATAACATGTTCAAATGGTTAGTGATAAACTAGCCAACCACCTGAAAAAAAGTGGTATCGCGTATGGGGAAAAGCAACTAAGCTTCGGTTTGTTACCTGCTCGGGGGGATTGTAGTGATATCGGGTTCCACGTCGGTTGTAGCGATCGGTAGCCGGATGGCTTCCAATGGCGGTAGAACAAAGGCAGCGTATGGGTTGTCCGAAGTTTGGGTGGCTAGGCTTAATTATATATAGAGGGATTGAACGTGTATGGTACAAAATTAGGAATTTCGTGTAGTCAAGAAGGAAACAAAATATCTAATCATGTATTCAAGATTTTCAGAAAAAAAAATATTATTATTATTAGTTTCGATGCTTGTTACTATAGTTTTGAATTTTAATTTTATTCCAATCCAATATATACGAAAAAAATATATAGTTTCCCATTTATCATTACAATGAGTAATGACCAATCGAATATAAGAAAATTTACTTTTTCTTTTTGTTATTTTTTTCTCATGAAGATTTAAGATAATGTGATGGTTACCAGTGGCGGGCCTATAAATTTTTTCATGGGGGTGCGGAACATTTTTAAAAATTTTAGGCCCCAAGGTATATAAGTAAAAAAATCGGTTCGTACCGGGTCGGGTCATGTAAAACAAAAGAACATCAAACTAAATTTATATAATCATAAAAAACATGTCAAACCTTGTTACAAACATAAATTAAACGTCACCCTACGGGTTTTTATTTTTTGAAACCTATCTAAATCATCATCTAAACCTACTTTCTTAAACAACTTTTTCTCTATATAACATATACAACTATCACTTAAGTTCTCATCGTCAAACCTTGTCTCTTTTATACCAGTACTCTCCTTTATTATGGTATGAATTGTGATTGCCTTACATTGAGAATGGATTACAATATATAATGATCATGAGCCTAACTAACCTCCTACAATTGTGCAAGCTTCCTAATATATGTAACATACACATGGAAATACAATCTTCATAGAAATAATAATAGACCGACTAATACTCCCCCTTAGTTGGACCGGGAGTGTGAGCAAACGGTCAAACTAGAACGGAAGCTTTCAAACAGTTGCCTCGAGAGACCCTTCGTAAAGATGTCTGCATATTGGTAGAAGGCTGGTACATGAAGGACGCGGACTTGACCCAGTTGAACCTTTTCGCGAACAAAATTAATATCAAGCTCAACATGTTTTGTGCGTTGATGTTGAACAGGGTTGTCCGATAAGTAAACAGCAGATATGTTATCACAATAAACAATAGTGGCACGAGTGATAGGAACATGAAGTTCCAATAGTAAGTTGCGTAGCCAACTAGTTTCTGCGACTTCATTTGCAACACCGCGATATTCATCTTCGGCACTCGATCTGGAAACCGTAGGCTGCCGTTTAGAAGACCATGAAAGGAGATTGATTCCTAGAAAGACGCAATACCCGGATGTAGAACGCCTCGAGTCGGGGCAGCCCGCCCAGTCTGCATCGGAATAAGCAATAAGCGAAGATAGAGGAGAGACTGTGAGACGAAATCCATGATCCAAAGTTCCTTTGATGTACCGAAGAATACGTTTCAAAAACGTAAAATGTGGTTCTCTAGGAGAGTGCATGAACAAGCAGACTTGCTGAACCACATAGGAGATTTCCGGGCGAGTAAAGGTTAAGTATTGAAGAGCGCCCACCAAGCTTCGGTAAAGGGAATCATCAGTTAATAACGGGCCATCATCGGCGCTCAGTTTGGAAGTGGTATCGACTGGGGTAGTGCATGGCTTACAGTCAGTGATATTCGCCCGGTGTAAAATGTCGCGTGCATACTGAGATTGAGACAAAAATAAGTCGTGAGTATCGCGTTTCACAGAGATGCCCAGAAAATGATGTAAGGTGCCTAAATCGGTCATGCCAAATTCTCGAGAGAGAAGGCTGATGATGTGTTTAAGCAAGTCGTTTGATGATGCAGTCAAAATAATATCATCGACATATAGTAATAAATATACGGTATGCTGCCCATGTCGGAAAATAAATAAGGAGTTATCACAAACACTCCCTTTGAAGCCATGTGAGATAATAAACTTTGAGAAGCGTTGAAACCATGCTCGGGGCGCTTGTTTAAGTCCGTATAAGGACTTGCGGAGGCGACATACATGATTTGGTTTCGTTGCACTACTGAATCCCGGTGGTTGGTACATATACACTGTTTCCTCAAGGTTTCCATGCAAGAAAGCATTTTTAACATCAAGCTGATTAATAGGCCACTGGTTAAGAAGGGCAACCGATAAAACCGTGCGAATAGTCGCAGGCTTAACCACCGGGCTAAAGGTATCGTGACAGTCAATACCAACTGTCTGGGATTTTCCATTCACCACAAGTCGCGCTTTGTACCTTTCAAGAGTACCAACCTGTTTAAATTTGTGACAAAATAGCCAATGACATCGAATAACAGGATGAGTAGTAGGACGAGGAACCAATTCCCAAGTTTCATTATCTATTAATGCATTAAATTCAAGTTGCATAGCCCGTTGCTAATTAGGGTCCGATAGAGCTTTAAGGTGGGATGTCGGGATAGGAGAAATGGTGTCGAGGGAGGAGGCCGTGAGGTTGTATTTGGGGTTTGGTTTATAGATACCGTCTTCACCCCTAGTGGTCATGTGCTGTGAATTATGGGTAACGGGTGGCATGTGGGGCGAAGACGGTGAGCTTGCGGTTGTGTGGGTGGTAGGGGGCTGAGGTGGTGTGTATGTGGGGTGTGGGTTTGTAGGAAATGGGTCGTGGGTGGTGGTAGATGGGCCGGGCAGGTTGGAAGTAGGTAGAGGGGGGTTTGAATGTGGGCCGATAGAGGGTGTGGGGCTGGTTGGGAATTGGTAAGGGAGGTGTGAGGGCTGGTCATCATCCAAAAAGGTGTAGGTGGATGGCTGTTGTAGTGTGGAAAAAGGATAGGATGTTTCGTCGAACTCGACATATCGAGAAATATGGACTTTACCCGTTGAAGGATCTAGACAACGATAACCTCTAAAATTAGGAGGGTAGCCAAGGAAGATGCACCGAATGAATCGCGGATTTAGTTTGTTGGATGTAGTGGTGGAGAAATTTGGTTAACAAGCACACCCGGACACCCGTAGGTGATCATAGAGGGGGTGGCATAGGTATAAGGCGAATGTGGGAGTGTTGTAATTGAGACGGGTGGTGGGGAGAATGTTGTGAAGGTAAGCAGCTGTTTGTAGGGCCTCGACCCAAAATGTGGAAGGTATGTGTGCATGGGTTAGGAGGGCTCGTAAGATATCATTAAGGCAACGTATTATACGTTCAGAACGACCGTTTTGCTGAGAGGTTTGAGGGCATGAAAAACGAAAGGTGAAACCAGTTGATAATGCAAAATTATGGAATGCATGATTGTCGAATTCTCCCCCTAAGTCACATTGAAAAGCTTTTATGTTTTTGTGAAATTGTGTTTGAATATATTTATGAAATTTAACGATTGTAGGAAAAGTTTCGGATTTGAATTTTAGTGGATACACCCAGACATAGTTGGAAAAATTATCGATTAAAACTGTCACACCCCCAAAATACCACATGCGAGAACCACGCTGGGCGTGTTACGTACCAGGACCTAGCCACAAATCACATTGAACTATTCACAAGATATTAAAATAAACTCCCATTTATTGGATCAAACATTCTAAACCACTTCATCAGTTTAACAGGTTCAGCGGAAGCAATTAGTGAATCATTGCTTAAATGTTTCAAAACCAAATGTATGCAAAAACAGTAAGCCCATCATGCATATCCAAGCAGTACGACCCATGACCACTCCAGCAATCCCAGAAAACAAGTTCCTTGTCCATAAAATCTAACGACCTGCGAGAATGCAACAAATGTATCAGACAACGCTGGTGAGTTCATAGTTTTACGAAAACGTTAATTGCCAAGTGTTCAGTTCATTGATAATGTTGATAATAACTCGAGTACCGTACAAGATGGCTCCAGATTATTTTGCCCGTCCCCAATGCCCCCTATCTAAGCATTGGTCATGATTAAGGTCATTAGTTCACGCCCGTCCTCTCAGGTACGGTGTGAGGTTGCCAAGCCTAAAAGCGCTATCAACTAATACCCCGTTACCTCTCACGTAACTATTCGGTAGAAGATGGGACTTAGGGTGATAGGAAATGAGTGTATTATCTAACATCCCAGTTTTTACCCAAAAGACTTATTCCTCTCAGGAATACCAATTTGATTGTCCCACCCACCGGGACGCATGCTCAAGAGAAATGAACTCACCTTAGTTTTGCTCGGTATGTTACGTTACCCGTCCAAGTTGGTCAACCCAAACCCTACCGTGGTTACCAATAAAAATCAGTTTCATAATTTATCAAGTCACGTATTTTACACAGTTTGCATTCATCACAAGATCACCGTATATCACATAACAAGTACTCAATTCTCATCTAAGTCCACATCCCATGCGCATATCACATAATAATCATTAACAGATGAATTGGCTTCTCACACGAGTCAAGTCAAGATCCTCATTTCTAGTTAACATTATTATCATGCAACAAATAGAGTTTTGAAATCCTAAACATTCATCATCACAGACTGTTCTGATTAATTGTTCACTTACAGCATCTCCACGAAGAACCAGTTCTTCGTCGCACCCTCATCAGACAGTTACAATTCCCTTGGTTTCAGTCATAAAAGATGCTAACAGTATGACAGTTTCCCCAAATTAGATTAAACGACACTTTTAACCATGATTATGAACCCTAATTATGAACAATCATTAACTATTCAAAACTTATCAGTTTCCACTCATCCTACAATTCATTCTAACAATCATTGACCATACACAATCGGATATTAGTTTATCATGCCATCAATTCTTCAAGCAGAATTTATCAAACCACAACTTGAGCATGAACTTGTATAAATCATCGAAACCACCCTCATCATGCAAGTTCTAGATCTACAATCCTATTAATGGAACCCTAATCTCACATAAGATCACAACATCAGGATTTTAGTAATGGATAAAGATGAACACTAACCGTGATACCGAAGTGATTAGCCTAATCGAGATGGGAAGGTTTCGAGATCCCAAAACCGCCATCGCACAGAGAATAGGGAGAGAGAACTTTAGGGTTTTTGCGTTTACGGTACCCGTTATGAGGGATTATACAATTAAAATGATAGTCGGCTCATCATGGGCCACGTATGGTCCTGGGCCGAGGGCCTTTTTGGCGAAAGACCACTTGGCGAAGAACCCTCCTTCGCCAAGGATTGGTTATGACGAAGAACCCTCCTTCGTCAGGGTGTGCATGTGACAAAGAACCCTAGTTCTTCGTCATTATCAGTTCTTCGTCGATAGTTCCTCGTCGATATGAGTGTGGTATGCACATGTTATGACCAAACATTAAACATCAAACAATTTCTAAGTTTTCATGCAACAACCAAACATAATAATAATTTGATCATTCATATATCGTGCACATGTTACAACGTAAAGCAAATTGTGAAAACAGGATTATGAAACAAGTGATGCGTAGAGGAAAGACCTTGATATCTCGGGTTGTCACATCATCCCCAACGTGAAAGAAATTTTGTCCCGAAATTTGATAGGTAACCCAAAGCGGCAGAGTGTTAGATCAGGGTGACTGTGGATTTTCCTCGGGTACCACATCATCCCCAACTTGAAAAGGAATTTCTTCCTGAAATTCACCAGTTGCATCAGGATTAGATTGGTCAGTTGGGAATAGTTGAGGATACTTGAGCTTCATCTGATCCTCGTGTTCCCACGTGCACTCCGGTCCACGTCTTGAGTTCCAACGAACTCTCACGATCGGGATTCGACTATGCTTACGGAACTTGACTTCCCGATCCATAATTTCGATGGGTTCTTCGACAAACTGCAATTTGTCGTCGATCTTTAGTTCTTGGAGTGGTACCACAAGTGTTTCATCGGACAAACAATTCTTTAGTTCCGAAACATGGAAGACATCATGAACGTTACCCAACTCAGCAGGTAACTCGAGCTTGTAGGCCACTTTACCAATGCGTTCCAGAATTTTGAATGGCCCTACATAACGAAGATTAAGCTTGCCGCGTTTCCCAAAGCGTACCACACCCTTCCAGGGTGAGACTTTCAACATAGCGCGATCGCCTACAACGAACTCCAAAGGTTTCCTACGCTTGTCAGCGTAGCTTTTCTGACGGTCGCGAGCTGCCGCCATACGATTTTTGATCTGGACAATCTTCTCTGAAGTTTCAAGTACAAGTTCCGGACCTGTGATCTGGCTGTCACCTACCTCAGCCCAACAGAGAGGAGAGCGGCATTTCCATCCATACAACGCTTCGAACGGAGCTGCCTGGATGCTAGAATGGTAACTATTATTGTAAGAGAACTCTATCAGCGGCAAGTGTTTCTTCCAACCCTTACCAAAATCGATCACACATGCTCACAGCATGTCTTCAAGTGTCTGGATGGTTCGTTCACTTTAACCATTCGTCTGTGGGTGATAAGCAGTACTCATATCAAGACGTGAGCCAAACGATTTATGCATTGACTGCCATAAATCGGATATGAAACGCGGGTCAAGATCAGAGATAATAGAGGTTGGCACCCCGTGCCTAGAAACCACCTCCTTCAAATAGACAGCATCAAGTTGTGAGAACTTATCTGTTTCCTTGATTGCGAGGAAGTGCGCCGACTTCGTGAGACAGTCAACGATCACCCAGAAGGTATCGTTCCCATTTTGAGTTCTTGGAAAATCCATGATGAAATCCATAGCAATTTGCTCCCATTTCCACAAGGGTATTTCTGGTTGCTGAAGCAGGCCTGAGGGTTTCTGATACTCTACCTTGACTTTCGCACAAGTCAAACATTTACTTACATACGTCGCGATGTGGGCCTTCATCTTCGGCCACCAGTACAAAATTTTGAGGTCTTGATACATCTTATCCGAACCCGGATGAACAGAGTATCGAGACTTGTGCGCTTCGTCCATCACAAGCTCTCTAAGATTTCCAAACAAAGGGACCCATATTCGTTCCATGAAGTAGTAAATGCCGTCAGATCTCTCTACGAGTCGTTTCTCCATGCCCTGCAAATACTCAGCTTTAATGTTTTCCTCTTTCAACGCTTCAGTTTGAGCAGAACGGATCTGGTCAGGTAAACTAGAATGGATAGTGAGCTGCAAGGCGCGGACACGTTTGGGTTTCGTTTCCTTTCAACTAAGGGCATCAGCTACAATGTTAGCCTTACCTGGATGATACTTAATGGCACAATCGTAGTCATTTAAGAGTTCCACCCAGCGAAATTGTCACATGTTTAACTCTTTTTGGTCAAATATGTGCTGAAGGCTCCTGTGGTCGGTATAAATAGTGCATTTGGTACCGTACAGGTAATGCCTCCAAATTTTCAATGCGAAAACCACGGCCCCCAACTCTAAGTCGTGAGTCATGTAATTCTTCTCATGAACCTTTAACTGTCGAGAAGCATAAGCTATCACCTTCTCGCGTTGCATCAGCACGCAACCGAGACCCTGAATAGAAGCATCACATTACACCACAAAATCCTCGGTACCTTCAGGTAATGACAAGATTGGTGCACTGCAGAGTTTTTGTTTCAAGAGTTGGAAGGCATCCTCCTGCTTTGTTCCCCATGAATATCCGATGCCCTTCTGTGTTAATGCGGTGAGAGGTTGAGCAATCTTTGAGAAGTCTTTAATAAATTTGCGATAGTACCCAACGAGACCAAGAAATTGTCGCACCTCTGAAGGATTCTTTGGTGCCGCCCAATTTCTGATAGTATCAATCTTAGCAGGATCCACAAGTATCCTTGATTCATTAACAATGTGGCCAAAGAAGTGTACTTCTCGAATCCAGAAGTCACACTTAGAGAATTTCGCGTAGAGTTGCTCCTTCCTCAGGAGTTCCAAGATTAAACGCAAGTGGCGCTCGTGTTCCTCCTTGCTCTTAGAATAGATCAAGATGTCATCGATAAAGACAATGACGAAGTCGTCAAGATACGGTTTGCAGACACGATTCATAAGCTCCATGAAAACCGCTGGTGCGTTTGTCAACCCGAATGGCATAACCAGAAACTCATAATGGCCATACCGCGTTCAAAAAGCTGTTTTTGGAACATCCTCCTCTCGGACTCTCATCTGATGATAGCCCGATCTTAAGTCGATTTTAGAGTAAAAACTTGACCCTTGCAACTGGTCAAACAGGTCGTCGATGTATGGCAGAGGATAGCGGTTCTTCACTGTCACATTGTTGAGTTCATGATAATCTATACACATACGAAAGGATCCGTCTTTCTTCTTCACGAACAGGACCGGGGCTCTCCAAGGCGAGGAACTGGGTCGAATAAAGCCTCTATCTAACAGTTCTTGGAGTTAATTAGATAGTTCTTGCAACTCTCCAGGAGCAACACGATAAGGAGCACGGGCAATCTGGGCTGCCCCTAGCATCAGATCAATTTGAAACTCCACCTGACGGTGTGGAGGTAAACCAGGAAGTTCTTCAGGAAATACATCAGAAAACTCGCGAACAACTGGCAGGTCTTCAATTTTCCTTTCTTCTGGCTGAGTATCAGTAACAAGTGCTAAAATAACAGGATAGCCCTTTCGTAGACACTTCTGGGCTTTCATAGCTGAGATGATGCCAACCATTGCACCACCACGATGACCTTGAACTGACAGAGATTCCCCAATGGGGAGAGGGATATGTACGATTTTCTCTTTACCAAGGATTTCCGCTTGGTGCTTAGACAACCAGTCCATACCAACGACTACATCGAAACTTCCAAGAGTAACGGGGAGTAGGTCAATGTCAAACACTTGACCCATAAGATCGAGTTTACACCCAAAAAGAACATGTGAAGCTTCAATCGATTTGCCATCAGCTAATTCTACTACTTGTTTGTTTACAAAAGGTGTAGGAGTCAACCATAACTGACGACTGAACCCCAAAGACACATAACTCCAATCGGCACCAGAGTCGAATAAAACAGAAGCAATTAGATTGTTCACAGAAAACGTACCGGTCACCACGTTGCCATCATTCCTAGCTTCCCTAGCACCAATAGTAAAAACTCTTCCACGCGCACCGTTTCCACCATTGTTCCCATTGTTGTTGTTCCCAGTGTTGTTGTTATTATTCCCAGCGTTCTGATTCAGTTGAGGGCAATCCCTCCTAAAATGACCCTCGTCTCCACACTGAAAACACCCCTTACGATTTCCCTGGTTCTACTGAGGCTGCTGCCTTTCTTGTTGCTGTGGCTGCTGTTGCTGTGAAGATTGCTGCTGCTGTTTAGGGAGCGGGGCCCCGCAATCCCTTGCCATATGGCCCACTCTATTGCACCGGTGACAAATTCGAGTGCACGGTCCTCGATGATGGTAGTTGCACTTGTTACACTTTGGTTGTTTCCTCGCGTAAGAGCCCTGATTCGAGTTGTTGCACTGGTTTTGGTTAACAGAGGATGTCTGGCTAAAGCTGCGGTTGTTACTGTTGTCTGGCTCTTTTGTGACTGATTCAAGTTGGACACTTTGTCCACATCACTCCAGTTACGTTTGCTGTCAGTAGCAGGAGTAGTAGCTGCAGTAGTAGTAGCAGAAACACGTGGTGGTAGCGAGCCACACTCCACCTCCTGATCGGTAATCTTGTGAGCTAAGCGAATGATTCAAGGCAAGTTGTCAATATTCACCGCAGTAACCAAACCCTTGACTTGCAGTGCTAGACCGTTGATATACAGCTCAATCCTACGATGGGGTGGTCGTGATAAGTTAGGACACATATTCGCGAGCTCATGTGACCGTTTCGTGTACGCTTCAATTTCGGACACTGCCATCTTCAAATTATAATACTCATTCTCCTACTTTTGAATCTCATCTCGAGGGCAGTACTCTTCACACATTAGCTCCTTGAAATCATCCCAAGTAGTCGCGTTCGCCATTTCGATACCCAGCATTTGGACTTGGGAATTCCACCAAGTCAAGGCACCATCCTGAAGTGTGCCTGAAGCATACTTCACTCTGTCCCCAGCAGGACAGTTACACATCGCAAACACCGATTCTGCTTTCTCAAACCAACGCAGTAGTCCCACAGCTCCTTTAGTCCCACTGAATGTCTGTGGCTTACAATCCATGAACGTCTTAAACGTGCAAACAGGCAGGTTGTTCAGATTTTGATTCACATGTTGACCAGCTTGCTGAGCTGCTAGAGCTTCAGCCACACGTGTATTGATCAATTCAGTTAATTCAGCCTGGGACATAATGATGTTGCCACGTCCACCACCGCGGCCTCCACCACGTCCACCATTTCGTCTAAGGCTGGCAAATCGTGTCTTAACAGGTTTAACAGGTTTCTGACGGCGTGCACAACATAAGTTTCAAACATGATTACGTCTTGTTTAACTACTTTCTACCTCATGTTTATAAAACAGTTTTATGTTTTATGTACAAAGATGAATAAATGATAGATCCTAACATTGTAATTTTAATTATTTTAAAAATTAAAAAAGTCAAAGGGTGTATTTTTCAGTCAAACAGGTCTAATCGTGTCTTAACAGGTACCCAATTGCCAGCCGTCCATTCATGATTCTATATAAGAAGAGTGGAAAAGGTTAAGAGTCGAGATTGGTTAAGAGTCAAACATCACTATGACTCCTACATATTACGGAGTTCTATTATTACGTCAGATAACAGAGTAGAACCCTTTTCACACTCGTCAAGTCTCACTGGGACTCACATGCACCCCACATTATCATTATGTGTGCACCCATAATAACAATGCGATTTGCATGTTTATCTCAGCTCCTCCCAACTCGTGCTAAAAGGTTCTTCAAATTCGAGTAGTAAGACCGAAGACACCATAACATAGATCATTAGGGTTTAGAGGAGTGTCACATTACCAAACACATATCGTAGGCCAGTAACACAAGAACTCATACTGTAGTGCTAAGTGTGCATTCACACGCAATGTCATACTTAAGTGTTCACTAAATATGATGTGCAATAAGTAGACGAGAGACGAACCTTGCAATCTGGAGCTGAGTGTCATGGTCGATTTTCTGAACTGTTCGGTTATAGTCTGGTTTTATAAAAGCATTTTAAAACCTAGTTCACTATAACCAGTGGCTCTGATACCAAACTGTCACACCCCCAAAATACCACATGCGAAAACCATGCTGGGCGTGTGACGTATGAGGACCTAGCCACCAATAACATTGAACTATTCACAAGATATTAAAATAAACTCCCATTTATTGGATCAAACATTCTAAACCACTTCATCAGTTTAACAGGTTCAGCGGAAGCAATTAGTGAATCATTGTTTAAATGTTTCAAAACCAAATGTATGCAAAAACAGTAAGCCCATCATGCGTATCCAAGCAGTACGACCCATGACCACTCCAGCAATCCCAGATAGCAAGTTCCTTGTCTATAAAATCTAACGACCTGCGAGCATGCAACAAGTGTATCAGACAACGCTGGTGAGTTTGTAGTTTTATGAAAACGTTAATTGCCAAGTGTTCAGTTCATTGATAATGTTGATAATAACTCGAGTACCGTACAAGATGGCTCCAGATTATTTTGCCCGTTCCCAATGCCCCCTATCTAAGCATTGGTCATGATTAAGGTCATTAGTTCACGCCTGTCCTCTCAGGTATGGTGTGAGGTTGCCAAGCCTAATAGCGCTATCAACTAAAACCCCGTTACCTCTCAGGCAACTATTCGGTAGAAGATGGGACTTAAGGTGATAGGAAATGAGTGTATTATCTAACATCCAATTTTTTACCCTAAAGACTTATTCCTCTCAGGAATACCCATTTGATTGTCCCACCCACCGGGACGCATGCTCAAGAGAAATGAACTCTCATTAGTTTTGCTCGGTATGTTACGTTACCCGTCCAAGTTGGTCAACCCAAACCCTACCGTGGTTACCAATAAGAATCAGTTTCACAATTTATCAAGTCACGTATTTTACACAGTTTGCATTCATCACAAGATCACCGTATATCACATAGCAAGTACTCAATTCTCATCTAAGTTCACATCCCATGCGCATATTACATAATAATCATTAACAGATGAATTGGCTTCTCACACGAGTCAAGTTAAGATCCTCATTTCTAGTTAACATTATTATCATGCAACAAATAGAGTTTTGAAATCATAAACATTCATCATCACAGACTGTTCTGATTAATTATTCACTTACAGTATCTCCACGAAGAACCAGTTCTTTGTGGAATGCCTCCTTGGCGAAGAACCCTATGGTGAAGAACTATCCTTCGTCGAAATTGAGTTTGACGAAGAACCCTAGTGGTTCGTCACAATCCAATCAACGAAGAACCCTAGTTCTTCATCGAGCCGTGTTCTTCGTAGGGGCGTCTTTTGTCGCACCCTCATCAGACGGTTACAATTCCCTTGGTTTCTGTCGCAACCCCCGCCCCCTATCTGTCCCCGGAACGGGCGGCCGCGAACTCAGTATTGGTGGTATCGGTGTTTATCATTATTTGGCAGCGGAAATTTCATCAGGACCGTAGTTAGGAAATATTTTATCAGAGTAAATACCACACTTTTATAATATTAAACACATTGGGGTAAAACCCAAGTTTTCATTACAAACATTTTCATAGGGATCATCCCTATTTTATTGAATAAAACATCTTCTTTTATTTAGGTAACTTTTATAGCCACTTTTCCAAGCCTTCAGTGCTGTCCTGCTGGCTTCTATGTTGGCTTTCACATTTTGTTACCTGAAACGCGTTTAAAAACATTTTGTCAGTGAATCCCAATTTAATCAAGACAGATTTTATCATTCGCAGTATTGAGGGCGATCTCGCAATTATATTTGTTTCTTATTCTTACTTTAATTACCACCCACGGTACTGTCAATCTTGACTTATGGTCATGTTACTACTCACAGTGTAGTAACAAATTTTGTATACAAAACCCCAAATATACCGACGATAATTGTAGAATTACAAATACTCAATCACTAGTAATATAATATAAAACAATTGAGGTTTTGTAAAAACAGTTTATGAAAAGCAGTTATAAAAAGAGGATAAACTCACATTACTGCCTTAGGTTTTCTTTAAGGGTTTCCTGGTGATTATCTATAATTTACACAAATGTACACGTGTTAGTATAATAACCCTTAATATTTACATTAGTAATACCCTCCCCGAGACCGCATTCCAACGACTACGTCGGGCAGAACAACGACAGCCGTTACGGAACCCTGGATTAATCGGGCAGCGTATCTAATACGTAACCGGGGTTATGATACTTACAACGGAGCAGAACTTCGTTATGTAGGGGGTATTATACCCGAGAATCATGCCTACTATGTGAAATTTTGAGAGAAAGAAAAGATTGTGAGTGAATTCGACTGAAGGCCCGAGCTCCAAATTTATAGGAGCTGATTTTGGTTTTGTCGCGCCTCGCGTAAGATGTAGCCAGGGCTACGCGGCCCGCGAGGGTAGCTAGGGTAGGCCCTAGCTTGTCCGACTAAGCCCTAGTTTTGACACGCTGCACGACATGTGGCAGCAATGGGTGTCGCCCCGACTTGGAGCTGTCGCGGCCCGCGTAGGTCAAGGGGGTGGCTTACGCGCCCCGCGAGAGACCATTAAAATTCGTTTTTAATTAATTTTTATAAAAATAAAGGTATTCAGGGCCCGTTTTCGCATATGGGGTATATTTTAGGACATATTGGGACATTTAAAATATATTAGGGACGTCGGAATATTTTGGAGGGTTGTTATATCCTCCCCACCTTGTTTTAGAGCTCGTCCTTGAGATCTACTGGAATAAGTGTGGATATTTCCTTTGCATTTCTGATTCAAGTTCTCATGTGTATTCTGGTCCTCTTTTGGAGTCCCATTTCACTTTGACTAGAACTAATCTCTTGTGCTTGAGGTTCTTGACTTTCCTGTCTTCAATTTGTAAAGGCTTCTCTACAAACTTTAACTGTTCATTTACCTCTATATCCTTCAGAGGTACTACCAGTGATTCATCAGCTAAGCATTTCTTGAGATTAGATACAAGAAATACATCATGTATTCCTGCCATTTCCTCTGGCAGTTGTAGCTGATAGGCTACAGGTCCTATTCTTTTAATAATCTCAAAAGGTCCAACATACCTGGGGCTTGACTTTCCCCTCTTGATGAATCTGACTACTCCTTTCCAAGGAGAGACTTTCAATAATACTTTGTCTCCTACCTGAAATTCCAACGGTTTTCGTCTGTTATCAGCGTAACTCTTCTATCGATCACGTGCTGCTTTCAGTCGTTCCTTGACTTGAATGATCATATCCGTTGTTTCTTGTACTATTTCAGGTCCAGATAATTCCTTTTCTTTAATTTCTGCCCAACAGACTGGGGTTCGACACTTTCGTCCATAAAGTGCTTCAAATGGTGCAGCATTGATACTTGTGTGATAACTGTTATTATACGAAAATTCTATCAATGGTAAATGATCGTCCCAATTAACTCCAAAGTTAATGACACAAGCTCTAAGCATATCCTCCATTGTCTGAATTGTCCTTTCGCTTTGTCCGTCCGTTTGAGGATGATAGGCTGTGCTTAGATTTAATTTGGTTCCCATGGCTTTTTGGAAACTTGTCCAAAATGAGAGGTAAAACGGCTATCCCTATCAGAAACAATTGATAGAGGAATTCCATGCAATGAAACTATTTCATTTACATATAATTTAGCTAATTGTTCCATACTGAAAGTTTCCTTCATTGGTAGGAAATGAGCTGACTTAGTTAGCCTGTCTACAATCACCCAGATTGTATCATTACTTTTCCTTGTTTTGGGTAATTTGGTAACAAAGTCCATTGTTATCAATTCCCATTTCCACACTGGCATCTCTAACTGCTGCAATAAACCTGAGGGTTTCTGATGTTCAGCTTTGATTGTGAACAGGTTAAACACTTAGAAACATAAACTGCTATATCCTTCTTCATTCCTATCCACAGAAATTTTTTCTTAAATCCTGGTACATTTTATCACTTCCAGGATGCATCGTATACTTAGACTTATGGGCTTCTTCTAGTATACGGTGACGTAGGTTTCCTAATTTAGGTATCCACATTCTTTCCTTATGGAATCTCCAAATTCCATTTGTTCCTTGTTCTAATTCCTTAATCATACCTTTCAATTTTTCAGTATCATTCTTGATTACTGATTCTTGTGCTTTTCTAATTTTCTCATTTAAATCTACTTGTAGATTTAATTTAAGAGAACGTACTCTTTTTTACTTTTCATGATACTTTCGACTTAAAGCATCAGCCACTACAATTTCCTTTCCTGCATGATACTGGATATTACAATCATAATCACTAAGTATCTCCATCCAGCGTCTTTGTCTCATATTCAACTCTTTTTGTCCGAAAACATACCTTAAACTCTTATGATCTGTGAAAATAGTAAACTTACTACCGTAAAGGTAATGTCTTCAAATTTTTAGGGCAAAAATTATAGCTCCTAATTCTAAATCATGAGTGGAATAATTTTCTTCATGATTCTTAAGTTATCTGGATGCATATGCTATAACCTTTTGTCGTTGCATTAACACACATCCATAATCTAACTTAGAAGCGTCACAATAGACTACAAAGTCTTCAGTTCCTTCAGGTAACGCTAGTATGGGTGCGTTGGTTAATCTTTGCTTAAGAATTCTAAAGGCTTCTTCCTGTTTTGGTCCCCATTCAAACTTAACAGATTTACAGGTTAGCTTATTTAAGGGAATGGCTATTCTAGAAAAATCTCGAATAAATATTCTATAATAACCAGCCAATCCTAAGAAACTTCTAACCTCGGTTGGTGACTCAGGGGTTTTCCATTTGGTAATTGCCTCGATCTTAGTGGGATCCACATGAATTCCTTCATGATTAACTAGATGTCCAAGAAACTGTACCTGTTCTAACCAAAATTCGCACTTTGAAAACTTAGCATAGAGTTTTTCCTTTTTCAATACACTTAAAAGTGCGTGCAAATGCTTTGCATGTTCCTCTTCACTCTTAGAGTAAATGAGAATATCATCTATAAAGACAATTATGAATTTATCCAAATATGGCTTACATATTCGGTTCATCATGTCCATAAATGCGGCTGGGGCATTGGTTAAACCAAATGGCATGACAGTAAATTCATAATGACCATACCTTGTTCTAAATGAGGTTTTAGGAATGTCCTCTTCATGTACCTTTAATTGATGATATCCTGACCGTAGATCAATCTTAGAGAAAAATCAAGCTCCTTGCAATTGATCAAATAAATCATCGATTCTCGGTAATGGGTACCGATTCTTAATCGTGACTTTGTTCAATTCACGGTAATCAATGCACATTCGTATCGATCCGTCTTTCTTCTTAACGAATAAGATTGGTGCTCCCCATGGCAATGAACTTGGCTGTATGAATCCTTTCTCCAACAATTCGTCTAATTGTTTCTTTAATTCTTGCATTTCTGCTGGTGCCAAACGGTAGGGTGCTTTGGCAATTGGTGTTGTTCCTGGTAGCAGGTGAATTCTAAATTCAACTTCCCTGTCGGGCAGTAGTCCTGGTAATTCTTCTGGAAACACATCTGAAAACTGAAATACTACAGGGATATCTTTCAATTCTTTTCCTTTAGTGTTAGTGATTATGGAAATCAAATACACTATAGATCATTTTCTTATATAACTTGTTGTTTTCATTACAGAGATGAATTTTGTGGATCTAGGTGGTTTATCTCCTTTAATTGTGATATTTTCACCCTTTGGTGAATTTACTTGGATTGACTTTTGATCACATAAAATACTGGCTTTGTTGGCTATGAACCAATCCATTCCTAATACGACATCAAATCCTACCAGATTCATTGGGTAAAGGTTTGCACTAAACTTTTGATTAAAAAATTCTATTCTTGCTCCCTGCAAGATTTCAGAAATCTTAACGGTTTCTCCATTTGCTGTTTCTACTAGACATTCTTGTGGGAGTTTAGTTAATGATTGATTAAGAAGTTTGCAAAACGAAGTATTAATAAAACTTTGGTTTGCACCAGAGTCGAATAATACTTTAGCAAAAATATCATTAACTAAAAACGTACCGGCAATCACGTCCGGGATCATCTTAGCTTCATCTGCAGTCAGAAGAAATGCTCTAGCATTTTTAGTGTTCTTGTTGTTTGTAGCTGGAGCTAGTTTTGGACAGTTTGGCCTGATGTGACCTCTTTCTCCACAGTTGAAGCACACTCCATTGCTAGGTTTATTCCTGCAATCTTCTTCCTTGTGTCCTGGTTTCTTGTAGAAATTACAGTAAGTAGAGCATCTTCCTGAATGCTTCTTCTTACTGGCCTTGCAGTAAGGTGCAGATGTAGAACCTACATTTCTCCCACGGTTGGAATTTCCAGAGCGAAATTCCTGGGTAAGCTTTTGAGCTAGGTTCCTCCTCTGGTCCTCTTGTGTTCGCACTAACTCATCAGTCAAGGTGTTTGCTAGTTCTACAGCTTCTTCTATTGTTGGTGGTCTAGCTTCCTTGACTACATGCCTTATCTCACTAATTAATCCCCAGATGTAACGGGAGATTAGTACAGGTTCTGGTGACGCAAGGGTTGGCACTATTCTAGCATATTCAAAGAATAATGTAGTGTAATTTACAATACTAGTAGGCATCTGTGGCTATTTTTTTTTCACACATACACGCATACTATATATTATTATATTATATTATTATTACTATCTCCACCATCACCTTCACGGATATGGATTCATCCAGAAATCCATATTGCGCTCGTCGTACTTCCAGACGAGTCGCTCTCCTACCTGCCTCATTCTCTCACTACTTTCTAAAATTTCTTCTCTGAAAGTTCGGAGCTCTTGCACATTTTCTGCACTCATTGGGGGTGCAGGTGCTGGAACTGGGTTTGGAAACTGGGGTGCGGGTTCCTGGTATGGGTAAGGATTCTCTAAAATTTCCCTAATGTATTGATCGCTATCGTAGTAGGGATCTAGAGGGTCCAAACCTGGGTAGGCTCCTAGATTCGGCATGGGCATGTCTTCTAGATTCGGCATGGGCATGTCTTCTGGTGTCGGGTAGCGTTGCACATAGTCCCTATTATCATCTAACCACGGATCGTAATATGGGTCTAAGGGATTGGGTGCTGGTACCCTAGGTATCTCTTTTGGGTTGAAATCATGCATTCCGACTTGATTTTCTAGGTTATCTTCTATTTCCATTGGATGAGCGGGAAATAGTGGTAATGGTTGGGGTGCTATCAGTTGTTCCAGGTAAGGGACGGCAGTTGTGGTTGCTAAGATGTGAAAGTTTGCTAAACCCCTATTAAGCATATCCTGGGCATGGGCATCTGTCTCTCTTTAAACGGCTGCTAGTACTCGCAGCTCTTGTAACTTTTTCATTCGTTTCCTACGTTCATGTGCTCCCCTACTGAACCATCCCCTCTTTTTAGGAGGGAATGGCTCTTCAGACTGAGCCTTAAACACGAATATTCCGTCTTCATTATTAGCTGAATACCCTGAGAGGGTAGGCTGTGAAGAGGTGCCTTCGCTTCTAGGTGAGCCGGGCAATTGACGATACGCGTCGGATGGTCCTTGGTCACTCATACTGTAAACTAACAAATAGTCAAATAACACATAACAATAAAATACAGATATGCACGTAGTTCCGTAATTTATTTCCTAACATTTTAGATAAATTTTGGTGTCACTAGAACACTTCTGTGGCTGAATCAATGGCTTAGCTCTGATACCACCTTCTGTCGCAACCCCCGCCCCCTATCTGTCCCGGGAACGGGCAGCCGCGAACTCAGTATTGGTGGTATCGGTGTTTATCATTATTTGGCAGCGGAAATTTCATCAGGACCGTAGTTAGGAAATATTTTATCAGAGTAAATACCACACTTTTATAATATTAAACACATTGGGGTAAAACCTAAGTTTTCATTACAAACATTTTCATAGGGATCATCTCTATTTTATTGAATAAAACATCTTCTTTTATTTAGATAACTTTTATAGCCACTTTTCCAAGTCTTCAGTGCTGTCCAGCTAGCTTCTATGTTGGCTTTCACATTTTGTTACCTGAAACGCGTTTAAAAACATTTTGTCAGTGGGAAATACTGGTGAGTGAATCCCAATTTAATCAAGACAGATTTTATCATTCGCAGTATTGAGGGCGATCTCGCAATTATATTTGTTTCCAATTCTTACTTTAATTACCACCCACGGTACCGTCAATCTTGACTTATGGTCATGTTACTACTCACAGTGTAGTAACAAATTTTGTATACAAAACCCCAAATATACCGACGATAATTGTAGAATTACAAATACTCAATCACTGGTAATATAATATAAAACAATTGAGGTTTTGTAAAAACAGTTTATGAAAAGCAGTTATAAAAGAGGATAAACTCACATTGTTGTCTTAGGTTTTCTTTAAGGGTTTCATGGTGATTATCTATAATTTACACAAATACACACGTGTTAGTATAATAACCCTAAATATTTATATCAGTAATACCCTCCCCGAGACCGCATTCCAACGACTACGTCGGGCAGAACCACGACAGCCGTTACGGAACCCTGGATCAATCGGGCAGCGTATCTAATACGTAACCGGGGTTTTGATATTTACAACGGAGCAGAACTTCGTTATTTAGGGGGTATTATACCTGAGAATTATGCCTACTATGTGAAATTTCGAGAGAAAGAAAAGATTGTGAGCGAATTCGATTGAAGGCCTGAGCTCCAAATTTATAGGAGCTGATTTTGCTTTTCTCGCGCCCCGCGTAAGATGTAGCCAGGGGCTACGCGGCCCGCGAGGGCAGCTAGGGTAGGCCCTAGCTTGTCCGACTCAGCCACGACATGTGGCAGCACCGGGTGTCGCCCCGACTTGGAGCTGTCGCGGCCCGCGTTGGTCAAGGGGGTGGCTTACGCGCCCCGCGAGAGACCATTAAAATTCGTTTTTAATTAATTTTTATAAAAATAAAGGTATTTAGGGCCCGTTTTCGCATATGGGGTATATTTTAGGACATATTGGGACATTTAAAATATATTAGGGACGTCGGAATATTTTGGAGGGTTGTTATAGTTTCAGCCATAAATGATGCTAACAGTTTGACAGTTTCCCCAAATTAGATTAAACGACACTTTTAACCATGATTATTAACCCTAATTATGAACAATCATTAACTATTCAAAACTTGACAGTTTCCACTCATCCTACAATTCATTCTAACGGTTATTGACCATACTCAATCAGATATTAGTTTATCATGCCATCAATTCATCAAGCAGAATTTATCAAACCACAACTTGAGCATGAACATGTATAAATCATCGAAACCACCCTCATCATGCAAATTCTAGATCTACAATCCTATTAATGGAACCCTAATCTCACATAAGATCACAACATTAGGATTTTAGTAACGGACAAAGATGAACACTAACCGTGATACCGAAGTGATTAGCCTAATCGAGATGGGAAGGTTTCGAGATCCCAAAACCACCGTCGCACAGAGAATAGGGAGAGGGAACTTTAGGGTTTTTGCATTTACTGTACTGGTTATGAGGGATTATACAATTAAAATGATAGTCGGCTCATCATGGGCCACGTATGGTCCTGGGCCGAGGGCCCTTTTGGCGAAAGACCACTTGGCGAAGTACCCTCCTTCGCCAAGGATTGGTTATGACGAAGAACCCTCCTTCGTCAGGGTGTGCATGTGACGAAGAACCCTAGTTCTTCGTCGTTATGAGTTCTTCGTCGATAGTTCCTCGTCGATATGAGTGTGGTATGCACATGTTATGACCAAACATTAAACATTAAATAATTTCTAAGTTTTCATGCAACAACCAAACATAATAATAATTTGATCATTCATATATCGTGCACATGTTACACCGTAAAGCAAATTGTGAAAACACGATTATGAAACAAGTGATGCGTAGAGGAAAGACCTTGAAATCTCGGGTTGTCACAAAAACCATGTAATATTTATAAGATGCATTACTAAGGACGGGTGACGTCCACAAATCGCAATGAATTATGTCAAATGGAGCATAAGTAAATGAAGTGGAAGTAACAAAAGAAAGACATCTGTGACTTTGATGGGTGATGATGAGCCCTAATTTGGAAAGGTGAAGCTATTGGGGTGTTATCTGGGTATTAAAGAGGGGAAAGACAAGTGGGAGGTGAAATGACCGTTCTACCCTCATGTGCAGTACATATGACATAACTTAACAGAAAATTCTAACTGGGTTTGTCTTAAAGGACATAACGTGCAACATTTTCAAACATTAAGTACAAAAGTCATCAATTTTAAAGGTAAATGACAACGCCTGAAATTTGAGACAAACATAAAGGACAAAACTTGTAATTTACTCTATATTAAATTAACAATTTAGATTTGAGGATAATATTTTATTAAAGTATGATAAGATTTAATATTAATTTATTATTTATTTAGTTAATATATAAGATAAGTATAGATTTGAGGATATCTCCAATGAATGACATGTGTTAAAAGTTGGTTTCTTTTATTATAGTAGACTAGCGGTACACCCGTCCGATGGACGTGGGTACATCGTAAACATTGAATGTAAGCCTATGTTTATATGTAAAATATGATGTGCAATTATTTAATGAATTCACATTCGCATTATACTTAAGAATACATTAAACTTGTCGACTGATTAAGTTTAGACACAAGAGAAGCATAACGAAACCACAAAACATGTTTAATTTCACTAAATGATTTAATTTCACTAACACAGAAAACGCAGTAATTAAAAATATTATCTAATACATCATTTAGTTACAAACCTCTTGAGCGAAAACGCACATACTCAACAGGTCAAATTCTGCAGTGGTTGTCCTCCATCAGAACTCCTCTAGCAGGCAGCGCTGAGGCTGTAGGGATGTTACCATTCACGGCCTCCCACACAAAAAGGTTGACTGAATTTGTTTATCTTATAAAATCAAGCAAGAGAAAAACAGAATCATTATTAAACATAAATAAAACAATTGGACGCAAATATGAAAGCACACATTTATTTGTTACGTTTCATCAGTATCCTAACTTTGTCTCCATCGGAAACTTTCTGACCGAGAAGTACTCGCGAGTCCCCGAGGTTAGCTACATGTAATTCACCGTCAGAGATGCCACCGACAAGACAACATGAGCCAACTGAATGCAATCTGAGGTCTAACTTGCATTTGATGTCTCGCGCTGAACTTTTCTTCGGTAATACATACCGTTTTAGGCTGCTGTCCCAGGCCTTCCTTGGAGAAAGCTTTTGTCTTCGTCTCCTTCTCACAAATCTTAAACCGTTCCATTTCACGCTCAATAAACTTGCGTGCATCCATCAAACACTTATCCTGCAATAAATTTAGTTCCTACAAAACAACATTTACTAATGTCTAGCACTAAAGCTTTGGGTTTGTATATTAGCTTTACAGAAACAAATATATCTCAGTATATATAACCTATTGATAACCTAATATCAAATAAAAGAATAATGCTAAATAAGGACATTGTTTTGAAAGACCATTTACCCATCACTTCTTTATACTGCAAATCGTCCATAATTCAACATCAACTTACAACTCAATATCAAAACCTAACAAATATTACTAAAATATACATCAAACTTGGACTTTTAAAGAGGTAAAACACCTGATTTATCGTCTCAATATTGTTAAACATTACTAACAATTTACGTTTTAAGGTCTGAGATAACTAACCTTCAATTAAATGATACGGATAGAGTTAAGATGTATACCTATCTTCAAAACCGCTTAACTCAACCAATAGTTGCAGCCACCATCGCCGATTGAGGGCCTGCGACCGCCTTATAAAGCGCTTTGGTTTCAGTTGCATAGTAGAACTAAACCACTGAAAACCCTTGACCCGCCACCATCTGCACGTGCTAAGCTCAAATACTATATATCCATCCATAATGAAAAGAAACAGCAGGCGGATGAAAAGAAACATAATGAAAAGAAAGTAGCACTCTATCGTCATTATTAATGTATCCATGCCACTCCTCATCAGAGGGATACCCTTGTGCAAGTCAAACTCTTTCTTAACTTCTTGATTTCAGCTTCTTGGCTTACCTGCATTTATAGACCAACAATTTAAAAGTGTCGATTCTGTTAAAAAAATCATTGACTAACAAAGTCAAAGTCAAGATGTAAGGCCTTTGACTTTTCTTGCAAATTAGACTTTTCCACTTCTCTTGCATGACTCTTTTCTTTTATTCCTCTTTTGCCAATATCACTCTTAATATTTTCTCCCTGTTTGGAGCATCTGGTAAATTTACCATCAACCTGCAATTCCAACAGCAATGATAAAAAACTAAAAACTTAGTAATTTCACTTGTAGTAACTACATAGCTCATTAAAAAGATGGCATAATGATCTGAGAATTTAGTTTTAATATACCTTCCTTTAAACATAAAAGTTAAAAACTTTAAACCGGACCTGTTAAAAAAACTCAGCTTGGGCACAAAACCTGACCTGTTAAAAAAACTCAGCTTTGCGCCTCAATTTAGAAGACTCGGTCTGCCTCATGCTTTTTTAAAACCACAAAGAGTTACTCCTTATATTATCAAAATCCAATTTACTTGAAATATTATAAAAAAAAATAATAACATCATGGGAACAAACACTTACCAGGACAAAAGCCAGCAGTCGCCACAGCGAGTTCATGAAAAGTGAAATTCCGCAACGAAGATTTAACCACTGAAACACTAACTTACTTTGTTATATGGATTTAACCACTGCTTGTTCTTGAACTACCTAAATTCTTTTGAGTCCTGAATCACGATTTGGTTACAAAACTTCAGAAGTTGAATCCAAGTAGACATCAAATAGCAAGATTAAGACAACTCAGAAGTTTCTAAGATGATAAGACAGTTTCTTTATATAAAGAATTCAGTTAATCATCATCTATATGAAGAATGACAACTATTGATATTCAGCTATCACTTCATGAGTTCATGTTTACCTTGCACCAAGACTCAACGACACATGTAAACACAATATGAGATCTTGAACTTGTGGAGTTTATGCTTGTTGCTCCAACTTTTCTTTTGGAGAGGCCCTGCAAAAACTGCTAATTCAACCAGGTTTTTTCGTTTGTTATTTGAAAACCCCATCCTTAATATGACAAAATGCAAAAAAAAACAAAAAGAAAGAAAAAAGTTAGCATTTAAGGTGGCAGATATTTTAAAGCACAGAAATATGTAAACGTTTGTTAAATCATACTTTAAAACAGGGCAACCGTTAGAACCCACACAGCGAGAAAAAATTTCTCTTAGAAACGGTCACTCAGGAGTCAGGATTGCCTACTTCATTAGCCAAATGACGAAACTGCATTTCAAATTTTAGTCAAAGAAGATTTGACGTGCAGTCCCTTCTCTGAAAGCCTTTTCAACCTTCCGTATAAAAATATCAATATTAAAATATATAAAAAAGCTTATATTATTATCAATACCGAGTTCTCATTGGTCACGAATTTTTTTTTGAAAACGAACACTATCTCTTCAACCTGAAAAAGTAAATGCATAAACTATCTAATCAACAACATCCAAATATCAACAAATACACATTCTCAGCACATAACAGTTGTACAAATACATACTACAATCTTCAGTATTCATTGTTTACTGTAAATCATAAAATCTTATGTTTCTATCAAACAATTCGTTCACATACAAAGCAAGAAACTACATAAAATGACTCACCCTTCGGTGTCAGGGTGGAGAAGATCAAGGTATGTGTCCTATTTGTTTCAAATAACCTTAAAACACAAATTCAGGAACAAAGTTAAGATCGTTCAAGAAGATTATGAAACCCTATGCGTGTATAGAAAGAAACGATGTTGCATCAGGAGTTACCTTGCCGTAGGTGAAGCATCGAACCAGAATGATCATGTTTGCCGACACCTATTAACAATTCACCTTTCTTCTTCCTCAATTCACGCGAAACCCTAGAAAAAAATCAGATCCATCCATCACCCCCAACACACCTTCGTTCTAGGGTTTTTTCCTCCTCCGCCTCCGGCAAGATCGTCGGCGGCACCACTGGTGATTTTGTGATTTAGGGTTTCTTTTTAAAGAAATATGAATCAAGATCTCTTCCGATTCTAGGAAAGTGTGGTTTCTTGAGAGAGGATGACAACCAAAATTTGGAGATTTGATTTGAATTTTGAATCTCTCCTTTTGATGTGCAGTTATATACGTGGAGTTTATATTTGAGCGCACATTAAAAACAATGTGTTTATTTTGAATTTTGAAATATAGTAGATATATTATATTAACATTTTAAATTGAGATTTATGACATCAGCAGATCTTACGTGGCATACCAGGTTGACTGACAAGTATGCAAACTTATATCAGCTCTACTTCTCCTTTAATATATAGTAAGATAGAAGATTAAAAATATAATGTGATAAGATTGTATTCAAAGATATATTTTGATAAGAGTTTGTATATGAGATCCCGATTTAGTTGGTTAATTATATACTCTGAGAAATCAATGAGAAGAAAGAGAGTAAAGTGGATTTTGTTTTGACGGTCACGAATCTACGGTAATTCCTGTTCTTAGTTCGAAATTAGTTAATTAATTGTTTCTCCTTCGCGTGAACAAACGCAACTAGTTATGAAGGTGGAGTATAGTTTTTTTATATATATTTACTTCACTAACATAAAGAATTAAAATCTGACCATCACCACTCTTTTTGTTCTCTGTTAGGGTTGTAGATCGTAAAGTTAGGATCAAATATAAAGTCTCATAAAAATAAGAAGTTGTAGAAGGGTATCAAACAGACTCAGGGGCGGATTTAGAGGTAAAGACCGGGTTCCCAGGAACCCAGTCTTTTCGGAAAAAAAAACGTTTTTTTGTAGTGTAAATCTTGTATGATTTGGAAAAAAACGTTTTTTTTGTAGTGTAAACCTTGTATGATTTGGAAAAAGGAACCCAGTGATTTCTCCGGCTGGATCCGCCACTGAACAGACTCGGTTGACTTCATTCAAGCGGCACTAGAACCGTCTTATCGAACTCTACGATGTCAGATTTTAGGTTTTTGTTTATAGATTTTAGCTTGTAGATTTTAGACTTTTTGTTTACATCATTGTGTTTTTTTTATTTATCATTGTGTCTTTTCTATATTTACGTTGTGTTTTTTTTGTGACTCATTGTGTCTTTTTTCTTCAACATTGTGCTATATTATGCTTAATAAATGCTAAGTTTTTGGTTAATGAAACTAGATCGACACCGAATAATGGGCTGTAAATCAAGATATGAATTAATCGAAGTTTAATAAATGCTAAGTTTTTGGTTAATGAAACTAAACTAGATCGAGACCGAATAATGGGCATAGGCTTGTATATATCTTAATTCTCTTATTATTTATTATCTGTATAATCTTCTTATTTTCTCAGAACCGCTAGCGAAATGTGTCAACACGTTGCCATTACCGTGAGATATGACGACGCACCAACACTTTACAACGCCCCCTCGCGAGAGTACGTTCTGTTCCATTTACATTCTAATAATAACGACTGACATGCAATGACATCTATTTTTTTTAGGTTTAGTGTTTAGGATTTAGGGTTTTGAGTGAGCTTTCAGCAAGAATAACGAACGAGTGGTATGCAATGACATTTTTTTTTTGGTTTCAGGAATACTTTAGGTTATGCATTCCTTATGACTCGCTCTTTCCTCATTTGTTTAACCGCGGGGTTCCGAATTCATTTGACAAATGAATCTGCTTTCGACAATAACAAAGTGTTTGCAATGAGTAGTCTTATTGCATCATTCGCGGTTGCATTCATATTAATTGTTTTGGTAACCGAGCACTCTCCACGAACTGAGGAGGATAAGTGTCACACCCTTTTGAAATTTATTGGTAGCTTCTCGGCATTCTTTGCTCCTTTCTCGCTTCTGATGGTCATAGTTCTTCCCTCTGAGCTCAACTGGATCGGGTATCTGGTCGCGTGTGTAATGTTTGGGATCATAGTTACATGTTTCTGTTTGAATGATCTACAAGACCACAGATATTCTGCGTTAAACGAATTCGCAATTGGTTTTATATTTTTCTTGAATTTGTCGAGTATTTTCATCATAGGCGAAGACTGGATTATGTATCCAGTGATATGTGTAGGCCTTTGGTTGGAAAATGCATATCACCTTATCACCTACTTGATGTTTATAATTTACAAGAAAACAAGAAAACCGGAAGCTTATCAACTGATCCAAGAAGACGATAACAACAATCGTCCACTGCCTTACCTTTCGTATCTGATGCCACTTTGAAGCTAATCGTTTTGATGTTAGATGTGCTGTCTAGTTTCGTTTCGTTTGCTTAGCGTATTTGAGATCGATGTGTTGAACATATATTTTAAATGAATTTAGATGTATCTTTGAATTCTCATGTGCATTGCTCAAGTCCTTTCCTAAACAAGCACTTTTTTAACCATAAGGTTTGTTTATTAAAGGACCATTTTTGGGTGCATCTGTTTGGCATAAACAGTCATTGTTTATGTTCCACCATCAACTGTGTCTTGTCTTAGTCAACATCATGTTATTGTAACTTACTTTATTTTAAATAAAATATGTTTGTTGAATATCATATAAGGTAGTGTTTGCTGAAGATGTCAATACAAGGCAAATATATATGTTAAAATGTTAGGTAGTGTTAAGATCTATGAAGCACGGGACGGCTATGAGCCTCTGGTACCCGTCCCGGGGACGGTTTGGGAACAAAAACGTCACGGGGACAGCTGGGGACGTTTCTAAAACGTATCCTGAAATCGGGAGACGGGAACCAAGTTTCGGGGACGGCAACCAAACGTTTCCTTTTATTTTTAGGGTTTTAGAAAGTATTTGAGATGAAAAGAAAGAAAAAAACTAAGAAAGTCACATGTACTTTTCCGGTAGTCTACGGCGCTGCTAAAGAAAGACAATTATAATCTACTAAAGCCCGTTGCTAACCAACATGAGAAAGTGTAGGAAAAAAATATGGAAGGAAAAAGTTAGTAACTCTTTATATATGGAAGGAACTATTCATCACTCTCAATAAATATATGAATGTGTAGGAAAAAAATATAATGATAAAATAAGTGTTTGTGATAAGATATAGATAAAAATGAAGAATGAGATGTAAAATGTTTTTAAATATAAACAAAATTTAAAGAAATTTGTCTTTTAGTTAAATTACAAAAGGATATAAAGAAACGGGTGTGAACCGAAACCCGATTTGACAAACCCTACTAAAAAATAAGATCAAAATCCCATTAACTTAAACTCTTTAACAAAAGTAGTAAACTGACATTTTGGTTCATATGATTTTGTGAAAATGATCACTTTCTTCTAATACTTGGTTTTCTCGTACAGGGTCCTCATGGTTTTTAAATTTTATCATTTTCATCTAGTCAATTAACTCAATCCAATTTTTTAGTTAGGAAGAAGTTTTAGGGTAAGATAGATTTAGCAAACCTGTATACTTGATACCAACTCCATATATAATAGTTATCGTAAACTGTCACTTTTGTCCATGTGGTTCAACAAAAATTATCAACTGACACATGTAAAATGACCGATAGTAAGTAATTACCACTAAAAAATCACTTCAAAAATCTACTTATATAAAGGAATCTTAGGCTCTCTGTTATGGGTTAACGTCGGGCGTTAAACACCACCCCCTCTAGTTATTGAGGGGCACCATTAACTAGAAGCCCCTTTAGGCATTAGCACAATAACACGGAAGAAGCTCAAACATATGGGGCCACTACCTTCTCCAGCGAATCACATGCTTTCTTTTAATTTTTTTAATTATTGTTTTAATTAATAGGTGCTTAATTATTCCATTGCACCTAATTTTTTAGAGGATTCTTAAGCTCTCTGTTATGGGTTAACGTCGAACGTTAAACACCACCCACTCTAGTTATCGAGGGGTGCCAATAACCAGAAGCCCATTTAGGCATTAGCACAATAACTAAAAAGGAGCTCACGCATATGAGGCCACTACCTTCTTCAACAAATCACACGGTTTCCTTTTTATTTTATTTTATTTTTTAATTCTTGTTTTAATTAATAGGTGTTTAGTTATTATACTACACGGTAAAATCAGTTTATCTAATACAAAGATAATTAAATATTATGACAAAAATTACATACTTTGACCGTTGATAGTAATAGTAAATCCGGTCGGCAATAATACAAATCCCCCTCTCTCTCTCTCAACCCTTCAACTTCCCTTCACCGGACCGCCGGAAGTGCTCGACGAGGGTGATCGCCTCTGTATAGTGTGCGTGGTTTTCTCGGTTTTATACCTTGAGATTACCACTCCCCCTATTCAGTTTCGCTCCGATTCCATTTGCCTTTTAGGGTTCGTCCACCTTCACCGGATCACCGGAAGTGCTCGACGAAGGTGATCGTCTCTGTATAGTGTGCGTGGTTTTATCGGTATTGTGCCTTGAGATTACCACTTGTCACACCCTGACTTTTGCGGAAGCGTGATTATTGGTGTGACTTTCTTAATACCATAGCATTCAATTATAACAAAGCTATATGATAAAAACCATAAGATGTTCATCCATTAATTAAGTTTGAAAACAACATAACATACTTGTCAGAAACGTTGACACCAAATTCAAGTTACAAACCACAACACGTTTTAAGGAGTTCATTAACTCGACAAAAGACCTTTAAGCAAACCCGAGTTTAGAACCATGTATCTCGTCCAGGATTAAGATACATCGCCTAAACCCTAATGACCTTGAATGACATCTTTTATCCGTGACGCAGCTTGAACATGCAAACACCTGCCAGATCCACTTAGTTCCCTGAAATACATGTAATTTGAAAACATCAACAAACGTTGAGCGAGTTCATGTATTTGTGTATGAATAAACCTTTAAAGTATGTCTGTATGTGTGTATGTCCCTGGTATGTAGCAATAAGGAAAAACAGATCACCAATGGTTTGCAAGGCCAATGGTATGTGTGAAATGGTGCAGGAAAACTCAAACCTAGCGGATTTTGCCATGGCATTAGTATGTGGACATAGTCACCACATGGGCCACCCTGGTCCTCATGGGTGTGGGCTCGCTACACCCAAATAGATCTATCATTCATGTCCCTCGGTCCTACGACGAGGATTAATGGCCTTAAGTGTTGTACCCACCTTTCACATGATCAAGCAGTAACCCTCCTTAGCTAACCATACCATGTATAAAATGTTTGTAAATAATTGTAACATGTATTTCACCCCCGAAGTTATAAAACTGAAAACAGTTAAAAGAAAAGGGGGACATGAACTCACAGTTTTGCATCTTCGGTACTCGTAACTCAAATCTCGTCAGCAAACACGACTACCTACAATGTACTAATGTCTATTAGACGAACGGGCCGTGCCTTGCCTCAGTATTCACGTTTTTGAGTTACGTTTCTTTTATGTCCTCAATATTATTCCAAGTTATAATTACTCGTTAAAATAATAATTATTTTAACTTTAAATTATATTTAGTTTTGGAATAATTGTTAAACAATATTTTGTAATAATACTTCTCGAGTATTTATAGTTATATTTCCTTCCCAAGGATGGGGGTATCTCATACACGTATCTTCGTATTCTTGCATTTGTTAAGTATACTTATACTTAATTTTAATGGATTTTTCCGGAATAAATATCCAAATTAATGCATTTTCAAGTCTAAATTTAGAAAATACATATAAACTTATTTTTTTATCCCCAAAAATAATGCATTCCAAGTTTATCCAAGAAAATATATATTTTTCCCCAAAAATCATATATCTTCTAAATACTCTAGGAAAATATATTTTTACTTCTCAAAAATAATATATTTTCTCCTTGTCGAAAATATGATATACTTTGTAATAATAATAAAAAAATCATACTTTCATTTCTTTTGTATCCAAAATAATATTTACAAAAAAATATGCTCATAAATGTAGTTTCCAGAATATTTTGTAAGTTACAGTCTTTCGTTCGGTTTCACAATATTATGTGTGTAACTTATATATTTATTCCTTGTGATTTTTTGTAATATTTTGGATTGTAAATTTCTTGGTATTTGTTAAGTTATATTATTTCAAACCCTAAAATAATATAACTATTACACAAAGTATACAAATATTCACACACATGTCTTCTAAGTATATACCTTTCAAATATATATTTAGTTATTTTTATTTACAAAAAACAACCTCCAATATTTGTATTTTTGTAACAAAATCTATGGCAAGGTTTATATTGAAAACTCATGATCAAAATACACTTGTGAATATTGGTTTTAGAAAATTTTGCCATAGTTTCCCCTAAAAATGGAGGTGTCCATGCTATCAAAGCATATCATTTTCTTTTCAAAATCATCACAAACAATCAACAATCAATCTACACTTACCAAGTGCTAAAACAATGCTATTTACATAATAATCATGAACTTGAACTTTCATAAAAACTTGTAGTAACTATAACTTGGTTGTGTGTTTAGTAGGCTTAGTTACCCTCCAAAATGTATTTACTTGTTTATAAACTTCATTCTTGAAAGATTTAGGTGTTTACAACTTGTAAACGTGTTTTACAAAAACATTTCTTTATGACATCTTCTTGTTTCACAAGTGTTTATACACTTGTTTTACCACAAAAAATAGTGTATGTTAAAGTAAGAACCAAATCTATGTAAATCTTGTTATTTAACTTGGTTTCTTTGGAAGACTATTTTTGAAATTATCCAAGTTTATGTCTAGTAATCATGTTACATGTTTCATTATTCATAAAATCATTTTCATATTTCAAGTTCATGAAAACATAAAGCATGATGATCTTGGTCTTTCACAAGATCACCACCTTAACTTACTAGATCATGTGTTTAATCACAATCTAGTAGGTTTCTTATGATGTCTAACATCACTAACACAAATCATCAATCATCAAGAAGCAAATCAACACAAATCAACATGTATTCATATGGTATTAAGCTTATGTTAAGGTTTCATGATTATGTTCTTTAGTGTTCATCAAGATTAACAATGTTCATCATCTTTTAACCATCAAAATATGAAGTAACAAGAGATTATAAGGGCCTTACTACTAGCTCTATGGCTAGGGATGAACGCAAGATGATGGAGGTGACAAATGTGTTGGATAAAAGCAAATGGAAGAGGTCCTTCAATCTCCAAGACCACCAAGCTTCTTTGTATGGCTCCTTACACCTTAAGATGAACTTGGAATGTTTGATAGTGAATGAATGATGGTGGTGGTGTGGTGTGCTTATGTTCGGCCGAGAGGGAGAGAAGAGGGAGGAGAGGAGTGGGTGTGAAGTGGGTGTGAGATGAATGAGATTATGGATCCTTCATATAATACTTATACACATACTTAGGCTTTTATCCAATGGTTAATGTGTCTACTAAGTACAAGACCAAATCTCTAGCAAATCATAGTGAATTAAGGGAAGATTATGGTGGGGCCACTCTTTGTGACCGTCCACATGAGGGGGGGGGGGGTATTAGTTGGTTAATTAGTTAGAATTTAAGTGTAGTGTTTAGTGTTTATGCATATGATGTGTTATATAGTGTGTTAGGGTGTTCGGGGATCATAACTAGCTCAGAAACACTAAAACAATGTTTCTAGTGTAATTTTGATGTTTCGGGTAGTGTTCGGTTGTTCGGTTAGATACCTATTCGTTAATGTGTCAAACTATACCGTTTAGTGTTCTTTAAGTACCCTTTTGTGACACTTTTAATTCCCGGCACTTAGGAAAGCACTCAGGACCATTTAGTCATATTTTTGCATGTTACCAACTTGTTAAAATGCTGATTTTTGCTGAAAAATACTGAATTCAGCACTTTAAGTGGGTTTTAGGCACTTTCCGGCATTTAAACTATCACCTAGTGAAGCAGTTTTGTGATCCTCACTTTCCTACACACTATGCTAGTGTAAAACTTAGTCTCTGGCCCATACTGGGTCTCAAAACACTGTTTGTCTCTGTACTGAACCTTGTCAGCATTTTTCTGAGTTACCCGCTGACTGTGCTAACCGTGCTTTGTGCATCATGTATGTCAATATGGTTTGTATGTAATAATGAAGTGAGATCATGCAATATGTGATGCACATGTAAGTATGATACAGTAATCAGAAAGCAGTCATTTGTAATTCAGCACAGTCATTAAGCACTAATCATGGTTAATTAAATTGTACGGATACCTGGATTTTTTACGGTTGTCACATTCTCCCCCTGTTAAGAAAGTTTCGTCCCGAAATTTTAGTTCTGCTACTAGCTGCAGGGGAGTTTGGGAACAAATGCGGATATTTCTCTTTCATGCGATCCTCACGCTCCCAAGTAAATTCTGGGCCGTGACGTGCATTCCAACGAACCTTGATGAGTTTAACACTACTCCTACGGGTCTTGTTAACCTTCCAATCAGTAACTTCAACAGGTTCTTCGGTAAAGTGGAGTGTGTCATCAATGTGGACTTCATCGGCAGGAATGACAACTGTTTCTTGAGTTTGACTCTTTTTCAGATTAGATACATGAAATGTATCATGAACGCCATTCAGTTCTGCGGGTAGATCCAACTTGTAAGCTACAAGACCAATCCTCTCCAGGATTGTGAACGGTCTAATGTATCGCGGGTTCAACTTCCCACGCTTCCCAAAGCGTGCTACACCCTTCCAGGGTGAAACTTTTAATAAAACCATATCTCCCACTTGAAACTCCAAGGGTTTCCTCCTTTGGTCCGCATAGCTCTTTTGTCAATCACGAGCCCCCTTAATGCGCTCTCGGATCCGTATAATCTTGTTTGTCGTCTCTTGAACCAATTCGGGACCAACAAGCTGTCTATCACCCGCATCCGCCCAGCATAACGGGGATCGACACTTGCGTCCATAGAGAGCTTCAAACGGTGCAGCTTGAATGCTCGCATGGTAGCTGTTGTTATACGAGAATTCTACCAAAGGTAGATGAGTGTCCCAACTACCACCCAAGTCCATTACGCAAGCTCGCAACATATCTTCCAACGTTTGAATCGTTCGTTCGCTCTGGCCATCTGTCTGCAGATGAAAAGCAGTACTCAGATTCAACTGAGAACCAAAGGCTTCTTGGAAGGATTGCCAAATTCTTGACACAAATCTTCCGTCTCTATCAGAGATAATCGAGAGAGGCACTCCATGTCGTGCAACTATCCCTCTGAGGTACAGCTCAGCAAGCTTACTAGTGTTATCCTTTTCCTTGATTGGCAAAAAGTGTGCATATTTCGTCAGACGGTCTACGATTACCCAAATCGTATCATGACCTCTGGGTGTCCTTGGTAACTTCGTTATAAAATCCATTGAAATATGCTCCCATTTCTACATGGGTATTTCAGGTTGTTGCAGAAGACCTTAAGGCTTCTGATATTCGGCCTTTACCTTGGCACAAGTCAAACATTTGTCAACATACGTTGCAACGTCACCTTTTAATCTCGGCCACCAATAAAAATCCTTTAAATCTTGGTACATCTTATCCGATCCTGGATGGATCGAGTACCTTGATTTATGTGCTTCATCAAAGATCACGTCTCATAGACCAACGAATAGGGGAACCCAAATTCTTCCCATGAAACACAACGTTCCTTCCTTATTGGGTACTAACTGTTTCTCCATCCCACGGAGATATTCATCTTCAAGATTCTTTTTCCTTAAAAGCTTCTCTTTGCGCAACACGAATGCGCAATGAGAGGTCCGTCTGAATGATCATTTCCAAAGCCCTAACCCTTATGGGCTTAATTCTTTCCTTCCGACTCAAGGCATCTGCTACTACGTTCGCCTTACCTGGGTGATACTTGATTTCACAATCATAATCGTTTAACAGCTCTACCCATCGGCGCTGTCTCATATTAAGCTCTTTCTGATCGAATATATGTTGCAGGCTCTTGTGATCAGTAAAGATCGTACAGCGGGTACCATACAAATAATGTCGCCAGATCTTCAAAGCAAACACCACAGCGCCTAATTCCAAATCATGTGTGTATTTCTTCTCATGGATCTTCAACTGGCTTGAAGCATAAGCTATAACCCTCTGTCGCTGCATCAACACGCAACCTAATCCTTGACGTGAGGCGTCGCAATATACCAGGAAGTCGTCGGTGCCTTCGGGTAGGGACAAAATTGGTGCATCGCAAAGCTTGTTCTTCAACAACTGAAAAGCTTCTTCTTGCTTGTCTCCCCATTCATACTTCTTATCCTTCTGAGTAAGGGAGGTCAAAGGTTGAGCGATTTTTGAAAAATCCTCAATAAATCTGCGGTAATAACCTGCCAAACCTAGAAACTGACGGATGTCGGTTGGCGTCTTCGGAGTCTCCCAATTCTTGATTGCCTCGATCTTTGTGGGATCCACATGAATTCCATCTTTGTTAACCACGTGACCAAGGAACTGAACCTCGCGCAACCAGAACTCACACTTTGAGAACTTCGCGTACAATTTCTCTTCCTTGAGCAGCTCTAAGATAGCTCTTAAATGTTGCTCATGTTCTTCCTTCGTCTTTGAATAAATCAAAATGTCATCGATAAACACAATCACAAATTTATCGAGATATGGCTTGCAGACTCTATTCATCAAATCCATAAACACTGCTGGCGCGTTTGTCAACCCAAACGGCATAACCAGGAACTCGTAATGTCCATATCGAGTCCTAAAGGCCATCTTTGGTATGCTCTCCTCTTGAATTCTCAACTGGTGATAACCTGATTGAAGATCGATCTTGGAGTAGAAACTCGAACCTTGCAGTTGATCGAAAAGAACATCAATCCTCGGCAAAGGATACCGATTCTTGATGGTTAACTTATTTAGCTCTCGGTAGTCGATGCACATGCGGAAACTACCGTCCTTCTTCTTGACAAACAGCACTGGAGCTCCCCAAGGCGAGAAGCTTGGTCTAATAAATCCCTTGTCCAAAAGTTCCTGAAGTTGTGTTGACAGCTCTTGCATTTCTGAGGGTGCAAGTCGATAAGGTGCTTTAGCTACAGGCGCGGCACCTGGAACTAAGTCAATGTGGAACTCGACTTGTCTTTGCGGCGGCAATCCTGGCAAGTCTTCGGGAAAGACTTCAGGATATTCCTTCACAACTGGGATGTCTTCTAGCTTTGGCTCAACGGCTTCTTTGTCCACAATGTGTGCCAAGAAGGCAACACATCCTTTCTGCAAACATCTTCGGGCTTTCAAACAACTAATGATCCTTAGAGGCGTATTGTGATTCTCTCCATGTACCACAATTGTTTCTCCATTCGCCATCGGAATGCGAATGATCTTCTCGTGATATACAATCTCTGCTCGGTTGCTCGACAACCAATCCATTCCGACTACCACGTCAAAGCTTCCCAACTCGACTGGCAGAAGATCAAGCGTAAACTCGTGCTCCCCAAGCTCTATTACGCAACCTCTAATGACTTCATTCGCTGCTACTAGCTTTCCATTAGCTAGTTCTATTGAATACGGAATGTCTAGCTTACAAGCTACCAACCCAAGTATATTCTTAAATTCTAGGGATACAAAACTATAATCGGCACCGGTATCAAACAGTACAGATGCTAAGCGTTGGTTGATAGGGAATGTACCAGTGACCACATTTGGATCTTGGCGAACTTCCCTCGCTCCTATGTTGAAAACCCTTCCCTGAGCTTGGTTGATCTTCGGGCATTCACGCTTGAAGTGCCCAACATCCCCACAGTTAAAGCACCATGGTCCCCGACCATTTCCATTTCCATTACCACCCTGGTTGTTGTTTGCTCCACGGTTTCCACTACCAGCTTGATTCCCAAAATTACCACGATTACCAATACCGCCATTTCCTCCTTGAGGGCGGTTTCCATACCCATTTCCACCACGGTTATTGTTTCCATTGCCATAACCTCTCTGAGCACCACTACCACGACCAGTACCAGCCCAGCATGTCTCCTTCGAATGGCCAACCTTTCCACAAGACTCACACTTCCTAACTCTGAACTGGCTGGTATGATGGTACTGGCATACATCACACTTGGGCAGAGCGCCCATATAACCTTTTCCTTTGCTTTCAACACCAGTCTTGACTTCAGCTGGTGGGTTCACATCCTTCTTCTTGTTAGCACTGTTGGTACCCTTCTTAAAGTTTGAGAACTTCCTTTTGTTCTCACCGGATGACTCAACGTGAGTCTCCTTCTTCTTCTGGTCAGAGATCGAGAACTTGTTCAACCTGATTGCCTCTTCAGTTAGCGCTACACTCAGATCAATAGCCTCGGTGATCGTAGCAGGCTTTGAGGTCGTTACCATACTCATGATTTGGGGTGTCAATCCCCAAATAAAACGCTCAATGCGCTTGAATTCTGGATCAACCATGTAAGGAACGACGCGAGATAAGTCGTGAAATCTCTGCACATATTCTGCAATCTTCGGACCATCCATCTTGAGGTTCCAGAATTCAGTTTCTAACTTTTGGATCTCAGCCCTGGAACAGTATTTCTTGCGCATGAGTTCCTTCATTTCATCCCATGTCATGGCATATGCAGCCTCTTCTCCCAAGGTCTGGACTTGGAGATTCCACCATGATAACGCTCCGTCCAAGAACAATCCAGAGATGTAGGTGACCTGGTGCTCCGGCGCACACTTGCTCATTCTTATCACAGAATCAGTTTTCTCCATCCATCTGACAAAAGCTATAGCACCCCCGGTGCCGTCGAAATTCAGAGGCTTACAGTCTAAGAACTGCTTATAGGTACAGCCTGTACAAGCAACATCATTCACATAGAGCATTAGCGATCACACATGGAATATCCAAATGTAACGTAATGTGTCTTTAGTGACTTAAACATTACCAAGAGGTGGGTTGCTTCCCGAGGTACCTCCACTATGCTCAGAGCGCAAGGCCTCGTGTTGTGCTATCGCTCGTGAAATCCGTTCTTATAACTCAGCCTCTGTTGTAGGCAGCTGGTTATCTCTTCGAGGATGCATCTTCTAAGGAAGATTTTATAGGTCAGGTCTTATGCATATAAGTATGTAGTACGTGTATGTAATAACATTTATCAACGCAAGTAAGCACATAACATCCCAATCATAACACAAACAAGTAATTCAACAACGTATATAATGAGAATATTGCGATTGAGCTTTCATATATCAATGACCACGATTACAGTTTTACATGTTCTACAATGTACCATACATCAAAAGGGACTACAGGGTCACATCACCCTTGTCCAAATCGTCTATCCAACTACAACAGTCATAAAATCAAAAGTGGTCTTCAAAAGGCTGTGCAATCTGGGCTCAATAGCAACACTCTCACCAAAAGTATGCTACCTGCATAAAACCAAAAACCTGCTATGCTGATGGTGGAGGAGGAGGAAGTGGAGGAACGAATAGCAAACTGCGCACATGCGCTAACTCCTCCTCAAGAGCATGAACACGACGCAACAGTTAACTAATCTGCTGCTCCATAGTAAGAAAACGAACGTCAAAATCTGGGTATGGCAGAAGAGGTGCAGGTGGAGTCGCGAAGGGTGACTGACATGTACATGGTGGAGGACGTGGAATCCTCTCTAGCTCCATGACTCTGCGACACAAAATCTCCTGCTGAAGCTGCAAGGACAGGAGTAGCTCATCCCTCGTGTAACCAGTGTAGTGGAAGGGATGGTATGGATCAGAGACTGGCATGGTGTTAGGCGGAAACCATATCAGTGACTCGCCTGATGGTGCAGAGGCAAAATGAGTAGCAGGTGTGAACTGTGGCATGAAAGGAAATGCGGCTGTCACGGGTGGAACATGGCTGGGCTGCTGACTCGATGGACCTTCCCCTGGACGGGGTGGAGGGATATCCTGTAAGAATGTGATCGGCAGGTCTGTGCGGTGTATATCAGACACATGTGGGTGAAACGGGGCAATGTTAACTGGTGCATGTGTAGGTGCAGGTGGGGGAGTAACAGGCTCAACGAAAGGAGGTATGTCATCATCATCCTCTATCCACCCATTGCGGGTGAATGCGTAACGGGGATCTATCCGATCAGCAAAAGGAGCATGGTCAGCGGCTGCAGGGATCGGATCGGGTAAAGGTGGTGCAACAACTGGTATGCCAATAGGGTCATGCTCAGGCAGAGGATCACGAGCAGGCATAGGCTCGGGTGCAATCATAGGCTCAGGGTCGGCTGGTGCCAGCTCAAGATCAGCGGGTACATCAAAAAGCTGATCGTCGGGAACGAAGTCAATCTCATGCTCAGGATCAATGTCAGGATCGAACTCATCATCAAACTCAAATTCCTGTGGAGGAACAGGTGCGGCAGACATAGCCGTGTCAGAATCAGAATCGGTGGGATAATGCTGTAATCCCAGTGCATGCAAAGTAGTAGATGACACAGACTCGAATGAATCAGGACCAGAATAGTCAGACGAAATCTCAACGACAGGAATCTCAACAAGTGGAATAGCAACGACATCATCGACTGGAGCTCCATCACCCTGGGCACCCTCAGGAGGACCCTCAATAAAAAGATCGATATCATCATCAGACAAAGCATCAAAAGGCAAATCCTCGAGAGGAAATGCAGCAAGGGGTAAAGGAGCGAGGATCGGAACAAGAAATGGATCCTCGTCAGGTAACCCATCAGCTAGCGGTATATCATCGCCAAAATCTGGTAAAGCAAAAGGCTGAAAGTCATCATCATCGCTACTCTCAGTGTCAGAAGTGAAAAACCTCAGGGTCCGGGACAATCTCATCGTCCGAAACTATGGCCATAGGGTCTACGGTATCTGACAGCTCACTCTCAGATGAGGACATGGTGTCTGTAATCAAAACAATCACAACATATGCACATGTATCAACAATCATCAAATAAGCATGTAAGTAGTAACAATGTAAGCATGTATGCATCCTAGTCTTCCCAGACTATCCCACCCAGCCTCTCAGACTGAGCCACCTAGTCTCTCAGACTAAACCTCCCAGTTTCTCAAACTGTCCCAACTAGTCTCTCAGACTAACCAGCCTCTCAGACTGAATTACCCAGTATCTCAGACTGTACTATAAACGAATTCCTTGAAATGTATTTTGTGTCTTTTATTTGTAAAAATGTTTGTTTCCTAGATCTGGACATTTCGTGTATGCAATGAAAATATGTTTGTGAAAAAATTTTCGTGAGAGCCCTAATGATCGTAGTCTAGACTCGAGAAAGAATCCTAGTTCGCTACGATCGAAGCTCTGATACCAAGCTGTCACATCCTGACTTTTGCGGAAGCGTGATTATTGGTGTGACTTTCTTAATACCATAGCATTCAATCATAACAACGCTATATGATAAAAACCATAAGATGTTCATCCATTAATTAAGTTTGAAAACAACATAACATACTTGTCAGAAACGTTGACACCAAATTCAAGTTACAAACCACAACACTTTTTAAGGAGTTCACTAAGACTCGACAAAAGACCTTTAATCAAACCCGAGTTTAGAACCATGTATCTCATCCAGGATTAAGATACATCTCCTAAATCCTAATGACCTTGGATGACATCTTTTATTCGTGACGCAGCTTGAACACGCAAACACCTGCCAGATCCACTTAGTTCCCTGAAATACATGTAATTTGAAAACATCAACAAACGTTGAACGAGTTCATGTGTTTGCATATGAATAAACATTTAAAGTACGTATGTATGTGTGTATGTCCCTGGTGTGTAGCAATAAGAAAAAACAGATCACCAATGGTTTGCAAGGCCAATGGTATGTGTGAAATGGTGCAGGAAAACTCAAACCTAGCGGATTTTGCCACGACATTAGTATGTGGACATAGTCACCACATGGTCCACCCTGGTCCTCATGGGTGTGGGCTCGCTACACCCAAATAGATCTATCACTCATGTCCCTCGGTCCTACGACGAGAATTAATGGCCTTAAGTGTTGTACCCACCTTTCAAATGATCAAGCAGTAACCCTCCTTAGCTAACCATACCATGTATAAAACGTTTGTAAATAATTGTAACATGTATTTCACCCCCGAAGTTATAAAACTGAAAACAGTTAAAAGAAAAGGGGGACATGAACTCACAGTTTTGCGTCTTCGGTACTCGTAACTCAAATCTCGTCAGCAAACACGATTACCTACAATGTACTAATGTATATTAGACGAACGGGTCGTGCCTTGCCTCAGTATTCACGTTTTTGAGTTACGTTTCTTTTATGTCCTCAATATTATTCCAAGTTATAATTACTCGTTAAAATAATAATTATTTTAACTTTAAATTATATTTAATTTTGGAATAATTGTTAAACAATATTTTGTAATAATACTTCTCAAGTATTTATACTTATATTTCGTATTCTTGCATTTGTTAAGTATACTTTTACTTAATTTTAATGTATTTTTCCGGAATAAATATCCAAATTAATGCATTTTCAAGTCTAAATTTAGAAAATACATATAAACTTATTTTTTTATCCCCAAAAATAATGCATTCCAAGTTTATCCAAGAAAATATATATTTTTTCCCAAAAATCATATATCTTCTAAATACTCTAGGAAAATATATTTTTACTTCTCAAAAATAATATATTTTCTCCTTGTCGAAAATATGATATACTTTGTAATAATAATAAAAAAAAATCATACTTTCATTTCTTTTGTATCCAAAATAATATTTACCAAATATATGCTCATAAATGTAGTTTCCGGAATATTTTGTAAGTTACAGTCTTTCGTTCGGTTTCACAATATTATGTGTGTAACTTATATATTTATTCCTTGTGATTTTTTGTAATATTTTGGATTGTAAATTTCTTGGTATTTGTTAAGTTATATTATTTCAATCCCTAAAATAATATAATTATTACACAAAGTATACAAATATTCACACACATGTCTTCTAAGTATATACCTTTCAAATATATATTTAGTTACTTTTATTTACAAAAACCAACCTCCAATATTTGTATTTTTGTAACAAAATCTATGGCAAGGTTTATATTGAAAACTCATGATCAAAATACACTTGTAAATATTTTTCTAAGTGTTTATATTTTTAGAAAATTTTGCCATAGTTTCCCCTAAAAATGGAGGTGTCCATGCTATCAAAGCATATCATTTTCTTTTCAAAATCATCACAAACAATCAACAATCAATTTACACTTACCATGTCACACCCCGATATTTCCACGTTTTACCGGTGGGCCCGGTGGGGAGTATCGTGACGTAGTTGATATTATCATAGTCAAATAATCACAGTTCAATGCACAGCGGAAGTTTAAAGTAAATATATTACAAACCGATTCTAGAGTAATATAAATATTACAAACAGATTGTAAAATGGATCCACATGCGGATCTTAAAACAGAAGGATAAACACTGTTCAACAGACTTTAGACGTCTAGAACTTGCAAGATTCCCTATCAACGCCCTGAGCTCCCAGCCAATTACGTGCAGTACCTGTCACTTAATCTTTTTGGAAAATACGTCAGTTTACACTGGTAAATACAATTAACTGACTCTTTTGAAAATGTTTAAAAATGATTTGATATGCACAAGGCACAAACATCCTTTTATAACTTGGGACAATTATATAAAAATAATCTTGTATACAGATTTATATGTTCGTTATACATTCAGGGCCCGATGTTAGAAACCGAGTCAAGATTAACAGACACACCACAAGTATAGGCCCACAAGAGAGTGAGATATCGTTTCCCTTACACAACTGTCAGGTGTATGCCTACACCCCGTGCTTAAGACGTGGCCATTTCTTAATAATGATGCCAAGGATATCCGGGACATGGTTACTAACCCCCAAAGGCTTTTATTTCAAACAAGACAGATTAAAACGGGTTACCTCAAAAATTTAATCACAATCCGATTAAACATTCAATACCCGACCAAACGGTATTATTATAATACCGTATCCCAAACCCATATTGGGAAAATAAGTTAAAAGTATTTACCTGAGCTTAAAATGCAATTTATACTCAGCCGTATATTCTAATCAGCAAGCACAAGTACCTCTACTGGGGCTCTCAATCTGGAACGAAGGTTTTATTAACCTATTAGATTCCTAACGGGTCTTATTTAAGTTGTAACTTAGACCGGTTAGTTTTAAGGAAAGGTTTACGGTTCAAAACACAAGATTAAGCGAAGACCGGATTAGAATGTGATTTAGACCCGAAAAGTATGGAGACTTGTATAATATGGGTAAACTAAACACATTCTGAATTTTGAAGCAAAAATGATAAGGTTTGACCAGTTTCGGTCAATTTATGCAAACTAGTTACATAAACCGTTCCGAACGCGAATAATGCATAACGGGTAACCAAAAGAGTCATGAACATGTTTCACAAGTTAATATGCCTTAAATATGTTGTGATATCAGTATGATATTTTCCATTATGCGCAAAACGAATTTAAAGTCAATTTAAGCCCCGTAGGGGTATTTTGGTCATTTTAAAAGATTATAAAAGAGGTTAAATGACAATCTGAGGTTTTGGTCTAAAATGATCAGTAAAAATATTTATTTTAGTAGGTTATATCAGTAAGATATCTCACATATGTGAAATTTATCATTCATGGCCAAACTATGCACCGTAGGGGCATTTTGGTCATTTCACATATGCTTTAAGGGTTAATTTTGGAAGTCTGAGTTCAAAACTTTTATTTACCGTTAAAGAATAAAAAAAACTTATTCATAACATCAGTAGGTATCAAGCTTTAGATGCTTAATATGGTTTTAAACCATACTATGCGCCTAAATCGCATAAAAGTCGGTATTTGACGATATTCGGGTTGATTAAGGAAATCTGAGATTTTGTTCAGCCTTTACTATTTAAAATAACTTATTTAGTATATAAAATCAGTAGAAAAAGGTTTGGTATGTAAAGGATGTATAAAACTCAATTTATTAGCAAAAAGGGCGTTATCGTCAATTACCGAGCCGATGCGAGAACTCTATGTTATGATCATCTTAAAATTTAATAAAAATTTCCAAAAATCCCAAAATATTATATTACATCAGTAGGTAAAAGGTTTGATGTCAAAATTTGAGCTTAAATAGGATTTATATCAAATATGCCGTTTAATTAATAAAAAAACTTTCAATTTACGATATCGAGCATAACTCTTAATTTAGACCTCAAACTGATGTCAAATCTTTAGGACATGTTTATAATTCAGTAATAAAGGCTTTTGTCCTCTCACATTTTCAAAAATCTCGTTTTATTATCAAAAGGGCATAATTGTCAATTTTTAGGCATATAACGGAAACATGCATATGAACTTAAATTCTAAGGGATCATGTAGTATAACTTCAGGGGGTTATACTAACATATATTATGATCACAAAGGAACCCTAAGGCATAATTAAACTAAGCTAATTCGGGTCAGAACTGAAAGTCAAAGCAAAAGTCAACTTTTGCGACTTTCGGTTGCGAACCGATTCTAAACTTAGAATTGTCGGGTTGGACATGCCTAGACATGTTCATTTAATATTTACCAAGTTATTAAGGTGACAAAACTGATTTTATAGCTTCTATATTATCCGTTATGAATTTTATTTAAAAAATAACCAGTTTGACTTTTATTTTAATTACTTTGACCCGACAATTAACTAAGTAAACGTGGTAATTAGGAGGTGCACTTAAGAGGGTTTAACACCTGCCTAATTACGATCACATAGCCATGTTTGTTGCAAACCATGGCTTAACCATACAAGGTCTAACTAAAAGTCAAAGCATTTATCGAAACGTTTGAATTTTCGGCTTTAAGAGCCAAATAAAATGAACTAGCCAAGGATGGACACTTACCAAAGGTCCAAGGGACAGAAGATAACTCAAAAGGAGGTTCCCTTGATCAGGCTCCTCAGATTTGAGTGATAGAGAGCAAAACTCAAGAAATGGTGTGAATTTCAAATGGAGTTCCTCCCCTATTTATAGTGATTGAGGGATTCATGGATGATCAACAAGTGTTAGGGGCCTTCTTAAGATGATTACAAGTGTCTAACAGGTGTCCTAAAACAATCAACAAGCCCATAGATTCGAATATGTGAGACAAAGAGGCAAACCAAGGCTGGTTTCTAGTTTTCTGCTGCTGGACATTGCTATACGGACCATAAGGGTCCTCATACGGTCCGTAAGGACCTAACCAGCTTACAACAAGTTTCAATTGTTGTCATGTTTGGTCCCTGCACTTGATCAATGCCATTTCCGATACATTTAAGGCCCGTTAAACCATTCCTAAGGATCTATAATGATGCCTAAACATAGGGAACATAAAACATGCTCAAAAATATGTCGGATGTCGGTTCGTTTGGTCGTACGGTCGCGTAGTTCGGCTAATTACGACGAAACACGGACGGACATGAAAAACGACCCAAATTACGCGACGAATGGAATTTTATCATGCCGATCACTAAAATAAAATATTTTAATGATTACATAAATTTTTGGATGTCCGGATATATTCAGAACATAAGATATGCGCGAAAATGCAAACTTGTGCACTTTTTGACACTTTTAGTCCCTGCTTGACTCAAAAGTTTATTTTTGCGCACCAAACACCTCTAAGCCTATATCTGAGCTATATAAAAGATATTTAGGGCATGTTTAACTTACGACCATATTCTGAAAGGTTCGATACCCTACGAATCGGTATACTTTTGCAGTTTAACGCAATTAGTCCCTCTAATGCGGAAACTTGAGTATATCATTGTTAAATAGCATCGAAGCCTTATCTAATCCATATTAGGAATTATTGAGAGTATTATAAAACATCATCATGCTTCGGGTTTGTTAAAAGGTCATTCAGAGGTATAATTAAACATATTGACACTTTTAGTCCCTCTAACTTGCAGAGTTGCGCGTAACTTCACTTATAGGCATAAAAGCCCTTAATGGACAATATTAGGCATTCCCAAGAGTATAATAAACTATTATGAAGCTCTCGGTTTGTTAAAAGGTCACTCAGAGGTAAGAATTAACATATTGATGCTTTTAACCCTTCATCGCGCAAACTTTCAATTAATTACGCAAACGGCTACTCTTGATCAACAAGTGGCTCATTTGTGAACATGATTACCATGTAACGTTATTCAGAGGCTTATAATAAGCATGTTAACATTTCCAGTCCTTCTAAAATCAAAGTTTTTGATTTTTCGCAAAATTAGTCCCTCAAATTCAGTGTTTGACTTTATTAGGGTTTATTACACTTGTCAATACACCATTGAACGTGATTTTTACGAGGTGTTACATACCAAGTGCCAAAACAATGCTATTTACATAATAATCATGAACTTGAACTTTCATAAAAACTTGTAGTAACTTGGTAGTGTGTTTAGTAGGTTGAGTTACCCTCCAAAATGTATTTACTTGTTTATAAACTTCATTCTTGAAAGATTTAGGTGTTTACAACTTGTAAACGTGTTTTACAAAAACATTTCTTTATGACATCTTCTTGTTTCACAAGTGTTTATACACTTGTTTTACCACCAAAAATAGTGTATGTTTAAGTAAGAACCAAATCTATGAAAATCTTGTTATTTAACTTGGTTTCTTTGGAAAACTATTTTTGAAATTATCCAAGTTTATGTCTAGTAATCATGTTACATGTTTCATTATTCATAAAATCATTTTCATATTTCAAGTTCATGAAAACATAAAGCATGATGATCTTGGTCTTTCACAAGATCACCACCTTAACTTACTAGATCATGTGTTTAATCACAATCTAGTAGGTTTCTTATGATGTCTAACATCACTAACACAAATCATCAATCATCAAGAAGCAAATCAACACAAATCAACATGTATTTATATGGTATTAAGCTTATGTTAAGGTTTCATGATTATGTTCTTTAGTGTTCATCAAGATTAACAATGTTCATCATCTTTTAACCATCAAAATATGAAGTAACAAGAGATTATAAGGGCCTTACTACTAGCTCTATGGCTAGGGATGAACGCAAGATGATGGAGGTGACAAATGTGTTGGATAAAAGCAAATGGAAGAGGTCCTTCAATCTCCAAGACCACCAAGCTTCTTTGTATGGCTCCTTACACCTTAAGATGAACTTGGAATGTTTGATAGTGAATGAATGATGGTGGTGGTGTGGTGTGCTTATGTTCGGCCGAGAGGGAGAGAAGAGGGAGGAGAGGAGTGTGTGTGAGATGAATGAGATTATGGATCCTTCATATAATACTTATACACATACTTAGGCTTTTATCCAATGGTTAATGTGTCTACTAAGTACAAGACCAAATCTCTAGCAAATCATAGTGAATCAAGGGAAGATTATGGTGGGGCCATTCTTTGTGACCGTCCACATGAGGGGGGGGGGGGCATTAGTTGGTGTTTAACGGATAGTTAAGTTAATTAGTTAGAATTTAAGTGCAGTGTTTAGTGTTTATGCATATGATGTGTTATATAGTGTGTTAGGGTGTTCGGGATCATAACTAGCTCAGAAACACTAAAACAATGTTTCTAGTGTAATTTTGATGTTTCGGGTAGTGTCCGGTTGTTCGGTTAGATACCGGTTCGTTAATGTGTCAAACTATACCGTTTAGTGTTCTTTAAGTACCCTTTTGTGACACTTTTAATTCCCGACACTTAGGAAAGCACTCAGGACCATTTAGTCATATTTTTGCATGTTACCAACTTGTTAAAATGCTGATTTTTACAGAAAAATGCTGAATTCAGCACTTTAAATGGGTTTTAGGCACTTTCTGGCACTTAAACTATCACCTAGTGAAGCAGTTTTGTGATACTCACTTTCCTACACATTATGCTAGTGTAAAACTTAGTCTCTGGCCCATACTGGGTCTCAAAACACTATTTGTCTATGTACTGAACCTTGTCAACATTTTTCTGAGTTATCCGCTAACTGTGCTAACCGTGCTTTGTGCATCATGTATGTCAATATGGTTTGTATGTAATAATGAAGTGACATCATGCAATATATGATGCACATGTAAGTATGATACAGTAATCAGAAAGCAGTCATTTGTAATTCAGCACAGTCATTAAGTACTAATCATGGTTAATTAAATTGTACGGATACCTATATTTTTTACGGTTGTCACACCACTCCCCTTATCCAGATTCGTTCCGATTCAATTCGCCTTCTAGGATCCGTTCTTCCCCTCGACCTTTGGTTTTCATAATCTTCTTCCGACTGCTGTCTTGCCTAATCCGGTCCTTGATTACTTAGTAGGTTTGTTAATGGTCACGGCTATCTTTATAGTTGAGTTAGATCGTTACAAATCCTATTAACATCTTAAAGCACCGTGTGTCCGGCAGACATCTCCTTTTCTCAATAATTGTATTCGAAATGGACTTTGGTAGACAATATTATATTGGTTGGGGTCATGAAGATATACAGGAAGAAGAATGGCGTGTGGCTAAATACAAAGGTAAAAGATTAACTAGTGAAGATAAAAAACGCAGCAGAATTCAAGTGAAGGAAACTACTTTCTTCGTCGGAAATCTGTCGGACGACTACTCCAGTTACCTGCTATGGGATCGTAAGGACCTGCAAAAATGTCCCTAAACGACCCATAAGTAAAAACCCGAACCCCTGAAACCCTAATGTGCATGAAAAACTAAGAAAACAAGATTTCAGGGTTTCACGCGAGCCGCGTAAGGGTAAGCTTAGGCTTACGCGGGCCGCGTCAATGTGGTGTTGACCGGATAAGCATGCCAGGGCCACGTGTCGCACACGTGGCGACCCTACTGATGACACGCTAAGCCTACACGTAGACTAGACCTCCACGCGGGCCGCATAAGGGTCAAGCAAGGGTTTATGCGGGCCGCGTAAAACCCAAAAAGTTGCTATAAATAGCAGTGGCATGAACATTTCATCTGTGTTCGAAATTTCAATCAAAAACTCGAAGAAAGCTGCTTAAATTCGAATTTCCGAGTAGTGAAACGCTGCTAAGACTACAGGGTATTAACTCGATCACTGCTACGATTCAATGTCCGATCGATTGAAACTATCTGATGGATGTTTAAGTGATGCTCGTAATCGGGCTATACTTTGTCATTCGTCATGAATTCGATGGATGTTTAAGTATGGCACTTTGTCATTCGTCGTGAGGGTTTTAATCTCGTGAGTTATCGTAAATGTTGTATTAAGTTACTGACCTAGTTTCGTATGCATTGCTGTATAAATTAGGTTATCAGGCTTATCAGTAGGCTAAACTCTGCCCGTTTAAACTTACAATGTGAGTCATTCTCTTTTTATCAAATTGTTTCCAAAACCCAATTTATTTTCAAAGTTATAATTACAGGGATTAAGTCTTTGTAATCTTCAATTACTGCCGGTATGTGGGGTTTTGTATACATTACTTGATACCCATCACCATTGGACAACGGGTTAGCCAATGGGTGATCTGACCATAGTCACAGATACAGTCGAGTGACAAATACCGATTTGGGGTAATTGGTTGATAAAAACAATGTAATCACCCTTAATACTGTAGATTATAACAATGTGTCGTTTTGTGCAACTTGAATGACTCGCCAGTATTTCCCCACTGATAAAATATTTTTAAAACATGTTTCAGGTGATCTGCTGTGATCCAGGAAAAGTGCCGTGTAGCACTGCAAGCTTGAAGAAGTGGCTTAATAAAATAAAGAAACATGTTTTTTGTAAAAACAGGGATTTCCCAGTGAAATCACCTTTATTGTAAAGTATGGGTATTATCCCCAAATTATGAAATAAAATAATCGGGAAATTTCAAGTTTTAAAAGATCCTGTAAATCTTCCGCTGTCAACTCAAATATTAAATACCACGGGTTTCTGTCCCGCGGCTCCTGGACCGGGTCACACCGGGACGGGGGCCGTGACAGAAAAAAGTGGTATCAGAGCCACTGATTTAAGCCAATTAAGTATTTAGAAATACTTAATTTTCTGAATACCATTCTGTGATTATGTGAAAATTCAATTTACAAAATTTTAACCTAGAATTTTGTATGTTTCTTCGTATATGCTAACAGCATGAATGAGTTGTCTGAAGCTCTTCAGAATATCACTATCCATTCTGCTGACATGGAAGTCTCCGAGGACTTTTCCGGTTACTTGGCCGACGCTGACGAACCTATGGAATTCCAAGCCCAACCCCAGGAGAAACCCAAACTGAGAAAGAAAAGAAGATTCGTGGCCTGGAGGTGTGTGCGTAGGAAGAAACCAGCGACACGGAAAATTTTAAAGGCTGAGGATCCAAAGGATAAAGGCAAAGGAAAAGAGATCGGGGAAAGTTCAGAGCAACCAGGAAATGCCATCATGGGAGGAGATGGATCATAAACTAGCACTTAGTGACCTCATCGGACCTGCCGATGAAAATCTCTTCAATTACTCGGCGGAAGCACAACTTCCAGTTAATCTGGAACCTGCTATCCCAGATCCTATTGTCCACCCCCGACCTCTACCAGAAGAGCTAGAAGAATGGTGGACCACTGACTGGCAATTTCAGAATCTCTTAAATAACCCTAACACCTTTTTCCCTCAGTTCGACCCTGAACCTCCACTACACCCACCTATGAGCACAGAAAACTTGGCTGAACTCCGCCACTATGGCGAGGAGTTGGTGGACGCAGGAAATCGAATCCGGGAGGTGGGGGAGAGAATATCATGGAAATACGACGAAAGGGAACGTCGTTTCTGAGATGCCAGCTGACTGTGGTCGTGTGGTTGTGGGAGTATGTGTTTAATAATAATAAAAATATAATCATATAATAATAACAAAAAAAACTTTTGTAATATATTTAGTGTGTACTGATGCATACTATAATATATAAAATGGACGTCGCAAAGTCGACAATTTTGGTTATATGTGTTGACGTGATTATGTGCAATTATTTTAGTGTGATTGGTTGTTGTTTATTTTATGCTAATCATATATATATATTAATTACCAGATGGAACACGCTGGTAATGAACCCGTTAACGAGGTTAATCAATCCGAACAAAATCATGAAGATCAGTTTCTGAATAGGCAAGATATAGAGAACATCATTGCTCAAGGAATAGCCAATGCTATTCCGGCAATCCTTGCTGCTGCCCGAAATCCAGTTGAACCTCAACCAATTACTCACAGCAAACGTACTCGTGACGACAATTTTAGTAATAGTGTAAATGGAGGCGGCAACATTAATGATAATGATAATGTGGTGCAAGCCCCCTTTCTTAAGAAAATGAAAGCGGCAACGCTTGGTTGCACTTACAAGGAATTTCTTGCCTGTAAACCGATTGAATTTGCAGGCAATGAAGGCGCGACTGCTGCACTGCGTTGGTTAGAGATAACTGAAACAGTAATTAAAATAAGTAAATGTGCCAAGGAAGACAAGGTCATGTACGCATCGCATCTTTTCAAAGAAGGCGCACTAGAATGGTGGAATACGGTACTAAAAGCCAAGGGAAGCAATGTGGCTTATGCCATGAATTGGGAAGAATTTAAAAGTCTGGTGGAAAGAAAATTCTGTCCCGAATATGAAAAGGAACAAATGGCAAATAAGTTCCTAAACCACCGGATGGTGGATGTTGATTGTAGAGGGTATACTTCGACCTTCTTCGAGTATGCCAGAATAGTACCAACTTTAGCCTCGCCAGAACCGGTACTTATTTCTCGCTACATCTGGGGATTGATTAGCGAGATCCGTGATATCGTCAAAGCTGCGAGACCCCGCACGATCGATGATGCGGTGGAATTAGCCAACACCTTGACTGACAGACTGGTGCGTACCCGGGAAGAGAACCGGAAAAAGGAAGTAGCCCAAAAGATTACCCAAGGATTTCGTGTGGGTAATAGTGTTAACTTCAAGAAAAGAGGAACTGGGCAATCTTCCACTCCGCCGTTCTGCAGGAACTGTAAAAAGAAACATTTTGGGAAATGCAATGAAACCTGCAACTTCTGCAAAGCTCTAGGACATCGTGAAGAAGAGTGCAGAAAGAAAACAAAGATCTGCTATAACTGCGGAGAAGCTGGGCATTTCAGACCAGAATGCCCTAAATTGGCCAAACCAGCAGATAACAAGGCCAAACCTGCTGAAGGATCTAATAAAAAGAACTCAAGGGCCTTCCAATTGACCACACAGGAAGCCGAACTGATTCCTGATGTAATAGCTGGTACGTTCCTAGTTCACGACGTTTATGCAAAAGTATTATTTGACTCTGGTGCAAACCAAAGTTTTATAAATACTTCATTCTGCCAAGCACTTAATCTACCCTTAACCAGTCTTAGGCAAATTTTTACGGTAGAAACGGCATATGGGAATTCTGTTAACATAGATAAGGTTTTGCAGAAAGGAAAGATAGAACTCCTAGGCCATAAATTTTCTGCAAGCCTGTTACCTATGAATTTAGTCGGATTCGATGTTGTGTTAGGAATGGATTGGTTAGTAGCCAACCATGCTCGAATCCTCTGTGATAAGAACTCTATAGAAATTCATACACCTACGGGAGAAATAGTGGTGATTACAGGAGATAAGCCACGTAAGCCAATGAAATTCATTTCAGTAATGAAGGTGGCTAGTTATTCAAGAAAACAAGGAATAGTGTATATGATTTCGGTAATCATTAACACTAAAGGTAAGGAACTTAAGGAAATTCCAATAGTATCAGAATACCCGGATGTATTCCCAGAAGAATTACCTGGATTACCACCCGATAGGGAAGTAGAATTTAGAATTCATCTAATTCCTGGAACTACACCGATAGCTAAGGCACCTTATCGGTTAGCACCCACCGAAATGCTGGAATTGGAAAAGCAGTTAGATGAATTGTTAAGCAAAGGATTTATACAACCTAGTTCATCCCCGTGGGGAGCTCCAGTGTTGTTTGTAAAGAAGAAAGATGGGTCAATGAGAATGTGTATCGATTATAGGGAATTGAATAAGGTTACAATTAAGAATCGATACCCGTTGCCTAGGATTGATGATCTTTTTGATCAATTGCAAGGAGCTAGATACTTTTCTAAGATAGATTTACGCTCCGGATACCATCAGTTAAAAGTACAAGAAGAAGACATATCTAAGACTGCCTTCAGAACTAGGTATGGTCATTACGAGTTTACAGTCATGCCCTTTGGACTAACAAATGCTCCTGCAGCATTCATGGACATGATGAATAGGATTTGTAAACCGTACTTGGATAAAGTTGTAATTGTCTTTATCGATGATATACTTATTTATTCCAAAAGTCAGGACGAGCATTATAAGCACCTACATGCACTCTTAACCTTGTTAAGAAAGGAGAAGTTTTACGCCAAATTTTCGAAGTGTGAATTTTGGCTACAGGAGGTACAATTTTTAGGACACATGGTGAATCACGAAGGTATTCACGTAAATCCCTCCAAAATAGAAGCAATCACCAAATGGAAGGTTCCGCAATCAGCTATGGAAGTTAGAAGTTTCCTAGGGTTAGCCGGATACTATAGACGGTTTATTAAGGATTTTCCAAAATAGTTGTGCCATTAACTAAGCTAACCTGTAAATCAGTTAAGTTTGAATGGGGACCTAGGAAGGAAGAGGCTTTTAAGATTTTAAAGCAAAGGTTAACAAACACCCCCAATTCTTGCCTTACCAGAAGGAACGGAAGATTTTGAAGTTTATTGTGATGCTTCTAAGCTAGGATTAGGATGTGTGCTGGTGCAACGCAAGAAGGTAATTGCGTACGCCTCAAGGCAATTGAAAAAGCACGAGGAAAACTATACGACTCACGACTTAGAATTGGGAGCAATAATTTTTGCCCTTAAGATTTGGAGACACTATCTGTATGGCAGTAAGTTTACAGTCTGTACAGATCATAAGAGTTTAAGATACATACTTGGGTAAAAAGAATTAAACATGAGGCAAAGAAGATGGATGGAAATTCTAAGCGATTACGACTGTGATATTCAATATCACGAAGGAAAAGCAAACATATTTGCAGATGCCTTAAGTCGTAAGTATCATGAAAAGCAAAAGCGAGTTCGTGCTCTTAGATTAAGTTTACAATTAGACTTAATGGAACAACTGAAGAATGTTCAAGAAACGGCAATCAAGGACGATGCTGAAGGAATGAAAGGACGAATAAAGGAATTAGAGCAAGGCATTGATGGAATTTGGATATTCCACAAGAAAAGAATTTGGGTACCTAAGCAAGGAGAGTTAAGAAATACGATTTTAGAGGAAGCCCATAAATCTAGGTATACCATGCATCCAGGTAATAACAAGATGTACCAAGATTTAAGGAATAACTTCTTTGTGGATAGGAATGAAAAAGGATATAGCTAGATATGTTTCTAAATGTCTAACTTGTTCACAAATTAAGGCAGAACACCAGAAACCTTCAGGATTACTCCAACAATTAGAAATGCCTGTATGGAAACAGGAGCTCATAACAATGGACTTTGTTACTAAGTTACCCAAAACCAGAAAAGGTAATGATACGATTTGGGTAATTGTGGATCGATTAACCAAATCAGCTCATTTTCTACCCATGAAGGAAACCTTTAGTATGGAAAGATTAGCCAAGTTATACGTAGACGAGGTAGTATCCTTACATGGAGTCCCACTCTCCATTGTATCCGATAGGGATAGTCGTTTCACTTCACACTTCTGGACAAGTTTCCAAGAAGCAATGGGGACTCGACTAAATTTAAGTACAGCCTACCATCCCCAAACAGACGGACAAAGTGAAAGGACAATCCAAACCCTGGAAGAGATGCTTAGGGCATGTGTAATAGATTTTGGTGGAAACTGGGATGACCACCTACCCTTGATTGAATTCTCCTACAACAATAGTTATCATTCAAGTATCGAAGCTGCCCCGTTTGAAGCACTGTATGGACAAAAGTGTAGAACTCCAGTTTGCTCGGCAGAAATAGGAGAAAGTCAGTTATCAGGTCCTGAGATCGTATAAGAAACCACCGATAAGATTACTCAAATCAAGGAAAGACTGAAAACGGCATGAGATCGCCAAAAGAGTTATGCATATAATCAACCCAAGCTGTTAGAATTCCAGGTTGGAGATAAATTACTATTGAAAGTTTCTCCTTGGAAAGGATTCGTTCGATTCGGTAAGAAAGGAAAACTAAGTCCAAGGTACATAGGACCTTTCCCAGTAATTCAGAAAATAGGACCAGTCGCCTATCGCTTACAACTACCAGAAGAGTTGGCTGGGGTACATGATGCATTTCATATATCCAACCTCAAGAAATGTCTATCAGACGAATCGCTAGTAGTCCCTCTTCAAGACATACAGGTGAATGAAATGTTGAAGCTCGTGGAGAAACCGCTTCAAATAGAAGACAGAAAGATCAAGTTTCTCAAACACAAAAGACTGGTACTTGTCAAAGTCAAGTGGAATTCAAAAAGAGGACCGGAATACACTTGGGAGCTGGAACCAGAGATAAAGCGAAAATATCCTCACTTATTTCAGTAAATCTCGAGGACGAGATTTTAAATAAGGTGGGGAGGATGTAAGGACCTGCAAAAATGTCCCTAAACGACCCATAAGTAAAAACCCGAACCCCTGAAACCCTAATGTGCATGAAAAACCAAGAAAACAAGAAATCAGGGTTTCACGCGGGCCGCGTAAGGGTAAGCTTAGGCTTACGCGGGCCGCGTCAATGTGGTGTTGACCGGATAAGCATGCCAGGGCCACGTGTCGCACACGTGACGACCCTACTGATGACACGCTAACCCTACACATATACTAGACCTCCACGCGGGCCGCGTAAGGGTCAAGCAAGGGTTTACGCGTGTAACACCTCGAAAATTCACGTCCTATAATGTATTGACACGTATCATAAGCTTGAACGTGTGAAAGAATACTCTAGAGGGACTAAAGTTGACAAACATGAAAAGTAGGTGAATATACGAGTTCTAAATGTCAACAGTGAATAAATATGTGGTACATTAACCCTACATGATGCTCATACCTTCAAACGAATAAATCACGGATCATACGAAGCTAAATATGAAAGAAAGTGAGAGATTACAAACTACAGGGGTTAAATGTGTCAATATGTTTAAGTTATACATCTGAGTGACCTTTTGACAAACCCGAAGCTTTGTAACGGTTAATTATGCTCACTAGAATGCAAGATATAAATTTCATAAAGTTTCGTTATCGTATGAGAAAGTTATGATCAAATCCGTATGCAAGGGGTTAAAAGCGTCAACGATGAAGTTTAGGACTTTTCGGGTGACAATAAAGTTAACCGAGGACTAAACAAAATGGGTAAATGTCTTAAGGCCCTTATACGTCAATTTAGAGGGCTCATAGTGCAAAACAAGACTTGAAAGCGACCTTTAGAAGGACCAGGGACCAAATCTGCAATTAAAGGAAAGTTTTGTTGGAGGACACCAAGCGCTCGCGTAGCGCGAGCACTAACTGCTCATGCAGTGGCGCTACGCCACTGCCTTGTCAGGACAGAATTTGATCTTGGTTGATTTCTTGTCTGCCCTTGCCTTTTTTTCAGCCATTATTTCGATTTGCCTCTTCATGCTTGGCCCCTAAACAACCCCTAAACATCTAGGACACTTGTTGATGAGTTGTGGTGGGTTGTAGACTTGTGTGTCAACAAATTGTGGTGATTAAACCACTATATAAAGGCCTCTAAGTTGCAAGCATGCTTCACACATCCACTCTTGCAAAATCTGATCATTTTGGAGCACAAGAGCACCTTCCAAGCCATCCAAGTCGACCATTAGACACTTGTAAGTTTGCTTGACCTTTCTTAATTAAGTTTTAGCTTAGTTTTAGCTTAAAAGTCAAACCGTCGTAATTAACGGTTGACTTAGCGATTAGTCATTGTTAGCTCAGTGATTAGTCGAAGTGAAAGTAGTTATAAGTTGGTAATTATGTGGGTAATAAACTCTCAAAAGGGTTCCCCCTAATTCCCACTCTAACTAGGACAAATGTCGAGTCAAACGTTGTCCGAAAAAGTCAACAGAATCATTAAACGCATAATTAGCGATATAGAAGGCGTGTAACCTGTTTTATCATTCATATAACCTAATAATAAGTATAAGAACTTGTCTAAGCTTGTTTGATTCGACAAACTTTCTGTTTTGAACCGATTCGGAACCGAAAGACGCAAAAGTTTGACTTTTGCTTTGACTTCAGTTCTGACCCGGTTTTTGATAGGTTTAGACATGCCTTAAAGTTCCATTAGGACCTAGTTACATGTTGGTATAACCCTCTGCGTTTATACCACTTGAAACCTCGATTGTCCGACGTTCCGTTAATTGCTTAAATATTGACCATAATGCCCTTATGACCATAAAACGAGAATTTTGGAAATATGAAAGTACAATAATCTTTGTTACTAATTATTAAACATGTCCCTAAATGTTCACATCAGTTGGAGGTCTAGATTAGGAGTTATGCTTAATGACGTAATTAGAACGCTTATTAGTAATTAAACGGCGTCATTAGCGTAAAGCCTATCTAAACCCAATTTTTGACACCAAACCTTTTACCCACTGATGTAATATAATATTTTGGGATTTTTGAAGATTTTTTATTATTTTTAAACTGATCATAAGCTAGGATTACCGCCTTGATTCGGTAAATACCGAATATACCCTTTTAGGCCATAAAATGAGTTTTACAAATCCTTTTGATACCAATCCAATTGCTACTGATTTTAAATAATAAATGAAGTGTTTTGAACCTGTTTAACTGATCAGAAAACTCAGAATCTTATTATAACCCGTACATCGCTTAAAACGGCTTTATACGCGTATTAAACGCATAGTTTGAGTTTAAAACCATTTTATCACATAAGACTTATTACCAACTGAGGTAACCTGTTAAAATAAATTATTTTACTGATTTATTCAGACCCGAATCACAGAAGCTTAATTAATCCCTTTCATAATCTTTAAAATGACCAAAATACCCCTACGGGGCTTAATATGAGATTAAACTCGTTTTGGGCATAATGGAAGGTATCCTACTGATATCACAACATATTTAAGGCATGTTAAATTAGGAAACCTGTTTAGGACTCTTATGGTTACCCGTTACGCTTCATGCGCGTTCGGTTCGGTTTATGTAACTAGTTTGCATAAATTAGCCAAAACGGGTCAAACCTTATCATTTTTATCTCAAAATCCAGAATGTGTTTAGTTTACCCATATTATACAAGTCTTCAAACTTGTCGGGTCTAAATCACATTCTATTCCGATCTTCGCTTAATCATGCGTTTGAACCGTAAACCTTCCTTAAAACTAACCGGTCTAAGTTACGACTTAAATAAGACCCGTTAGGAATCTAATAGGTTAATAAAACCTTCGTTCCAGATTGAGAGCCCCAGTAGAAGTACTTGTGCTTGCTGATTAGAATATACGGCTGAGTATAAATTGCTTTTGCTAGCTCAGGTAAATACTTTTAACTTATTTTCCCTTATACGGGCTTGGGATACGGTATTATAAAAATACCGCTTGGTCGGGTGTAGAAACCTTTTAATCGGAGATGATTAAATTGCATAATCCTGTTGCGTATGTAAAAGATATACTCACTCGTAAGGATGACTTCTTGCGAGTTATATTTATGGTGTGTCGATTAATCTTGACCGGCTTGTATTGTATAATCACCGGCCCTAAATGTTGGACAACCATGTAAATCGGATACAAGATTTTTATTAATAAAATTGTCCCAAGTATAAAAGATTAATTTTGCCTCTGTGCATTTTAATCAAATTATAAAAGATATTTTGTGCCACGTGCATCCAAATCAATTTTTTTAAACTCTTTTCCAAAATGAGTCAGTTAATTGTATTTACCAGTGAAAACTGACGTATTTTCCAAAAAGGTTAAGTGACAGGTACTGAACGTAATTGGCTGGAAGCTCAGGGCGTTAATAAGGAATCTTGCAAGTTCTAGGTGCCTGAAGTCTGTTGAACAGTTGCTTTTATTTGATCCACCTGTGGATCCTTTACTTTCCGTTGTAATACTTTGATATTACTTTATATTCGGAATGTAATATATTTATCTTTTGCTTCCGCTGTGCATTTATATATTGTGTTGTTTGACTATGATGATATCAACTACGTCACGATACTCCCCACCGGGCCCACCGGTGACACGTGGAAATCGGGGTGTGATAACGCGGGCCGCGTAAAACCCAAAAAGTTGTTATAAATAGAAGGGGCATGAACATTTCATCTGTGTTCGAAATTTCAATCAAAAACTTGAAGAAAGCTGCTTAAATTCGAATTTCCGAGTAGTGAAACGCTGCTACGACTACAGGGTATTAACTCGATCGCTGCTACGATTCAATGTCCGATCGATTGAAACTATCCGATGGATGTTTAAGTGCTGCTCATAATCGGGCTATACTTTGTCACTCGTCGTGAATTCGATGGATGTTTAAGTATGGCACTTTGTCATTCGTCGTGAGGGTTTTAATCTCGTGAGTTATCATAAATGTTGTATTAAGTTACTGACCTAGTTTCGTATGCATTGCTATTTAAATTAGGTTATTAGGCTTATCAGTAGGCTAAACTCTGCCCGTTTAAACTTACAATGTGAGTCATTCTCTTTTTATCAAATTGTTTCCAAAACCCTATTTATTTTCAAAGTTATAATTACAGGGATTAAGTCTTTGTAATCTTCAATTACTGCCGGTATGTGGGGTTTTGTATACATTACTTGATACACATCACCATTGGACAACAGGTTAGCCAATGGGTGATCTGACCATAGTCACAGATATAGTCGAGTGACAAATACCGATTTAGGGTAATTGGTTGATAAAAAGAATGTAATCACCCTTAATATTGTAGATTATAACAATGTGTCGTTTTGTGCAACTTGAATGACTCGCCAGTATTTCCCCGCTGATAAAATATTTTTAAAACATGTTTCAGGTGATCTGCTGTGATCCAGGAAAAGTGCCGTGTAACACTGCAAGCTTGAAGAAGTGGCTTAATAAAATAAAGAAACATGTTTTTTTTGTAAAAACAGGGATTTCCCAGTGAAATCACCTTTATTGTAAAGTATGGGTATTATCCCCAAATTATGAAATAAAATAATCGGGAAATTTCAAGTTTTAAAAGATCCTGTAAATCTTCCGCTGTCAACTCAAATATTAAATACCACGGGTTTCTGCCCCGCGGCTCCTGGACCGGGTCACACCGGGACGGGGGCCGTGACAGGGATATATTCAATGGTTTCGGAAAAATGTCAGATGCATATGTTCCAAAAAAAATCGATAAGAGAGGCAATAAGTTTGGATTCATAATATTCGAAAATGTAAGAGACATCCAAAGTATGGCTGCTGAACTGTGCATGGTAAGGATTGATCATAAAAAAATATTTGTAAGGCCAGCTAAGTTTGTTAAGGAAGCGGATAAACAAGAAAGCAATTACCCTCGGATGAAACAGAACCAACCACAGGAGGTCTTAGGTGGTAAACCAAATAATGGGATTCAGAATCATGGCAATGATGGTAGGAGTTATGCTGAAGTAATAACGGGAATTAAACATGTTACAGTTCCAGAAAATAATGTGAATATCAAGGTGGTAGAAAGTGAAACATCAAAAAGATGGAGGAATCAGTCATTGGTGGCGGTATTGAGAAACCCATATGATCTCAAATGTTTTCAACAATTGCTTGATGAAGATGATCTAAATGGTTTCACAGCACGGTATATGGGGGGTCTAAGATTATTATTAACGTTTGATAACCAGATCGAGGCAATGATTTTCCTGGAACATAAAAAAGAAAGTTGGGAGAAATGGTTCAAAGTTCTGCACGTTTGGGATGGTCGGAATATTCCGTTTCAACGGTTGGCAAAATTATACATTAGGGGTGTTCCACTGCAGTTTTGGGGACCGGAAATTTTTGATCAAATAGGTGGGTTGTTAGGTTCAGTGGTCTTGCCATCCATGGCTAATGACGAAGACAAGGATCTCTCAGTCAGCACAGTTGGGATCATCACAAATAATGTCGCTCGTATTAACAGTAAGTTAACCATTGCATGGCATGGTCAACCACACGAAATTCTAATTACGGAAGATATTAGTGTCGGTTTTCCTTTTTCCCCGGCTACGTCTGTTCAAAAAGATGAGGAACATAAATCAGAAGTTGTACGGTCTGATTCGAACATTGTCGATAAGGAAGGTGGAGAGTCTGCTCTAAAAAGTAATGATTTTGGTAAGTGCGATCACAATCAAAGGTTGAATGATAAAATTAACTCTCCCACTTCTAACGAGGTGGCTGATGCGGATTCCCCAAATAAATATGTTCCAAGCAATAAGAATTCCAAGAAGTGGGCCTCATCAGTATCGAAATCGGGTAATTCAGAATTGGGCCCATATGACACGCCCCCTCCCCCACCTCACGAAAGGCCTATTGATCTGTGGGCCAAAGAATCTGCAATTGGGCTTAATAAGTTGTTTGATGATGAGGCACAAATATTGGAAACGGCACTAGCTGGGCCTGTTAATGACAGGTCCATTAATCAGTCTGATTCAGAGGATAATGGTGTGCACGTGTCTTTATCCCCTGATCCTTTCAATCTTAGGGAGCTATTAAAACAGGTAAAAGAAAAGGAACAACCTCTTGACTTAAATAATCCCCAAACTCAAACTGCTGAGATCTCACAACATACTCCAGCAATTGCAAATAAGCCTGGCTATAATAAGAAGGCGAAATTTAAGTTTCCTTCGATGAAAATGAAGGATACATCGTGGGCGACAAAAAATGGGGAAAACTCGAAGTGTAAATCAAAATCAGTAGCTTCCAAATCAGAGGATGGGATTGCTTCTTCACAGGTTTCAGACTCAAGACAGGAGAATATGGAGATTGACATCGAGGTTCAACGTACAAAAGAAGTAGACGAGTTCTTGGGCTTTAATCTGAATGGAAAAGAAGGGGATCTAAGGAAACAGGTCACGGATGAACATGCGTCAATCAAAATCAAATGAATTATCTGACAGCGAATATTAGAGGGGTTGGTAACCCTATGAAAGCGAACCATATAAAGGAGTTGAAGAAGAAAAATAACATAAACTTCATTGCTATTCAAGAGACGCAGTTCACAGATTCTTCGAAACTTAAGGTAAACTCATTCTGGGATAATTCTCCTTTTGAATCTGATTCGGTCGATGCTTCGGGTAGGTCTGGGGGACTATTAAATATTTGGGATCCAAAGTTTTTTACTAAGAAATACTTGATCTCAAATAGATTCTTTTTAGCCACAATTGGGGAATTAGTAAATGGGGGTGAGGTTATTATTGTGGTTAATATCGATGCTCCACATGATATGAATCTCAAAAGAGAATTATGGGCTGAGTTAACTAACCTTATGCCTATATACAACGGTTCCTGGATTTTTATGGGATATTTTAACTGCGTTCGTGAGCTTAGTGAAAGAAAAAACTAAGCAGTTTTGGAATATTTTGGAAGCTGATTTTGTTAGCCTTTTTGACTACTTTTATGTGCATGGTAAGCTAAATAGAGGGTGTAATTCGAGCTTCATCACCTTGGTGCCGAAATATGCTAACCCACAGTGTATCAAGGAGTTTAGACCTATTAATCTTATAGGTTGTATATCGAAAATAATCTCAAAAGTACTGGCAAAGAGATTGAAACGGGTCATCGGGCTTTTGGTAGGTGACACTCAAACGGCGTATATTGAAGGGCGTAGCATACTGGATGGGCCTCTAATAATCAACGAACTTATCTCCTGGGTAAGAAATCAAAAAAGAAAATGATGTTGTTCAAAGTTGACTTTGAAAAAGCTTTTGATTCAATCAGCTGGAAGTTCTTGGATACAACACTCTCACAAATGGGTTTCCCCGCTCTATGGCGGAAATGGATTATGGGTATATTATCATCCTCGAGATCCTCCGTGCTAGTAAATGGCTCACCATCTCAAGAGTTCAATATCGAACGTGGAGTTCGACAAGGCGACCCGTTATCACCATTACTATTCATACTCGCAATGGAGGCATTACATGTTGCTACGATCACGGCTAATGTTCAAGGAATCTTTAAAGGTATCACCAAATAATGGACCCATCATATCTCATCTACTATATGCGGACGATGTATTGTTTGTGGGAGAAGGGTCGGAATCTAATCTTTATAATCTTTCTAGATTACTTAGATGTTTTCATTTGTCATCCGGTCTAAAAGTCAATTTCAACAAAAGTCAACTATTTGGAGTGGGTGTACCTTCTGAGATGATCGAACAAAATGCCTCCATCCTTCAATGCAAAATGGGAGTGTTTCCATTCACTTATCTTGGGCTTCCGGTGGGTGGGAACATGGGCTTGGTCAAAAGTTGGAAACCGATTATTGAAAGATTCGAGGGGAAGCTTACCTTATGGAAAGCGAGAACACTGTCATTTGGAGGTAGGGTGACACTTGTTGAAGCGGTACTAGGTAATCTTCCATCCTACTATTTATCACTTTTTAGTGCACCCTTACAAGTGATAAAACAACTTGAAAGACTTCGTCGTAAATTTCTGTGGGGTGGGTGCATGGATAAAGATAAAGTTAGTTGGGTCCCATGGTTTAAAGTAGTTGCACCAAAAAATAAAGGGGGGTTGGGTATAGGCAGTTTATCCTCTACAAATAAAGCTCTTATGATCAAATGGTGTGTGCGATATAAAAACGAAACGTCCTCACTATGGGCAAGAGTAATCACAGCCGTGCATAGTGGGGTGAGAAATCAATCATATATTCCATTAAAAAGTTCAATCGGTGGGGTTTGGAAGTCTATTGTCAACATGGTCGTTTAACTCAAAACCAACCTATCAAAGTCCAAGATAGATTAATTCCGAAAGTGGGGAGAGGAGACAAGACGCTATTTTGGCTGGACAACTGGGTAGGTAATGGACCATGGACCACTTCGTGATTTGTTCCCCAATCTCTTTGCACTGGAAAGCGAAAAAACTTGTCTAGTGTCGGATAGATATATCTCCACTCACAACACCATCGAATGGATCTGGGGAAGTAATAACACATTGATAAATGAGGAGCAACTTAAAGATTGGGCCGATTGTATTTCAAGAATAAAGGAGATCAACATTCAAGGTAGTTCAGACGTTTAGTTATGGCAATCGGGCTCGGCGACAACTGACTTCACAGTCAAATTGATCAGGGAAGAGTTGGACCATATCGATACTATTAATGAAACGAAAGTTCTCAAATGGCTGCATTGGATTCCTAAAAAGGTTAATTGTTTCCTTTGGAGGGTGGTACTCGACAGAATCGCCACTAAAGAAGCATTACAGATCCGACGGATTCACTTATCCTCTTTGCAGTGTGTGCTTTGTAATAACGCAATAGAATCGGTTAATCATCTACTCATAACCTGTGATACGGCTCAAATGGTTTGGACTTTAATCTTTCAATGGATGAAGATTCAGCAACCGATGTACCTAATGAGTGTGGTTCAATTGTTGGAAGTCATCGATTCATACAAATGGAAAAAGAAATTTAAAAGGGCGGTTTATGCAACTGTGGCGGCAACTTGCTGGAACCTATGGCTAATGAGAAATGAAATCATCTTCAAACAAAAATCTCCCAACATTACAAAGGTGATTGGAGATATAAAAGCAATCTCGTTCACTTGGATCAAAAATCGGACAGGGCTCTCGGAGACAACATGGGGAAATTGGAGAAGTTTTAGTTTCTAATCTTATTTTACTTGTTTTAATGTAGTTCCTGTATTTGCTTTTAGCTTTGTTTGTACTGTTTCTTGAGCGACTTGCTCAAGTTTTATAATATTTCCGTCCTTTTCAAAAAAAAAAAAGTTATTACGCGACACCTATTTTTTTTTTCGTTTTAATTAAGAATGGTTGTTTAGTTTCCAAGTTATTGGGTGTTAACTTATTGCTCAAATTCCTACGTGAGCAGTTATTTTACCAACACATACACTTATTATAATTTGCGAGCCCTGATTATAATCACTACTCAAATTAAACAGGGAAAATCCCCCAAAAACCATAGTTACAAAATTATCCAAGTATATCTTGGTATAAACATTTACACTAACTAGATGATTCAACTCCTGCATTGCTGCAGAATGGCAAGGAAATTCGATCTGTATCAGTTCGATTTATTTCCATACTCATACATACTACAACAAACGAAAAAGAAAGCTTAAAAAATAAAGTCCTAACATAACCAAAACGATATCTACATGTTTATATTTTTTTAAAAGTATCCTCCAAACTACTACATGTTGCAAATTATAATCTTATTTGTTAGAGTTAATTACACAAATGGGTCCTGTGGTTTATAGCTAGTTTCGCCTTTGGGTACTAACTTTTTTTTAACATGTTTAGGTCTCATGGTTTCAATTTTGTAACACATTTGGGTACTAACACTAAAATTAGTTAATTAATGACCAAAATGCCCTTGCTTTTTTTTTAAGATTATCAATGTAACACATTTGGGTACTAACACCTAATTTTCTTTAAGATTACAAAATCTATTTATTTTTTTTATTTTCATCTTTTTATTATATCTCTTAATTAACATAAAGTCTATTTATTTTTTTATTTTCATATTTTTATTAAATTTCTTATTTAACATAAAATCTACTAGTTACACCAGTAAAATCTACTAGCAATATAGTTTTATGTAAATTAAATATTTTACTCGTTTTAAATAATGTAAACCTTACTCGTTTTCAATTTTAGATAGATAGGATAGATAATAATAAATATAGAAACTGTATAAGTTCTAAAATAGTAAAATGTAAATGAACAAAAAAACGAGTTAAAAAAGGCTTAATTTTTTTTCGGAAAAATTACAAGTTTTGTCCTTTATCTTTATAGTACTTTACAGGCGGTGTCCTTTTTTTCAAATGTTGACAGGCGGTGTCCTTTAGTAGGTATTTTGTTACAAGTTTTATCCTTTAGGCCAAACTCAGTTAGAATTTTTGGTTAAATTTGGTCATGTGCCTTGCACATGAGGGCATTGTTGTCATTTCATCTCTTTAGGGACTATTGTGTAAAAAACTTATGTTTAGGGACTAGTTTGTAAAGAATTCTTATTTAGGGATAATTTGTAAAAAATAAAAACTAAAAGAAATATAAACTTTCTCTCTCTATAATCTGAACCAACCCATCTCTCTCTCTCATCTCTCTCTCTCTCTCTCTAATTCGAACCAACCCCAATCTTCTAGAGACCCAATCTGAACCAACTAAAGCTTCACACCAAGAACATCTGTAGTACATATGGCATGCAACTCACTGGCTCTCATTCACACTCAATGTGAGTTCTTTAAAATCAACTTAAAAAACCCCCCCAAATCATTACCCTCAAAAATTACCGGAGGCGACCACCACCTTGCACCAGCTCCATCGGACCCCTACCCAAAATTTGAACCTCACAATCAAACTAAAAAAATACCCAGAACCTTGACCTCAAAATCCAACCAAAAATACCCAAATTCACCTACCCAAAATTTGAACCTCACAATCAAACTAAAAAAATACCCAGAACCTTGACCTCAAAATCCAACCAAAAATACCCAAATTCACCACAACCATCACACGGCTGACATCCCTTTTTTCTCCAAATCCCATCTCTTTTTCCCCAAAACTCATGCTATTGGAGACTGGAACATGGAGGGGCTGAAGAACCAAGATAGTGATGGTGGGCCCCTGTGTTCGAAACCCGAGTTGATGATGACGAAATTAACTGAAGATGACGCGTTTCTGACCATAGGTTGTGACGGGATTTGGGATGTCGTGGTGGCGGTTGGTTGTTTGGTGGTGGTGGTGGTGGTGAGGTAGTGGCAAGGTGTTGGTGGTCGGGTAGGGGTGGTGGTGGTGGTCCGATGGAGCTGGTACAAGGTGGTGGTCGGGTAGGGGTCGTGCACAGTGATAGTGATGGTTGTTGTGATGGAGCTGGTGCAAGGTGGTGGTCCGTTGGAGTGACTGAAGCTATTCAATGTCTATTGAAGAAGTCGTTGGAGTGACTGAAGCTATTCAAGATTCCCCTGGTGTGAGAAAAAACTTGAATGCGATTCAAACAGGGCATAATTTCAAGTGGCTCGAACAAGTTTATTGTCTGGTTCAAGAAATATAGATTCAAACAAGTCAATGAGGCATCTAATTGCAGTTGCTCAGGCAAAAAGAAAAGAAGCTCACTCACACAACCTTGTGCATGAAAGTGAAGCATTTGGGAAAAGCTCTGGTTCTATTTCTGTTGTTCAAACAGTCACAACAAATTAGGGTTTATGGGGGTTATAAAAGAGGGGAAATGAAGGGATGGGAGAAAAGACATAAGTACCCTCATGTGCTTATCATGTGCCACAAATTAACTGAGTTTTTTAACCAGGTTGGGTGGAAAGGACAAAACTTGTAACAAAATACCTACTAAAGGACACCGCCTGTCAACATTTGAAAAAAAGGACACCGCCTGTAAAGTACTATAAAGATAAAGGACAAAACTTGTAATTTTTCCTTTTTTTTCATGAAAGATATTTATTATTATCAATCATATTTATCCAAAATTGAAAACGAGTAAGGTTTACATTATTTAAAACGACTAAGAAATTTAATTTACATAAAACTATATAGTTAGTAGATTTTCATATTTTTATTAAATTTCTTATTTAACATAAAATAATGTAAACCTTACTCGTTTTCAATTTTGGATAGATATAATTGATAAAAATAAATATCTTTCATGAAAAAAAATTAAGCCTTTTTTTAACTCGTTTTTTTATTCATTTACATTTTACTATTTTAGAACTTATACAGTTTCTATATTTATTATTATCTATCCTATCTATCCAAAATTGAAAACGAGTAAGGTTTACATTATTTAAACCGAGTAAAATATTTAATTTACATAAAACTATATAGCTAGTAGATTTTACTGGTGTAACTAGTAGATTTTATGTTAAATAAGAAATTTAATAAAAATATGAAAATAAAAAAATAAATAGACTTTATGTTAATTAAGAGATATAATAAAAAGATGAAAATAAAAAAAATAAATAGATTTTGTAATCTTAAATAAAATTAGGTGTTAGTACCCAAATGTGTTACATTGATAATCTTAAAAAAAATGAAGCAAGGGCATTTTGGTCATTAATTAACTAATTTTGGTGTTAGTACCCAAAGGTGTTACAAAATTGAAACCATGAGACCTAAACATGTTAAAAAAAAGTTAGTACCCAAAGGTGAAACTAGCTATAAACCACAGGACCCATTTGTGTAATTAACTCTATTTGTTATTGTATCTTGTTATCTAGATCTCGGCAAAGAAAGAGACACCGGTTAATTTTCTTACAGACCCGTCGGAGGGGAGATCCACCCTACGCCCAGCTGACGTGCTAGTTTTTGGTTGGGATGGTGGGAAACATGCTTGTGTCGATCTCACAGGTGTATCCCTCGTAGCCGAGTTCCGGGAAAATGGGTTTGTGGCGGGGCAAGCAGTATTGAAAGCAGAGTCGAAGAAGGTGGAAAAGCACGCGAAAGCTTGTGAGGATAATCAGCATGCATTTGTCCCCCTGGCGTTTGACACGTTCAGCTCCTTGGCGCCGGAGGCAGTTCGGTTCTTGTCTAAAGTTCAGCGTGTGGTCCACAGCAACTTTTCGACCCTTCAGGGGCGAGGCTTTGTTTTTAGTAGATTAGGGTTTTCTATTCAGAAAGGGATGGCGGCGTAGTTTGTTGCTCGTCTACCTGCTATCCTTATGTAATTTGCCCTGATGAATTATTTTTTTTTTTAATTCCAATAACAATATTTCATTCATACTTGTCAAGTTACATCAAAACAGAAGGTAGACGGGCAACAAGCTGCGCCGCCACCCCTTTCGGAATTGCAAACCCTAATCTACCAAAGATAAAACCCCGTCCCCCCTGAGGCTGAGCAATTGTTATGGATGACCCGTTGGACCCTGGTCAGGAATTGGATAGCTTCTGGCGCTAGGGAGCCAAATGTGTCAAAGGCAAAAGGGACAAAACATGTTGATTCTCTGCACAAGCTTTAGCGTGCTTATCAACTTTCTTCGATTCAGCCTTTGTTGCTGCTTGTCCAGCTACAAACCCGTTTTCCCTTAAACCAACCAGAGGGGAAACCCCCGTGAGGTCCACACAAGAATGTTTCCCCCTAGCCCAACCAAAGACGAGAAGATCCGCTGGTCGCAGAGTAGATCTCCCTTCCATAGGGTCAGTAAGGAAATTCACAGGAGCCTCTTTCTTAGCCGAAATCTCCGCTCTTCTCAGGATGTCCCACAAAACATCTCGCACCCAATCATGCCGATATTTGAACCCAGGTAGCTCTTTACAATGCACTGCGTGCTCTCCGTATTCAAAAAAAAAAAAAAAAACTTCACATATATATATGACCCGAAGAAACTAATCATGCATTAAGAATCTTGTTTTATATATTTCTTTTCTATACACAAATTATCGAAGTTATTTTACAAAAGCAAAATCATGTTCCTTATATAAGATCTAGAAATGTTTTGTGAAGTGATGACAAAAATTATCTCCAACTAAAAAACTAATTTACTTCTGTTCTTTTGATCTAATGCTAAATCTCAATTTACAAAAGCAAAAAACTAATCTACTTCTGTTTTTAATAAATGAATACAGTTAAAAAAAGAAAACTTAAAAAATAAATCCGATTCGTTACAGTGTCTCGTTACCAATACGGTCGATATCGTATTGGGAGCCAATATAGCAATAAAAAAATATCTTAACATTTATATATTTTAATGTTTTTTATGACTTTTTATAAAAGCTAAAGCTTTTTTTACAGGGCAATGGTCTGTACCTTCTACCATCTAGTGAAGCTATATAATCATTTAGCCTCCGTTACTGATACGGTTGATATCGTATTTGGAGTCAATATAGCAACAAAAAAAAAATCAAAACATTTATATATTTTAATGTTTTTTATGACTTTTTATAAAAGCTAAAGCTTTTTTATAGTGCAATGGTTTGTATCTTTAGACTGTGGGGTATGGGGCTTGGGTTGGGGCGTGGGTTGGCTGAAAACGTCCAAGCTACCACCCCGGGTGGACTTGGGTTGGGGCGTGGCCCAAGGGGCGGGAGTTTGAAGCCGGGCGTGGGGCGGGTCTATACGTATGACGTGGCGGGCTCTAGTTGGCCAAACTAAACTAGTCGTTGGACAACGGCTATGTTAAAAAAAAATCACTATAAAACTCACACTTTTATTCCTTTTTTTTTTACCACATTCAACCACAATACACTACACATCTTCTATAATCATATCTATTCTCATTCTAAAAAACAAAAAATGCATCCGCATAATCGTGGTTATGACCCGAACAACCCGTTCGCATTCCAAGAAAATACTAGCCCACCACCCAATCGTCCCATGGCTCGTCCATTTTTATTACACTCCTCTATGCCCGATATGGCGAGTTATGCATCGTATCTTGGGAATCGTTTGTTTACTAACTTCCCACACACCGACGATTTTATACCTAGCCCGATTCCACAAACCCCCATCAACCTTTCACCAACCTCCATCAACCTTTCCCAAATCGAAACCGTCCCCGAAACTCAACCACCCAACGATGGTCCTTCCGCATCCAAACCCATAAAAAAAAGTCATAAGAAAAAAACCGAGGCGGAGAAAGCACTTGAAACCGCCAAACGAAAACAACAAAAATGGGTCTTTAATGAAGAACTTGCATTGGTGAGGGCTTGGCTTCAACAATCTCAACATCCAACTTTAGGTATTTTTAAATATTTTGTACCCCTTATTTTAATATTTATGGTTATTTTTTATATAACTTTGTAATATATTAAATTTTGTTTTTATTAAAATAGGAAATTCTCAACATCGAAACCATTTGTGGGAAGTGATTAGTAAAACATTCCATGAAGAACTGGGAAGGGAGACTTATCGTGAAAACGATAGCTTATCCTCGAAGTGGAGAGAGATAAGCGGCCAACTTACAAAATTTAGTGCTTTTTTAAATAAAGCAAAGCAAAACTCAAAAAGTGGTGAAACCGAAGCCGACTGTGTGACAAATGCATTGGTTACATTCAAAACAAATGTGGGGAGCGACTTCCGTTTCATGCATTGTTGGGAGATTTGTAAGTTCCATCCAAAGTGGGCGAATATCCCCAGTGGTAGCGAAACTAACATGTCTTCCAAAAGGTCAATGGCCTCGTCCCAAACCCAATCTGATGCACGAGATCAAGAGTTGGAGGACTTTTTGGATGATTCACCAAACCGGCCTGAATACGGAAGAGATGCCGCAAAAAGGCGCGCTCAAAAATCAAGATCGGGTACGGCATCGCCTTCAGTTGGGAGTTCGGGCTCGCGTAGGGGAGTATACAACGATCAGTTGGATGACATTGCATGCAAGTTAGATACATTCAACGTATTCCAACAACAAAGGGCCGAAATTTGGAAGAGCAAAGAAGCTAGGGATGCCCTGAAACAAAGACGAGATGATATGAAATTTCTCGCCCAGCCCATTGATCACCTAGAGGGTGAAGAGTTGGAACTAATGTTGGAGACGAGAGAAGAGATAAAGAAAAAATATAAGCGTTAGGATTTTTTTATGAAATTTTCTTTATTTATGTAATTTTCTTTATTTAAAAAACATTAAAAAATTTAAATTTTTTGTTTTAAAAAATATAAAACAGCCATTTGGGCTGGCCACGCCCCAAACCCCTGCCCTACCATACCGTCTTCAATGTGGGTCAGCCCAGCGAAGCCCCCCCAAGCCACGTGTCAACCCATACTCCAAACCCCCGCCCCACCATACCCCACGGTCTTAACCTTCTACCATCTAGTGAGGCTATATAATCATTTAGCCTATGAATGTCTTGGTACGATTATTTCCATACTACTATAAATTAACAAAATATGTTGGCTTCATGATGTTGTACCCTATGTTTGGTGGGTATTTCAAAAAAATGAAAAGATTTTTCACTTCTAACCCACAACATCTCATCTTTACAATTTAACTCATTTGTTTTTTTTTTACTTTTAACACAAAGCTTTTTATGTTTTCCAATTTAATCCCAGCACTTTTTTTTACTTTCAACTTTGGCCCCCATATCTTTCGCAAGTTTTTCGTTTTGCGTTCGTTCAAAATTTTGCGAATTAACACGTCGTAACGTGCGTGTGAGGTTCAAAGTTTATTTGGCTATTTTTTCCCATTTGACAAGTTCGTCGCAATGCGCGGGTTCTAGATCGACTTAGTTATTTTTCTATGTTTTACGTTTTAGCCTAAATTTTTCGCTTTAACACGCCGCAATGGGTGTGTGTGTTTCAACGATTTTACATCTGCTTTTCATTCGTTTTATTTTTCCTTTTCTATTTATTTTTTTTTTACGAGTTTTTCGGTGTTGGTCGCTACCAGTGGTGTGACAGTGGTGGTACTTTGCATGGTTTTACGCCCCCGCCGCAACACGGGTGCCTTAATACTATTATATACTATCAATTTGTAACAATTCTTGGCATTGTTGTTTGTACTCTATGTATTAAAATTTGTATGATGCTTTTAAGAAACCTTATTAAATCATAATTGGCATTGTTGTTTGTACTCTATGTATTAAAGTTTGTATGATGGTTTTAAGAAACCTTATTAAATCATAAATAAGCAACAATTATGTTTTTTACAGAGTTGTACCCTTAGCATGAAGAGTGTTTTTTTTTAAATGATTTTTCACTTTGATGCCCCATGTTTTCATCTTGTTGCAAGTTTTTCGTTTTATGTTTCGTTCTATATTTTGCAAGTTAACACGCCGCAACGTACGTGTGTGTAAGACCCTAATACGTATTTGACTAAAAGTCGCAGCGGAAATTCGTGTTATAAAATTTCTTTCATTATAAATACCTTAACTTACTTAAAATTTAACCTTAACATAACGCTTTCACATAAATCCATCAATCGACTTATTTACTAAGTAAAAACATAGCTTATGTTTTTACTACATTATATACATCAACGTTCCCGTACAATCTCACTAGTGACTCGATCCTCGATCTCTATTCCTTGATGATCCTCATGACTCGTACTACCTGCACTCACCACATAAAATTCATAACATTAATACGCATTATAAACATACAAGGTTTATTCACGTTTACTTTTCGTTCCGTTAACTCTTTACATCCCAGCTTTCCATCTGATCATACAATCCGTGTTGAGACTTTCTCGTTGTACCTGCGTTACACTTCGTTCACAAGGCACGTTATTATTATCGTCAATGCTCAATTTCATTGAATACATGCATATATACTTTCATACATACTTACCTATATGCATCCGTTCACACATAACTACTTACATACATACGTACCTACATTCATACGTACGTGCCTACATACGTGCATACCTACATAGATACATGCATACATGCCTACATACATACCAATTACATGCCTTCACGCAACCCTACATACGTGCATATGTCACACCCCCAAAATCCACACGCGGAGTATCACCGCTTGGAGGCGTGACTGACCAGGATCAAGCCACCAATCATATTGAACAAGCATGTAAGTAAACATAATTCAACCAAACAATATGAAAGGTGTTCAAAACCAAAGCATAGTTAAGTGTTTAGCGGAAGCATAATTGTAAAACCCATTGAAAGTATTAAATGCGAAATAAAGTAATGTTCATAGCATGGCACACACTGCCATGTCCCACAACGACCGTTCCTCCCTGTGCAAGCTCCATGAGTACCTAATGACCTGCAAGGCATGTAGCAACGAATCAACAACAAAGTTGAGCGAGTTCACAGTTGGTTGTTTAGTTATGGTATTCGTTTTGTAAATCGTATTTCGTTTTGTAAACCATGTATCGTATTAATTCGTATCGCGGCCATTCCAGGCATGTTTGCGATGATTAGTGGGGGCTTCCCATGTGTTACTAGACCACGCATATCGACTGCTACGAAAATGTAAGAGGTGCCCTAAGTCAATGTCTATCAGCATTGACCCTTTGCCCATAGTCCATTAGTACACGCCCGTCCAACTGGCACGGTGTGAGGTTTGTTAAACCTAATAGCGCTATTAACTAATGACCCGCTCGCCATAGGCCTCGGCGATTAAGTCGATAAATGAGGGACTTCATTTGATAGAGTTGATGGTCTTATGATCGTGTACGTAGGCTTTACGTACGTGCCCTTCAATCCGAGGACAGTAGTCAGTATAAGTGTACGTAGGTTTTACGTACGTGCCCTTCAATCCGTGGACAGTAGTAAGTATAAGTGTACGTAGGTTTTACGTACGTGCCCTTCAATCCGAGGACAGTAGTAAGTATAAGTGTACGTAGGTTTTACGTACGTGCCCTTCAATCCGAGGACAGTAGTAAGTAGTTTAATAGTAATGGTTGTACGAGTAGTTATTCAATCCCATTCCCAACCCACCGGGAATCCCATGCCTTGGCTAGTGTGAACTCACCTTGGTTTGCTCGGCAGATACACAGAAAGGTCAAGTCTAGCTGCTAGTGGTCAACCACGTCCTAACATGGTTACCATACAAGTCAGGTTTTGGTTACGAGTAGTGCACATAAGTATCACATAAGCTAGCAGATAAGGAACACATACAGATCATGGCAAATACACATCGTCATGTTTAACAGTCATAACATATTCAACTTGTGCGACTAAAAGATTGGTCTCGCACAAGTCTAATGGCCTTGTGCGAGTCATTCGTTGGAGCCCAATACTACCCGGACCAATAACAAGAAACCCAACAAAACTATAAACATGAACACGGCCCAAATAACAAGTCTTGTGCGATCCGGATAGCTTGTACGATCCGGTCGACTTGTGCGATCCGATTAGGTTGTGCGATCAGAACTAGCCCAGCCCAACATGAATATCCGGCCCAAACATTACAACTTGTGCGATCCAACAGTCTTGTGCGACTGGGGACCTCTTGTGCGATCAGGTCATCTTGTGCGACCAGATCAGCTTGTGCGACTGGACTTCTTGTGCGAATGGACCTCTTGTGCGACCAAGAGGTCTTGTGCGAATGGTTTTAAATTTCCGTTTTTCATGCATATCAGTTACAAACATTTAGTGGTTTCCAAAATTGTCATTTATCAATTAACACAATCACAGATTCTAACCAATCCCTTAATCGATCAAACAAGGTTTTTAACATCCAATCTCATGAACCCTAACATGATCATAATCATGAACAATAATCGAAACACTTAAACATATCCATCTAGGGGTTTCGAACCATCATATAACACCTCATGATCGACCCTACAACTAACCCGATTTCAGCAATCATGCAGCCGATTAACAAACATTCGGTTCTTAAAACAATAATATGAAATCCGATTAGCATAAACATTATCCAATACACATATGCAATACGATTTCATGCACATCAACGATTAATGATTTAAATCACATTCAATCACAAAATATCATTAACTCATCATGCAATCAATCCGAAAACAAGACATGATAGCCGATTAACATTATCATACATATCCGATTCACAAGAACATCATCATTCATACACACTATATCATGGCATCCATAATATCATTTAACAACAACATCATAGAACACAAACCGGTTAGAGAAGGAACAAGGATTGATCCGAACAAGGAAAGATCTTCGATGGAGAGGATGTTTGGCTGCCGTCGGGTTCGTGAGGGAGAGGGAGAGAGCACTAGGGTTTGACTGGTGTTGTGTGTTTGACAAACAAATGAGGAGTATACCCCTACTCCTAACTGTTATGCGCAAAAGAGAAAGAGTGGGCCGAACCCTCCTAATGGCTGCGCATTCGGTTCAAGTTCAAGAGAAGTGGACCGAGAGTAGTAAATCCCAAAGGCTTGTGCGTTCGAGTTGCTATTGTGCGATTGGTTTACTTCGTGTGGTTATACATACATATACATACAAGCACGACACATTTTCACATAACATTCATTCAATCAATCACTTTCATATAGTCATAACACGTTCACATACGTTACATCAAAGTACAATGATAGGTTCGGAAATACGAGTTGTCACAGCATACATTCATACATACTCACTTGGATATATATATATATATATACACATACTACCTACATACACACCTACATACATACATACATTCATATCTTCACGCATGCCTACATACGTGCATACGCTCATATATACCTACTTGCATACATACACACATACATTCATTCATACATGCCACTTATATTCATACATACATACATACATACCTTCATACGTATCTACTTTCCCTAAAACAAGGAATAAACTAATCATTCTTAGCTTATACGCGTTTAAAAACGCGTTTAAACGGATTCATGAAACAAAACAACCAAAATAAACAATTTTCGGAATCAGGGGGGCTAGACGCTACACCTAGCCCCCTTTTTGACAGCAAGTTGCTTAATTGCTGCTGCAAAATTCCCAGCCAACCCAAGTTTCACGAAAACGGACATAACTCATTCGTTTTTGATCCGTTTTACCCGATTCTTTTTCCTACGCGTCCGTAATTTAATTCTCCATCACATGGAGTGAAAATCCAATATTTGGACTACCGAAATTTATGACTTTTAAGCCTTCGGCTTATTACCCTTTTTCCATATTTTGACCCGTTCATGCATTTATCAACAAAACATGTTTGTTTCGCCTTAATTTTATACAAACCTTATAATTTCAAGGTCGCTTAACACATAAGGTTCAATTCCCTGATTTCTTACATCTTCTTAACCCATTTTTGCTCAAAACCTTATTTTGACCCGTTAAGGGTATTTTCGCATTTAAGGTCTATGACTAACAAAAACCATACTTCTCACTTTCACACGTGTCCAAAACATTTCCCTTAATCAATTAACTTGTCTCTAAACAACTTTTACGATTGTTTGCCCGATATGCCCATCAAGGGCGTTTTGGTCAACTTTGACCCATCCTTTACAACAAAGGACTTCCTTACCTATTTACCCAATCCTAGGACTTAGCAATGACTCTACTCATACATACCTGGCTTGAATCAATGCTATGACCCGTTTTAATACTTCATCCGCTAAATTGCTAGATAATAGCAACGCAAATCCTTTCGCTATACATTCTGTGAATTCATAATACTTAACAAAACAATTCATTAGTCGATAACGCCAAATGGTGACATCTTCACCATTTGACCCGTTAAGTCTAAATATCATTTTATCCTTATGGGATTTTAGTTATTCGTTACCCCTTCCATGTAACTTATTCTTTCGTTAACTTGCACCCAAAGTTACCATAATGCCCTTTTTTACCCTTTTTAACCATCAAGCTTAGTTTCTTGACATAACCACATGTTCCGGCCCATACCAAAACTTGTCGGAACATCATAATTCACATATTTAATAATTCTCATATCTACTTACCATGTCCGTAATCTATATATTGAATAGATATTCTACAAAAAGGGTGTAAGCTTTACTTACCTAGCATCCGAATATGCTTCCCGTGCGCATTAGTCCCGTTTGACCCGCTTCTTTGCCAAGCTTCCATGTTGCTTATCAAGCATCAACTATCATATATCATTCTCAAGATAGTTAGCTTATTCATTATTCATCACAACCTTTTCATTACACGGATCTTACATGGAATTTATCATTCAACCTTATAACATGCTAATCTATCATTTCTTATCCGATTTCTTTAAACATTCACACACATGTATGATTCCAAACATCATTAACATAAGTAAATCATCAATTTACATTACATCATCTAAAACCCACTTCATAACTACATTGTTAATCACTTACTAGTGATCTAAACTCAATTATCTCTAATTTCATCATACCCTTGGTGTATGTACTACCTTCTAAGCATAGTGTACAACTAGTTCATGCATATCCTTCTAATCTCATTCATAATTCATCAAATTCCTACTTCTAATCAACATGAATCATTCATGCATAAACATCAAACATACTAGTATCACATTTCTTTCAATTCCTCTAACAAGAGTCTATCATATACATCAACATTAAGCAAGAATTAGACATGGGTGATCATTCAATTCGCCATCATCACCATAACCAACGGGTTTCACCTATAAACATCAAATTAACCCAAACCATTCATAACCCATGTTCCAAATGACGATTCTAACACATACTCATTCTCAATTTCATACAAATTCACAATTTACATCATAACCCACTTCGTGAAAGATCACCAATCTAACTTTTAAGACATACCTTGTGATCCCATTGAGAAGGTGATCGTTAATCCGTACTCGGTTATGGATTTAGACTTCATTTAGCCTTTCAATTTGGTGATTTTCCATGATTAGGGTTTTGGCTCCATAAGAGCTCCTGCTCTTTCTAGAACACACGATTATGTGTGTTTGTGGGTGTATTTTTCATATATTAATTCAAGTTTCATCTTGCCCCATTTTAGTCCCTCAAGTTTGCCTCAAAATATAATTGGCACAACTTTCATCATTTAATGGTTTTTATCATACTCTTAACTAGGTTAAATAGCCTAGTTATTTATTTCATGATATACCATATAAGAACATTTGACGAATATAAACATTCGGGTTTTGGGGTGTTACAAGTCTACCCCCCTTAAGCGAGGTTTCGTCCCCGAAACCTTTCTCATTTCCATTTAACACTAATTATCTTTCCTTCGTAACTTATGCATACACCTCTATGTTTAAACTTCGTTAATTGCGTCATAATTAGAAGTAACCATCCAACCTCAATTCATAAATTATTCATACAATTGACCTTTCCCTTAACAAGTCTATACTTTCCATATCATGCTTCCACATAACATTCTCATTTCCCTTGCCCGTTAGTAACATGTCAGTACATATACTCTTTCAAACTTGTAATAATACTTACATTCATATGATCCATTATAACAGATCTAATACCTTCATCCCATCTCTTAGATTATATTTTATACATATGTCATATAATATTTAGTTCTTGTTTGTTATCACAACAAAACTACTATTTCATAGTTACATATACACGCTTAACTCTAAAGTTAACATCATTCTACATTTCCTATAGTCATTTGTATCATACATACCCTTACGTTACCTTCAAATCATTCATTATACATTACTATTCTTCTCATTTCATGCATTACTTAATTTTCATGAACATACGTGTCATGCAAATTCTTTATACGAGAGTTTAACCAATACTCAAAATTTTCACTCAAAACCTTAAAGATTCACTTCTTAATGACATAGTTTTCTTCTTATGTCAACTATTAGAAATCAAACATTCCCTACTTTATCATACGCATCCCATCATTCCTTTCATAGGTCATTTTCAATCTACCAATTCATGTTTATCCAACATGAGTTAAACCTTTTACTAACCTCATCTTATATCAGGAATCGACGATTCGTAACCCAGATCGATCCGCATTCTTCACGAGTAACAGCCGTACCAGGCTAGATTTTATTCATCCGTATAATGTGCCTTCGCTCGTGCACAACTTCCCACCAAATCGATTGGTTTCGTCACCTCAAGGTTCTAACATTATCATCAATAAATTTAGCAGTTAACACATTTCATTCAACATTCATTCTATTAGGCGATTACTCACCTATAGTTCTTCTACAATTTCTTACGTACACGCTATAACGTGTCACATATTTCATTCCTCGTATTTATCATAGATGCATTGAGGTACACATTCGTACTTCCTTCCATACATGCTTACATACAAAGACATTCATTACATCATTTCGGTATTCTAAGCAAACTTACCCTTCTTGTTCATACTTAAGTCATTGTCCGGGTCGTAGCCCGTCATTCATTCTGACTCCTAAGAGTCGATTACTAACACATTTAACATATAACTGGTTCCAAAATTTATCTCTTTCGTTTTAAAACTTAGGTTTGCGTGTCCATTAAGACCATTCTTTTGTCCATTTACTTTGCACCCACTCATATGACTCGTTTGACTCAACCATTGTCAAACTATCGACACATTCTGATGTGGACTAATTCCATCCTTTTTATATCTTAAATGTGTCCCGCGGATTCAAACGTAACATCCATACCTTTCATTACTTCTATGTTTTGAATCCGTCTAGCGGTTCCAAACATACCATTCACACATTTTCTTCCTTCTATGCTTTTAATACACCTCACGGACTCAAACATATCATTTACATCATTCATTCTTTACATGCGTTGAATCCGTCTCGCGGATTCAGGCATATCATTTCTACATTCCATTTTCTTGAATCCGTTTTACGGATTCAAACATTCCATTCATGCCTTTCATGCCTTTCATCCGTCTCGTGGATTCAAACATTGCATTCACATCTTTTATTCTTTGAATCCGTTTCGCGGATTCAAACATTTCATTCATACCTTTCATTCTTCGAATCTGTCTAGCGGATTCAAACATTGCATTCACATCTTTCATTCTTTGAATCCGTCTCGCGGATTCAAACATTTCATTGTATGTTAATACGGTTGAACCTACATCTTACCGCAATTTTGTATTTATTAATCGTAGTTGGATGTCATAGACTGTTTCAAATCAAACTTTTCAATTAATTATAGATTTTTAGTAAATATATACACGACACAAATACTAAACTCATATTACTTCATAAAAATTAATTCTATTTATTATTCATTTTAATTATAAAATAAGGATGTGGGCAAGGATGTATAGAAAACCCACTTTAATTTAGAAAACCCGGGAAACTCTAACCTCCCGATGTTTTTTTTAAAAAAAAATATACACATGTTATATACATGTTTTTAAGGTATTTGGGCAAAAAAAATCAAAAAAGCGCCGAGTAGATATTTTTAAAAAAAATAAACAAGTTTTGGTGTAACACGTGTTACATTCATCTGACATATTTGTAACACGTGTTACACCAAAACTTGTTTATTTTTTTAAAAAATATCTACTCGGCGCTTTTTTGATTTTTTTTGCCCAAATACCTTAAAAACATGTATATAACATGTGTATATATATATTTTTTTTTTTAATTCGGGAGGTTAGAGTTTCCCGGGTTTTCTAAATTAAAGTGGGTTTTCTATAGATACTTACATATAAGGATGTTACCTTAAAAAATATAATTAATTAAATAAATAAATATGAATTCATAAAAATTATAACAATATTTTAGATTTTTCATGTTAATGAAATGACATCACAATCACCTACATTTTAATATAACTAGTTGAAGTCTCGCCCGCGTTGCGGGGCGATGGCTGAATAATTCTCAACCAATTAAAAAAACAGTACTATAGTTTTGTTAGAAAGGAAAACTAAAACGATGACCAGACCGTAATTTTTAGCGGGGGTAAAATAGTAATTTTTAGGGGAAAACCATATTTTTATTTTGAACTGGGGGAAAAACGTAATTTTGAATTGAGGGTGAAAGCGTAATTTTGAACCGAGAGGAAAATCGTAATTTTTTTACATGCTACAATTCATTCATTACAGAAAAGACAAAAAATAAAGCAAAATAAGTTGTGTATATAAAACCTCATTCAAACGAAATACAGTTTACTTACTATGTGTATGAAAAGTAATATAAACGGTGCAATTACTTGCATTGCTACGTTGCTACGGGATTTGATGAGCTCGGTACGAACCGGTACGGAAAATACCGTTAACGAAATCCCCAAAAGTGGGTACCGGTACCGAATATAACTAGTACGGTATGGATCGGTACCGATACTGGTACGACACCGGCATTTGAGGGTAAAAACAAATGAATACCGGTATCGAACCAGTACCGAAAATATACCCAGTTTGATAAATTCAATACTGATACCGATACAGTACCCGATACGAGCTCATTCACCAGTGATTTTACTGTCCATTAATTCAATTTTTATTACTATATTTATTTAACAATTATGTTTACTGTTCATTTAGTTTTTTTTTAATATATAGGACAATTTCACAATAACTAAAATCTTTTTTAATTATATATAATAATAATAATAATAACAGTATTAGTTTTTTTTTTTTTTTTTTTTGAAAGGTAATAACAGTATTAGTTAGGTCGCCTTAAAGTACCAAATGTTCTACTTTTAAATTTTGATTTATTTTCAACGTTTTATTCCTTAATAGCAAATGCAGAAATACTGGATGAAATAAATATAAAGAGGGTAACATATTTTTGCCTAAAACATAGAGCAAGGTGGAAGAGCTTGACATACGAAAATTGGCTGAAGTTTGATGGTTAAGTTTTTTTGGTGTTAAGGAATAAAAGTTTGCTTGATTGTTTAAAAAAAAACAACCTTTGATAGATAATAGAAGCACATAGTAACAGTTACATTACATGGGAGGCCCCGGGTTTGTTCAAACCCAAGTAACATTAAGTTGGGATTATTATTTTTTTGAATGGCATTAAGTTGGGATTATTAGTGTAACATATACCGTTCAAAAAAACATAATTACAGTCACATATCAAACTGCAAATCGTTAATAGAATTATTTATTTGGTTTACAAAAATAATAAAGCTCCTAAAAACATAATTACAGTCACATATCAAACGGCAAAATCGTGAATTTTCTTGTTTATCAAAATAATAAAGCTACAAAAACCATAATTACAGTCACGTATCAAAATCATAAAGCTCCCATTAAGATTTATTTCTTTACACCAATAGATAAAAATTACACTCAAGAAAATAAATGGATTCTGGAAACCAGCTCACGGGTTGATACACTTGAAAACTTTATTGGTTAATTCATATGTAACGACAAAAAATGAACCTACAAAAATAAAAATAATATAAGAAAAATATCGACCAGAAATTCTGTATATTGCTATTGTAACTAAGAATCTGATCTACCACATCTGTGCATATTTCCTGGATGATGATAAATAAATAGGACCAAAACAAGAGAAAGAACAAGTAGAAGAAATGCATTTGACTTTCTTCAAGCACCAATAATGGAAACTTGACCAATAACATTAAAAAACAAATAGCTAAATGATCATGTGGACAGATCTATCCAAAAATCCAACAATATAGATAGATTCTTCATTACAAACTCAAATAGTTACCAGTTTTAGTTAAAAAAAAATAAACACTTTGGAAAAGAAGAGATGAGATGAGAATATGAGATATGATGGTGTAGAGCTCCCTTCAATCCAAAAAAGGATCATAAGGAGGGTAATAAAGCTCCAAGTGTATGCAAGCCACAAAGCCTATACATCAACAAAGATAGGACTTGAGGGATCCATAAACTAGCAGCTCTATGTTCTCACTCAGATCTTCTATTGGACTTTAAGGAGCTCTACTTCATCCCACTTCCATACAAAAATACAAATCTTGACACTACAAAGTACAAAACCTAACCCTAAATCCACCTAGAGGTTTTTGCAAAGAAAACAATACTTGAAAACAAAGGGAAACCCATGATTCTATTGTAAGGAAAGATGTGTGGGATAAACAAACTTGGGACTTTAAGGAGCTCTACTTCATCCAACTTGCATAGATGCATATAAAAAATAGATATAGATATGAATCTTGACACTACAAACCTAACCCTAAAACCACCTAGTGGTTTTTGCAAAGAAAACAAAACTTGAGAGAATACAAAGGGAAACCCATGAATCTATTGCAAGAGATGTGTGAGAAAAACACACCCTTTAATTTTTTTTATCAGAGGGTTTGGTTGTAAACTGAAAACCCTAGAAAGAGAAAGAGGAAGGGTGAGAAATAGTTAGGTATGGAGTGAGATGTGGAGGATATGAAAAGAATTTATGGATGGCCAGCAGAGACTTGAATAATATTTTATTTTTTACTTTTCCTTTTTTCTAACATGTAATCTAATAGATCTGAATTGTGATCTGTCAATCACTGAAAAGTATCCAGGAGGGGAGTGCTTCAAATTTAATACAGATTCTCTTGATCTTTGGAGTTCACATGCTCTTGTCTACCCACCCCCACTAATAAAGCATTGGTTTGCAGTTTTATGACAGCTTGTGAAACAAGGGTTTTTTAAGTTGGGTTCTAAATAATATTTTCATGCAACCATTGTATTGTTATTACATTGGTGAAGGCGGGTATTTAAGTTTCATTTATAGTGAGTTTGAGTAAGTTTTTCCTTTTAGGTCTCAAGTTCGATTCAAGGTGATAGGGTTTCTCATTGAGTGGTTTAAATTGAGGATCTATTGTATGAGGGGACTCTCTAGCGCGGATCTGATTAAGACAACGTATGCTAGACCTCCCGACATTCGCGAATAATCCATACCTTTCAAATAAAATATATATTTTCATGCGTTGTAATCTAAAGGGTTGGTGATTTTAAACAACATATGACTTTTTTGAAAAGGAAACATATTACTAGAAAAGATTAAATGGTCAAGTAATCAAAGAGTTCAACTCATACCAAAGTAAATCCAACATGTTCATTCTATTAATTGCTACATATGTTATTGACTTATTGGTTTCCAAAAGGTCTTTGGGAGGAAGTCATCTAACCATGTTCTTAAAACAAAATATTCATATCCTTAAACTTTAAAAATTATGTTTATAGCAACAATTGACATAACTTTCATGGGTTTAATTTGATCATCCATTCTTCGATTTAATGACAACTACATCATGAGGTGAGGTCATACGGTGTGAGAGCATGAGTGGGTGCGTAGACGTGGTCATACAGTGTGGGAACGTGGGTGGGTGTGCCACAAGGGCAGTGAAGGCTTGTGGACACCACCCTCTATGAAGCTGGTTTGTGAATCGCGTGGCTAGGGCCACTGCTACGACAAGTCTGAGGTTGTCTTGTTTTTTAGACGATGATGATGGTGAGGAGTGATGGAGGATCATTACCGCACCCCATAGGTTGGTGGTGAAGGAAAGTAACGGAGGGGATGGTGATTTGAAAACTAGTTATAGAGTGAAGGACCATCATCATACCCATAAGTCTAAGATTATATTACTAAGACTAAATTACTAATGTTAAACTTTTTAAAATAGTGTGTAACAAAATTAGCTAACTAAGCAATTAGAAAAGTTCGACATTGTTAATAATTGAAAATGTAAAAGATTAATATTAGGTCATTGGGTATACTCTCACGTCCCTTTGTTTCATATTAAATTGATTGCGTGTGTAAATATTAAATTGATTGCGTGTGTAAAGGGACTTACCCAAGTTTTTTAAGTTTTTTTCACGCTAGTGAACATGTTAAGGAATGGCAAGTTTAACACCCTTAACGCATAGCGGGGGTGGTATTTAACACCCTTAACTTCACATGACATCTTTAAAAAATAGGGCGTTAGATAGTGTATACGGTATACCCCAAGACAGGGCTGGCTCTGGAGGTGGGCGAGGAGCACCACCGGCCAGGGCTCGTAATTTCATAGGGCACGTAATTTAAAAAAAATCCGATATTATATATGTAAAAAAAAATTAATAGGGTATAGCCAAACAAATACTAACATAACATAGGCTCACTTACAAAAAAAAATCATATGGTACTTAGATTAGTTAGCCCATTGGGATTAGGTTAGTGAGCTCAATACCCAAATGATTTTAAAAACTATTAAAAAACAATTAGTCCATGTTGGGCGGCAACTAATGCCCTGTGGATATTGAAACGTAGTATAGAAGGAGAGTATGAGACAGACTTGGTTCGACGAAGAACTCACAAAGTCTGCACGCACAGAAGCCACAGAGTCTTTCACTCTTTGGTTCTTCGATTGTTCTTGATTTCAGTCTTGCACGCAACCACAGGCCACCAGGCATAGAGTCTGTTCGACGAACACAGTCTCACGATCACGGATCACATATTCAGGTAAACATCAAATCATCAATCGTCAGCCACAGAGTCTTCACTCTTTGGTTCTTCGATTGTTCTTGATTTCAGTCTTGCACGCAACCACAGGCCCCCAGGCATAGAGTATGTTCGACGAACACAGTCTCACGATCACGGATCACGTATTCAGGTAAACATCAAATCATCAATCGTCAATCGGCCCTTGTTCAGTACTTCAGTTATTATGTTTTGTTTTTGGCCGAATTCACTCATTAAGGTCCTTATTAGTTATTAATTATTATGTTTCTTTTTGTCGAATGTTGGCCCTTGTTTAGGCGATTAGTTATTGTCGAATTCATGCCCTTTTTATGTTGCGTTGAAGACTAAATCGTTGGTAATTTATACAACAACGATTGTCAAATTCGGGCCCATATTCTTTTTTTTTTTTTTTTGTCGAATTTAGGTATGATTTAAACTGTGAAGAGTTGATTCATCAATTTGCTATCAAGAATGCAAGGAGTGCTTCACGAATCATTGGTTAGCTATTAGCTTATTAGTTTTTACGGTATGTCACTCATTCAAATACTATATGTTGTATTTTGTTAATTGCATTGTTTATCGAATGCTATATTTTTGTCAACGGTTCACGGTTGTATGAAAAACTAGTTGAAATTATTTATTTCGTTAAGGCCCGAGGGCACTTTTTTTCAAGCTCGAACATTGTACATGAATTCTCAACGCTGGCCCTGCCCCAAAACCTTGTTATATGATTTTTTTAATTATTTGAGCTGTAACAATATTACTAAGTTAAAATTTATATTAACGTGTTAGAAAAATTATTTATTCATCATTACATATAAAATATTATTGATACAATAAAAAACTAAAACCCTCCTCTAATCACATATCCACCTGCATCAATTTTTTCTATATCTTACTTACTTTTCCCTAGAATTTACCCAAAAAAAAATTGATTCAAAATAAACTTTAAAACATTTATATGTTTAAAAAGATTTAATATAATTGTTTCTGCTTCCGTTAGCCCGTCACGGCATTCATCATGCAGTTGAAGAGAGTGATAAATCCCTCCCCTTCATATAAATTTGCTCTACTGAGATATCACCCAAATGTTGACGGATTGCATTCCAAATTGATATAGTTTCATGTGACCGTGCCCCAGCTGGCATCAGAGAGTGACCGGCGTCCAAAGGAAAAACCCCACAGGTGCCTCGCCCATCGTAGGGCTTGACGGATTGAGAGTCGCCACAGAGGGGAATAAACCGTCTCAAGTGGGGATCGAACCCGGGCATCATGGGTAAAACCCTGGTGCATCAACCAGTTGGACTGGCATCATCTGCATGTTGACACAGTTTCCACTACTAACACGAACCTAATTCAAATGATTTTCTTTTGATTATTTTGGCGTTCAATACAATTCCATTTGATATGATTTGATTTGTGTGGTGCTTAGATTTTACGAATGTGGTCTATCTATATATATGACTATGTTTCCAATTTCATTTTGTTTATTTATAATTTATGCAAAGGTTTATTAGGGAGGCTTGAGTAGGGCCGTAGTGTTCACCTTTGCCACAGAAATTTCATTCGTTCTTATAAAGTTATAAAATAAGAAATAAGTTTCTTTTCAAATAAAAGTTACAAAATAATAAAACAAGTTTACAAAAGTATAGGTCTTGACTTTTTACATTCACAACTAAGGCTATATGATGTAGGATAAAGTCCTTAGCAGCTTTATCACGCCACGTAGGCGACACGTAAACAGGGGTCTTTATCGTGAACTTGTATGATGTCGAATAGAGCCCCCATTAACTATTAAAAAAAACAAATCTGATTGGTTGCCCCTACATCCTCCCTCGTTAATGCTCATCATAAACATGGATGGGCAACCATAGCGCCGTCATCTTGGGGGAGCATGGATGGTGTTGGGGGTGCCACGCAGTTGAGGTCCACGCCATTCGTTCTAATAGCGTGAACAACAACAGTGATGGAATGATAAATAATCGTGTTCTTTTGCGTATAATTGTGTTGCTTTCAGCATTTGTTATTAAAACATGGTTACTTTGAGTTGGATTTGATTTACAGGTACCCGGAGCTTAACAGGTGGATTTTGGAGCTTAAAGGGGGGTTTTTGGGAAGCATTATGAACCACTGGAAGCGTACACGCAAGACAGAAGTGGAAAACGTAGAAAACTAGTAAAAATACATATACTAACGCAAGGTGGCTTGGTTTAAACGCACCTTGCGCTAGGAACACTATTACCAACGCATTTAGGCGCCAAAGTGGCGCAAATCAGTAGGAGAATCAGTCCCCAGTCCAACCTTGTGTACAATGTCGGTTAACCTCACGAATTTTAGGGTTTTACCTGTTACACCCCCCAAATTACCACATGCGGGTTTCATCGCGAGGTGTGTAACGTACCAAGATCTAGCCACTAATCATGTCAAACTAATAGTAAATAATATTAAACAACATCTCCAACATGAATAGTGTATTCCAAAATAAACGTTTCAAACAAATGTATGTATTCAGCGGAAGCAAAAGTGATTGTTTCAAAACAACTAAAACCATATTGTTTTATAAAGCATAATATTAAATGTTCTCCTCAAGCAGCACGCCCCATGACACTTCAAGCTCCTCAGACTGCAAGTTCATGTGCACTGATGTACCTAACGACCTGCAAACATGCAGAAGAGTGTCAACATAAAGTTGGTGAGTCCACTGGTTTTGTTCAACGTAAATAATGTAAATGTTTAGCTTTAAAGACATGTCAGGGAATATTAAACTCGGTACCGATATGACTGACTATGATTGTTGTGCCCTCATCAACGTCTATCAACATTGATCCAAAATGATTAAGGTCCTTAGTTCACGACCGACTCCCCGAGTACGATGTGAGGTTTGTCAAACCTAATAGCGCTACTAACTAATACCCCGTTGCCTCCCACGACAACTAGCTCGGTAATAAGTAGGTACTTACATGATAGAGATTGAGTTTATCCACTGACATCGAAATTAAACTACAACATTTAATAAAAAGTATTCCTCTTAGGATTTAGGAATAATGATTTGTCCCCCCGAGACTCATACTTGTGGAAGAGTAGTGAACTCACCTTAGGTTGCTCGGTATGTGTTAACGTGCTTTTACACGTAAATAAAGTGTTAGGTCCGTTACACGTGACCTAATGTACAAAACATGACATGAATACCGTTATAAATATAACCAATAAACCACCACATATTAGTTATTAGGTAATCTTGAAGGAGGTGAGCTACTACACCATTTTGTGAAAGAAATTGGTCAAGCTGAAGTGGGCGTCGCATGATGAAAAACGCCCTTGAAATGATGAACCACTATGGATGGTCTTACAAAACATTATGTTCAATCTCGTAATAAGCAATCATATGGCCAACATATTGGTTTGGGTTTGACCAAAACATGATGCAAATATGTGTTTGGTACCCCGCCATAAGACCCGATCACAACCAACCTCCGGTTTCTAGTAATTTTCTAAAAAGTACATGTTAGAGCATTCACATTCGATCCTTCATATTTATGTGAGTGAGTTCTCTACCCATATAATGATCCTTTAACTCCCTATGATCACATAAATATTTTTCATGATTTTCTCATCAGAAAAAGAGTATACATAGCATCAAAAATCACCAAACTACTATACAAATTCTACCCAAAAACACCAAATCAAAGCTAAAAATCAATGGAAACCAAATCAAGACTCAAGAACATACATTATTTTGAATGAAAACATTAAATTATATCAAAATAACTAAACTTTTATGTTCTTCCTGGGATTACAGACAGATTCAACATTCTTGAAGTCTATCCCCCCACAGCCCACAAAAATTACCCATTAAACTTACAAAAAAAAAAAAGACTTTCCAAAATGAATCATGAGGTCCCAACCCTTTTTATCTACACATTCACTGATAAATATTTCACTTTCATCCTCTGTTTTGTGTCTATACTTCGGTTTTCGTATCTTCAGTCACAATCCAACCCGCAAACTTCTAACACGATCCCACCTCTATCCAAGAACGGGTTGACCCGAACCCATAAAAGTGAGAAAATCGAAGCCAGCAAGATGGACCACACGATAAGAATCGTGGGAACACCGCTTTGTTTTCCCATCATACCTTTAAGGAAAGGGTAAAGATGTAAAATCACCCATATGGCAAAGAACAACCTACCGAAAAGCGGGCCCCACGACTCGTACCCGTTGCTGATCGCATCGGATATGCCCACTATCACACCGATTATGTTGAAGATTAAAAGGGTTAACGGCGGAAGTAACAGGGTGGTCCATTTGAACATATATAGCTCCGAAAATTCACCGTCATCACCCGCTTTTGAGGTAACGGTAAAATTTGTGTTGACTCCAGCTATGACTTTTAGGAGACCTTGAAACAGGGCGAATAGATGAGATGAAACACCACCGATCACCCAAAACTGCTCGTTTCTCCAAAGATCATCGATCCCGACACCGCCCCATTGAATTTCTAAAATACTTGTAACCGCGATGGATAAAAACATGAGCATGAAGAGAATGCTGGCATAATTGCTTATCTGTAAACGACATAATAATCTCGTGAGCATTATTGCTTTCAACCCATTTTTATATATGAACTGGTATTTTGACCCGTCGCACGTTGCGGCGGCGTCAAAACTAAAGTTACTCGGATTTATACCGTCAAATACTTGACCCGACTCAATTCCGAACAAAATTTACGTCAAAACGTAAACCAACTGAAAATGCATATAAAAATAAGCACGAAAACGTATTATATTTGACCTGACTCATTACCGAGAAACATTTACGTCGAAACATAAACTGACTTGGATTTATACCAAAATGTACTTGAAAATAAGCACGTAAGAAACTATTACATATTTAAGTTAAAGAATGGCTCCGCGCGTTACGGCGGGGTCGAAGCGTAAGATAACTCAAATTTCTACCGCCTAGTGAAAACGTATTATATTTGACTCTGACTCGTTTCTGAACAAAATTTATGTGAAAACATAGACCAACCGAAAACGTAAATAAAAATAAACACGGAAACGTATTATATTTGACCCACGTATATAAAAATAAACATTTGAAATGCGAGAGGGTCAAAAACGACATTTTACAAGACTTTTAGAAAGTTGAGGAGTGTAAGTGTATAACGATGAAAGTTGAGGGGTTCAGCAAAAAAAAGGAAATCACTGTTGCTACAGTGAAAATATCACCCTAAAATTGTTATATATATAATGGGTCGATTTTCGCATCTAATCCTAATTAGCCAAAAGCTTAAAGATAAAAGTTTTTCTTACCTCAGGAACAATAAACTTCCCGGTGAGAAGACAAACGGCCGGAAGTGTACAATAAGCGAGCAATGGAACCGAAGTCAACGGATAAACAACCGAGTTTATATACGAAAACCTTTCCAACGGTTTCAAACCGCACCCATAACCATACCAAATTGGACAATGTCGGCTAAACAAGATTTCAACCGACCCAAGGGCCCACCGAAGAACTTGATGAAGACGGTCCGAAAGATTTATAGGAGCTGAACCCTTGAACGCAGGCCTCTTTGGAATGCAATACACCGATCGCCAGCCGTGGCAATGCATCTTGAATCCCGTTAAGATATCCTCCGTAACCGAACCGTAAATCCATCCAACCTATTTTTAAAATAATAATTAGTTACAAATACCGGTTTTAAATTTTAATCATTTTAATTTATTCTTGTTTTTTAAATACCTCTTTTCCCCATTCGGTTTTATCTTCATAACCGCAACTTATCACATGAATGGCTTCTTTCAATAGTGATGCTGACGAGGCACCCGGAGGAACGCCTCCATCTTCCAAAAGCGTCGAAGCGATAAACACGGGAGATTGACCGAATTTTTTCTCGAACTTTATTTGAGGCATAAGAGAGGACTTTTGACTATCTATTCCTACAAAAAAGACAATGTTTTTTTTATTTCACTTACAAAATTTATAAAAAAAAAAATCAAATATGGGCACCCTTTAAAGTGGTACACTTACCTTCAATTCCTTCTTCGATATTCTCTAACGCGTGTATTTGGGTAGGAGGGTCTTTGCTCTTCTTGCCCTTTGTTGACTTTTCCTTTGACTTCTCCTTTGACTTTCCTTTCGCTTTCTTCTTTCTTGATGAACAACAACATAATAACCATTTAGGCAAGCAATTGCACGTTTTCCCGAGTGCTTTTTTCTTAGGCGGGGCGTCGTAACCATACAAAGCTTGTCTTCTAAACACGCAACCCGTTCCGACATATATCGGCCCTTGGATCCCGTCAAGCCCTTTCATATTAATCTAAAAACAACACAGAAACTAGGATGATTAGTTGATTACATCTTATGAAGATTGACTAGAAAAATCAAAAGTGGTTGGTACATACATCAAAGAACACAATATTGCGATTTGAGTATCTATCGTGACGATCGATCCCATCGAACCTTTGAGGAAATTGAACGTAACAAATCTTCTTTCCGGATGTGGGGTCCATCAAGAAACACATAGCTTCTCTTAGTGCTTTACTGTTGTTTATGTAGTGATCACAATCGACATTGAGCATATAAGGTGCATTTGAAATAACGGCAGACACTCGGATCTTCATAGAAAACACAAAAGTTAGATAATGTCCTATGAAAATGTATTTAAACGAGAATCAAGAAAAGTTTATACCAAAGCATTCATGGCACCGGCTTTCTTGTGGTGATCAAATCCGGGCCTCTTTTCACGAGAAACATAAACAAGACGTGGTAACTCATTTCCTTCTATGTCATGGACACCGTTGTTCCCAAGAAAAACCTATATTCATACAAAAAATAACGATAATGACGATAAATACAATATTATCAGTAATTAATATTCAAATCATTATTCCAAAAAATTGAGAACTTATACTTACTTGGATCATTCCGGGATGATCCCTAACGTCATTTCCTGGCCATGGAGTGCCATCTTGCATTGTCCATCCGTCTTCCGGAACCTTCTGCGCCATTGTCACAAGCCCGCTTATTCTTATCTTAAAGTCTTCGTACTCCCTCTGTGTTTCGATAAGTTTAAATTTAGTACATATCCATCACCAAAACAAGAAAAAAAGCGTAAACGATCAACCTTTTCACCTAGTATTTGACTTTTTTGTTATAAAGATGTGAAAAATACATAAAATCGGACAAAAATGATCTTTATGTACATACACTATGCAGTTAATATCGGTGATATACGAGTTACCGGTACCCATGTCAAAGATCGGTACCGATATTATCGGCGATGTTGACCGATATTTCACCGATTTTCCCGATATCAGTACCATTCTTCTTAGTTTCTACCATTCGCCTTTCTTGTTATTGCTGCTATTAGTGTTTTAAGTCTTAATTGTTGGGCTGTTAGTGTTAAATGTTAGTGTTTTAAGTCTTAATCGGTTCGAACTTGCTACAATTGTTAGTGTTTTGCAAGTTGCAAAAGGTTAATTTGTTAATGGTAGGAGAGTATACTGAATTTTAGTGTTAAATTGCTATATATATATAAATTCAGCATGATATTAAAATTACCGATATCCCACTGCGATAACCTATATCTCAAATATCAGTGCTTGACCAATATCCGATTTTTTACCGCATCAACTGCATTGTACATACATTGCCTTAACTTCATCAAAATTACTCGTTTCAACAATATATAATATATAGTTTTTTTGCTAGTCAACTAATATAAAGTCAACATGTTTGAGCTGAAAAGCCATATAATATTCGTACCTTCATAGCACGACGTTCCCGGACAAACGAGGGATGTACTTTATCCTTAAGATAATCAACTTTTTCAGCAAAATACCATTCGGGAGCTCGTGGTTCTATGTTAAATTTCTTGCAAAACGGGACCCACTTTCGTGCAAATTCAGATGTTTCCGAGAGAGCTTCAAATGTAAGCATTGCGGCACCATCATCAGAGACGTAACAAGCCACCTTGTCCACCGGATAATCCACCGCCAGGATGGATAACACCGTATTGGCGGTAATTAGTGGCGGTTCTTTCATCGGGTCCACCGTACTCACGAAAACGTCTACGGGGGCCAATTCCGACGGCTTTCCCTCTTTCTCATACCTTAGTGACAATCGATCTAAGTATGTTTCACGTTCGATTGGGAACCATTTTGGAAATTGGTCGAAAATCCATGATACCGCGAACCAAATCTCACAGATGACAGATATGAGCCACAAGGCGTATGCATCGTTAACAGGGTGTAGGATTCTATAGTGGAAAAAGAGACCGAGAATCACCATACGAATCAATATCACCATTCGGTATGGACTTATCTTGCTTGAAGAAATCGGTAACTTTCTTGAAAGTGGTTGCCGTCCCTCATCCATCCTATGCATAAATAACAGATAATAAGTTTCTAAAAAATTATAGCATAATAATTTGTAATCATAACAATCGAAACACGTGACACAAAAGTTGCAATATTTGTGAGACATGAGGGATCTAATAAATTATTAAACTCAATGAACATGAAGTTGTTTTCTGCTAAAAATTTTTGTTTTTTAAATTAAATCTATCAACACTTGAGGATTAAATTGATGAGCATTATTTATGAAAAATAATACAAAATCATATTGAAGAAATGCACTTTACTTTGGCATATCGGGATCATCGACATCTCCATCGTTATGACCACCGCCACCTTGATGCTTAACCATTTGTAGTTTATCGTTTTGCCGCTTTCGCCATTCCTCCATTCTATCTTTCCATGCAACGGTTCCGTACCCATAAACTGCCAAATCTTTCTTAGGATCCATGGGTCGAGGTGGCACTAAAACATAAAAATCCATCAATAAAGATATAAAAATTTATCCAAAAAAATTGAAACTTTACACTTTGATCATAAACCTAATACTTACAAGAAACCGATGAAGCAGTGTCAGAAAACGGCATAGGATGAACACGCTTTGAACGATTCATAAAAGGCGGGACAATTAAAGCATGCTTGTCAGCCGAAATCCCATCATCCTATAGTAAACAAACATGAACATGTAAACCAATGATAAAAATCACAAATCTTGACTTTGACCAATGCATCGCGTACAGAGATTTTAGAACTTAATACAACACTCTAAACTGACTCTGCTACCGATCTATACACGATTCGAATTACAAAGAAAAGAGTGACATTATATTACTACCTCTTGACCATAAGTAAGAAGAGGGATCTCGGGCTTTAAAGTGGCGCCATCCACCTCAGAACCGGCATAACCGGAAGCATATGGACCCCGCCCATTATTAAGGTGGGCAGAAAGAACCGACTCAGCAAGATCGAACTCATTGTCCAGATCATCAAATCCCTCCTCATCTTCATCACCGTCAACCCTCGGACTCCCTAACCATGATCCAACTTATTAATCACACAAAATCTTGAAATTCAACTAAAATTTGGTTATTTGCCTACAAAAAAAAGTTAACAATTGCTACCTTTGATCCGTTTAAATCGAGTTTTGCATTGAGGGCAAGCTTGATTACCCTCTCTTCTTTCATACTCATAGCAAGGTCTACAAATTGGGAAAGCACATTCATTGCAAGCAACAAATGGCTCACCATCAACTGTTATTTCAATTTCATCACCACAAATCTGGCATATCTGCCCACTTAATTCTTTTACAGATGTCACCTGTTCAATAAAATTAATATCAATCTCAGATCAAGATATCCAAAAGTCAACTAATGGATCCCAAATTCATGGAAATTTAACCAAAGTAACAATCTTTATTCAAATAACCTCCAAATCCAGATGAATTGTGTGATATACAACCCAATTCTAACATATATACAATGTTTCTTGAACACTAATCAACCCACCGACACAAATAAATACAAAAAAGCACAAATTTCTCTTTAAAGTTCAAGATTTTGCAAACCCATTTCAGATAAAAAGAAGAAAAAAAGACCCAGAAAAAAAAAATACAAACTTACTCTTCCAACTTCATCAGCATTGATTAAAACAAACTCATTCCTGTTATGTGAACCTGCTACAAGCCGCCCTTTGGTATCCATTGAATCTTACACCAAATTACACACACACTTCACAGGGCAAATCTTTGGGAAAAACCCATCAAGAAAGTAGAAAACTTTCTCTCTCTAAACTTGTGTAGGCCGTTCTTCAGTTCTCTCACTTTCTTGAAACAAAAAGAAAACCCCAATTATATAAAAACCCACCAAAGATTTTATTAAAATAATCAATTGGTAGGTTTGATTGTTTTGTTTCTTGATTGAGAGATGAGAACCCAGTTGGGAGTGTGTTAAAAATCAAAACTTGTGTTGAATTTCTAGAGAGAGAAAGTGTTGAAAACTCAACGCGTAATACAGAAGGGATACAGACCCAGACCCAGACCCAGATCGGTTTGATGATATTTTAGTGAGAGAAAGTTAAACAAGTATGAGTTGTAATATGAAGGAAGTGGGCCCATGTGGAGGAGGTGGTGATGGTAACCTGGTGGGCCCAGGGGCCCCAGAGGGGTAGAACCGTAATTTCACATGAATTTGGGGAAATCGTCGGCTTGAATTTTTGTAAAGATGAACCCTTTTTGATTAACTGTCGGTGGGGTTGAAAAAGGTTAAAAATTTCGGGTTAAATTGCAAGATTTACATCAATCTTGAATTACGGTGGTTCTCCGGCGGTGGTGGTGGCGACGGCGGAGAAGCGGCGGTGTGCAAGATAGATTCAAACTGTCAATGGTCAAAACAGGATAGTTTTACACTTTACACACAAGAATTATTATATATAAATGGTGTATGTATAGGTTATATGTATAACACATAAGAGTTAGAGCTTAAGACACTATTAGGTCACGTGCAATCCATATGTATAGTTTTCTTTTTAAGACTTTAGGTTTCTAATTTTTTTACATTTTTCTCGAATAACAAAACTTCTATATAAATTTAAATTTTTTTATATTTTTTTCAAACAGCAAAACTTCTATATAAAATATAGTGAATTTCAAGTATTGTCCTTTATTTTTATACCGCTTTCAGAAGTTCTCTTTTATGTTCAAAATTGACAAGTTTTGTCCTTTATGTTTTCATATCATACACTTTAGGCCTAACCCAGTTAATTTTTTCAGTTAAATTTGGTCATGTGCTTTGAACATGAGGGCATTTTTGTCAATTCAAAGGTTGCAGAAGCTTTGAGCTGTAAATCTACCGTTGAACTTACATTTGAATTGACAAAAATGCCCTCACGTGCAAAGCATATGACCAAATTTAACTGAAAAAACTAATTGGGTTAGACCTAAAGGACAAAACGTGTATTATATGAAAACATAAAGGACAAAACTCGTCAATTTTGAACATAAAGACAGCGCCTGAAAATGGGTATAAATATAAAGGACAGTCCTTGATATTCACTCTATAAAATATAGAAACCGGGTTAACAAGAAACTAGGACCCGAAATTACAAAATTACATCGCGAATGTTAAATTCTCTCCATCTTTCCCAAATGAAATTACAACTTTTAGATCTACTACTAAAAAAAAAAAAACTCTTCTTTGTTGATGTTCGTCGTTCGATTGAAGTGAATTTGTCGATCGTTGAAGGTTTTTTAGTTTCTCGCTTTCCAAATCTCTCATCATGTAACCACTTGTAAGAATGCTCCTACTTTTTTATAGATTTCCGAGTCGTTCATCCCCCTAGCGATCCCAAGAGCCTGCTGTATAGAAGAAACTTGTTCTGAAAACAGTATTTTTTTTATATGTTTTTATTTGGAGAGCATTTATTTCTACTAAATCTTACTTCCTCTTATTTATTATATATTTTCTTTTATTTTATGTAATTATAACATGGGAATGCATCAAAAATGATTGTTCAATGTGGTTATTAGACACGCCTACCGTGGCGGAGTTAGCCCAAAAATTCAGAAGTATAAAAAAAAAAAAAAAATTTTGGGAGATCAGGGATATCCTTTGTATAATATTGAAAAATAAAAATTTTACACTACGTAGACGGGGTTGAGGGGTATTTTTACACTACGGAGACGAAGTTGAGAAGTATCCTGTACTAGTCCTTCTATACTAACTCCGCCCCTGCCTACCATAGTAACAAATTTTGTATTGTTCAACCCCCCCCCCCCCCCCAAAAAAAAAAAAAACAACAAATCACTCTCTCACAACCAAAACCTCCCGATGTCGTCGTCCCTCTTCATCTTCGATCACATTCTGTCACACTCCAACCGATGACGGAAACATCAAGCCGAAACGTAATAGATTGCATAAAGATGCCATAACACTCAATTTGCGATAATACATTAAGATTAAAATTTCATTTCATTCTTATTTATCGAGTAACACGTTACATTGTTCAAAGAAAAGAAGTATAACAATTGGAATTTTCTTAACTAAACATCAAAATACATAAATAAATTTGGTGAGTATCTAAATCTACCCTAAGTAGTTTTCTTGTGATAGCATCATCAAACATTCCTTGCAACATGTATAAAATATCCGTCAACACAAATTATGTCGGTGAGCATACTAGTTTGTCTACATAGCAATATAGCATATAAAGAATGAGTCTCAAATCCACATGCTTAAAGTATACTAAATCATGTAACATACTAGCATACAATATACTAGTACCAATTCAAAGTTTGACACTAGCGTAACCTTATCATCGAAGTAAATAAGGCCGTAAATAATAACTTAACAATGACCCACAAAACGGGCGGTGTGCTAATCCTATAACGCTATACATGTTAAGGGAGGCTTGCAAGGTTAATGATAGATAGCTAAGCATAAGTACAATCTAGCATGTATTCACAATTAGCATAACAAATAAGCATGTTTAAGGATTGAGTGTTTGAATTAGTTTGTTTGTATGTGTGTGTGTTTCTGTGTTTAGTAAGGATACATGTTGCAACCAAAATAGTGTTTAAACGTAAAAGAGTCTAGTATAAACTAACGGTTTGCGAAAAAAAAACCACAAAAAGCGAGTGAACCTGGACTCAATTCAAACCTTTTGAAATCAATCACGAGTAATTCAAGAGTGCTCATTTACCTCATTACCCGTTCACAACATGCGCCGTTCATTACATTGCAACCAATAACGACTTAGCACTACGATATTATGATAATAAAGAATTAGTTACATCGTAAGTATTTGGGGTTTACTTATTTTACCATTTGATATCTATTTTTTAGAAATTACACCATGGTATTAACTTTGGTTGTAGAATTTATTACATGATTAATAGTCATGATATATTCATGATGAAATGATTTTATAAAAGTTGGTACCAATTATGTAATTTTCAATAAATAGGTATGAAAATCGCAAACCAAACCATGTAATTATTACAACAATACATTAAAAAAATATGAAAACTTTGAAACTTAACCCGTCAATAATAAGAAACTGAATTTAAGGCTATAATAAAAACACAATTTATATAGGAAAAGCATGTCCAGTTGTCCATGAATAAACTCAACCAACAACAAAACTCATGCCAACAAAACTGGTCTCTTAAAACATTAAAACCAACATAACAGTACTTAAATGGCAACAAAACCTTCTATCACAACTGACCAAACAAGACATTATAAGAACAAATCATTTCTTATGCCTTCTGGCGGTTGTAGAACTTGAGCTTCTCCTCTGCGGTCTGGAAACGACCATGACCGAATTTGGATGAGGTGTCAATGAACTTGAGTTTGATCTCTTCAAGAGCCAAACGTGACGTTTGCGCGAGCAATGATTGACGAAGAGTAACCACCCTCTTCTTGGGGCCCACACAACAACCTTTGATCAACAAGTAGTCATCCTTCACCACACCATAGTGAGGGAAACCACCCATTGGAGTTATGTCTTTCTCAGTCCTGTATAACATAAGTTTACATTATATGTATATATATATTATATAAATCTGCTATTTTGTCACATCAACAAACGTTGGCCCCTAAACTTTGAAAATAAACAACTTTAGCCCTTCAACTTTGTTAATAAACAACTTTAGCCCCTCAACTTTAATAATGACATGTTTAACCTTAACCCCTCAACTTTAATAATGACCTGTTTAGCCCCTTAACTAAAACATCAAACAACTTTGACTCTCGCGATTTGCTTATTGTTATCTACGTTTTGAACCCGTTGTGGAGCTTTGGTAACCCACTAGTTACAAAAAAGGGAAATGAAATCAAAATTAAAATTTTAAAACAAATAACGAACCTGTCAAACTCGGTAAGAGCGGTATGGGATTCTTGACCGGTTTTACCAAGCTTGTAAATCTTTTTGTTCATTTCGGTACGGTGATGGTATCCATTTTGACCAGCTCTGGCAACGGTAAATGACACTCTGGCAGGATGCCATGCTCCGATACACGCAACCTTACGAAGACCTCTGTGAGTCTTACGTGGCAAACGGGTCACACCCCAACGGGTCACAACACCTTCGTAACCTTTTCCCTTTGTGACACCAATTATGTCAATCATTTCATCCTTCTGGAAAACAGCATCGATGGGGATTTGCTTCTCGAAAAACCCGTATGCGAAATCAACCTTTTGAGCAACGGTTCCACCGTTGACTTGAATTTCCATAAGATGTGCCTTCTTTTGCTTCAATCCCTTCATTTTCCTTATCTGTGCAAAAAAAAAACAGCATGATACGAGTTCATTAGCATAAACACATGTAATAAAACATGTTTCGGATATTAAATACGAGATTTTTACTTGAGTGTGAGCTAACACTCTGATAACGGTAGCGTATTTCTTCATTTTCTCCAACTGGGATTGAATGTCTTTTTTGCCCTCGTCGGATTCAAACTTCTTGGAATATTTAGTGAACGCCTTCTTCTTGGACTTGCACCAGTTCTTGTAGAACCTCCTCTTCACGTCTTCGCTCAGATGCTGGGCCCACACAGTGTTCAAAGATCGAAGCCCACGTGGCGTCTTGACGTAGGCCACCACACCAACAACTACCATTGGTGGTGTCTCGATGATGGTAACGGCCTCACATGTTTCCTTCTTGTGAAGCTCTACATATCAAAACCAATCATAAGCATTTAAAATTTAAAATAATTGCTGTAAATTGAATTTAAAAAAAAAAGTGTTTATGAACGTTGAAAAAGGTTTTACTTGATCCGGGTTTCTCGACCTCTCTGACGATATGGGTCATACCCGCCTTGTAGCCCAAGAAAGCAGTTAGCTTGCAAGGTTTGGTTGGGTCATCCTTGGGGAAAGCCTTCACTGAAAAACACAAATTCAAAAATATAAATGATGAGCATTGCTACTTTGTATAACTTATATTTCAACTGTTATTATAAATAAGATGATTATGTAGTTAATATCCCGATATATCAGTGACATATCGGTTATTGGTCCCCTGCCGAGATAGCGGTACAAAATATTGGTCAAAATATCAGTACCGATAATATCAGTGATATTGTCCGATATTTGACCGATCTAGGACAGATATTTGATCGATAAATCACCGATTTTCACGATATCAGTACCATTCTTCTTATTTCTACCATTCATTTTTCTTCTTATTGCTGCTATTAGTGTTTTAAGTCTTAATTGTTAGCTGTTACTATTAAATGTTAGTATTTTAAGTCTTAGTCAGTTCTTGTTACAATTGTTAGTGTTAAATTGCCATATATATAAATTTAGCATGATATTAAAATTACCGATATCCCACCGCGATAACTGATATCTCAAATATCGGTCCTTGACCGACATCCGATATTTTACCGCATTAACTACTTAGGATGATTTTATATGCTTTCTGGGATATCCTTTCCAAACGGAATCGCGTAACACGCACCAAGGAGAAGACGATAATTTAACTTTTAATTTGAATATATAACAAAACAAATTCCCACATAAAAAGGACTTTCAATAAAAACTGTGTGTTTAGAATAACGTAACGAACAAACATAAACGAACACAGAACATTTTATTAACGAACGAACATGAACAAGAAAATCAATGTAAAGTTAAGTGAACTAATTAAAGTGCCTCCTTTCTGATTGAGTCAAAATATTTAATTTTTAAGTTTAACCCACAAAATGAATAAATCAAACCCAGAATATAATTAACATTTGTAGTATTTATCATGAATTCATACATATATATATTTAAACAAATGACCACATTGATAAAATCTTAATAATAAACAGAATTTTTTTTTTAAAAAGAAAAAAAAAATACCTTTTCCTCTATGGCGAGCAGCACGCTTCCTGGGAAGAAATCCAAGAGAACCATGTCTGGGGTGCTCAAACTTCCTGTGCGACATTCTTCTCCTTCACCTATTAATATTAATAATCAATTACGAACATCGGTTAATATCAACAGATTGTAATGATAATTTCTACAGCTCTAAATCAATGTAACACAGAATATGTAACGATTGAAATTGAACACAGCATAAAAATGAAATTTAGGGTTTTCAATAACCTGCTGCTGCTGCTGGGAAGAAAGCTGTGCGGCGAGAACGACTAAAACCCTAACTGCTTCGTAAAATTAATATAATAACCACCTTAAAATTACACGAACATCCTAAAGTAAACCCATAAGCCCATAAGCCCATAAAGCCACAGCCCATATCAAATGTCCTCGAGGAGGAGATTCTGAAAGATTCATGTGGTTATCAAACCGGGTTTTTTTAATACCGGGTTCTGGGTACGGGTATAACCGGGTTTTGACTTTTCAGGTATTTGTCATACCTGGTCGGGTTTGGGTCCAGGTATTGGCCAGAAAATCTATACACTAGCCGGGTTCGGGTTTTCAATACCCGAGTATTCTAATACCCTGTTTCCGGGTCCAGATAGGGTTCGGGTATGGTTCAGGTTCAGGTATAGATCGGGTTTTCCGATTCATTTTTTTGGTATAAAACATAGAAATATAATGGAAACCTTTATTTATACATATTGTATGCCTTGAAATCTGCCTACAAAAGCCTTACACAAGCTCTAAACGTTCAAAAAAAAAACTATTGTACACAACGGGTCCGGGTATTACGAAAACTCGATTACGGGTATTACGAAAACCCGGTTACGGGTATTACGAAAACCCGCGTACAAACCGGGTACGAAAAAACCGGGTTCGGGTATTGAACAAAATATGCATACCCGAATAGGGTAGGGTCGAGTTCGGGTTCAGGTTTAAGAAACCTACCGGGTTGGGTTTTTTTTTCCGGATTCAGGTTTTTTTTGCACCTCTAACCATAAGCGTTCAAATTCTATAAAGTGCTCTTAAAAATATATAATATTGAATTACAATATATCTTGAAGACACAAACATAACTTGTAGCCATAAAATATTTCAGAAATTCACTAAGGTTAAAAAGAAATTGGTCATACCAATACACCACCCCCTTCTCGTAATCGGGTTATTTTTTTTGGTGGAGCGTTATTAATATCTCGGATGAAAGAGTTGGGATTTCAAAACATGACATGAATACCATTATAAATAACTAATCAAACCACCACAAATTAGTTATAAGGTAATCATGGAAAGGTAGGAAGGTTGAGTTGCTACACCATTTTGTAGAGAAATTGGTTAAGCCGAAGTGGGCATCACATGACGGAAAATGTCTTTGAAAGAGTGAACAAACCACTATGGATGTTCTTTCAAATCATTGTGTTCAATCTCATAATAAGCAATTATATGGCCAACATATTAGTTTGAGTTTGACCAAAACATGATGCAAATAATGTGTTTGGTACCCCACCACGAGACCCGATCACAACCAACCTCCAGTTTCTAGTAATTTTCTAGAAAGCATACGTTAGATCATTCACATTCGATCCTTCGTATTTATGTGAATGGGTTCTCTATATTATATAGAATGGTTATGAGTAGAGGATAGAGAAATGTTTTCATCGTAAATTTGGAGAAACACTCTTCATTCTGTATAATTTTTTTAATATTTTTGGAAGTGGTTGTCAGTAGAAGAGAGAGAAAAAGTAATGATCAAAATACAAAAAAAATTGTTTAATCGAAAATAAGAGAAAAAAATAGTGATTTTTTTGTGTAGTTATCGAGTTGAAGATAGAGATGCTATTGTGAATGCTCTTAAACGATACGGTTCCAATTCCAAGTGAGTGAACATAAACATTCTCATGAAATCATCAACATATAGTTATATATCACACCGTCGTACAATACGCCAGCCCATTTTCACCAGCACCAACGTATGGTGGAATGCTTGTGCATATCGTCTTGCAAAGCAAAGTATCATAAGGGTGAGGGGTATAGTAGCGGGGAGTATAGGTCACCGATCGGTAACTATACCGTGTGATTGTGGGTGTTCGGTGAGGAGGAGAGAGGGTGGGGAATTCGGTGAGTGTTTACCGAAAAAGGGGGAGAGTGATTGATTGAGAAAATGGTAGGTCCCAACCCCTTTTAACCAATCACAATTTTTTTTTTATTTTTTAACCTACTCAAACACCCTAGGGTGATTGACTATACCCCTGATTGAGTGCAAAATGGGGAGTTGACATGACATAATATTATTGGGTAGGATTTCACTCAAACACCCTACCCTAGGGTGATTGACCATACCCTCCACCCTAAGTTGGTGGGTGTGCAATACTCGTATTCGTATACATGTCATTTTTTTATATTTAATATTATCTTTAAACTTTGTAACAACAATTCCATCCAAGTTATACATATGACAATGATTATTACATCTTTTTCTTAAACCATCATATAAAAACAAACACATAATGCACGAACTAATTACACATATTTTGATTAACCATTGGCATTATCATTAGAGTCACAACACTATTGTGACTTCTTTGACCACATAACAACTATCCTTTCAACTCGTGTGAAAACATAAACATCCATGTGATCGTTTAATTCCTTTTGACCACATATTTATACAAGTGATTATTTCAATTCGTTAAAACACATAATTACCCATATGATGATCCTTTCACTCTCTATGATCACTTAATTACCGGTGGCGGGCCCAGTAATTATTTGTTGAGGGTGAAGATGAGGTGTTCAACCATATTTTCAAGGGGTGCGGTAGGGTTTTTTTTGCCTAAAACATACACTAATTTTTTTTCAAAGGGTGCGGCCGCCCACCTTGGCCAAACTGGATTTAAATATTCCAAATTGACTGTTTTTTACCAATAATAACCCCAACTGAGTTTTTACTCCCGACAATGGTCCAACCTTTTTCGTTTTCTTTGTATAATGGTCCGCCGTTAAAAATAACTTAACGGAGTTAAAAAAATTTCCAAATTACAAACCGATGTTTTAGAACTTTTGATCAGAACGATGATACGGATCGACTGATGTAAAATTTACCTCGAAACAGTGCTCCAAACGCCTTGATTTTTTTTAATTGGAAGTTTAAACACCTAAATTGAAGCACCGTTTTTGTCGTTCGGAGCATTGTTTCGAGGTAAATTTTACATCAATCGACTCGTATTCTCGTTCTAATCAAAAGCCCTAAAACATCAAAGCTAAAAAATTAAAAATCAATGGAAACTGTATCTAGACTCAAGAACATACAACATACAAGTCTCTTATTCAGAAAGAAAACATTAAATTATATCAAAATAACTAAACTTTTATGTTCTTCTGGGATTACAGACAGATTCATCATTCTTGAAGTCTATCCCCACAACCCACAAAAATTACCCAAACTGAAAAGAATCAATGATCAAATATTAAAACAAAAAACAAAAAAAAGACCTTCCAAAATCAATCATCAGGTCCCAACCCTTTTTATCTACACACATTCACTGATAATATCTCACTTTCATCCTCTGTTTTGTGTCTATTCTTCGGTTTTCGTATCTTCAGTCACAATCCAACCCGCAAACTTCTAACACGATCCCACCTCTAGCCAAGAACGGGTTGACCCGAACCCATAAAAGCGAGAAAATCGAAGCCAGCAAGATAGACCACACGATAAGAATCGTGGGAACACCGCTTTGTTTTCCCATCATACCTTTAAGGAAAGGGTAAAGATGTAAAATCACCCATATGGCAAAGAACAGCCTACCGAAAAGCGGGCCCCACGACTCGTACCCGTTGCTGATCGCATCGGATATGCCCACTATCACACCGATTATGTTGATGATTAAAAGGGTTAACGGCGGAATTAACAGGGTGGTCCATTTGAACATATATAGCTCCGAAAATTCACCGTCATCACCCGCTTTTGAGGTAACGGTAAAATTTGTGTTGACTCCGGCTATGACTTTTAGGAGACCTTGAAACAGGGCGAAAAGATGAGACGAAACGCCACCGATCACCCAAAACTGCTCGTTTCTCCATAGATCGTCTATCCCGACACCACCCCATTGAATTTCTAAAATACTTGTAACCGCGATGGATAAAAACATGAGCATGAAGAGAATGCTGGCGTAATTGCTTATCTGTAAACGACATAAAAGATGTCAGTATTTATTTTTTATTGCAATTTGCCCTCGATTTTATTAAACGTGAAAGTTTTTCAAGTTTTTCTTACCTCGGGAACAATAAACTTCCCGGTGAGAAGACATACGGCTGGAAGTGTACAATAAGCAAGCAATGGAACGGATGTCAACGGATAAACAACCGAGTTTATGTATGAAAACCTTTCCAACGGTTTCAAACCACACCCATAACCGTACCAAATTGGACAATGTCGGCTAAACAAGATTTCAACCGACCCAAGGGCCCAACGAAGAACTTGGTGAAGACGATCCGAAAGATTAATAGGAGCCGAACCCTTGAATGCGGGCCTCTTTGGAATGCAATAAACCGATCTCCACCCATGGCAATGCATCTTGAAGCCCGTTAAGATATCCTCCGTGACCGAACCGTAAATCCATCCAACCTATTTTTAAAATAATAATTAGTTACATATACCGTTAATTTTAATCATTTTAATTCATTCTTGTTTTTTAAATACCTCTTTTCCCCATTCGGTTTTATCTTCATAACCGCAACTTATCACATGAATGGCTTCTTTCAATAGTGATGCTGACGAGGCACCCGGAGGAACGCCTCCATCTTCCAAAAGCGTCGAAGCGATAAACACGGGAGATTGGCCGAATTTTTTCTCGAACTTTATTTGAGGCATAAGCGATGACTTTTCACTATCTATTCCTACAAAAAAAAAAAAAGACAATATTTCTTTAATTATTTTACACTTCAAAAATTTTAAAATTTCAAATTCGGGCACCCTTTAAAGCGTTACACTTACCTTCGATTCCTTCTTCGATATTCTCTAACGCGTGTATCTGGGCAGGTGGGTCTTTGCTCTTCTTGCCCTTTGTTGACTTTTCCTTCGACTTCCCTTTCGCTTTCTTCTTTCTTGTCGAGCAACAACATAATAACCATTTCGGCAAGCAATTGCACGTTTTCCCGGGTGCTTTTTTCTTAGCCGGGGCATCGTAACCATACAAAGCTTGTCTCCGAAACACGCAACCCGTTCCGACATATATCGGCCCTTGGATCCCATCAAGCCCTTTCATGTTAATCTAAACACAAAACAGAAATTAGGATGATTACATCTTATTAATATTGACTAGAAAAAAGTCAAACTGGTTGGTAACTTGGTACATACATCAAAGAACACAATATTGCGATTTGAGTATCTATCGTGACGATCGATCCCATCAAATCTTTGAGGAAATTGAACATAACAAATCTTCTTTCCGGATGTGGGGTCCATCAAGAAACACATAGATTCTCTTAGCGCTTTACTATTGTTTATGTAGTGATCACAATCAACATTGAGCATATAAGGTGCATTTGAAATAACGGCCGACACTCGGATCTTCATAAAAAAAAAACACAAAAGTTAGAAGATGCAATGGAAAATGTATTTAAACATGTAAACTAACAAGAATCAAGAAAAGTTTATACCAAAGCATTCATGGCACCGGCTTTCTTGTGGTGATCAAATCCGGGCCTCTTTTCACGAGAAACATAAACAAGACGTGGCAACTCATTTCCTTCTATATCATGGACACCGTTGTTCCCAAGAAAAACCTATTTTCATAAAAAAAATAATGATAACGATGATAAATACAATATTATCACTAATTAATATTCAAATCATTGTTCCAAAAAGTGGAGACATTATACTTACCTGGATCATTCCGGGATGATCCCTAACGTCATTTCCGGGCCATGGAGTACCATCTTGCATTGTCCATCCGTCTTCCGGAACCTTCAGCGCCATTGTCACGAGCCCGTTTATTCTCACCTTAAAATCTTCGTACTCCCTCTGTGTTTCAATAAGTTTAAAATTAGTACATATCCATCACCAAAGCAAAAAAAAAAGCTTAAATGATCAACCTTTTGACCTTATATTTGACTTTTTGTTATAAAGATGCGAAAGAATGAACACATTCGAACAAAAATGGTCTTTTATGTACATACATAGCCTTAAGCCCTTAACTTCATCAACTTTACTCGTTTCAACAAAATGTAGTTTATTAATTCCTATTTTAGTATTAATGCAAGCCAATCAATATAAAGTCAATATAAGTCAATAAAATTCTTACTTTCATAGCACGACGTTCCCGGACAAACGAGGGATGTACTTTATCCTTAAGATAATCGACTTTTTCAGCGAAATACCATTCGGGAGCACGTGGTTCTATGTTAAATTTCTTGCAAAACGGGACCCACTTTCGTGCGAATTCAGATGTTTCCGAGAGAGCTTCAAATGTAAGCATGGCAGCACCATCATCAGAGACGTAACACGCCACCTTGTCTACAGGATAATCCACTGCCAGGATGGATAACACTGTGTTGGCGGTAATTAGTGGCGGTTCTTTCATCGGGTCCACCGTACTCACGAAAACGTCTACAGGCGCCAATTCAGATGGCTTCCCCTCTTTCTCATACCTATTACAAAGTTTTAATAAATTTAATCTACAGAAACTGATGAATAAAAAAGTAGCAAATGGGTCGATCAGGTCAGACCAGACTACAAACACTCTTGTCTCTAATTTTCTTCAATTTACAAGAAAAATAAAATAAAATAAAATTTGAGGTTTTAAGTTTGATTAAAAAAACTATGTTATTACAGTAAAGCTCTAATTTTTTTAATACCTTTTGGGTTTGTTTTGGTCTGTTCAATCCATTTCCTTTATTAAGTTATAGAATAAAGTACACAGATGGTCCCTGTGGTTTACCAAAACTTTGGGTTTGGTCCCTCGCTTTCCAAAAGTACACGAATGGTCCCTGTAGTTTGCACTTTGTAACACATTTAGTCCCCAGATTTTTTCAAAAGTACATTGATGGTCCATGTAGTTTGCACTTTGTAACGCATTTAGTCCCTAACTTGGACCTACTAAAACCTTTAGATTTGTTGGCTGAGGACTAAATGTGTTACAAAGTGCAAACCGTACACACCATCCGTGTACTTTTGGAAAGCTAGGGACCAAATCCAAAATTTTGGTAAACCACAGGGATCGTCCTTGTACAGTTGTACCTCACTCTAAGTAATATTTCAAACTTTATCTTTTTGACCAGTTAGAAGGCTAAATGTAACCAGAAATCAACCGTAAAAAAATTAAGTTTAGAGAGGACCCACATACCTTAGTGACAATCGATCTAAGTATGTTTCACGTTCAATTGGGAACCATTTTGGGAACTGGTCAAAAATCCATGATACCGCGAACCAAATCTCGCAGATGACTGATATGAGCCACAAGGCGTATGCATCGTTAACAGGGTGTAGGATTCTATAGTGGAAAAAGAGACCGAGAATCACCATACGAATCAATATCACCATTCGGTATGGACTTATCTTGCTTGAAGAAATCGGTAACTTTCTTGAAAGTGGTTGCCGTCCCTCATCCATCCTATGCATAAACAACAGATAATTAGTTTCTACAAGTTTAATCAAAACATAATAACCATAACAATCGAAAAACGTGACACAAAAGTTGCAATATTTGTGAGACATGAGGGATCTAATAAATTATTAAACTCAATGAACATGAAGTTGTTTTCTGCTAAAAATATTTGTTTTTTAAATTAAATCTATCAACACTTGAGGATTAAATTGATGAGCATTAGTTATGAAAAATAATACAAAATCATATTGAAGAAATGCACTTACTTTGGCATATCGGGATCATCGACATCTCCATCGTTATGACCACCATCACCTTGATGCTTAACCATTTGTAGTTTATCGTTTTGCCTCTTTCTCCATTCCTCCATTCTATCTTTCCACGCAACGGTTCCATACCCATAAACCGCCAAATCTTTCTTAGGATCCATGGGTCGGGGTGGCACTAAAACATAAAAATCCAACAATAAACATATAAAAATTAATCCAAAAAAACTAAAAATAGATGAAACTTTACAATATGATCATAAACCTATTAACCTAATACTTACAAGAAACCGATGAAGCAGTGTCAGAAAACGGCATAGGATGAACACGCTTTGCCCGATTCATAAATGGCGGGATGATTAAAGCATGCTTGTCAGCTGAAATCCCATCATCCTATAGTAAACAAACATGATCATGTTAACTATAGAACGTTTGCATCGCCTTCATAGATTTATGACTCTGTCACCGATCTATACAACATACATGATTCGAATTACAAAGAAAAGAGTGCCATTATATAACTACCTCTTGACCATAAGTAAGAAGAGGGATCTCGGGCTTTAGTGTGGCGCCATCCACCTCAGAACCGGCATAACCGGAAGCATATGGACCCCGCCCATTATTAAGGTGTGCAGAAAGAACCGACTCAGCAAGATCGAACTCATTGTCCAGATCATCAAATCCCTCCTCATCTTCGTCACCGTCAACTCTCGGACTCCCTAACCATCATCCAACTTATTAATCACACAAAATCTTGAAATTCAACTAAATTTTGCCTACCAAAAAAGATGACGATTGCTACCTTTGATCCGTTTAAATCGAGTTTTGCATTGAGGGCAAGCTTGATTACCCTCTCTTCTTTCATACTCATAGCAAGGTCTACAAATTGGAAAAGCACATTCATTGCAAGCAACAAATGGCTCACCATCAACTGTTATTTCAATTTCATCACCACAAATCTGGCATATCTGCCCACTTAATTCTTTTACAGATGTCACCTGTTCAATAAAATTAATATCAATCTCAGATCAAGATATCCAAAAGTCAACTAATGGATCCCAAATTCATGGAAATTTAAGCAAAGTAACAACCTTTAGATGAATTGTGTTATATAAAACCCAAATCTAACATATACACAATGTATCTTATCCAAAAGGGTAATTTCTTAAACAGTAATCAACCCACCGACACAAATAAATACATACAAAATGCTATATATACATCCCAAATGCACAAATTACACTTCAAAGTTCAAGATTTTGCAAATTAACCAATAAAATGGATCAAGATTTGAAACCCATTTCAGATAAAAAGAAAAAAAAAAGACCCAGAAAAAAAAATACAAACTTACTCTTCCAACTTCATCAGCATTGATTAAAACAAACTCATTCCTGTTATGTGAACCTGCTACAAGCCGCCCTTTGGTATCCATTGAATCTTGCACCAAATTACACACACACACTTCACAGGGCAAATCTTTGGGAAAAACCCATCAAGAAATTATAAAACTTTCTCTCTCTAAACTTGTGTAGGTAGTTCTTCAGTTCTTGAGACAAAAAAACCCAATTATATAAAAACCCACAAAAGATTTTAATAAAATAATCAATTGGTAGGTTTGATTGATTCCTTTCTTGATTGAGAGATGAGAACCCAGTTGGGGGTGTGTTTAAAATTGATAAAAATTGAATCTTTAAAAGGGGGTTATTAAAGATTTGTGTTGAATTTCTAGAGAGAGAAAGTGTTGAAAACTCAACGCGTAATAAAGAAGGGATGCAGACCCAGATCGTGTTGATGGTATTTTAGTGAGAGAAAGTTAAACAAGTATGAGTTGTAATATGGAGGAAGTGGGCCCATGTGGAGGAGGTAACCAGGTGGGACCCACCATGTACGGTGGTTTTTGGAGGGTCCGCAGAGGGGTAAAATCGTAATTTCACATGAATTTGGGGAAATCGTCGGCTTGATTTTTTTATTAAGATGAACCCTTTTTGATTGACTGTCGGTGGGGTTGAAAAAGTTTAAAATTTCAGGTTAAAATTGCAAGATTTACATCAATCTTGAATCACGGTGGTTCTCCGGCGGTGGTGCGGCGGCGGAGGCGGAGAAGCGGCGGTGTGCAAGATAGTGTCAAACTGTCAATGGTCAAAACAGGATAGTTTTACACTTTACACACACAAGGATTATTATTCAACGTATACAAATTTAACGTGTGGGAATAGTGGTTTTCACCTATTGGGTGAAATGGGCGGAGGTCGCCATCTATTGGCTCACATGGGCGGCAAAGAGAATAGTGTCAGACATCTGCCTGACACTCTCCTATTGGCCCAACAAATTTACGATTTTATCCCGCTTTAAATTTACGTTTTTGCCATGAGTTCAAAATTATGATTTTACCCCCCAATTAAAAATAAGTTTACGCTTTTGCTCCCATCTAAAAATATCAATTTTGCCCGCGGTTCAAATTTACCATTTTGCCCCGTTTAAATTTACAGTTTTGCCATTAGTTTTTTTCCCCTAAAATTACGATTTTGTCTTCAGTTCAAAATTATGTTTTTATCCCCGCATAAAAATAAATTTACGCTTTTGCTCTCAGCTAAAAATTCCAAATTTGTCATCGGTTCAAATTTACGATTTTGTCCCGTTTAAATTTACAGTTTTGCCATTAGTTTTTTTTTTTCTCAAAGCCAAGTTACGATTTTGCCCTCAAGTTAAATTTACATTTTCTCTATCGTTTTTGTTTGTTTTCCTGATTAAATTACAATTTAGCCCCCAGTGAAAATTACAGTCATGTCGGCAACTGCCTGCGACTCCCTCATTGGTCCATTTAATTTACGATTTTATCCCTGAATGGAAAATATGATTTCGCCCTCAGTTCAAAATTACGTTTTTTCGATCGTTTTAGTTTTTTTTAGTAAAACTATAAAAGTTTTTTTTAATTGGTTGACTCCGTTTAATTTTTTTCGGTGTCAAGGAGCTGCCTAACACTCGCTTATTAGTCCTGAAAAATTACAGTTTTGCCCTGAGCCGAAAATTACGGTCTTATCATCGTTTTAATTTTTTTCCTAGCAAAATTATCGTAGTGTTTTTTAATTGATTGAGAATTATTCGGTTATCGCCCCGCAACGCGGGCGGGGCAACTACTAGTTACATACATAAATGGTGTATGTATAGGTTATATGTATAATAGGGTTATTACACATAAGAGTTAGAGCTTAAGACACTATTGGGTCACGTGCAATCCATGTGTTTAGTTTTAAAAAAAAAAATTAAAAAGATCTTAGTTTGCTTGCACGGAAATTTTTTTGGTTCCTTTTTAAGACTTAAAGTTTTTAAATTTTTTTTATATGTTTTTATTTGGAGAGCATTTATTTCTACTCAATCTTACTTCCTATTATTATTATATATATATTTTTTTTATTTTTATGCAATTATAACATGGGAATGCATCATAAATGATTGTACAATGTGGTTATAATACACACCTACCATAGTAACAAATTTTGTATTGTTTTGAAAAAAAAATACATTATTGGTGTTCTCTAAATGAATTGATTATTTTGATTTATGTTGGTTGATGGTAGTTTATGCAAATGAAGTTTATAATAAAAAAATAGAATACAACATCTTATTAAATAGAAAGTAAGAATAAAAGATGATTACTTAGTACTTACCACCCACAATACCTTGACATCATAAATGTCTTATTATATATTTTGGTACTAATGAATATGATTCCTCAAAGTTGATATTATTTGTCATTTATCATTATAACTTATATAAAAAAAAACTTTTATCATTTATAAAAATGTTATTAGTTGGCTAAGTTATTTTTAAAGTTGACCTTGCAAATCATATATCATTGAAGTTTATAAAAAATAACAATAAAAATACGTATATTATTTCTAAAAATGACACATAACTATGTGTATACTATTGCTATTATCGTAAATAAATTTATTTACTTTTTATTTTAAAGTGAAAATAAACGTTTACCATACAAAACTCAATTCTTGTAATTATCAAGACGCCTCGGTATTTCACATATACCCTCGTAATCTATCTTTTATTATTAGTTTTTATATTTTATAACTCCTTTTAATTTTACACATACTAAATATTAAATGTCACTGTTTCGATATGCAACCAGACAATATGTGATGTTACATAGAGTGGGCTGTCACCCACCAATTTGTCCCTCTTACTTTGGTGTATTATCCTACCAAATAACTAATCTTTATAAAATAATTAGGTTAGAACCTCGTGTATTACACGAGTTGAATAAATGTAATATTATATATTAAATAATAAAAAGTTATATCTTTATGAACCCCATATATTGTACGGGTTAAATAAATGTAATTTTATATATCAAATAATAAAAAAAGTTATATCTTTAAAAACCATGTGTATTACACACATTAAAAAAATGTAATTTTGTATACTAAATACTAAAAACGTCGTATCTTTAAAAAAACCCGTGTACAATCAGGTTGAATAAATATACCAAATAATAAAAAAATTACATCCTTAAAAACCCTGTATATTACTCGTGTTGAATAGATCTAAAAAAAAGTTATATCTTTAAAAATCATGTGTATTACACAGATTAAAAAATGTAATTTTGTATATTAAATACTAAAAACGTCGTATCTTTAAAAAACCCGTGTATAGTCGGGTTAAAAAATCTACCAAATAAAAAAAATATATATCCTTAAAAACCCCCGTGTATAACACGTGTTGAAAAAATCTAATTTTACATAGTAAATGATAAAAAGTTATATCTTTAAAAACTCCGTGTATTACACGGGTTATATAAATGTAACTTTGAATAGTAAATAATAAAAAAAATTGTTGTTAAAAACTTAACGTTTTACACGAGTTGAATAAATATAATTTTGTATACCAAATAATAAAAAAATTATATTTTTAATAAATAAGGATAACATTTAATATTAATTTATTATTTATATATTTAATCTATACTATATAATAAAAGAAACCAATATGTGACACGTGTCATTCATTGAAGGCACCTATTTTTGAGGTTTTTCGTCTTTCTTTTATATTTATCTTCTAATAATTATAGATAATATTAGATAGAAAAAAAAATTAATTGAATAAAAAAATATATTAGATAACATCGGATTACTTAGATGATAACATACACATATGAGATTTTTGTTTTACTATTATTATTGTTTTATTATTTATCAAACAAATATATCGATTACTTTAATTTTTTATACATAAGACTTTATCCAAAACTAAATTTATTTAATATACTATTAATCCAAAATTACATTTATTATATATAAGACTTTATCCAAAATTATATTTATTTAATATACAATCAATCCAAAATTACATTTATTTAATTCGTGTGGTATACAAAGTTTTTTTAACTTTTTTATTATTTGGTATATAAATTACATTTGTTCAACCCATACAATACACGTAGTTCTTAAAGATATAATATTTATTATTATTATTATTATTATTGAACGGTAAATTATTTTATTCCCCACTGTTTATGAGACTTGAACCCAAGACTTCTCCTTCCCAAGGTGTTTAAAGGCTTTGACTTTGCCAATGGACCACCACCCCATTGGTAATATTTTTTATTATTTAATATATAAAATTATATTTATTCAACCCGTGTAATAAATGAGTTTTTAAAGATATGTTGTTTTATTATTTAGTATATAAATTAGTTTTTTTTTACCATTATTAGCATTTCTGTTATTTATCAAATATATTGATTACTTAAAATTTATATATATATATAAGACTTTATCCAAAACTATATTTATTTAATATACTATTAATCCAAAATTATATTTATTTAATATACTATTAATCTAAAATTACATCTATTCAGCTCGTGTAATACACAGAGTTTTTAAAGATTTAACTTTTTATTATTTGGTATATAAATTACATTTATTCAACCTATATAATACACGAGGTTTTTAAAGATATAATATTTTTTTATTATTTAATATATAAAATTACATTTATTCAACTGGTGTAATAAATGAGATTTTTAAAGATATATTGTTTTATGTTTTAGTATGTAAAATTACATTTTTTAACCCGTGTAATACACGGGGTTATAACCTAGTATAAGATAAGTAGGAAAAAGAGATATTTGTTTTAAAAATATATTAAGTTAACAATTTAGATTTGAGAATAATATTTTATTAAAGCATGATAAGATTTAATATTAATTTATAATTTATTTAGTTAATATAAGATAAGTATAGATTTGAGGATATCTTCAATGAATGACACGTGTCCAAAAGTTGGTTTCTTTTATTATAGTAGATAGATTATTAATTATAATAATAATTGTCAATGTTTTAAAAAACGGTTTTTAAATCATACCGGGTTTAGCTTAGAAATGGTTCAAGCGGTTGAACCGGGTTGTGTCGAACGGTTTAATCGGATTGACTAATTAACCCTATAAATCCATAAAATACAATTTTAACTCAAAAAATAATCCAAAATTACATCATTATATAATAAAAAAATATTTCAAAAGTTAATCCATAATAAAAAAATAATACAAAAATTCATTATTGGTACCTTGTTTGGCGCAAGATTTTACTAAGAAGGTAAATCGACACCTTTTGTGGAACCATAAAAGATTAAAAGTCCAAATTTTTACTTTGACCCGATACCAATATACCTGTTTAAACCGGTATAACCCAATTTATCGGTACAACTTCTTTGTTGTTCCCTCAGTTTACCGGTATGATTCGTGTCGGCCAAGCTTCCGGCATCCGGTTCAATCAGCCAATATATACCAGTTTTTAAAAAATTGATAATTGTAACTATACTCCATGACACATGTGATATGTTAAAAAATGGCATTGTTTATTTATTTTTTTCTAAAAATTACAGATATAATACTCACCATTTACTCAAGGATAGCAAAGATGATCATTAGAGTTGATGTTTCTTTGTAGTTAAATTTCTCAATGATAGCAAAGATGATCATTAGAGGTGATGTTTCTTTTATAGTTAAATTTTATGTATGATACATATATCCCTTGAAACATAAATAAAAGGGTAAACTATAATTTGAGTCCTTGAGTTTGACACTTGATTGCACATTAAGGCCCTATTTTTCTATTGTGAACATATAAGTCCCTAACGTTGCTCAGTTGCAACAATTGAGTCCCTACTGTTTAGGTCCATCACATCGTCGTTTACATTGATAATGACATCAAAGGCATTGAGGTAATTTCACCCCAGATCTCACCCTAAATACCATTATCATCCCCGATCTTCCCCCCTAATGCAACAAGTCATTCCTCCCAACCAAAACCTCCCGCTATCGTTATCCCTCTTCATCTCCGATTGCCGATTATGTTACAGCTTAATCGATTGTTGAAAATGAGCATGTTGCATGTAAGACTTAGTCGAATATAACTTTATTAACATGAAAATATGGTTATAAGGTTTGAAATGTGTTTGATTTATACAATTGAACTTGTTTGAAATGTGTATGATTTATAAAATTGAACTTGAAATTGCAGCCAGAGTAAGGGTGCAAATTAGGGATGAGCAAATTGTATCGGGTACCGGTTCAGAACGGGTACCAAATTTTTTCAAACCGGCTTGAATTTCGGTACCGGTACCGATCCAGTACCATATCGGTTTTACCTTCAAATACCAGTCTGTACCAGTACCGAACCATACCTTACCGGTATTTTCGGTACCGGTAATCATTTTTTGGAATTTTCGGTATCGATACCGGTTGGTACCAAGCTCATCCCCAGTGCAAGCAACGGTACGTAATTGTTAATGATCAAGTATACCCAATTTTCCCATGAAAAGTACCAAACTGTTATTTTCGACTTACATGAAATGGATGATGATTATGTTATGGTTTGACTTTCTCTTTGAATGGTTCATGGTTAATGCCTATACACTAATGGATGATGATTATGTTTGTAACAACCTATGATAATGTAACAGGTTTATTTGATCATGGTTTGAATTTTGTTTGAATTGGTCATGGTTTGAATTTTGTTTGAATGGTTTGACGTTTGTTTGAATTATTTGAATGATTGTAATGGTTGGTCATGTGCATTGTGATAGGTTGAAATGGTTGATCTGTTTGTCACATGGTTCATGTATATTGTTATAGGTTGAAATCGTTGGTCATGTTCATTGTGATAGGTTGTAATGATTGTGATTGGTTGAAATGGTTGATCATGTAATGTAATGTAATGGTTAATGTACATTGTGATAGGTTGAAATGGTTGAACATGTACATTGTGATAGGTTGTAATGATTGTAATGGTTGATATATTGGGTGATAGTATTAGAGTATATATTTTTGTATGTGTGTATTTCAGTTAGTGGCAGTTAGGTAGTTATGTTAGCCGAGTTTGTTAGTTAGTTTAATCCACATACTCAACTCTACATATAGAGGATCAGATGTAATGTTTCATTATAATTTATGAAATGAACGAGAGTAGTAGAGCCTGATATCTTCTTTAGATAGGTTGAAAGTGATAGTTAATTAGTTGATTAAGTGATTAAATTACATATGTGTTAGCAATTAATGCCTCATTTTATTAGCAATTCATTAGCTGCAATTGATTGAACTATAGTTGATTATGTGCATTAGTTTCATGTACAACATTTGATTAGCTAGTTTCAATGCAGTTGTGTTGTAAGTCAATGTGTTAGCAGTTAATCATGTGTTTAGAAGTCATAAAAACTGGTCTGCAACTATCATTAGCATTATCATTAGTAGAATGGATTGCATGATCTATATCCTTAGCAATATCATTACTAGAATGCTTATGCAACTTATCTGTTTTGACCGATCTGTATCGTCAGGGATATCATTAGTTTGCATGATCTTTATCATTAGCAGAAGTGCCATTAGCAGTTTAGTACAAATATCATTAGTAGTATCATAAGCTTGTGTGATCTATATCTTGAACAATTAATTAGTCTGATTATTAGCAGTTGATCATTAGCGACATTTTTATTATCAGTTGATGATTAGGGTGGTTTGTTAAAATTGTTAAGGAAATGAATTTGAAGGGAATACTTAAAGTTTACAGGCAGGGACTCATGCTACAAATAAAAAATAGGGGGTATTTTGGTCTTTTCACTCTAATTTAAATGACTATCTAACAACAGTGTCGCAACCCCCGCCCCCTATCTGTCCCGGGAACGGGCGGCCGCGAGACCAGTTGTGGTGGTATCATTTTTGTTTATCATTTATTTATTTGGCAGCGGAAATTTCATCAGAACCGTAGTTAGGAAATGTTTATCAGAGTAAAACCACCATATTTTTATATTAATAAACACATGGGTAAAAACCAAGTTTCTTATTACAATACATTTATAGGGATGAACCCTATTTTATTGAATTTAAAACATCGTCTTTTAGGTAACTTTTATAGCCACATTTTTCCAAGCCGTCAGTGCTCTCTAGCTGGCTTTCTTCTAACTGACTTTTACATTTTGTTACCTGAAACGCGTTTTAAAAATATTTGTCAGTGGGAAATACTGGTGAATGAATCCCAGTTTAATCAAGAAACATCTTATCTTTGACAGTATTGAGAGCAATCACATTGTTTATTTCTACACAATTACTCATTCAGTATTGTCAATCCTGACTGGTGGGTCATATTACACATTGGCTAACTCGTTGTCTAATGGTAACGTGTTCCACATTTTGTATACAAAACCCCAACATACCGGCAGTAATTGAAGAACTACAAAGACTCAATCACTGCTTAATAGCATTGTAAAACATTTAAGGTTTTGTAAAAACAATTTACAAAAATGAGATTACTCACATTGATGTCTTAGGTTTTCTGTAAGGGTTTTCTGGTGATAATCTATAATTTACACAATGTACACGCGTTAGTAAAATAACCCTTTTATTTACATTAGTAATACCCTCCCCGAGAGGGCATTCCAACGACTACGTCGGGCAGAACCCTGACAGCCGTTACGGAACGCTGGATCGATCGGGCAGCGTATCTAATACGTAACCGGGGTTATAATACTTACATTGGGGCAGAAATTCGTTAATTAGGGGTATTATACTCGGAGATTATGCCTATTACTTCAGAAATTCGTAAGAAAGAAAAGATTTTGAACGAGCAGACTGAAGGCTCGATGCCCTCTTTATATAGGGCTGAAATCTGGTTCTCTCGCGGCCCGCGTAAGGTAAGATTAAGGCTTACGCGGCCCGCGTAGTAGAGGGTCTACGGCGTAGCTGATCCGGGTCATAAGGATAGGTTCAACACGTTGATGACACGTGTCGGCTCGGGGTTTCGCCGCGTTCATGATCTGTCGCACCCCGCGTAGACCCTTAGGTAGTCGTACGCGACCCGCGAGTGATATAAAATTTTGTTTTTCTTTTATTTTTTATGCTATATCATATTTTGGCTCGGTTTTCACATACGGGGTATATTTAGAGACATATAGGGGTATTTTAAATTATATTAGGGTGTCGAAAAATATTTTGGAGGGTTGTTACATCCTCCCCACCTTATTTTAGAGCTCGTCCTCGAGGTCTACTGGAACAAGTGTGGATATTTCCTTTGCATTTCTGATTCAAGCTCCCATGTATATTCTGGTCCACTTTTGGAGTCCCACTTCACTTTGACTAGAACTAATCTCTTGTGCTTGAGATTCTTAACTTTTCTGTCTTCAATCTGTAGAGGCTTCTCTACAAACTTTAACTGTTCATTTACCTCTATATCCTTAAGAGGCACTACTAGCGATTCATCAGCTAAGCATTTCTTGAGATTAGATACATGAAATACATCATGTATTATTGCCATTTCCTCTGGCAGTTGTAGCTGATAAGCTACAGGTTCTATTCTTCTAATAATCTCAAAAGGTCCAACATACCTGAGGCTTAGCTTTCCCCTTTTGATGAATCTTACCACTCCTTTCCAGGGAGAGACTTTCAACAACACTTTATCTCCTACTTGAAATTCCAATGGCTTTCGTCGGTTATCAACATAACTCTTTTGTCTATCTCGTGCTGCTTTCAGTCGTTCCTTGACTTGAATGATTTTGTCTGTTGTTTCTTGTACTATCACAGGTCCAGATAGTTGCTTTTCTCCAATTTCTGCCCAACAGACTGGCGTTCGGCACTTTTGTCCGTAAAGTGCTTCGAATGGTGCATCATTGATACTTGTGTGATAACTGTTATTATAATAAAATTCTATCAATGGTAAATGATCGTTCCAATTACCTCCGAAATCAATTACACAAGCTCTAAGCATATCCTCCATTGTCTGAATTGTCCTTTCGCTTTGTCCGTCCGTTTGTGGATGATAAGCGGTGCTTAGATTCAACTTGGTTCCCATTGCTTTTTGGAAACTTGTCCAAAAATGAGAGGTAAAACGACTATCTCTGTCAGAAACAATTGATAGAGGAATTCCATGTAATGAAACTATTTCATTTACATATAATTTGGCTAGCTGTTCCATACTGAAAGTTTCTTTCATTGGTAGGAAATGAGCTGACTTGGTTAGCCTGTCTACAATCACCCAGATTGTATCATTACCTTTTCTTGTTTTGGGTAATTTAGTAACAAAATCCATTGTTATTAATTCCCATTTCCAAACAGGCATTTCTAACTGTTGCAATAAGCCTGAGGGTTTCTGATGTTCAGCTTTGACTTGTGAACAAGTTAAACACTTAGAAACATAAGCTGCTATATCCTTCTTCATTCCTATCCACGAAATTTTTTTCCTTAAATCCTGGTACATCTTATCACTTCCTGGATGCATTGTATACTTTGACTTATGGGCTTCTTCTAATATACGGTGACGTAGGTTTCCTAATTTAGGTATCCACATTCTTTTCTTATGGAATCTCCAAATTCCATCTGTTCCTTGTTCTAATTCCTTAATCATTCCTTTTAATTTTTCAGTATCATTCCTGATTACTGACTCTTGTGCTTTTCTAATCTGATCATTTAAATCTATTTGCAGATTTAACTTAAGAGAACATACTCTTTTTGGCTTTTCATGATACTTCCGACTTAAAGCATCAGCTACTACATTTGCTTTTCCTGCATGATACTGGATATCATAATCATAATCACTAAGCATTTCCATCCAGCATCTTTGTCTCATGTTAAGTTCCTTTTGCCCAAAAACATATCTTAAACTCTTATGGTCAGTGAATATGGTAAACTTACTACCATAAAGGTAATGTCTCCAGATTTTAAGAGCAAAAATTATAGCTCCTAACTCTAGATCATGAGTTGAATAATTATCTTCATGATTCTTAAGTTGTCTAGAAGCATAAGCTATACCTTTTGACGTTGCATTAATACACATCCATAACCTAATTTGGAAGCGTCACAATAGATTACAAAATCTTCGGTTCCTTCTGGTAACGCTAGTATGGGTGCATGGGTTAATCTTTGCTTAAAAATTCTAAAGGTTTCTTCTTGTTTTGATCCCCAATCAAACTTAACGGATTTACAAGTTAACTTAGTTAAAGGAATGACTATTCTAGAAAAACCTCGAATAAATCTTCTATAATAACCGGCCAATCCTAAGAAACTTCTAACCTCAGTTGGTGACTCAGGGGTTTTCCATTTGGTAATCGCCTCAATTTTGGTGGGATCTACATGAATTCCTTCATGATTGACTAAATGTCCAAGAAATTGTACCTGCTCTAACCAAAATTCACACTTCGAAAACTTAGCATAGAGCTTTTCTTTTCTCAATAAACTTAGAAGTGTGTGCAGATGCGCTCCACGATCTTCCTTGTTTTTAGAATAAATAAGAATATCATCTATAAAGACAATTATAAATTTATCCAAATATGGCTTACATATTCGGTTCATCATGTCCATGAATGCAGCTGGGGCATTGGTTAAACCAAATGGCATGACAGTAAATTCATAATGGCCATACCTTGTTCTGGAAGCGGTCTTAGGAATATCCTCTTCCTGTACCTTTAATTGATGATATCCTGACCTTAAATCGATTTTTGAGAAAATCGTGCTCCTTGCAATTGATCAAACAGATCATCGATCCTTGGTAATGGATACCGATTCTTAATCGTGACTTTGTTCAATTCACGGTAGTCAATGCACATACGCATTGATCCGTCCTTCTTTTTAACAAATAAAATCGGTGCTCCCCAGGGTGATGAACCTGGCTGTATGAATCCTTTCTCCAATAATTCATCTAACTGTTTCTTTAGTTCCTGCATTTCTGCGGGTGCCAAACGGTAAGGTGCTTTGGCAATTGGTGCAGTTCCGGGTATCAAATGGATTATGAATTCAACTTCTCTGTCTGGAGGTTGCCCTGGTAGCTCTTCTGGGAATACATCTGAAAATTGGGATACCATGGGAATATCCTTAAATTCTTTTCCTTTAGTGTTAGTGATTATAGAAATCAAATACACTAATGATCCTTTCCTTATATAACTTGCAGTTTTCATCACAAAGATGAATTTTGTGGATTTAGAGAACTTATTTCCTTTAATTGTGATCTTTTCACCCCTTGATGAATTTACTTGAATTGACTTTTGATCACATAAAATACTGGCTTTATTGGCTATTAACCAATCCATTCCTAAAACAACATCAAATCCTGTCAGATTCACGGGGTAAAGATTTGCAATAAATTTCTGATTTAAAATTTCTATTCTTGCTCCCTGCAAGATTTCAGAAATCCTAATGGTTTCTCCATTTGCTGTCTCTACTAGACATTCTTGTGGGAGTTTAGTTAATGATTGATTAAGAAGTTTGCAAAATGAAGTATTAATAAAACTTTGGTTCGCACCAGAGTCAAATAATACTTTAGCAAAAACATCATTAACTAAAAACGTACCAGTGATCACATCCGGGATCATCTTTGCTTCTTCTGCATTTAGAACAAATGCTCTAGCATTTTTAGTATTCTTGGTATTCGCGGCTGGAGTTATCTTTGGACAGTTAGGCTTGATATGACCTTGTTCTCCGCAGTTGTAGCATATCATGTTGCTTATCTTTTTCCTACAGTCTTCCTCCTTGTGTCCAGATATTTTGCAAAAGTTACAGTATATGGAGCATCTTCCTGAATGCTTCCTTTTGCAATACTTACAGTAGGGTGCAGAGGTAGATCCTACATTTCTCCCACGGTTAGAATTTCCAGAACGGAATTCTTGAGTAAACTTCTGGGTTAGGTTCCTCCTTTGATCCTCTTCTCGTGTACGGACTAATTCATCTGTCAAGGTGTTGGCTAGTTCTACAGCTTCTTCTATGGTTTGAGGTCTAGCTGCCTTGACTACATGTCTAATCTCCCCAATTAATCCCCAGATGTAACGGGAGATTAAAACTGGTTCAGGTGAAGCAAGGGTTGGTACTATTCGGGCATATTCAAAGAATAATGTAGTATAACCCTTACTATCTACTCCAATCATCCTAAGGTTTAGGAATTTGTTTGCTATCTGTTCTTTTTCACTAGGAGGGTATAATTTCCTTTCTACCATGTTTTTAAACTCTTCCCATCCCATATTGTAAATTCTATCACTTCCTCTAGACTGGAGGAAAGTGTTCCACCATTCTAGTGCTAAATTCTTAAACAGATTTGAAGCAAACATTATCTTGTCCTCTTCAGCACATTTACTTATTCTCAAGACTGCCTTAGTCTTTTCTATCCAGCGTAGAGATGCAACGGCCCCTTCATTGCCCGAGAATTTCATTGGTTTACAAGACCAGAATTCTTTATAAGAACAACCGTAAGACACGGTTCTCCTTCTTTTGGGAATAGGCACTTGAAGTACGGGTCCATTGTTCACGCTATTTTCAGGTTCAGAGGGTCGCTTACTATCATGTTTACTTTTATTTTCGGCTTCCCTAACTGTTTTGATAATATATGGCATTGCATCTATTATCCCTTGTGCCACTATATGCTGCATGGCACTGTTATCCACTTGGTTTTCGTTATTGTTGTTGTTGTTCGGATTCTCATTAACCAAGTTAATGTTACTCTGGTTATCGTTATTCTGGTTTTCCTGGTTTACCTCGTCGTCCATCTGGATTTTAAACATTTACCAATTATTAATATCACAAAATAATTAATAAATTGGGCAACAACCACACAACACAGATCTTAACCAAAAGCGTCGAGCATTGCGACTTTACTCTTTTCTACTATAGTATGCGTCAAATACACACTAATACTAGAAATTTAAAAATTACAATACAATACTACTATGCATCGCTAACCACAAAGTGGTCTATACTACAATATTTATTATTATTATTACACATATATTTTTTTCATTATTATTATTATTACCAACTCCACCTTCACATTACTGGTCTGGGTTCATCCAGTAATCCATATTGCGCTCGTCGTATTTCCAGACGAGTCGCTCTCCTACCTGCCTCATCCTTTCACTACTCTCCAAGATCTCTTCTCCGAAAGTTCGGAGCTCATGCACATTATCTGCACTCATTGGGGGTGCAGGTGCTGGTACTGGGTCCGGGTACTGGGGGTACAGGTGCTGCACTCATTGGGGGTGCATCGTGATAGGTTGAAATGGTTGATCTGTTTGTCACATGGTTCATGTATATTGTTATAGGTTGAAATCGTTGGTCATGTTCATTGTGATCTGTTGTAATGATTGTGATTGGTTGAAATGGTTGATCATGTAATGTAATGGTTAATGTACATTGTGATAGGTTGAAATGGTTAAACATTTACATTGTGATAGGTTGTAATGGTTGATATATTTGGTGATAGTATTTGAGTATATATTTTTGTATGTGTGTATTTCAGTTAGTGGCAGTTAGGTAGTCATGTTAGCCAAGTTTGTTAGTTAGTTTGATCCACATACTCAACTCTACATATAGAGGATCAGATGTAATGTTTCATTATAATTTATGAAATGAACGAGAGTAGTAGAGCCTGATATCTTCTTTAGATAGTGTAACACCCCGAAAATTTACGTCCTATGAAGTCTTGACACGTGTCATTATGTTTGAACGTGTGAAAGAAAGTCCTTGAAGGACTAAAGTTGACAAACAATGAAACTATGTAGATATAAGGGTTCAAAGTGTCAACAATGAATAAATACACTTTACGATAACCCTACATGATGTTTATAACCCTAAACGAATAAATCATGGATCATACGTAGCGAATTGTGAAAGAAAGTGAGAGATTACAAACTACAGGGGTTAAATGTGTCAACATGTTAAAGGTGTACCTCTGAGTGACCTTTTAGCAAAACCGAAGCCTTGTAATGATTAATTATGCTCACTAGAATGTACCACAAAAATTTCATGAAGTTTCGTTATCGTATGAGCAAGTTGTGATAAAATTCGTGTGCAAGGGTTAGAACAGTCAACATTGAAATTTAGGGCTTTTCGGGTGATCACAAAGTTACCCGAGGACTTGACAAAGTGGGTATAAGTATTAAAGCCCCTATATATAAGTATCAAAGCCTTACAATGCAAGAAACATCTCGAAAACGACCTTTCGGGGGACCAGGGACCAAAATGCAATTAAAGGAAAACAAAAATCAGGTTATCATGTCTAAAGCGGCCCGCTTTAGGATTGGCCGTATCGGACGCGGGCCGCGTGAGACCTGCAGATGCAGAAAACGACCAGATTCATGGCAGGTGTCTGTTTTGGCCATCTAACCGACTTATGTTGGTCTTATCTTCACTTGTGAGTGTTCCTACATGCTTTATAGTCTGTAGAACACTTGTTGATGATCTAATAACACTCATAGATCTCATTTGACATCATTTTTCAAGAGATCAAAGTCACAAAGTTGCAACGTTCAAGAACATTTCATTTCTGATCAACTTCTGGAACTCCCAAGCTGATACAAGACTTCCATATCATCTATTAGACTTATGTAAGTGCCTTTGATCCTTCTAAGTTGTGTCTTGACTAGTTTATAGCCTAGTAATCAAACCGTCGTAACTACGGTTTGATTTATCGATAAATCACAATCGGTCCAGAGATTTGTCGAATCGAAAGTTGTTATAAGTTGGTATTTAAATGGATAATAAACCCCTAAAAGGTCACCCACTGATTCCAATCTTAACCATGTCGTTTATCGAGTCAAAGGTTGTCCGAAAAAGTCAACAGAAATGTTAATCGCATATTTATTGATACGGAAGGCGTGTAATCTGTTTTATCAGTCATATAGCATGAAAATAAGTATAATAACTTGTCTACGCTTGATTGATTCGACAACTTTCTATTAAGAACCGATTCGGAGCCGAAAGACGCAAAAGTTTGACTTTTGCTTTGACCTCAGTTCTGACCCGATTTATATAGGTTTAGACATGCCTTAAAGTTCCATTAGGACCTAGTTACATGTGTGTATAAGCCTCTGCGTTTATACCACTCGAATCCCTAATCGTCGGATGTTTCCGTTAATCGCCTAAATATTGACCGTAATGCCCTTATGATCATAAAACGAGATTTTTGGAGATATGAAAATAAAATAATCTTAGTTACTGATTATTAATCATGTCTGTAAATTTTCACGTCAATCGGAGGTCTAGATTAGGAGATATGCGCATTAGCGTAAATAATAAGCTTTTTATTAATTAATCGGCGCGATTAGCGCATAGCCTATCTAAACCCGATTTTCGGCACCAAAACTTTTCCCCACTGATGTTAAATAATATTTTGGGATTTTTGAAGATTTTTAATTATTTTAAACTGATCGTAAGCTTGGATTAGCGCCTTAATTCGGTAAATACCGAATATGCCCTTTTCGGCCATAAAATGAGTTTTACAAGTCCAAATGGTGTCAATCCAATTGCTACGGATTTTAAAAGTTAAATAGAGTGTTTTGAGCCTGTTTATTTGATCAGAAAACTCAGAATCGTATTTAAAACCGTACGTCGCTTAAAACGGCTTTATACGCGTATTATACGCGTAGTTTGAGTTTAAAACGATTTTGATTCATAAGACTTATAACCAAATGTTATAACCGGTTAAAATAAACAATTTTTTTCTGATTTAATCAGACCCGGTTCACAGAAACGTAATTTATCCTTTCTATAATCTCTACAATGACCAAAATACCCCTACGGGGCATAATTAATGATTAAACTCGTTTTGGGCATTATGGAAGATATCATAATGATATCACCACATATTTAAAGCATATTAACTTAGGAAACCTGTTCGCAACCCTTATGATTACCCGTTACGCCTCTGGCGCGTTCGGTTCGGTTTATGTAACTAGTTTGCATAAATTAGCCGAAACGGGTCAAACCTTATCCTTTTTATCTCAAAATCCGGAATGTGTTTAGTTTACCCATATTATACAAGTCTTCGAACTTGTCGGGTCTAAATCACATTCTATTCCGGTCTTCGCTTAATCGTGCGTTTGAACCGTAAACCTTTCTTAAAACTAACCGGTCTAAGTTACGACTTAAATAAGACCCGTTAGGAATCTAATAGGTTAATAAAACCTTCGTTCCAGATTAAGAGCCCCAGTAGAAGTACTTGTGCTTGCTGATTAAGATATACGGCTGAGTGTAAATTGCATTGCTAGCTCAGGTAAATACTTTTAACTTATTTTCCCTTATACGGGCTTGGGATACGGTATTATAAAAATACCGCTTGGTCGGGTGTAGAAACCTTTTAATCGGAGATGATTAAATTGCATAATCCCGTTTTAATCTGTATTGATTGATAACAAATAACATTGGGGGTTAATGACCGTGTCCTGGATATCCTTGGCTCATTTTAAAAAGTGAATGGCCACGACGTAAGCACAAGGTGTAGACATAACACCTCCTGTTGCATATGTATAACGTATACTCATTCGTAAGGGTATCTTCTTGTGAGATTATATTTGTGGTGTGTCGATTAATCTTGTCCGGCTTGTATTATATTATAATCACCGGCCCTAAATGTTGGACAACCATGTAAATCGGATACAAGATTTTTATTAATAGAATTGTCCCAAGTATAAAAGATTAATTTTGCCTCTGTGCATTTTAATCAATGTGTCAAGATATTTTGTGCCGTTTGCACTCAAATCACTTTTCAAACTCTTTTTCCAAAATGAGTCAGTTAATTGTATTTACCAGTGTAAACTGACGTATTTTCCAAAAGGTTAAGTGACAGGTACTACGCATATTTGGCTGGGAGCTCAGGGTGTCATTAGGGAATCTTGCAAGTTCTAGATGCCTGAAGTCTGTTGAACAGTTTTAGTATCTTTTGTTTGATCCGCCTGTGGATCCTTTACCTTCCGTTGTAATACTTTGACATTACTTATATTCGGAATGTAATATTAATAATTATCTTTTGCTTCCGCTGTGCATTATTATATTGTGTTGTTTGACTATTATGTTGCCAACCACGTCACGATACTCCCCCACCGGGCCCACCGGTGACACGTGGAAATTTGGGGTGTGACAGATAGGTTGAAAGTGATAGTTAATTAGTTGATCAAGTGATTAAATTGCATATGTGTTAGCAATTAATGCCTCATTTTATTAGCAATTCATTAGCTGCAATTGATTGAACTATAGTTGATTATGTGCATTAGTTTCATGTACTGTAAGTCAATGTGTTAGCAGTTAATCATGTGTTTAGAAGTCATAGAAACTGATCTGCAACTATCATTAGCATTATCATTAGTAGAATGGATTGCATGATCTATATCATTAGCAATATCATAACCAGAATGCTTATGCAACTTATCTGTTTTGACCGATCTGTATCGTCAACGATATCATTAGTTTGCATGATCTTTATCATTAGCAGAAGTTGATTAGAAGTGCCATTAGCAGTTTAGTACAAATATCATTAGTAGTATCATAAGCTTGTGTGATCTATATCTTGAACAATTAATTAGTCTGATTATTAGCAGTTGATCATTAGCGACATTTTTATTATCAGTTGATGATTAGGGTGGTTTGTTAAAATTGTTAAGGAAATGAATTTGAAGGGAATACTTAACGTTTACAGGCAGGGACTCATGCTACAAATAAAAAATAAGGGGTATTTTGGTCTTTTCACGCTAATTTAAACGACTATCTAACAACAGTGTCGCAACCCCCGCCCCCTATCTGTCCCGGGAACGGGCGGCCGCGAGACCAGTTGTGGTGGTATCATTTTTGTTTATCATTTATTTATTTGGCAGCGGAAATTTCATCAGAACCGTAGTTAGGAAATGTTTATCAGAGTAAAACCACCATATTTTTATATTAATAAACACATGGGTAAAACCCAAGTTTCTTATTACAATACATTTATAGGGATGAACCCTATTTTATTGAATTTAAAACATCGTCTTTTAGGTAACTTTTATAGCCACATTTTTCCAAGCCGTCAGTGCTCTCCAACTGGCTTTCTTCTAATTGGCTTTTACATTTTGTTACCTGAAACGCGTTTTAAAAACATTTGTCAGTGGGAAATACTGGTGAGTGAATCCCAGTTTAATCAAGAAACATCTTATCTTTAACAGTATTGAGAGCAATCACATTGTTTATTTCTACACAATTACTCATTCAGTATTGTCAATCCTGACTGGTGGGTCATATTACACATTGGCTAACTCGATGTCCAATGGTAACGTGTTCCACATTTTGTATACAAAACCCCAACATACCGACAGTAATTGAAGAACTACAAAGACTCAATCACTGCTTAATAGCATTGTAAAACATTTAAGGTTTTGTAAAAATAATTTACAAAAATGAGATTACTCACATTGCTGTCTTAGGTTTTCTGTAAGGGTTTCCTGGTGATAATCTATAATTTACACAATGTACACGCGTTAGTAAAATAACCCTTTTATTTACATTAGTAATACCCTCCCCGAGACGACATTCCAACGACTACGTCGGGCAGAACCCTGACAGCCGTTACGGAACCCTGGATCGATCGGGCAGCGTATCTAATACGTAACCGGGGTTATAATACTTACATTGGGGCAGAACTTCGTTAATTAGGGGTATTATACTCGGAGATTATGCCTATTACTTCATAAATTCGTAAGAAAGAAAAGATTTTGAACGAGCAGACTGAAGGCCCGATGCCCTCTTTATATAGGGCTGAAATCTGGTTCTCTCGCGGCCCGCGTAAGGCAAGCTTAAGGCTTACGCGGCCCGCGTAGTAGAGGGTCTACGGCGTAGCTGATCCGAGTCATAAGCATAGGCTCAACACGTTGATGACACGTGTCGGCTCAGTGTTTCGCCGCGTTCATGATCTGTCGCTCCCCGCGTAGACCCTTAGGTGGTCTTACGCGGCCCGCGAGCGATATAAAATTTTTGTTTTTATTTTATTTTTTATGCTATATCATATTTTGGGCTCGGTTTTCACATACAAGGTATATTTAGAGACATATAGGGGTATTTTAAATTATATTAGGGTGTCGAAAAATATTTTGGAGGGTTGTTAGAAACAGGGACTCAATTGAAGCAATTGAGCATTGTTGGGGACTTGATTTTTAAAATTAGAAAAAAAGGGCTCAATGTGCAATCTGGTGTTAACCTCAGGAACTCAAATTGTGGTTTACTTTTGGTGGATCTGAGAGTGTGTGTCGTGTGTGTTTTCTGGTAAAAAAGTTAATGAAATTAGGAATTCAGTCAAACAGTAATAAACAAACGCATCAATCTAACACAACTGGATTTGGGAATGATTGCAAACTGATTTCATTGAATTCATTAAGGTGTTGTTTGTTTTTTAAGAGGTGTAATGTCTACATTTTGCGGACCACATCTGCAGCATCTGTAGAAGAACAGGTGGATCAAACCTCTGCAGTCTGCAAGAAGAAGGTTGTTTGTTTTTTTAACATATGCAGACTTCTAAAATAAACTGGTGGTGGTATACGGATGGTGGTGGTGGGTGATGGTGGTGGTGCTGGACGGTGATGTTGGTAGACGATGTTGATGGTGGTGGTGGTGCTGGACGGTGATGGTGGCAGACGATGGTGATGGATGATGGACGGTGGTGGTGGTGATGGATGGTGGTGGTGATGGACGGTGGTGGTGATGGACGGTGGTGGTGATGGACGATGGTGGTGAACTGTGGTGGTGGTGATGGTGATGGGCGGTGGTGGTGAGTGGTGGTGTTTAACTCTCTGCAGACCTTAGAAGATCTTAGAAGTGGCTGGGCCAAGTCTGCACCAAGAAGAGATCGCGCATATGTTTTTTAATGAAACGTCTTCGAAAAAACAAATAGTCTGCGCGTGGCAATATCTGCGCGTGGTCTGCGCGACGCAGACAGAAGAGCTTGCGCAGAGCTTTTCATAAAAAAACAAACAACACCTAAATGTAATACAATCACAAAGGTACATACAGTACTCCCCTCACCAGGTGAACACTCTCTCTCTCTTAGTTATTGTGCGCTCAGACTCGAAGTGTTAACTATTACAATGTACAAAAAGAACTGTATATAGGAGGAGTGAACTGTCGGTGACGTCACTATGAAAGCGACCCTTAACAGCTCATTAAATGATGTAACCATTAGCAGTTAGTAAAACTACTGGATAGTTACACTGTTGCATTGAACTGTTGCTTTTGATGTGAGATAGAGTAAATTGCTGGTTCTATACTCCAATATTTAAAGGTAGTAGTTTAATACAACAGTAGTTGGGGCAACTGTTTTGAGAAGCTTCCAAGGGAGGAGAAACCGCTGGACTTGTGACTGTATTTTAACTTATTTATTCATGCAGGGATGATGGTTTCCTTGGGTTTTGACTTTCATCATCAACAGATCTTACATAACTTAACAACTTTAAATAAAATAAAGTCCCAACACCTCTCCCACCCCCTCTTATTTTCCATCACTTGTATCCTTATCAAGTTCTCCTACCTCTTGTGACCTTGATTCAACAAGAAACTATATCAAACCCCAACACAACACATCGCATCGCATCGCATCTCTAGTCTTCATTATCGTTTTCCCCACCCACCATTTCCCTTCACAAAACTCAAACTCAATCGTGTTAAAGGCCCTTTTCCACCCAACCAACATTCATTGTCACCTCGATCCTATTACCCCAACACCCCATTTTCCTTGTCGTTTTCTTCATGAAGCCTTCACAACCTAGCAAAAAGATTGACACAAATTCAAAAGCTGTAGAGAAGGGCATTGATAATTTCGGTTACGAAGGGTTGTAACATGGTGGACCGAGTGACACAAGGTTTCTGGAAAAAGGGATCATGTTACAATGGGTGGGGAAAGTTGTAAAGGTGGAAATGAATGTGATGGGGTACGAAGAAGGCCGGTGGCAAGGGTGTTTCGTATGTTTTTTTTTATTGTAAGGGATATAATATTAATTTCACTAAAACTTAACAAAACACTTGGATATGGTTTGTGCAATAAACGATCTTTGTTACCCAAGAGCAAACAATAAAGATTAAAACTGTAATACGTAAAAAAAATATTAATAAAAATCACCACTTAAATATATCACAAGGACCATTAACATATTTAATTATTATAATTAGCATTATTAGTTAAACCTAATAATGATTCTAATAAAATAAAAGTTAGAGAAAAGTTTTTTTTTTTTAATTAAGTTACGTTGTTCATAACCTAGTAGTCCATAAGTTTTTGACATTGATCATTTAAATGGTCATACATATGTGTCACCTAAAAACTAGAGAAAAGTGCTCGGATAGTCTTTGTGGTTTGCCTAGATTTCATCTATAGCAATGTTTTAAAAACGGTAAATACTGGCCGGTTATATCGGTATTACCGTTTCCAGATGTAAATCCGGTACGAAACACCCCGGTAGATAAGTGAAACAGCATAAGCTTTGTACCGACGGTAAAATCCGGCATACCGGTTTGAAACGTAATACCGGTACCGGCCCAGGGTTATTTTAGTTTGGGTTGTTACTTATTTTTATTATATATGTTACTTATCTTACATAATTTTTATATATTATGATTATTGGTAACTAAAAGTTCTTATTTAATATTGTATGAAACGATAATAGTTATCCTCTAGTTGATGAGGATGACGATAATAGTAAATTTCATCTTTTATGCGAGTGTGAACTTGATGTATTCAACACTCAAATGACTTAAAGATATCGTACACTTTCATTTAAAAGAGCTTGTTGGAAAATTGAATGATTTTCTATTATCTTTTGGATTATTTTTTATTATGGATTTACTTTTGGATCATCTTTTAATATGTAATCATGCATTTTTTATTAACTTTTGAGTTGATGTTGTAATTTATGAAGTTATAGAGTTAGCTAGTCAACCCGGTTGAACCGCTCGGTACAACCTGGTTTAACCGGTTGAACCATCTTTTAGCCTAATCCGGTTTGATTTAGAAACCGGTTTTTAAAACATTGATCTATAGTCTCTACACTTCTAAAATTACAGTTATAGTCCCCAACTTTTGCACATTTGTTCTTGAATAGTCCCTAACGTGGATGGGGGTTAGCTTTTGGTGTTAAGTGGGCGTAAAATGACAAAAATATCCTTGTTATTAAAAATTATTCAAAAGATTAACGAATATCTAATTAATGGGGCCCGCCATTTTCTTAAATTATAAAACTAACCAATCTACCCCACCCCTATCCTCTCAACTCTCTGTTTTCCAGACAAACCAACCCCACCGCGCTCCTCCAGTCCTCCGGCTGGCCACCCAACTCCGAGCACCCCAACCCCCACCGCTGTAACTCCGGTCAGCCACCCAACTCCAAGCACCAAAACCACCTACCAAAATGAACACAGGTGCAGATACGATAGATAGTGTACGACCAGGTTTTCCAGCGATTTGCAGGTTTAAATCCGTGCAAATAATTTGTATACGAACATGGGTGATTTGTAGGTTTGAACCCGCCGATTTGCAGGTTTGAAACCGTCGATTTGCATATGCCCAGTTTCAAAATTCACAAACTAAAAAAATCCCCAAAATTACTTCTAATGATCTACACAAGAACCCTAATACGATCTCTCTGATATATGAAGCGACTTGGTGTATTAGACTCCACTGAAGACACTAGTTCGTTTGTATGAATCTGTGATCCTTATTTACTCATTTTTTGTTTAAGTTGCAGTTAAATTGGTTGTTGTTGTAGCAATGGATTATGTGAAATTAAGCTAAATTTTGTGGCTTTTTGGCTTTATTGATTGGTTTTTGTGGTGTCTGTTGTAACGCCTCGCGTTTTCATACTTTCCATAATTAGAAACCGTTGCTTGTATTTCTATTTTTGGAAATCTTGTATTCTTGTAATCGTTCTTTCGTTGTAATCATTGTAAAATCCGAGACTTGGATCATAATGAAATTTCGTGTTTTCTTTACATACATGTTATACACGTTTCATACTTGTTCATACGCTTGGATTACTTAAACATGTGATACTTTGTTCATACTTTGTGCTAAATATGTCAACTTGCAAACACATGATCATATGTTCAACTTACGCTAAAAATGACACTTATTCTCGACAAATATACATGTTTATACTTGTTTTATGTTGGTTTTATGAAATAATTATATTTCATACCCTTAACTATGTTTCCTATGCTTAAAACACCCTATAATACCTTAAATGCATCACATATGAAAGTCTAGGGGGCTTTTTCGTCAAAACAACAAACATTTAGCCGGCCACAGGGCCGCCGTGCCCCGCGGCACCCCTCTCCTAATCCGTCGCGGGCCGCCACGGAGTCGATCCGTAGATCAGCCTCTAAACAGCTCGCGATTGGGCAGTCTTTGTTGTGTTTTATCGGTTGTTTTTGTGTTTCTTACATTAATTAAGCACCAACCAACAACCCTAGTCACTTCCCTATAAAACCCAAGTGCCTTCCACACATTTTCTACTTTACAGCTCTCAAATTTACTCTCAAATCTCTCCCTAATCAGCTGTTAAACAGAAGCATAATCAGATTCGTAGCAAGGCACTTATGTGAGCATAACTCACTCATTTCTCAACCTTTTTCCTTGATTCTTTTTCCTAATCACTTGGAACAACCTTAGGGGTGTTTCCACAGGTTTTCCATGGAAAACCAAGGCCTGGAACATCACCAATACAGGCTCCAAAGTGACTTAAACTTTCTGTTTTGATTTAAACTTTGTTAAACTACTTGAACTTGAGGTTTCTCATACACATTCCTATGTCCTTATGCTCATAATCACTTCTATGGTTAGCTGGGCTTAAAAACAAGGTTGTGACACTTAAAATCAGAGGTTAAAACCTCATAAACTTTCTGTTTTGGATAGGGTTTAACCCACAAGTAACGAACAAGCTTAATGCTTGATGTTTGTGTGATTATAGGACTAGCTTGGGCTATCCTACTCGAAAATCCACACATTACTTGATGTTTTCCTTAGATTAGTTGTAGTTAACTTATTCTTTATTGTATGTTCATGACCATCCTTGATTGTTTATAACAACAAGTGTAGTGGTGAACACCAAAGAGGTACCTAAATGGAAGACTTGTTATTCCTACCTCATACATGACTTATATGATATACAAAAGAGGTTCCTAAATGGGAGATTTATCCTCCTACCTCATGCTTGACCTATATGACATAATGTACACTATATAATACTTATATATTATCCAAATAATCGAACTTTTGATGATGAACTAGTGGTCATTTGTCAAGATAGTAGGTTATATCATCTAAGGACCATAATGCTTGTCACGATTCTAATGGGCATTTTGTCCCATGAAAACATTTAAACTCTTTCGAGTTTCATAGTGTCAAGAACAAGTATCATGTGTGCTAGATGGTTACTTTCTCATATGTTATTTTCGTATAATTTAAACTCCGAATCTTTAATCTTCCGTTAAACTCTCCATACTCACACACCTATGTTTCTTCGTGTTGAAGGACAAGGTGCTCCATTCTAACCTACCAACAAACACTCGCGGGATACCAAGTAGGAAGCTTGCAAAACCGTGAGTATACTCGATCCCGTTTTACTTTTAATCACTTTTGGGTGCAACATGTATGTTAGACAAAATACACTTCACATGAAACTATTTTAATCACACTCTATCCATGATATAAATTGAAACTATATGATGCTTGTTAGACTTGTATGCTATGTAAACTTTTTGTGTCGATATATGCTTCATTAACTTTGCTAGACTACCTTAACAATTATAGCGCTATAGGATTAACGCACCGCCCACGAAACTTGGGGTATTGTTAAGTTAAACATGTTAACCTCCCGTTATTCTTTGGGATAGGCTATATTAACGAGTTGTATTCTTGGGTTTGAACATATACTACACCGTTTCAGCATGCTTAGTAAACTTGCATATTGGTTATTCATGTTGGATATGAGACTATAAACTTTTTAATCTATATTATGCTATGTATGAAAATTTGTATACTCGCCAACTTTTTGTTGATATATTTTAATACATGTTGTGGGTTGATTGATGAGATGATGTTATGAAGAAACGCAATTTAGGTGGACTTAGATACACACCAAAATTAATTTATCATTTTGATGTTGTGTTTTGAAACAATGTTGTCTTTTATTTTGAATCTTTGTATGACAATTTAGTATTGAAATGAAATTTGAATTTAAATTATATTGTCACATAGTGTTATAAAGTTTTGAGCAATTTGTTCGTCTCATCCCGATGTTTCCGCCATTGGTTGGGGTGTGTTTTATATTATAGTTAATGGTAACATAAATTATAAATGAAAACCGGCTCGAACATCCCAAATATTTTATCATAAAATATAAAACTGATAATGATAATAACTCATATGGGTGGGGTTCGGCTACAAAGTTCATTTTTCCTACAAAGTGTACTAAGTCATAAAACACAACAATTTCAGTCATAAAACACAATCAAAACTCACAAATAACAGAACGAAGATCACTAAAACACAATATCCAAACCCTAACAATCCATAAAAACTTCAAGCACACTATCCTAGAACTATGAACATAAAACACACTAATGTTAGGTATTCTATAATCAAAGCCTTATCATCCAAAACACAACACAAAACCCACAAATACGGTGTTTAGTAATCTTCACTTTGTCATTTGGGGGGGGGGGGGGGGTTTGAGTATGTTTTATGGTTGACATTTTGGTGTTTTATGATTTTTATACTTTGTAGGAAAAATGAACTTTGTAGCCAACTCTCACCCTAATTCATATAATCATAGATACTATTTTTTTAGAAAGAAATATGTAAATGTTGTCAAGCCGCTTGCTTAACTAAGGGTGTTGCTTCTAGTTAGAAGCTTGGGTTTGGCTCCTTTCTTTTATGTCGAAAATTCGGGCTTGGCTTATAAAAATGTTCTTGATATGAAGTTTGGCTCGTTTATTATTATTATTATTATTATTATTATTTATTTTTAAATATACTTAAAATTAATAACTATATATGTAACTTAATACAACTACTTAGTTGTTGTTGTTATTAGCGTCTCGCTTGCGGTATGCACATATAATGTATATGTGTGGGGGCCATTGTTATTATTATTACAACTAGGGCATAGTATGCCCGCACTTCGTGGCGGGCAATATATGTTGTGTAAAAGTGTGCGAGTGTAAGCATGCTTGACGACATCTTTGATAGTTAATTGCACACCATTGCGGCGGAATTTTACATGTAAATGTTTGCAATCTGACTACTCACCTGTAAAATACAATTTGGGTTTAAGTCTCATGACAGAGATTAAAAGAAATTTGCCGTTACAAAAGAAAACAAGAGATAGGAATCAATCTTTAATAGTGAAATTTGGCGTTAGAAAAGGAAAATAAGAGATAGGAATCAATCTTTAATAGTTTTCGAGCAGCTCAACTTTATTGTAACCTAGTTTTATTATATTTTGGCACTAGTTTAAGTACCCGTGTGTTACACGAGTTACTCAAAGTAAATTATATTAAAACTTTGAAATGAAAGAAACGTTGCATTCCTTATGTAAATATTGAATAATATTGAACTAAAAAAATTGAATAGAAAAAATCATAAGTCCATAAAGATTTCTTTATACACAACATTTGTTGTTGTTTTATCTGTTGTTCTTGTCTAATATTAATAATTTGATTCCATATTGAATAATATGCGAAGAGAAATTATGGAAAATATATTACTGGCTTTATTGCAGCCTAGTGTTGTTACATTTTAGCATGTTTTAAATTCTCATAAATTAGGAGAGTATTTTGGTATTTAGTTTTAAGGCTATAGGGTATGGTCATTACCCTCATTACCACAATGACCTTCCACGTTAGTGTCATATCACCCACCCCTAATAAACCATCCAAAACCATTACCCTAAGGGTGTTGTCATGATCCAAACCACTATCCATCCCCTTTATTATTTTAATTTATCTTTGTCTAAAGAAAAAAGAAAATGAGTTCTTGAAAAATGGAAAGGAGAAACATGGTTGCCATAGTTTAATCTATGCAAACCAGGGTGTATTAGGCAAAGAGGTGGTGTAGCCTTCCATTAATATAACGAATCATGTGCTAACTATGACCCCACAACCCTTAGCCTACTTGATAAATGATACAAAGTGCAAGTAATATTAAGAAAGTGGGAGGAAAAAAACATAATAAAAGGAATGTAATATGGGTAAATGACATGGTTTTTTTGTTTTTGTCGGTGCATCACAGGGAATCCTACATGTTTTTGGCAATCACATCACATGTCTTAAATAATTAAAAGCAAATATTTTAAATTTGGAAAAACATAAATGGAAAATTGTCAATGTCTATAAAAGATTCAAAGCAATAATACTTTAGACAATAACAAATAAAAATATGTTGGAACAGTTGACATTTTATTTATTGAACCTGAGTAATAATATAAATTTATATTGTACTGAAAAGTAGCACTCTAAGTGGTTGTTATATCATTTGGGCAATGAAATCTTATATAATTTTGGATTTAAAACTATATTATGTTAAATAAGTTATATTTTTAAAAAGCATTATGTACTAAAAATAAGATTGTTTGTTTTGCCCGTTTGTGTTTAAATATTTTTATTTATTGGTGACACTAAAGTATTGAAAAATCAACTTAATTCGTAAATAATAGTCAAAAGTCTATGTCTAATCATAATTATTGGTTGATGATGACGCCTATATTTATAATATACACTTTAGTTCTAGTCATGAATATCGTCGGTGGAAGCCTAACTTAACAAATAGAAATAAAAGTCCGATAACAAAAGATAAACTGGTCCATGGCATTATAGTCTGTGGCATAGTGATGTGATAAGACTTAGGACTAAGAGGGGTTTTCTCAGGTTTATTGGGTTTCCTCCTGAATTGGTGTATAAACATTATTGCCTAGTGGAGATGAATATGATCGGGTGGTTTCGCTGGTGACACGATGATACTCCAATGGTCCGTTAGTGATCCAAATTTACCGTTCAGGCAAAAAAAAACTAAACTAAACTGATTGAAACAAGCAGGAGATGAAAAATTGTTATAATAAATAATAACAAATACATTATATATTCATGGACAGCTACTAACATGTATGGACTCATAGCTACTTCATGCAATAAACGAACCCCCATTTAAACGTGCTTAAATAACCCATATTCGTCCTTGCATATACATCACACATTTGTGTATGTGCACAAATTCAACATATCAATCACAATGAATGCATAAACATTGATTTTAAATATTTTTTTGTCGGCACGCACTTAGAGAGATAAAATCGCGCCAATGTCATTTTTTAAATAGTCATGCTCAAGTGGTGTAGAGTTACACCTTCTGATATATTTGCTCACTAATCAAATTTGAAAGTTTTTTTTAGAGTATACCTATCCACACACTCATCTCACTATCTACACACTTAAAAAGGTGATTTTTGTCTTTACATGCACACCCTGCAGTGTCGAACTGTGGCTAAAACGAGACGTTTTGGTCCGATTAACCAGACAAAGACTGACAGGTGTCTGACGGGTCTGTTGACCGGACCAAAACGCTGAGCTTTGGCCGCGATTTGGTCCTGTCAACCAGACAAAAGACTGATACCCGGTCTGGTTGACAGGACCAAAACGCGGCCAAAGCTCGGCGTTTTGGTCCGGACAACAGACCCGTCAGACACCCGTCAGCCTTTGTCTGGTTAATCGGACCAAAACGCCTCGTTTTAGCCACAGTTCGACACTGCAGGGTGTGCATGTAAAGACAAAAATCACCTTTTAGGTGTGTAGATAGGCAAAATTGGTGTGTGGATAGTTTGGCCCTTTTTTTATACACATTAACGTAAGCAATTAGGGTTTACATTTATAAAGTTTAGAGGTAAGGCTGTCTATTTCTACGAGGTAGAGAGAAAACTGTCTACATCTTATACTCCTCAGACCCTACCTTTGTTTTACTATTGGTGGAATTTACTGAGTATGATAATGATGGTTTTATAAAGTTTAGAAGGTAGTTGTCTAAAACGTACATCAATTTGCAACATGTTTTCATATCAAGCAAATTAACAACTAATAGTTAGCTTGAACTGCCCTAACCCTGCTAGGAGACTAACACTGTGAAATATATTTTTTTTGTTATATGACTCAAATTTTTTCAAAGATTTTCAACTTCGATACTGAATTTGTTATCATCGAGAATTGAGAACTACGGTGAAATTAGGAATCTCTTTAAAATATATTGTTTATTGATTATCTTATTATAAATTGTTTGATAATGTTAGTTTTGTACTGTGATTATCTTAAAATGTAATTTAAATGAACATGACCTAGGTTTTATTCAATGACAGTGCATAATACAAGATCACCAAGTAAATGAGATAAACATAAGAAAGCTATTACGCATATAGTCATTGGAGATTACAAATAGTGGTTATTGAGGATAAAAATGGTTCGGTTAAAACTATGAAAATAGTTCAGATCGGTCATGCCTTTGGTTTCAGTCATAGCTTAATTTTATCACTTATGTTTAAATTGTAGGGTGGGTCATTTTTATTATAATAAAAAAGATATTCTATTTATTTGTAGCAAATATTTTAGTACAACAATGTAAAACTAAAAAAAAAAACATAAGATGATGATGATGATTGAAGCTTTTTGTTCAACACGGTTTCTTATAACAAAATTAAACAAACTTTGTACACTTTGTAGGAAAAATAAACTTTGTAGCCGAACCTCACCCATTAATCAAACATAATTACCCAATCTTGGTTTTTCGTTTTTCTTACTAATAACCATATTTATTCTGTTTTATATAATTCTTAAATAAAAACCGTCCTACTTTAAGTTAAATCAATATATTAGTTTTTAAATTGTATATTTAATTATCTTGGAAAGCTAGTGTGAACTTTTAATCGTTTGACTTTTTAGACAACTTAGTAATTTATGCACGTAATTCCGTATTTTTTTTTTTATAATCATAACCTAACACTTCGAGTATATGTTTTAACTAACCTTGAGTACATGTTTTAACTAACCTCTTTTATTGTATATGTTTTAACTAACACTTGAGTACATGTTTTAACTAACCTCTTTTATTTAATAAAATAATATCCAATGGTAAAGAGTCAATGGGGTATGGTATTTGAATAATCTAATCTAAATCTAAATAGTAATAAAAGAAGGGGTGTCTTGTTCTCACACCCCCTATATCTTATTTTCACATCCCCTACTGTATACGGGCCGTATAATTGTATACGGCCCGTATAAAATGTTTTTTAATAGGAAAACACGCAGAGAATGTTTTTTTGATTTTATTATATACGGGCCGTATATAGTTATACGAGCCGTATACATCAGTATACGATTTGTAAAACGTATACGGCTCAATGGATTTATTTTGGGATGTTTTTGATGTTACCACATTTATACGGGCCGTATAACTGTATACGAGCCGTATATAATGGTGTTTTTCAAGTATCACGTTTTTTCCCGGTAAAAACACAATCATTCTAGGGTTTCTAAACTCTTCATCAACTTTAACAATGTTGATAAACGTTGATCGGTACACGCCGCTTAAATCGGAGCACAAGTAGAGTAACGTTACCGATCAGTCCATTGATGGAAACCTTAGCGATCGCAGAGATCTTCGTGTTGGTTATTTATCGATTCCGAATAACTAGCAGAAGAACCCGACACAAACAAGTTCTCCACAGTTTGTTATTCAGATCTCTATTCGGTCATCTTTCCAAACTACAACACACGATAACTTTAATCTTTATATTATGTGATTTGACCAGGAAATGATTGGAGGTGATTGCTACTTTTAATAAGCTGTCATAGTTGTCAAATTCGATTTCAACAAATCTTTTCCTTTTCCTTCAATTTCTAGAACATTCTCCAAAATACAAACCGCAACCGTTTTTTACTACGGAAACGGTGGCTATGCGAAATACAAACCGCAACCGTTTTTTACTACGGAAACGGTGGCTATGCGAAATACAAACCGCAATCAGTAAGGAACGTTCAGTTGTGTACACAAATTCATCACCGGTTTCTACAGCACAAGCACATACACAGGGAGAATGTTCTCGAAATTGAAGGAAAAGAAAAAAAATGGTTGCTGATGTTTTTCACTATCAAGCACGATTTGTTGGAATTTGTGGATCAACAGAAATAGCTCAAAATTATCATTAACGTTATGATTATCACTTCATATTCGCTAATTTCACTATTGAGGAAGCTCAACTTGAACGGACGATATGTATCTTCTATCATGCGACGGAAAGCATTTTATCGTGTGTTGTAATTTTAATGAAGCAATGAAGATTGAATATGCAAGCCGCATCCGTTTTGTATACGGAAACAGTGGCTATGGGAAATACAAACCCGACACGTCTTCTGTGATGATTCGAAACATTCCGAATAACTAGCAGAAGAACCCGACACGTTTTCTGCTAGTTACTCTTTTCTTCGATTTCAACAAATCTTTCAAGGTCTTAAGTGATGGACAATTGGTTAAAAGATGTAGAAGAGTTTGTGTAGAGATCTTTACAGAGGCCCGTTAAGTGTTGCAATGCGAAAACATATTTGGGTAATTTATTCCAAATGTTCTTTGATTCTTAAGGTCCATAAAGTGTTAGTTTCTTGACAGTATGGTTTCTCGACAAATGAAGTATTATCTGACAAAACTCAAAACAATTGTAATCTTCCCAGTAATCATCCATAACACAAGGGTGAGCTCGTGTATTGGACCCTGGCGCAGCAACAAAACTTGTTTACTCCCGAACAAACCATGCCCACCTTGACCAGAATAGATAAGCGTATCACTCGATCCACTGACATTCGAATAACGCTGAGAATCCACAGCTCCGGTATTTATCACCAACTCATCTTTAGTAGTGTTTGTTTGAGAACCTGATTCAGATACACAACGGTCTCTTTGCTTCGTCCACTAGAACTATTTGTGTAGGCATTCTTTTGGTAGTTAACAACGCTAATTAGAAAAAAATCTGTAAAATTAATCATATCGATTGCTATAACAGGATGGATGTGACACACACAGATAGATAAGCTGTCACAGTTGTCAAGACTGTTTGTCAGGTTTCCAATGCTCACACAGGGTGATAAACAACGCTGATACGAACACATGTGTTTTGAAATAGGCTTTGTTCTTGGTTTAATGAAGTTACACGTAACATCTAGTTATATTCAGATTTAAACAATGCACGCCTCAACTGAGATAACGGACATCCATCAAGCTCAAAAAGAAAACTTGCATTAGACAAAATTTGTTGGAATTTGTGGATCAACAGAAACAACTGAAAATACACATTCCGAATAACTTCACAAAGATTTGTTGAAAACCGAACTCTCTCTATAGATATGACTGAGAGTGAGGGTTACTCTGTTATATACATCAGCAAATGATTGGTTTAATACCAACTGCTCGAAATCCCTTTCGTTTTTTGGATCGTTCTAATAGATTAAAGAGAATAAACCATTTTTTACCACAATTACACGGGATGTATACAATTATACGGGCCGTATACACAAAGTGAATTTTTTTTACCAGATCATATACATTGTATACGATGATTGTATACGACCATATAATATTATACGGCTCGTATACTATGGGTAAAAAATGGTTTGTTCTCTTTAATCTATTAGAACGATCCTTGTTTTGAGAACACTGTTCGACACAGAAACTGATCAATTTCACGGTGAGTGGAGAAATTACAAGTTTTCAATAAAATTTCATTCTGCTGTGAACTTGTTCTTTATGAAATATCTGATTGAGAAGCACTAAAACGGTTGCGGTTGTCCAATTCCAGATCAGTAATGTAAGGAGAAGCGTTAAGATAACGGACATCCATCGAATACATCTTTCAAACTTTCAAAATTCAAATCAAACTAACACAAAGTATCTCGATATGGTTGGTGTAAAAGCTCACATTTTACTAACATCTGCTTCCTGAATCTGAAAGTGGATCGAGTGATACGCTTATCTATTCTGGTCAATGATTCTCTTGTTAAGCTTCTGAACCAACCGAAATCCACAAATGTACCATCTATATGGACAAATTCTGTTGATCTTCAAATTCCAACAAATCTTTGTGAAGTTATTCGGAATGTGTATGTGTATGTGCTGTAGTTAAACAGACTCTTTCACCCAAAGTTAATATTCACTGTGGTGGATGCAAGCATAAAGTTAGAAAAATACTCAAGAAGATTGAACGGACGATATGTATCAGGAAGCTCAACTTGAACGGACGATACGTATCTTCTATCATGCGACGGAACCAATTCGACCGAGTAATCAGTTGTATGAAACCGAAGCTGTTATTTCTGTTGTTTAGTACTTCCGAGATCTGAACCAACCGAAATCCACAAATTCCAACAAATTGTATCCAATGCAAGGATCTTCGAATGCGGTGTTTACGTGTAGCTATTGTGACACCTGTGCCTCCACGGCCATCAAACAAATACTGTATCAATGAAATATTGTATTTCATACTTGGGATTTGTATAAATATGTGTATCCTTTGCACATATCAATTCTTGCTCGATTTCAAGCTTTAAATCGCTTTCTGGAAGGTTATACGCGCACTGATGCGTAAATATAACCCGTTTAATGCAACGAACACTCCGGAATAGTGAAATAGGCTTAACATACCTTAAATAACCTTTACATAACTTAGAAATAAGTTTTAAAGGCTTTGGTATGGCAAAATCGAGTTAAATCGCTTACAGGGACTAAAGTTGACAAACTGCGAAAGTATGCCAATTTGAACTGTAACAGACATTCCGGATCATGGCCATAAGTTAAACATACCATAAATATCCTTTACATAGCTTATAAATAGGCTTTGAGGGGTTCGGTGTGCTAAAATAAACTTTTGGGTCATTCAGGGACTAAAAGTGTCAAAAAGTGCATAAGTTTGCACTTTCGCGCATAACTTACGTTCTGAATACATCCGGACATCCAAAAATTTATGTAAGCAATAAAATATTTTATTTTAGTGTTTGGCATAAGAAAAATCCATTCGTCACGCCATTTGGATCGTTTTTCGCGCTTATGCGCATTCCGTCGTAATTAAGCGAACATCGCGATCGTACGGCCAAACGAACCGACACCCGAGATATTTTTGAACACATTTTAAGTTCCCTACACTTTAACTTCATTTTAGAGCTTTGAAATGGGGTTAACGGGCCTTAAACATGTCGGAAATAGCTCAAAACACTAACAGGGACCAAAAGTGTAATTCTGTGAAAGTAGGTCCTTGCGCACCTCAACACTCTGAGTGTTACGGTGCGCAAGCAGGGGCCAGATGCAGCAACTCATTTTAACAGCCTGTTTCCAGCCTTTAAACCCCCCCAAAGGCCAATGCCACTTGTCAATAACTGGTGGTGGGGGCAAAATGATGCACCATAACATTCCAACACTTGTACGGATGGGATTCGATCACGTTATTCGAGAAACGATCTTAACGGCTCTCCGAAAACTATAAATACCCATCCATCCCCATTTCAAAACCCACTTGAAATATGAGAATTCTCTAAGTTGGGGTGTTTCATCACCTCATACCTGAGAATACTTGGATTATCAATCTTGCGGGGACCCTTTGTAAGTGTTCCTTCGTTCTTTTATCGCTTTTCTAGTCCGAAAGTCGAACTTTGTTTGACTTTCTGCATTGACCAGATTATGGTCAATGCGAGGTTCATTTGAACTTCATAACGTGAGCGTGATCACGATGGTTATAGCCCCTAGTGACTATACCTACTGATTACCACGTTATCTAGGCTCAGTGACGAGTCGTAGTTTCGGCCAAAATGCGTATTATTGCGTATTTTGTAACCAAACTACTTTTAGGTATCAAAACCGTTTGTTTTGATACCAAACCTGTTTTCTAAACTTAGTTAAGCATGTTTTAACATGCTTAGCTCGTCACTTTTAGTTTAGTGCTTATATAGGGTCGTAAGGTAAGCGATCTAAACAATCGCTTATACTTTCGAGCCCGACCCGTTTGGTCGATCATTAGGATTCGACCAAACACATTAGGTGACCATAGCATATAGGGGATAACCTTCCGAGGTTATACCTTATGGTCGCTTCGTTAAGTAGTTGTATGATAGGTAGTATATATGCCTTAGGTAAATTACCAAAATACCCTTTTCATGTGTAATTGGTAATTAAGCATATGTAACCTAAACTTTCGTCACTTAACTGATTATGTAACATAATTAAACATGTTAGGCATATAATACTTGTCATAGGACTAGTTAGGCGAACGCGTTTCACGCGAATGACGCGTTAAAGTAGCATAAGCTACCTAAACAGGTCGTAATGGGTTGTAAGCACTTAGGTTAGGTTTCATTTTAGTATGTAGGCTTTGTTAAACCATACTACATGAGTTCCCATACTCATTTGGTTTACGAACCCTCATTCTATCCGATTCTCCGATTTAGGTCCGGTTTATTAATGTAGTTACCTATATTAGGTGCCGTTTGATATCTGTGATCTCTAGCATTGTTTGGTTGTTACTTAAGGACTTCTAAGCAATCTCAAGTGAGTACATAGACCCCTCTTTTACTGTTTTCCAAACATTTTGGGGTGAAACACATGTGCCTACTTGTTACTTTCATGCTTTCCTGCTTTCACATCATATACTTGCTATGTTCATTAGTACATTTATAGTACATGATTTCATTGTGTTTTATGCTATGTATGCCCATTGTGTGCGTACTTAGTACATTATTTTACATTACATTACATTTTATGCTATGTATGCCCATTGTGTGCGTACTTAGTACATTATTTTACATTACATTTTATGCTATGTATGCCCATTGTGTGCGTACTTAGTACATTATTTTACATTACATTTTATGTTATGTATGCCCATTGTGTGCGTACCTAGTACATTATTTTACATTACATTTTATGCTATGTATGCCCATTGTGTGCGTACTTAGTACATTATTTTACATTACATTTTATGCTATGTATGCCCATTGTGTGCGTACTTAGTACATTATTTTACATTACATTTTATGCTATGTATGTCCATTGTGTGCGTACTCAGTACATTTGTTATTCATCACATGCTTACATTTTGGTATGACATTTGGTTTGTTTAAATGGGACAATGTACATTCATTAACACCGATCATGCCGCTCGGTAGTAGGTAGTGGTACCACAGGACTTGACAACTCCCATTCCTGAAATCTCGGGTTTGTTTGGATTGGAAGGAATGACCGAATCCGATTACATTTCTAGGTGGACCTTAGACTTTGTGCTAGGGTTTATTCTACAGTCACAAGGCTTGGATGTATGAATTTTCACAATACCGCATAGATGTTTATATCAGTATAGCATGCATTCATTACACAAAACATAACTTTGATTTAAACCATGTTTTACTTCAATACCTTGTTTTTGTGCATTTTACATATGGTTTAGTTGATATATTTCACTTACCATACATAAACATTTTGACATTTACATACACAATTCATGATTTACATTAGACATAAACATTAGACATAGACATTAGACATGGTTTTCACATAAACATTTTGACATTTGATTATACATAAACATTTTACTTTGGTGGTTTGGTTTGAGTAAGTGATTTAAGTAACGAGGCATGTGTAATATGATACAAGCATGGTGGATACGCCGCTGGTACTTCCTATATATAAGTGTTTGTATGGTATTACATATCGTAACGTTATTTGCATCATTTCAATTTGAGACATATAACATTTTATACAAATAACATACTTTTCACAAGACATTGTTTTACAAACAACTTATCTTATACAAACTCATTTTACTTGGTTATTCATTTAACCATACATTATTCTCTTATTTATACATATCATCTGAACTTATTGTTTTTCAAACGATTTACAAAACAAATCAATTTACATGAACCCTATTTTCACAAAACCTATGTATCTCACAGGCATTTTTATGCTGACGTACCTATTTTCACATGTGTTTCAGGATATGATGCATAGGATTTATCAAGATACACATAGGCGGACTTGGGCCTTAGTGACAATAAAAGATGCAAGACTAGTTATTTATGTTATGTTTCTTTGATTATCAAGACATTGTAACTCTTTTATTTAATAAAACAATATTTCAATTTCCATGTGTTATGAAACAATGATTCTGTTACAACACTCCCCGACGTTTCCGCCACGTTTTGTTGTTTTACGTGGTCGGGGTGTGACAGCTATGGACCAGACACATGTCACATAGTTTGTCAGTGAACAAAAGATATAGATGTAGATCTCTGCCTTAGATCGGTCATTCCTTGTGATACATGAACGTTGTATTCTTGACTTTCAGAAGAGTTGGTATTGAACCAAGAATACTTCAAACATTGTAAACCCTACCTGGAAACAAACCAACAAAATCCTGATAGTGAAAAACATCAGAAACATTTTTTTCTTTTCTTTCAATTTCGAGAACATTCTCCCTGTGTATGTGCTGTAGAAACCGGTGGTGAATTTGCGTACACAACTGAAGGTTCAGTGCACGAAAAGTTTCTTACGAAATGTACGTGACAAAACGAGTATGTTGGGAATTAAACGCATGTACATGACAAAACAAGGATCATTCTAATAGATTAAAGAGAATAAACCAACTTGAACGGACGATATGTATCAGGAAGCTCAACTTGAACGGACGATATGTATCAGGAAGCTCAACTTGAACGGACTATATGTATCTTCTATCATGCGACGGACCCAATTCTTGCTCAACTCTTGTGGGCCCGTATCGGAATCAGGCGTTGGAAGGATTGTAGTAGTAGGACATTGGAACCACATATAATGAATGTATTATTGGCCATTATTCGACCGAGTAATCAGTTGTATTTTTTTTAGTTGCTTCTCTTGTTAAGTTTCTGAACCAACCGAAATTCACAAATTCCAACAGTTTCTTTGTAGATTCCGTCCGGTTTTCAAAGCCGGTTGATGAAACCGAAGCTGTTATTTCTGTTGTTCAGTACTTCTGAGATCTGAACCAACCGAAATCCACAAATTCCAACAAATTGCATCAGGAAGCTCAACTTGAACGGACGATATGTATCTTCTATCATGCGACGGACCCAATTCTTGCAAGTTAAATCCACAATCAATGTATACAGGTGCAAGAGAATGGCGAGTTATTTCAGTTATTTCTGTTGATCCACAAATTCCATCAAATTGTGTCTAATGCAAGGATCTTCGTGCATTGTTTAAATCAGAATCAGGTTCTCAAGACAAGGATCGTTCTAATAGATTAAAGAGAATAAACCCTCGTTTCTTCATCTTCATCTTCAAGAACAATGATGAACAGATGATGTTTTTTTTTCGCAAAACGTGGTGGATTGCGGTGGTTTGGGTCTAGGGTTGTCAGAGAGAGAAAAGGAGGGGGAGAGAGTCTGATACAATCATATACAGCCCGTATACACAGATCGTATACATCTGACGTAGTAAGTACAAGGAAAAACATGGACATGAATGATTTACACCAAGTTTTGTTGCTGCGCCAGGGTCCAATACACGAGCTCACCCTTGTTATGGATGATTACTGGGAAGATTACAATTGTTTTGAGTTTTGTCAGATAATACTTCATTTGTCGAGAAACCATGCTTGATTTATGTAAAGATCTCTACACAAACTCTTCTATATCTTTTAACCAATTGTCCATCACTTAAGACCTTGAAAGATTTGTTTACGTTAATTTTCAATAATGTTGGAAGGATTGTAGTTATAGAATCCGACAAACCAACAAAATCCGAATAGTTCAAACATTCTAAACCCTAACTGTGTATGTGCTTGTGCTGTAGAAACCGGTGATGAATTTGTCTATCTGAATCAGGTTCTCTGCCTTAGATCGGTCATTCCTTGTGATACATGAACGTTGTATTCTTATCTTTCAGAAGAGTTGGTATTGAACCAAGAATACTTTAAACATTCTAAACCTTACCTGGAAACAAACCAACAAAATCCTGATAGTCTTTTATGATGATTCGAAACATTCACGAACCACAATGGACTCAGACTCATACTACTCACCCTCCCCTGAGGAAAAGTTTTCCCGACGAATCAAGATAAAGCAGTTGGTTTGTGTTCATATCAGCGTTGTTTATCACCCTGTGTGAGCATTGGAAGCCCGACCACTAGCAGAAGAACCCGACACATCTTCTATGATGATTCGAAACATTCGCGAACAACAATGGACTCAGACTCATTGTTGCGAATTTGGTTTCTTCGGTACAAGCTGATGAAACCGAAGACTCAGACTACTTACAACTCTCATCAAATGCCTCACCCTTCCTTTTATTTTGTAAATATTAAATAAAGAATAACAACATGCCCGTAATCCCGCGTTTTAGTGGTTTTAACCATTTGAGTACAAAATCAAAAAGTTTAACACCCTGAGTCCCTAGTCATTTATTTATAACGTTTTGAGTCCAATTTTGTTCATTTTATAACGATTTGAGTCCAAAAAAATTGGACTCAAAAGGTTAAAATTTGGACTCAAAAGGACTCGAATGGTTAAAGAAAATGCTTATAGGGACTCAGGTCGTTAAACTTTTTGATTTTGGACTCAAGTGGTTAAAACCTCTAAAACACAGAGACTCAAAAAGTAATTTACCCTTAATATTATATATTAAAACATCTTTCTAATAATATAAAATGATATTAGGAAATTATGGTTTATTTAACGTATTATAAATAAAACTAATAAAGTTTTTCACTAATGCATTGAAAGTCTTTTGATAAATGGTGAATTTTAATCATGTATGCTTATTCATTGTCAAGTATGGTTATGTTTGACGAATTTAATTGTGTCTAATTAATTGAGACTATTACTCATCAAGTATTGTTACGTGACCAATTATAATTAATTAATAATATATAAATATTAAGAAACAAGAAATCTTTTGTGTTAATTTATTTTGATTTTCTACAAATTTCAAAGAATTGATATTTTTCTAACTATGGGTGATCTTAAACAATTTTTTACAGTATTTATCATCTTTATTTACGTGAGATATCTTCTTTATTCAATTAGTGAACACACGGAGTCCACGACCTAGTGTATTAAATAAATAAGTTATACTTCAATCAAAAGTACTATATTCATTAGTTACTTTTGATAATCATACACTAACTATATAACAATATAAAAAGGTTGAAATTTAATTTGTTTTTTTTTTTATTTTTATGCGAAATCCAAGATTAGTATATATTTTACCAAAAAACTTTTCAAGTTACATCAAAACAGAAGGTAGACGGGTAACAAGCTGCACCGTCACCTCTTTCTGAATTGCAAACCCTTACCTTAAAAAGACAAACCCCTGCCCCTGCGGTTGAACAATTGCTATGGATAACCCGTTGGACCCTGGTCAAGAAGTGGATAACTTCTGGGGCTAGTGAGCTGAATGTATAAAAGACAAAAGAGACAAATACATGCTGGTTCTCTGCGCAAATTTTATTTCGATTATTTCTAAAACAGTTAAAATACACATATTTTGTTCGGAGTAAATATCGAATTCAATTATTGGATTACAGAAGATATTTGTCTTTGTGTAAGATTTTTTAGAATTTTACATTGTTAAGTACAATTGTTTAGATGATATCGTTTTAAAAAGTTGGAAAAGGCATATTAGTCGAATCGTTCTGTAATATATATCATAGTTTGGTGTTTAATTTCTAACTTGTTTTATGATTAAGATTACTTTGTAAACCATGTATAGCACTCGCTGAGATGCTATTAAAAAAAAAATTACTTTTTAAAGTTTGAACTTGTTTATACTAAAATGGCTAATGTACAAAGGTCTTCTTTATATATTTTCATTTATAACTTTAAGTTGAAGTTGATTATGACAATATATTTATTTAAAAACCATGCTAAACAGTAAACAATGAACTTTGATTTACTGAGCAGTTTGGTTTAAAAAATGTTAACTCTCAAGTGTAAGTAATATAGATTTGATACTTAAGTATCTACTTAGAATTTTCATTACAAGTCTTAGAGTGTAAAAGTTGGTTAAATAAAATTCTTCTTAAGACTTGCTCAACTTAAAATTTTTATAAGCTGTTAGGTCAAACACATGACTTGTTTATTTTGGTGTTTGGTTAGGGTTTTCTAACCATCATCCTTTTTATATAAATTATTATCTTTGCCATCCAAAAAAAAAAAAAATAAAATAAATTTTATGTGCCTTCTACCTGAGAAAAAACTAATAATAATGCTTAAACTATCCAGGAATAAAAATGATTGATAAACACTGAGAAGAAGTAAAAGAAACATAACAAATAGGTCAGGGAGTAGCATGCTGCATGTGAATAGTGGAGTGATGTAAAAGAAAGTAAAATCACATGTTATGGTCATGGGCCATGGAGTGTTGAAGATGTTTTTAAAACTATTTGTTTTATTTATGTATATATATTTTAGGAGTTAAATGCCATTTAATTCATGTGGTTTAGGCCATTTTGCCAGTTTAGTCTAAAGGTTTCATTTTTAACCTGTGGGTCCAAAAAGGTTTCACAGTTGCCATTTTAGTCCACTGAGTTAACTTCATCCATTTTTTCTGTTAACGAGAAGGCCAATTTGGTCATTTTGTATGTAATTCTGTTAACTAAAAGGGCAATTCAGCCATATAAAATGACCGAATTAGCCTTCTCGTTAACAGAAAAAATGGATGAAGTTAACCCAGTGGACTAAAATGGCAACTGTAAAACCTTTTTGGACCCACAGGTTAAAAATGAAACCTTTGGACTAAACTGGCAAAATGACCCAAACCACAGGGACTAAAATGACATTTAACTCTATATTTTAGTGAAAAATGATGACAAAACAAAATGCAATTACTGTTTATAAATAATAAGAAAGAAGAAGGGGGGATGGATTCTTGTCAATAACTTGGTTGGCAAGTGGCAACATGTCATTAATTCATGTAACTTTTTTTAATGGTTAATTTCTTTAATCTACTGTCGTTTGTGGGACTTGAAACTCAGACCTTCCCCTTCCCAACTTAGATGTTTTTAAAGGTTTTTCCTTTACCAATGGACCACCACCTAGGGTTGTAAATGAACCGAACGAACACGAACAATGCCATGTTCGTGTTCGTTCGTTAAGGAAATTAATATGTTCGCGAACTGTTCATGAACACGTACCGAACATAAGTTTATGTTCGTGTTCGTTCGTTAAGAAAATTCAGTTGTTCACGAACAGTTCGTGAACACTGGTCTCGAACACAAACGAACGCAATCAAATAAAAACAAACGCAGACGAACATTTATTTTGAAAATAAAAAAATAAAAACATCATTATCCTTAAACATTGGATATAAGTAGTTAAATACAACTATCAAATGATAAATCAAAACACAAGAAGTCTACTAGACTATCAAACGATGAATTAAGTTTAACCGGCCAATTTAGACATAATTATCTCCAAAAATGTCTTAGAATGTCCAAATTTTAGCTAACTTAGAAAAAATAGGGTTTTTAAGTTTTCAATATGTTTGGATAAAAGGTTTATTATTTATTATTTTTTTGATATAATCAAACGAGCACGAACGAACGTAAACGAACATATTACCGAACGTTCACGAACGGGACCCGTGTTCATGTTCGTTCGCTAAGCTAACCAAACGAAATTTTTTGTTCGTGTTCGTTCGTTAAGCTAATCGAACGAACATAAGCAAACTTCCTGCCGAAGGGTTCACGAACTTTTCACTGAACGTTCGATTCGTTTACAGCCCTACAACCACCCCATTGGTATTAATTCATGTACCTGTCTTAAATGCTAAAGCATCACTATATATATTCAATATGATTCTCGAGTGTAATCGAACAAAAAGCTTAAATTGAGTTGAGCTTAAACTTTGATTAAACGTGAGTAAGGGTGCTATCAAGTAGAATAAATGTAGGCTCAAAACAACTTGACCTAGAGCTCAAGCTGCAGAAACATCAACAAGCGATGCCTGAGTATTATGAGTTCAGGTTCGACTTGACTTGGTTGGATATAATATCTGGTTTCTAATATTTCTGTAAAAAATTTACATAACTAATAATATATTTTATATTCTTTTTTTTTCTGATTTACTTTGATTTCAAATAATGTTTTATTAATCTTTGGTGAGTTGTTGGTTAAAGAGACACAACAAGCATGATAGTTGATATACGAAGAGCATCTTCAAAATAAATAAATAAATTGGCATATGAAGTATAATAAAAAAGACTAGTATATAATATATATGCCTTTCGAAAATAAATAAATTAGCATATGAAGTATAATAAAAAAGACTAGTGCATATGCCTTTCGAAAATGCATGTGCTAGTCATGTGGCATTTTGATCAAATAGAGATTGAGACAAGATTCTAATGACTAATGTGTTTACGATTAAATAGTTGATCATCAATAACAAAAAAAAAAAAAAAATAGTGTTTGTGTTTGATATAAGCGGCAATAATGATTTTTTTTAATGACAACGCTTACATATTTTTATTAAATTACATCAAATAAATCCTAATTTACTTCTTGTTTGTTATTGAACCTAAGACCTCTCACTAAGAGGCAAGAGTCTCTACCAAGTGAGCTAGTCCCACATTGGTAGTGGCGGATCCATCATTTTATTTTAATGTGTTTCTTTTAGTAAATTTTCTTTAATTTTTTCTAAATTCTTTAAGGTTCTCACTATTTTTTTCCAAACGCACGAAATTCTTGAGAACCTACAAATGTGGGCTGGATCCGCCCTTACAGATTTACAAATAATGTTTGTGTTTGATATAAGCGGAGCAACAATATGAAGTAAAATGAGTCATCAGATGTAGGGCATTGAAGCATGGTAAAAATCAAGCAAATTATACAAACCCCAACATACAATAATCTTCAAGATAACTCTGATGATTCAGAAAACACGTAGGGTTATATTTTTAAAGAACTGCGCAATGGTGATATTTTCATGAATTACGTATGAAAAATTAATACCAATGGTCATATGAACTGTTCTCGGACATCTATGATTTAAGAAAGAGTTAACTATCATTTTTGTCCCTGTGTTTTGTTCACTTTTGCCATTTCAGACCAATTTTAAAAAATGCACCAGTTTCCTCCCTAACATACTGGAAACATTTCACTTCAGTCCAAAAATTAAAACCCAGTTAAGTCAGACATGTTAAATGAAGGGTATTATTGTCAATTCATATATCTTTTATTTTCACCTTATTTTATGAATTGACAATAATAACATTCATTTAACCTGTCTGACTTAACTGAGTTTTTATTTTTAGACTGAAGTGGCACATTTCCAGTATGATAGGGAGAAAACTGACGCATTTTATGTAAATTGTGGCATGATGAGTGATTGCTACCGAATTTGTCTCAATATTTTGGATTAAAAAGGGAACAAATGAGTAAGTTTGAAGGCGTAGAGATTGGAAATGTTGGGCCCATGTGTGAGTTTATATATCTGGTTGCTTGATATCTTTTTTTCCCTAAAAAACTATAATATATCACTTTTATAATTATTCGTCCTTTCATTGTTCCTATCCCTTTTACCCTAAGAAACCTTTTATACAAGAAGTCAATAACCATACCATATATGTTATACACAATCATAAATGATAAAAAAAAAAAACGGATCTGAATTTTGGAATGTAAGTCAAAATATCAAAAAAAAAAAAAAAAAACCGACAAATAAATATTGTGAATTAACAGCTAATTGATCATGTGATGTAGTGAAATTCTAAATGCCATGTGATAAATACCAAGACTAAATTAAATAAAGAAACCATTAAGAGACAGTATAACCCTTAATCATATCGTATGTATTATCAATTAATGTTTATCCATGTCTTATTATTATTATCATTATTATTTATTTATTTAAATAATTGAACTTCCACTAGAATTTGAAATCATAAGAATGTTATATTGAAAACGAATTCATGAAGCAGTAACTATTGTCCCTATGTATATGGAGTGGCAATATTTTGAACTATACGAAAGTTAAAGTCCTAAAGAGGCCACCAATAATAATTTGTTCAAGCTATTAATGACATTCAGTTAAAGTGAAAGTCTAACCCCCCCTAGTTAGAACAAATGATTTATGGCATTAATCATAGTGATGGACGCGCAATCCCTATCCATCCAGGTCCCTCAAACGGGTCTTAAACATCATACCTAGCTATACGGTGAGAAAATGGTGGTCGATGCACGATTCTTGGATGCTGCACAGACCAGTAGATATGCATGATGGGAGAAGAGAGGCATGACTGAAAGTTATAACTCGTTTCAAACCAAAAGAGTTATTCTGTTTAAAAATTGGTAAAATAATGATGTATTTATATGAGATTTGTAATCTTTAATTACTTAAAAGAACCAAATATTTATTGTTGAGTTTACAGTTTAAACCATAGTTGTAATGGTGATTTCTCAAAGTTTAGACCAAATATTTAATATGGCATCGTCACATAGTTCACTTTTGTATGTGTAATTTAGATTTTTAAATGTATGAGTTTAGACTTGTAAATTAAGTTTTAACTTTCCAATAACCATTCATTTAAAGATATTTTGCTAATTTCATTTTTATTTAAAAGTGTGTGTCCTAATTTGCTGGTTGAATTTCTAGTACTTCCTAATTATATTATATTATATATAATAATATAATAATTCATGAAGATCCTTATGAATAGTGTATTATTTGGACAATAATATGATATCGTTTACGAATTTGCCATCATATAACTTTGCTACAACAAATTAAGCTAACAAATAGTACAACACTCTATTTTATTATTTGGTTTTTATAACTTTGTGTATATTAAATTTTTATTTAGCTTATTACAATTTATCATTATTTGTTTTACAAATCTATGTAATTGTGGATTATGGTTCTTATATATGTTAGTTATTATTATATGTATTAAATTTGGATATGATTAAGTAGAAAATTAAAATATATAAAATTAAATATCCTTTTTAATAACTTTCATTCGTTAATAATTTAAAATACTTTAACACATAGGTGTGTTTAGTTTTTTTCCTGATGTTCCGGTATAATTTTTCAAGAAAACAGGCTTGTAGTCAAATTAAACTATGATGAGTCGAATCTATATCGATATCGGTGATTATTGGGTACCTATACTTGTCAATATCCTTTTAAGCATATAACAACTTTAGTTTTTCTTTTGTTTTCTATTTTTGTTCCTATACCGAGTAGCAATATCATAGCAGTAAGCTTTTATTACCTGAATCTGAATTCCTGCCGCATTGCGCGGAGAAATTCTACTAGTTATCCATGATTCCATGAAGCATAACTTGATACATAAAATTTTTGCACTTGTTAAACTAACAAAAAGCAAATAAAATTCCTCTTAAAAAAATAGGCAACAATTATATTATTTCATAAGGTAATAAAAAATTTATATAAAAATAATCATATATAAATTTAAGAATAATTGTTTGTATTATAACAAATAACTAGTAGGAATACCCGCGCTACGCTGCGGGGTTTCGGTCGATATCTATTTTGGTTCAGTACATCAACCGAAAAAATATGCTCAAAAGAATATCGACACATGTTTTACATCGACCGAAAACCAATAAAATAAATTTAAATTGGACAGCGGGACGAATTGATTTTAAATTAATTGTAAATGAAAACGTAAATATTATCTTAAATATAGCTCCAATGAAAACAAACCTAAAACTAAAACACTAAACATAAAGAAAACTAAAAAATAAAAATAATAAAGTCCAGAAAAAAAAATATAGAAAGAAACAAAAAGAGTTAATAGGATAAAAACACAATCCACAAAACTTGCTAATTGTAATTTGCATTAAAGCGTAGACCAACTGAAAACATACATAAAAATAAGCATGAAAACGAATTATATTTGACACATATTTCCGAAGAAAATTTACCTCGAATCGTAAACCAACTTAAAGTTATACCGACGCGTGCATAAAAATAAGCATGTACGAAAATAGTTACGGCGTGTTGTGCCGGTGTCGAAACGTAAAGTGACTTAAATTTATAGCGTTTAATGAAAACGTATTATATTTTACTCGACGTGTTTCCGAACAAAATTTATGTCAAAAGGTAGACCATTTGATCATATACATAAAAATAAGCATGAAAACGTATTATATTTTAACCGGCTCTTTTATAGAAATTTTTTTTGCATCAAAACGTAAACCAACAGAAAATATACATAATAATAAGCATAAGGAATATATTATATTTGACCCAACTTATTAACGCGAAAAATTTACGTCTAAACGTAAATCAATTTAAATTTATAGAAACACGTACATAAAATAAACACGTAAAACTTGATTACAAAATTTTTAGAAAGTTAAGAGGTTAAAATTGTTAACACTGAAAGTTAAAGAGATAAAAGTTTAAAGAAAAATAATAAAGAAAAAAAGAAAAAGTCAAAAGTCAGAAAGCAAAAAAGCAAAAAAAAAAAAAAAAAAAAAAAAAAAAAAACTACTGTGCATGTCCTTCGAAAATGTTAGGATATAGAATAAACTTAAAATTTGTTTTGAGAATTCTAGGAATTAAAACTACAAAATCTTGAAATTGGAGGGAAAAAAAAAAGAAGATTTAACTGTCATTTTTGTCTCTTTGGTTTGGTGGAAAATGGCAATTCAGTTCAAAAAAAATTTGCGCCAGTTTCGTCCTCAACATTTTTGAAACGTCACTTTAGTCCAAAAAGATAATGAGCCGTTAAAAATGTTGAGGATGGAACTGGCGCAAGGCGTTATCTTTTGGATTGAAGTGGTACGTTTCAAAAATGTTGAGGACGGAACTGAAGTAATTTTTTTTTAAAACTAAAGTGACATTTTTCACCAAAGCACATGGACGAAAATGACAGTTAACTTAAAAAGAATTTTGTTTATAGTGGACAATCATGTCAGCGGGCCCAATCTGACCCACGTTTCACGGCCCAACTGCGACAGCAAGCGAACAACAAGAGTAATAAAAACAAATAGTTGTGGGCTTCTGGTTTTTTGGGCCCATGCAATTAATCTTTTTCACGGCCCAGTTTTTGTGTGTTCCCGGTCGGTCCACACAAAACATAAGAAGAAGAAGAAATAAAACATTCTTTTTGCTATTTCATGATAGAGCATTATTATAAAAAAAATAAAAAATAAAAACATATACACTGTTTCAAACATATTCTGGGAACACAGTTTCAAATATGTTTAAAATTCAAGGAGATATGTTTCCTTAGTGTTGTGCAACAACCGGACCAAACCGCTAAGATTCAAAACTGTTAACATGCTAAATGCGATAATCAGAACTGGAACCTATAATAACCTACTGGTTCGATTCGAAACCAGAACCAGCTGTTAGTTAAATCCTAAAATTAACAAGTAAATAAAAAAAATTCACAACCATCAAACCAACCAGAACATATAATAATTGCAACATTTAAAGTTCAAACCATCCAAAGTAAAAGTAGCAACAATAAAAGGTTTCAAATTATAAAACAAAATCTAAATTAAACCATTCCAACCATATTCAGATGAATTGTTCAAATAAATTATCTTCAAACTCCATTCGATCTTTATCTTCTCGATCTTCTCTTAAACATCTACATAAAACCAAATGTGAGCAATTAAAAAAAGAAACGAACAAAATTAACAAAATGACAATATTTATCTTTTGTGAACATGTAACAACGATAATTCCCCGCTCAAAAAAAAAAAAAAAAGAAACGCTGGGAGTTGAGATTTGAGAATTGAGATGGAATCTGGACGTATGGGATTGAAGACGACGCCTTAAAACTTCTGGGAAGGTGGATCATATGTAAGCGGAAGATACTAGAATGTGGATGGTCGGAAGTTTGAAACCCATGAAATAAATATGGTTTGTAAATATTAACTTTAATCGCAACCGCTTCTAGCGGTTCTTTAATAAGACCAGTCAGTTTTAACCAAACCGAACCGGGAATTATTTTTGTCAATATATGAGAACCGGAAAACCAGCCCTATAACACCATTTCCGTTCGAATCCAGCGGCTCGGAATCAGTGGCGGATCTAGGATTCGCGCCAAGCGGTAACGTTTTATAAATAAGCGGTAACGAAATAGAAAAAACGTCAATTTTTTTCAAAATTTACACTAATTTTACACTACCGCCGGAGCGCCAAGGGGTAGCGGACATTACCCCTTGTTATACACTAGATCCGCCCCTGCTCGGAATCACTTCCTCAGTTTTGACGGTGCGAAACCGTGAATCATTCAGCCCTGTGTTTCCTTGTATAAAACAATATAACATTTTTTTGTTTGTTTTGGTTTGCAATTCTTCAAAGAAAAAGGACCTTAAACATATATACATATGGTGTAACTATTTGATTTTTTTTATGGCGAAGTTAACTACGTTTGAATCCTTGGTCTCCTACTCTTAACTCTAACAACTTTGTCATTGGAGCAAACACCTCATCCGCAACTAGTTGATATACAATAAGCAAAAAGTAAAGAGTATAATTCATCTCTCTGTCTAAAATATATTATTTTATTTAAGAAAGAGTAAATTACTTTTTGTGTACCTATGTTTTAGTGGTTTTAACCACTTGAGTCCAAAACTAAAAAGTTTAACGCTCTAAGTCCTTAATTGTTCATTTTATAACATTTTGAGTCCCTGTGTTTTAGTGGTTTTAACCACTTGAGTCCAAAATTAAAAGTACAAGTTTTAAAAAGTTGGACTCAAAATGTTATAAATGAGTGGTTAGAACTCAGGACGTTAAACTTTTTTATTTTGAACTTAAGTGGTTAAAACCACTAAACCACATGGGCTCAAAAAGTAATTTGCTCTTTAAGAAAAAAACTGCTCATATTTAAAAAAAAATAGTTTATTTTATTAGTTTTATCTTCACTCTTATCTTTATAATAAGGGCAAGATATTCAAGAAAACGATACTAATTGATTCATTATCCACAATCATTTTATGTGTTTAATCTATACATATAGAAGTCCAAACAATATTCCAATCCTCAAACCCTAGTTTTGTGTATATCCATACAAACAAATTACATTTCTAAACATACACTTATATATACAATACACAACTCTTTGCCTCATGAATCAAACACTTGTACATTAAACAAACTCTAAAGAGAAAATGAAGAGAGTTTGTTGTTGTAGTTTGCTTCTCTTGGTTGTACATTTTAGTTTACTTAGTGAATCTTTAATGGTGTTTGCATTTGATCCCACACAAGGGTTTACTAATGTCCCCTTAACATCAAGTAGCTTCATATACCAAAAACCGTACAACGTACCACTCAATGAACGATATAGTTTCAAGAATGGAATTCATCGGTTTTGGGTTTACGCAAATGATAAGCCATTCGAACGTGGAAGCAATACACAGCCGCGAACCGAAGCTCAAATAAAAGTAAGTTTCTACTAAAGGTCCTAACCAACAAATGTTTATTTGTCTATGACATGCATTGTTATTTGTTTACTTGTAATACCCATGTAGCTTATTATCATATTGTAAAGATTCTTACCAAATATTATGTATCGTCAAAAACATGCATTGTTTACTTGTACAGTACAAGTGTGCAAGGCATGCCATGTGACAACATCAAGATTTTGATTCAAATTTAAGTACAGTTTGTTGCCCGTTTACCTTCAATTTTTTATGTAATTTCACAAAATATAATTAAAGGAAAATGTATTAGTTTGTCACGTGGATTAGCTAGTTATAATGTACAAGCAATCAATGCATATTTCGAGATGTAGTCAAAACTTTTACCGGATTTTCTAGTGTTGTACAATGTTTTATGTTTTTTTAAAATTATTTTTATCGTTTTACTGTGCAGCCGGACTATACGTCGGGGATTTGGCAATTCGAAGGATATGCTTTTGTACCACATGGAACGTCGGGAGCTACAATAGTGCAAATTCATGGTGCGGCCCAAGGTAACACGACACTGTTACTAAGGATATATAACGGAGATATGAGGTACTATGACAGCGAAGTAATCGCCACCGATTTATACGATAAATGGTTCAAAGTGAACTTAATTCACAATGTGGATGAAGGGAGACTTATGGTTTACATTAATGATGTTAAAAAGTTTGAATCTCACGACCAAGGTCCAGGAGACTTATATTTCAAATGTGGTGTTTATGGTGCCCCAAGTGATAAAAGTCGATATATGGAATCGAGGTGGAGAGATATTAAAATATATAAGAAGTAATAGTGAAAAGTATGAAACGTGTATAAAAAATTAGGTGATGTAAGGTATTATTGTATTATCATTTTGTTATAATATAATATAATATAATATACTAAGTGTGATATATACATGAACAGTTTGTTTATTGTTTACAAGTCATAATTAAACGAATCATGAAATAAATATAAATTAAAATTTTAATTTCATGAATTGACTTAGTAAACTGAGATTTCTCTTATATGTTTGTCGAATCCGGTTTTAATGTTATCAAGTCATTTTAGGTAATTGGGATTACTTAATACCAAAGGGAAATTCGAATAAGCTTCGATATAGCATATGCAGTAGGAGTGGTGAGTCGGTTTATGCACCAGCCCCAAGCGAGTCACATGGAAGCAGTATTAAGAATCATCAGGTATCTCAAGGGAACAACAGGTCATGGTATACTGTTTAAACCAAATGGGCACTTAGAAATCCAAGCTTATACAGACGCTGACAGGGCAGGGGATAAAGGAACGAGAAGATCAACCTCATGATACTTTACCATGTTTGGAGGAAATTTAGTTACCTGGAGAAGAAAAAACAAAAGGCAGTCGCCCTATCTAGTGCAGAAGCCGAGTTCCGAGGGGTTGCACGCGGCCTAGCAGAGATTCTGTGGATTCGCAAGCTCCTAACTGAGATTGGCTTTCTTCCTACTACAGCAACCAAAATCATGTGCGACAATAAAGCTGCTATACAGATCTCAGAAAATCCAGTCCAACATGATCGAACAAAACATGTGGAGGTAGATCGACACTTCATCAAGGAAAAATTGGAGGAAGGTATCATAGAGCTCCCATATGTATCGTCAAAAGATCAACTCGCATATATTCTTACAAAAGCTATTAACGGGAACGTGTTTAGTAGCTGCTTGAGCAAGTTAAGTATTGGTGATCCCACTACTCAACTTGAGGGGGAGTGTCGGAAAGTTAACGATGTGACGTAGTGTAGGTGCTAAATGTGTAACTTGGTGTTCTATATAAACACCCTCCTTTGTAACCCTAAATGTGATATACAATTCAATACAAACAATTCCCAACTACAGTGTTTGTTCTCTATACCAAACAACAGAATGGGGAGGTTACATGTGTCCAACATAGGTGATGAGTCGACGTCGGACTCTTCCAAAGAGTCCACCCTTCATTTTCTGACCACAACGTCTTCTCAGACGAGTCATCTTCCCCAAATATTTACTCACAAGTTCTTAAAAGATGTATTTTCAAAGGGTGGACAAAGTGTGTCTCGTCCTCTCAAGTCGCTAATCCTCCTGCATCTCTTGACTAAGTCAATACCAAAAGTTGATCAAAATGGCAAGCACATCAAATAACCGGTATAATGAGGAATTACTAACAAGTCTGTTAAAGTTGTCAGGAGAGTAATGTTAAGAGGTATTGGCCCTTCCAATCCACTGGCCTAAATCCTTCTGGTAAATAAATGGAGACTTAAATGATCAGAATAAATGTAGTTCACATCGGCACCGGAGAAGATGACTCGTCTGAGAAGACGTTGTGGTCAGAAAATGAAGAATCGGTGGACTCTTCGGAAAAGTCCGCCGGCAACTCATCTTCGGAAGAGTCGGTGGACTCTTCGGAAGAGTCCGCCATTGACTCATCACCTTTGTTGGACACTTGTAACCTCCTCATTCATGGACTCTTCAACTTTACAGACGGACGCTTCCCATATCGGATGAGTCCACCCATAGACGCAGGAGGGTGACATTTAGTAAGTTGAGTTGGTCAAGTGATATTTTGGTAATTTCCCATTTTTTCATTTATCTTCATTAAGTTTCCTTTAAATCCAATTTTTTTTAATTGTTTCCATGTCTACATTAGCTATTCTCTTAATTTTTTCATTTACCTTCATCATTAAGTTTACTTTAAATCCAATTTTTTTAATGTGAAACACTAAGATCTCTTTCCACTGCTTTTATTGAGGCCATTTCAAAGCAACAAAAGACAAAAAGCATGACTACATTTATTGAATAACTTTGAATAGAACGTAACAATTGTCAATATGGAGCCTAGATACGAATATACTTTTTAGGTTTTTGTGTGGTTTTGGACTATTAAAGTGGTGGTTTTATGTTTGTTTCCTTTGCTTTACAACCGTTAATTTTTATAACAAAACAATTATTTCATACTATCAAACTCATTTCTTTTCTTTAAATTAATACGTAACTTATGTATAATGTCTGCCACATTTCAATCTAAAGTTTAAACTTTTAAATAACAAGTTCGAATTGTATTACATGTATAAGAAGATGTAACATATTTTATTTGCTATTTTTCTTATTTTTAGTGACAACCTTTTATTCTATCTCTACAAACTTAAAAATGATAGTGATAATGATAAGGTGTTATGCCTTGACTAATTGGTTTTTACTAGCTAATGTCCTGTAATCAATTTAATTAAAAATTGAAATTATACTTTGGTTACTGTTTCTTTGTTGGAGTTTCTCTTTTATTTATAGGGGTCTCATTGGGCTTTAACCCTAAAAAGGCAGCATATCATTCGGCCCACTTGAGGCTATCTAAATTCTAACAGGTTGGGATTTTGGTCCAGTTATAAGGATAGCTCATCAAATGTTGCTTCTAGGATGCAGACGAGTCGAGTCGAGCCAAGCTGAGCTCGAGCTCATTTAATTTATTAGATCTCGAATGTGAGCTCGGCTTGATTCAAGCTTTGTTTATTTTTAAAGCTTGAGTTTGGTATGTAAGTAGTTTTTCAAGCTCGAGTTTGGCTCGAACTCAGCTCGTTTATTATTTATTAATTAATTTATATTATATAATAATCATTATTTCTTATATAATTTAGTTATTTTTTCATAATATTATAAATGGTAAGTACTATTAGAGTAAAATGTAACTTGCGTCCATGTGATTTATTACACGAATGTACACGTTAAGCCTCTAAGTTTTTTTTGGTCTTTTGAGTCCCCGTGGTTGCAAATTTTGGTCATCTGAATCCTCGGATGGTCTTTTCGTTTGTTGACCGCTAGTTGACCGAGAAATGTCTAAAATGCCCATGAGGGACTATTACTGCTGCTGCTAACTACTGTTGACCACTGCCACTGCCTACTATCACGACCACGACCACCACCACTACTACTTCACCTGCAACCCAACCCCAAAACCCATCCACCACTACCACTACCACCACCACCACACCACACCACACCAGTCAAGTCCACCACCATCGCACCACCACCACACCAGTCCCCTCTCACCTCGGGTTCGTCTACGTTGTATACACCTACCTAACCATCCTCCCAAACCCTAGCTATATAATCCTCTCTTTCCCCATTTCTCTTCATTTGCAAACCCTAGCCCCCAAGACTAGTGGCTCCACAGCAGTCTCTTGGTGGCGCCACCCACCACCTAGTGCGTGATTTGATACATAGCAGGTGGTCTGGTGATGGTGTTTCTCAACTATATATTATTTTATTTATTAGAATTTACTTTATGAATTCATTTATTTAATACTAGGTTACAATCCCGTATATTACACGTATTGATAAATGCAATGTTATATAATTAGTAATAAAAATGTTAGGGGGATGATCAAATGAGAATAAAACTATTGAAAGAAGAAAAAGAAGAAAGTACATATTGGTAAAATACTAATTCATTTATAACTTATCTCATTAATTTTTCTCTCGTTAATTAATTAGTCAACTAATCATTTATTATTCTACATATAATCTACAAACCTCGCACATATCAAAATTTTCCTGCATATACCCTACACATTATAGAATTTTATCCTACACACATCGAAATTTATCATACACACCCCGAAATATATCCTACACATCTCGTAATTTATCTTACACACACTATAATTTATTATACACTTTAAATTAAGTTGTTTTTTAATTTGAAAAAAGTATGTATTTTGAAAAGGAGTTACAAATTTAGAGTAAAGTTCGTGTACAAAGTGTGTTATCATACAAAACGTATGAAGTGGAGGTTTTTTCTGAAAAAATGCCGTGGCATTTTTGTAATTATTTATGGTAATTATCAAAATTACCGTACAAATATCAAAATTACCCTACAAGATCAAAATCACCCTACAAAGATCATGTGTAGAATAACTGTGACAACCCATTATTTTCAGAATCCTTTCATTGTACTGATCCTTTGTCTTGCGTTGTTTGTTACTTGAATATTATATGTGTGATTATAAGTAAATGGCTACGTGTTACGTGTTATGTGAATATTGTAAGGATGTATAAATTTCGTCACACCAAAGCACTTGGGCTGCACACCTTTGTCTGATCCATCCTCGGCCCAAATGAAACCCGGATATGGCCCGGCCCTTTCCGCATCGCATACACACACATGGCTTGTGTGCGATGTTCGTAATTAACAAAACGCAAGCATTATACCAAACCCTAAAGCCCCTCCCTCTTGATCAACGGCAGCACCCTTCATTCCTCTCGAAGCCTCTTTTGTTCCAAGCACTTCCGTAATCATCTCATCATTCGGTTAGTAACTCACCACAGTTCACTTTGTTCGATAATTATTATGTGATGTTTGAGATCAACTGTGGATATAGGGTTTTGCTTGAAAACATGCTCTCATATTGTGTTTACGGGTAGCCGCGGGTGTATGAGTAGGATTAATTATTAAAAAGGGGGTTTGATGTTTCGATACTAAATCTAGGGAATTAGAACATGCATGATGAGGGTTCGATGACTTGTATTCGTTCATATTCATGATGTGGTTGGATAATTCTGCTTGATGAACTTATATTATGATAAATTAATAATCTGATTTTGTGTGGTCATTGGATGATCTGGGTTGTGTTATGATGAGTATGATGATTAGGGTCAATGATTGTTATGATGGGTGTTTATGTGAATTAAGGAAACTGTTACAATTCGGAGATTTGTATGAGCATGAATAATAACTGTTAAATCACAATGTTTGATCTATTTCGGAATGTGGTAATGTGTTTACTGAAATCACGGATGGTTGTTATTAAGGAAATCAGTTACACTTGCATGGTCTCGACTGAGGTTGCGAGTCGAGACCTCAGGGTTTCGACTCGAGACCCAGCATCATCAAATCTGAGAACCCGAAACCAGTGGTTGCTAGTCCGGATTGCGACTCGAGACCTGACTCGAGACTTCGTGGTCTCGACAGATGAATTCATCACTCGAGACCGCCGGTTGCGACTCAAGACATCGGAGGTTGCGAGTCGAGACCTCATGGTCTCGACTTGAAGGGGTATGGTCCCAAAAATGCCGCGCAGACCATTCTGGTCGCGCTTTGGACCATACTCCTTAATCACTTCGGTGATCAATCATTAAACCCCGCGCGGGATGATCAAGCAGAGCATGGTCTCGCGCGAGATCCAAGCAAGAGACAACAACAGTTTCTATACTTAGCATTCTGAATAAGAGCCTTCGCCTCCTACAACCCCGCGCGGGCTACTACGTGCTCAGCAAGGGTCGCGCAGGAGTCAAAGAGCAAGGCCACTTCAGAAGGTACTAAAGGTACAAGTGGCAGAAGGGCAAGCCAATCAGCGTCCTCCAGGCTGTGCTCCATCGTGCTCCACGATCGTCTGATGTGCAAGAGACAGAAAGTACACAAGGACGCTTATGTGGCACCAATCAGGGGGCGGCGACATCTGCCCCATGATATCCACTTACCTGCTGATGGCAGAGGGACAACAAGGCCGATAACTAAGACACGTGGCTCCAATCAAGGTGCGCCAGCACCGAAGAGCTTCTAGAAGACACTAACGGTAGACACCAGTGAGACAAAGAGCATATCCTCTATGTTGTCGCCTTCCAAAAATCAGCCCATCTCCTCTTACACCTCTTCGGCTATAAATAGAGACCTCAGTGCACTGGTTAAACTTTCTATTCCCTCTACTCTCACTCTTAATACTCAATTATCTCCTCAAAGCAGATACTTATTCTCATGCCGGAGTCTGGTTAAGAGGGAAACCCCCATATTCCCCTCTTAACGAGCTAACGGTGTTCTGTTTTGCAGGATCACCAGGCTAAATCGGAGCTCAGAAAAGTCTTAAGAAGATTAAGCATTATGAAAGGAACATAAACCAAACTAATTAATCCTAAAATTAGTTCTGTGTTTCTTCACGACGGATGGTCATTGTTGAAACACAACTAGGCCACAGAGATATGTTGGGCCGCACACTTGAGACGGGCCGCACATTATTTGGACTTGTATTTATGTTGTTGGGCTGAACAATGTGAACAGATGTGTTATGTGTTTCAGTAAACTGTATGCGGTATATATACGTGCTATGCCATGATCAGTACTTGTGTACAACCTGTATAATACGTGTACTACAATGTGTGTTACTTGAACCGAACCTGACTTGTATGGTAATCATAATAGGACGTGGTTGACCACATTAGTTCAAGTTACTTAATCTACCGAGCAAATCTAAGGTGAGTTCACTTCTCTTGAGTATGCGTCCCGGTGGGTGGGACAATCAAACGGGTATTCCTAAGAGGAATATGTCTTTTCTGGGTTAAAACTGGGATGTTGGATAATACACTCATTCCTATCACCTTAAGTCCCATCTTATACCGAATTAGTTACCTGAGAGGTAATGGGGTATTAGTTGATAGCGCTATTAGGCTTGGCAACCTCACACCGTACCTGAGAGGACGGGCGTGAACTAATGACCTTAAATCACGACCAATGTTTTGGTAGGGGCATTGGGGATGGGCAAACAATCTGACGCCATCTTGCGGTACTCGAGTTATTATCAACATTGTTATTAAATTGAACTAAACACTTGGCAACTAATGTTTTCATAAAACTGTGAACTAGCCAGCTTTGTGCTGATACACTTGTTGCATGCTTGCAGGCCGTTAGATTCTTTGGATAGGGAACTTGTTGTTTGGGATTGCTAGATTAGTCATGGGTCGAGCCTCTTGGAAACACGTGACAAGTTTATTGGTTTCGTACATTTGGTTTTGAAACATTTGAACAATGAATTACTTTATGCTTTCGCTGAACCTGTTAAACTTAAAGTTATGTTTGAGAATACTTTCACGTAATAAATGGGATCTTTTATATAATATCTTGTAAATAGTTCAACGTGATTGGTGGCTGGATCCTGGTACGTCACACGCCTAGCGGGGTTTCCGCATGTGGTATTTTGGGGGTGTGACAATAACTATGATACTTTACAAGATTATCATATAAGATCAAAATTACCCTACAATATCATTTATAGAGTAATTATGACATTCTACAAAATTACCATACAAGATCAAAATTACCATACAAGATAAATTTACAAAATTACCCTAGAAAATAGAAATTACCCTACAAGATTATTTGTAGGGTAATTTTGATTATTACTCTACGAGTTTTAATTACGAAAATGCCACCATGTTTTTTCAACAAAACCTTCACTTCGTACGTTTTGTACGATAACACTCTTTGTATTTGATCTTTTGTCTACAAATTTAATTTACTTAGTTATTAAATAGGAAGAATACAAATTAATGATCTATGTAAGTTTACCAATCTACCCTTAAAATAAAGCTAAATACAAATATTAAATGAAGTAAAGTGAAACATTCTTATTGGTTGAAACTTCTTAATTTTCTTCTTACAAATAATTTTTTCTCATTTGAACCCTCCACTAAAAATATTATGTTAAAAAAAAAACATATGCATTGGATGATTGAATAAACGTGTGTATTATACTAATAGAATAAAATATAATGTAATTTATACCGTATAATAAAAGTTATCTTTCAACTCCGTATTAACTTTGGTTTTTAATACCATCTACTTTTTATTATTATTTAACGTATTGTATTTTTACCATCTTTACCTTGCAACCGCATTAAATATTCAAAATTTTTTAAAATCACTCATAAAAACAACTATCATCGTTACACTCCTTTTTTAAATATTTCAAGGAACATAATTTTGGACTTGGTAAAACCTTTAAGTAAAAAATATAAATTTATTTATTTATAAATTTATAATTAATTTCATATTAAATTCATTTGATTAATGATATAGAAACTATCTTTAATTAGTTAAAAAATAAGTATCAACAATTAATAAGTATAAAAAATAAGTAACAATAATTAATAATTATTTAATATTTTATTGATCCAACCCTATATAATTATTCTATCCACTTGGGAATAGGCCAGTGGTGTTGGTGAGTTTAGATAGAGCTTAGGATAGGAGAGGTCAGAGGTTCAAACCCCATGGTGTGCAACGTTAGCCATTAAAAAAAAACATGAGTTTCTCCCTAGTGTATATATCTATATATATATGGAAGGGGTTCTATGCAGAACACAAAATATTGCGAGAACACGCAGAACACTATGAATCACATATTTTTTCAATCCTAAAAACATAAAAAGTAAATGAAAATGTTGCAAATGTTGCAAATGTAAGATTTATTGTTTCTTACACTAGAATTCAAAACAAAATATAGAAAATTTTCAGTTTTTCTATAACCTACACATATGTAGGTTATGTGTAGGTTAAATTACCAACATGTATGTAAGCTACGTGTAGGTAAAAAATATTGTTTTTTTTTATGTATATATAATACACATATGAATGTAAGAAACATAAAATATAAAAAAAACATGAAACTTAAATCCAAAATTTAGTGTTTTAAAGTTGTTCTTTTTGTTCTCGCAATAGTTAGTGTTCTGTAATGATCCTCATCCTGTATATATATGGGTAAGGTTCATGCGAGAACCACCTTTATTGCGAGAACCAATGTGAACACAACATAAAATAGCTAAAAATCCTAAAAAACCTAACCCCCCCCCCCCCCCAAAAAAAAAAAAAAAAAAAAAAAAACTCCCTTCCCCCACCCCCCAAAAACCTAACCCCCCAAGCTAAAATGCTAAAAACTAAACCCCCAAAAAACCTAAAAAAAAAAATACAATTTTTTTTTAATATTTTTTACATTAAAATCGCTACTTTTAGTAGTAAAAAAAAATATTAAAATTTTTTTTTGTTGGCTACTAAAAGTAGCGATTTTTTTATAAAAAATATTAAAAAAAATTGTGTGTTTTTTAGCTATTTTTAAGTATTTTTGGTTGTGTTCACATTGGTTCTCGCAATAAAGGGTTCCTAACGGATCCTTCTCCTATATATACATACTTACAAGTTAACGTACAAAATCCCTTAACGTACATTGCGTACGCGATTCAGAATCAGCATGTGAAATTGGTTTATAAACATGCGATTTTGGTAATTTTTTACACCATGCGATTTTTGTTTTTTAAATAACATGCGGAAATTGGTTTTTGTGCACACACGCGATTTCCCATTTTAATTTGTAACATGCGATTTACAATTTCTTGGAACATGTGAACTCTATTTTTTTAACATAACATGCAAAATTGATATCACGTACAGTTCGTACGTTAAGGTATTTTGTACCTTAACTGGTCTCATATATATATAGGGAGAAGATCATGCGAGAACCACCTCTTATTGCGAGAACCGCGAGAACCAATGTGAACACAACCAAAAATGCCTAAAAATAGCTAAAAATCACACAAATTTTTTTTTTTTTGATTTTTTTAGATTTTTTTTTAGATTTTTTAGGTTTTTTGGGGGTTTAGTTTTTAGCATTTTAGCTTGGGGGGGGGGGGGGGGGGGGGTTAGGTTTTTTTAGCTATTTTAGGTTGTGTTCACATTGGTTCTCATGGTTCTCACAATAAATGGAGTTCTCGCATGAGCCCCTCCCTATATATATATATATATATATGAGGCCAGTTAACATACAAAATGGCTTAACGTACGAACTGTACGCGCTTATATTTTCAACGTGTGATTTAATTCTTCAACATGCGATTTTGGTATTTTTTTTACATCGTGCGAATTTTGTTTTTAATATAACATGCGAAAAAGTGTTTTTGTTCAAACATGCGAATTCCTAAATCAATTTGTAACATGCGATTTCATGGGTAAAAAAATATTTTCTTGTAACATGCGAAATTTATTCTTTTTTAACATAGTGTGCGAAATTGATATCGCGTACAGTTCGTACATTAAGGTATTTTGTAGAATACACTTTTTCTATATATATACACACACAAATACTTTTATTAAATAATCAAAAATACCAACCATACTTTTTTTTCTTAAATGGATTGAACGTAACAAACAACAAAATATTGATTACCTTCTTTACCGAATTCACGTGTTATAGACAATATGCAGAACTTAGCATTTACACCATTCATGGATTTGATTCATCCTTCCTCTCACATTCATCATTAATAATAAATAAATAAAATTTTAAATTCATTTCCAATTTATAACATAAAACAATTTTTTAAAACCCATGAGTTATTTTTTTCTTCTCCTTTTCTAATGTTTTTTTTTGGAAGGTGACTTTCTATGTACTGGACTTATTGGTCACCGGGTTCATGTCAAAGACATTCCCCCGTCAGCCCCGCACTCTCAGACGCGATGTTCGATCGGGCCCCGGCCGCCGCGCAAGCTGACTTCCGCCCGGAAACCATACTGCCCCCACACGAGAGACTCGCTGGGGTAACAGCTGGGTAAAACCGGGTTGCCCTCAAGACCGCACCATGCCTCGGTAGGATACGATCCATCATTGGGACGTCCCCCCCCTAAGACCACAGTGGGAGTCGAACCGGTGACCTCCCAAAGGAGGAGCCGGCCCAACAACCCAATGGGAAACCACTGGGCCACGGAGGGAGGATTTCTCCTTTTCTAATGTAATAGGTATTCTCATTCCATTTAAAAGAAAACACAAGGTAAGTTTTATTAGGTTTAAAGTGGAAGTGAAAAGCAAAAGGTAAAAGAAAGTGAAGTTGTCTTTTAGTTGGTTGTCATTAAATAATAGTTCAGTGCTTTTGGGTTTTTCCATACGTTTAAAAACGACAAAAACTGGTGGTCCGAACCCCACCCGTGGCTCAGTCATCAGGTTCAGGCTCAGAGGCTCTGGCTCTGGCTCTGTTTTTGGAAACACCAGACCCACATCAGGTCTTGTTTTAACGGCTTTCTAACCTGTGTTTGGACCTTCATTGGAGATTATGGGCTCCTTGGTACATTATTTGACCCTCTACTTCAATAATAATTTCTTTTGACTTTAGTCATTAATAATCATTTCCTATGTAATTATGAGTAGGAAATAATGAGAATAATAGCTGTAATGGTAACCTACCTTAGTATAATTTTTTTTAATGAAAAATTTGGATCAGTGACAGATCGCCCATTTTCACCAGATAATAATGTTTATACATCAATTTAGGATAAAACATAATAAATTTGATTGGTGTTTGTGTCGTGTTCGTGTAATGGTAACTATAGATACCTTCAAGGGTAATTGAAGGGCTTCTTCCGCAATGAGCTTATCGTGTAATGGGCGCGGACCCGTTATTGTTTGTGAGAATTGACAAACATATAAGTATATAACTAACATTAAAAGTACCAACAAATTGATGGTATTATTTTATATAATAGAATGATGTAAAATGTCACAAAAAAGTGTTCCATAGTTTATTCTTTTGTAGTTTTGTCAAAATACCTAGTTTGAATAGTTTATTCTTTTGTAGTTTTGTAAAAATACATAGTTTGAACTTCATGCATGGGATATAAGAGAGACAAGACAAAGGGCTTTGTATTTTTAATTTGTTGCTTTGAATAAGGTTGGTTGTTTGTTTGTTTCTTAAAACTGTCCCTTTGTTGTTGTCTCAAAATTTAAAAAGAGATGGTTTCTTTCAAGATTTTATTCTCTCAATTCAACCCCTACAATATTAAAAAATTATCCTCAAACAAATCAACTCAGATTCAAAACACACTGCTCTAGATTTCACACACACATAACACACACATGGTCTCATATAATACACACACATGGTCACACAAAATACATAAATATATATATATGCACACATCCATGCAAATAAATACATATGTAAAGACATATAATATCTATGCAAGCATACATATGTATGTATGTTTATATGTGTATAGATATGTAAATAAGCATAATATTTATAAAAAGAAGATAACTTAAAAGAGGTGCTGATCACAAGACTAATGATTTAAGAATAATAATCTCCATCATGAACATCATCTTTATTGTTACCCTCCACAGTCCACACCCTCCTTTCCCTCTCCTTTCTCTTTATCTTTTTTACAAATATTATTAAAAACCATACCCAACTCATGGAGCTTAATTACTTTCTTTATGACTTTTATACCCACAGGATATATTAAGCAGAAGATTCACCTTTTGGCTAATCCATTTTTCAAAGTTGACGCCTCATTGACTTGTAAAATATGTATCGAGACTTGTATAGTTTGTTTGGGAATTGTTTGTTAAACCTTTCATTTGACCACCTCATTCTTTCAAATCAGATTAACTTGTGTTGTGTCGTGTCAATGAGGTAGTGAGTGGTAAGGGAGAGACTTGGTGTTCTAAGAGACCCAAATTCGATTCCTGCTCTCCGCATTATTTTCTGCGGCACCTGGTGATGATTGGAGACTAGGAGAATAAGTGGAGATCACTAGTTCGATCTTTGAACTGAGCGGGTTTTACCTCACCGCACTGTTGTGCCTTCAGTTGAGTGTTCATGCATGGGCTTTGGCCCTAGGTGAGGGTTTTCCCCGGTTCGAAGGCGAGTGTATCTCGATGTGATGAATTTCGCCAGTAGTCCATTTGAAGGATTCGTTGGCCGTTCAAAAAAAAAAAAAAAAAAAAAAGATTAACTTGTCTTGTGACTAGTTTGATAGTTTAAACACACTAAGAGGAGTTATAAAAAAAAGTTTATGTCTAAATGAATATCACTATTTTTTCTACCAATTAACATACATAATTTCAAATTCTATTTCTAAATTTATACATTTTTCCATTTAAACCTTATAAGAAGAGATATTTTCATATACATTGTTATCACCGACTACAAGCCCTTTGATATGTCTAATTCTTTTCTTCTTATCTTCTCACTTTATTTTAACATGTGTTTCAATCTCAAAACTCGAGTAACCTAGGTATCTTTAGTTTCGGTCTCAACAATATCAGGTTAGTTTCATCACGCATGAAGATTGAACTCTCACCATTTAAAGTAAAGCTAAACATCTTGGTATCGCTAGGCCAAATGCCCTTTGGTTTTAATCATATATGTATGAACTAAATACGATTAATATGTTATACATTAATAATGTTATACAAAATGAAACTAAGTCGGAAAATTAAAACATTAATGATAATAACTATATAACATTAAATTATATGTCTTGATGGAAAATAATTAAACCTTTGCATACATCCTTTTCCAAATCTAGATTGTTACTCTAATAATTTGTTATAACTTTCTGTACTTAAGACAACGACTATATGTGTGTAGTATATACATATAGATAATTTTACTTTTAGCACCACTTAGATAGCGGAAGAAAAAAAATAGAGTAATGATAAGATACTAGTTTTTAATGTTGTGTACAAACTAAAATCGTTGTCTATAAATAAGAAATAAATCACAAATTTGTCACATTTAATATGCCATTATATATCTATAACTATAAGGGTTATTAGATTTTAATAATCCTAAGTTTCACCTGTTGGCCGATAATAATCACAATTTAAAAAATTCCCTTAAACGATCTCAACTTGTAAGAATTTGACCCCTATTAATCATTTTCTAATATATAAGAATTTGGCTTCCTTAATAGATTCAAGTGCACCGGCAGACTCCTTAAATGATTTAAGTGCACCTATGTTGGAAAATGGTCAACAGGGGTCAAATTCTTACAAGTTGGGATCGTTTGAGGAAATTTTTAAAGTTGAGATTATTATCGGGCAACAGGTGAAACTTAGGATTTTTAAAATCCAATAACCCTAACTATAAAGAATAGTGTAGTTAGACTATGTGTAGTGGAATAATTAAAACGTGCAAAAGTTATTATCACTCTGTGTCAAATAGGCAGTAGGGTTTTACCTAAACCATACATCACTCTGTGTTAATACAATGGCGTCGAGAGGGGCTCATGCCCATTAAAAAGGGTATAATGGTGTGTAGGGCGTCAAAAGGTGAGATGGAGTGGGTGCAACCCGACTACACAATCTTATAAAAGCTAAAACAATTTCATGATTGTTTTTTCTTTTTCTCTATTTGCCATAACTCATTACAAATGAACAACACCTCATCTATTTTTTTTAAATCAAGATTTTAATCACGGAATGAGAATTTCGAATCCTTCAAAGGAAACCTATGTTAACTTCTTTGTCTACTCAACCGCTATCACTACTAGAAAACCAAAAGGTTTCCAGTTTCTGTCAGAAATGCGTAGGAAATGGCCCTTTTTGACACAACATATCTTTGTCGCTACTTTGTCACAAGTCTATTGTAAAATGATGGGGCTTTTTTTTGTCGAAAGAGTTTGATTTTTCGTAAATTTCTTTCGTCGGAAATGTGTCAAAAATTTGATTAGAAAAAGAAGACCCATTATTGTGTAACAAATAATCATCCATCAATCATAATGATTAAATTTTTCTATTTGTTAAAATTTCACTCCTAGTCATTTAAAAAAATCATGCATATAGGTCATGTACACATATGTGTTATAGATGAATAAACATTTGGGACAACATATGTAATCTTTAAAAGAAAATATAAAAAATGAAATATAACCATATTAATATGAACCATTAGTGCAATTTACACTTATATCTGGTAGTACTACATATTATCTAATTTCTACACAAGTTATAATTTTATAAAAGACAATGGCTTCTCTTATATAATCTATATATAAAGTATTTGTAACAGAGACTGTTCATCGTATTAGATTAAGATATATAATCTCAATTACATAAGAATGCCAGGTAAACAGGTGACAAGTTACGCCACAAACTTTTGAATAGCAAATGAGGCAAACCATATTTTTACATGTTTCCAATAATTTAACACACAATCTAAAAGATACATTACTTTTTTTACAATTTAAAGGACTTATGAGTTTACCTGGTTAAAGGACATATAGTAAGAAATTACTGGATTGCCCTCAAGCTTTATTTTTTATTTTTTAATTTTTCACTTAAAAAAAATTCCCAAATGTTTCTTTAAATATCAAAGCACAAAGCTTTTTGGCTTCTTAATTATCCCTCCTCACCCTCCTCAAAAACCTCTGTAAAACCTGGTTCTCTGCAACTTTCTGAGTGAATGCAAGGAGAAAGAACAAAAAGGATTTCAATGGAGTTAAAGAGTGTGATGATCTTCATTTTTGTCATTCTGTGTTTGCAGCAATTTGCTCACTCTGCAACACTTGTTGTTGATGGAGTTTCTGAATGGAAGAATCCTACTGTTCAAGTTGGTGACTCCATTAGTAAGTTACATTTATTTTGTTTTTTTTTTCCAGTAATTTTCAAGATATTGTCAAGATTCTGAAAAAAAAAAAAAAAAACCATTTTTCAAGATTTTCAAGAACCCAAATTATATAATCTTTTTTTTTTTTTTTTTTAAAGATTGTGTTTTGTAATTTGTTTGTATTTTTTTTAGTTTTCAGGCACAAATACAACTACAATTTGTACATTTTCAAGAGCAGAAGAGCTTTCAATTTGTGCAATTTCACTGAATCTACACTTCTCACTCCTGCAAGCCCAACATTCACTGTACTCTCTCTCTCTCTTTCACACACACACACACACACTTAATGTGTGACTTCATTAAATTCTTGTTTTTGTTAGTTAAGGTTTAAGACACATTAATAAGTTAACTGATAATGGCTTCTTTAATGGTAACTAATGTAATATTTTATGGTAACAATGGAGTTTTTAATGGGGTTTGTTTTAGTTTATTGTTGCTTAAAATTAGAAGTTTAATGACTTAAATGTAATTTTTTTGGTTAGCATTGGGTGCTTTAAATGATTGTATTGTCTGCTTTATTGGCTGTACAATTTCCCTTTTAAGAAAAAAAGTAGGACTTTTTCCCCCCTCTAGCAAGTTCTATGTTATAACAAAACTTTTTGACTATAAAGTTTATATGAATTTTTTTACTATGTATTTATGCCCTTGTTATTTAGTTGATGCTCCTATTATCTACCAAAAAAAAAAAAAAACACTATACATTATATATGTATATTGAAAAATTTAAGGTTATTTTATAACTTTGTATTCTTTAATTTAAATGGCAGTGTTAAGTTTTAGTTTTACATCATGTTGTACTTCATCCTTTTTTTTACTCCAAAATTTGACTTGATGCTCAGTTTAATTAATAGATAAATTATCACGAGAAAGTTTGTTTATTTGACTAATTCTTTACAACATAGTGTCTTGTCGGATGATAAAAAAATGTTTTGTAATCTATAAACTTAACTACCTATCTAGGAAAATATAGTTATTTTATGATTATAGAGATACATGAATAATAAGTCTCTGAACATATATTTTACAACTATAGAGATAAAAATTAATAATTATTATTTTCACAATTTTCTTCTAATAAATTATAATATATAAGAATTTTAGATAAATAAATTATTATCTAAATAGAAGTGTATATGTTGCTTTCTACAAGTGATGAATAATAAATTATTATATATAATTTTTTTTAGATAAACAGAGGTGTAGGGGAAGGTTCAAATGAAAACCACGAGTTAACGCGAAAACTAACTAAAAAAGCCTAAAAACATACCAATTTTTTTTTCATACCAATTTCGCAATTTTAGATATATAAAAAAAAACTTTTTTTCAAAATTTTTTTTTTTTTAGTACACATGTGTACTACAAATTTTTGTTTTTTGAAATTTTTTTTTATATACAAAAACTAGCGATTTTAAATAAAAAAATTGTAAAAAAAAATTATTTGTTTTTTAGACTTTTTTAGTTAGTTTTCACGTTAAAAGTGATTTTCATTTGAACCATAAAAGTGTATGAAATTTCACCAAATATTTGCTAAATAGATTTTTGAGAAAAAAAAAATTAAAAAGATGCAACATAACCTTAAAATGGTATCCTAAGTTTACTTACTTTTAGTTTTAACATTTTTTAGTTTCTAAAATTCTGAATTCCAACTTTTTTTTTTTGTTTTTTTGACTGAAGTGGCACCCATCAAGGCTTGGCTCCTTCTACTTCGCCTTCAAAAACGAGTCCACAAAATCTTGTGACACCGGTGAGAAGCTTGCAATTCAAGTTTCCTCCTCACCGACACCGGAAACATCCACCTCGCCACCACTACCACAACCGTCGGTTGCAGCACCGTCACCTTCCATCGCCATTGGTGGTCACGGGAACATTGTATCCTCCTCACCACCACTACCTAGCATCCCCGGTGGTGGTAGCGGTGGAGGTACAGTTTCATCGTCTCCGTCTTACCCGTGGCCTAATCGTCCGCTAGAACTAGTTTCCCCGAGCCCGTCTCCAATGAATGCGATTTTTCCCTCGAATGGTCCCTTGAGTGGTCCAAGAAAACGTGGCGGATCTTTACCGTTCATCAACAGCAACCCTGCGGTGCCGTTGCCGACCGGTGAAGTCGATTCCGCCACCATAAGGCCTGCTCCTAGTTCTAGTGTTCATAGCTTACAGGTAACCTTATACCTTTCACTTTTGTATATAGTCTCACTTAGTAATAAAATTTTATTATTAGTTTTTATATAGGTTATATACACTTTTGAAAGATAGTTATAAAAAAGACGGACCAATCATGTCGGCTATTTTACGTAAGGGTTGTGCTAAATGTACTATCTTTCTATTTTAACTCAGGGGTATATTTAGTATGCAAAGGTACATTTAGCCAACCCCTGACATAATTGGCATAACTGTCATGCCAACTATTTTACACCGTTGGCATATCCGTCACGATATGCAACTATGTAATCGTACTACTTGTAATGTAATTTAGGTCATTTGAAAACTTGAACTTGAGTGATTAAAAAGAGTTAAATGCCAATTTAGTTCCTGTAGTTTGGGTCATTTTGTCCGTTTAGTTCAAAGGTTTAATTTTTCGCTTGTAGTTCCAAAAAGGTTTCACCGTTGCAATTTTAGTCCACTTAGTTAACTTTATCCATTATTTCTGTTAACGAGAAGGGCAATTCGGTCTTTTATATAGCCGAATTGCCCTTCTAGTTAACATAATTACATAGAAAATGACCGAATTGCCCTTCTCGTTAACAGAAAAAATGGATGAAGTTAACCCAATGGAATAAAATGACAACGATGAAACCTTTTTGGACCCTGAGGCAAAAATGAAACATTTTAACTAAACTGACAAAATGGACTAAACCACAGGGACTAAAATGACATTTAATACATGAGTACATAATTTTTCTATCAACAATCATTTAACTATAGGATCATGAACATGGAGTCATGGAGATGATGATGATTGGAATTTTGTGTTTTTTCTTTTTGCAGGATGTGGGGCTTGTTGGTGGTGTTAAAGTATTTTGTTGTGTGGTTTTGCTAGTGGTGTTGATATGAAGATGGGTGGCAGCTAATTGATGTATGTAAAGAAAGGAGTGGGGTAGTGTAGGGTAGTGTGGGGGCATGTCAAATTTAAGTTAAAAGGTGGATTTTGATGATTATTGTACCAATCTTTCAATTTTATGAGTTGTGTGACCCTGCATTTGAATTAAAAGCTTATTTCTTTTGCTACATTATTCCATTTGTGCATTTCTAGCTAAACATTACAATAGAATTGTTATGATGGTTATCATATCAATACATTGTCATGATTTTAATCATCTAACTTTAAAAGTGAGATGACTTTTTATTACTTTGATTTACAACACAATAAACTAATTTTGATCCTTTTTCTTTCGCGGGTCTTCTTGTTTTTTAGATCCGACCAAGTGGAAAACCAAAACGACGAGAGACATAATGAATGCCGATCCAAATATGAGCGGAGTACATATCTTGAACTTCCTTTTAGGCGATTTTGGTTTTTCGCCGTCATCCTTAGATTCATCTTCATAGTCATATATAACATCTTCATTGTCATATACAACCTTGTGTGCCTCTTGTTCTAACAACTCTTCATTGGTACAAAGTTGCAATAACTTTGTTGGTTCCGCTTGCATTTCTTCGGTTTTCAACTCCTTGACTTGGGCTCCAGTGTCGCCTTGTGTAACTTTTGGCATTCGTATCACGAGCTCGGAGTCATCTTCATTAAAAACAGCATTGACTTGATTATAGATCACCCCTTGTGGAACTTTAAACCACTTTTGAAATTCCCTCATCTCGATATCTTTCTTGACAACCCTTCCTCCTACAATCAACGCATCTTGAAACGCCTTTTGTCCACTTATTTTGATTCTATTCCCGTCTTCGTTGCTCTCAACCTTTATGTTCGATCGTGTATATCCTGTATAAATGCATTATAGACTTAATCAAGAGGCAAATCTATGTAGTGTTCAGCGAAAAAGGCCCCATTATGAACAAGCCTGTATATCAAAAAGAATCTTTCTAAAAAAGATATAATCAGACCCATTTTACTCTTAGCATCCCCTAGAGTAAGGTCATGTGTATTTGTGTAGTGGGTTGCCGCCCATTGTCATGTTGTGGGATAGGGGTGTCAGTGGCGGACCCAAGAATTATTTTCAAGGTGTGCGAATGAGGGGTTTAACCAAAATATCAAGGGTTGCGATAGTGACTTTAGCCTAAAATATACACTAATTTTTCTAAGGGGTACGCCTGCCCACCCAAGAGCTCATTTGGGTCCGCTCCTGAGGGGCGCCAAACACCGCTCCAGGATGGCATTATCAGGGGTGGTGGACGTGGACGGTGGGCTGTGGTGGTGGACGGTGGTGGTGTTTAATCCTCTACAAACCTTAGAAGATCTTAAAAGTGTCTGGGCCAAGTCTGCATCAAGAAGAGCCCGCGCAGACGTTTTTTTAATGAAACGTCTTCGGAAAAATAAACAGTCTGCAGATGTCACGCAAATCTTTTTTAGAAAAACAAACATCACCTTAATCTTTTCATTTTTTTAATTTCTTTTTATATAAAAGGTTTGTAGACATGTTATTGGCCAAAAATAAAATGATTAATGAAGTTGTTACAAAGGTTTAAAGGGTGTTTGATATTGGATTTTCTCATATCAGGTCGAAAGTACAAGTGGCGTGGCTCGGATTTTCTTATTTTATTGTGTGTATATATCTCAAAAAAAGCAACCAAAATGTTGTACCATGTTTAGGCAAATAAACTATTATTATTTTTTGTTTTTTGGTCGGTCTATTTTTTGCACCTTTGACCTGTTTTGACCACTACCGGCTAATTTTAGACCTAGTCAAGAAAATTTGTAGATCTAAAATATAGTATTGATTTATTATCTTTAGACCACTTATATTCATTACATTAACAATACAAAAGGCAATTTATATGTATGTATATATGTTAGTTTCATACAAACCGTTGAGTTGGACGGTGAGGATGAACATGGATTCTGTTTCTTGAGTACGAAAATGTGGACCGGGTTGAGCTTTAGGCTTCAACAAGTCGAAATCAGCAAATTCATCAGCGACTTTCATGAGGTTTGTGTTGGATTGAAGTGTCATTTTTCGAAGAATTTGTCGTTTGATATTCCAAGAAAACGTTTTATGTGAAATTCTTGAGTTTAATTCATGTATATAGTACATAGATGTGGATTTGAAGATATGTAAGGAATAGATGCATTGCTTCTCATTAGATATTAGAAAAGAATTTTTATTATACTTTCAAGAATTTTTGTTAATTGTATTTTGCATCCCAGTTAATTAATGAGGAACTGAACTCATGTTTTTGCAGCCCAAGTTAATTAAACAGATGATCTCCACAGGCCCAATTGACCATCCCAAGTTGCAACCCACTTAGGAAAGATTTTGTAGCAGCCCAAAGTAGTTAAACGATCCAAATTAAACCCATGGGGAATTGACTCATTGTCCCACGGAACCCGGGACCGACACACCATCCAACGGTTCGGTTCTTGGTTCTCTTACATGTATATTCACGGTTTTGGGTATGGTCCAGTCCGGTTTAGTCCATGTCGGGATGGTTCTGAACTGATATTCAACCCTACAAACCTTTCCTTTAACCTATGAGGTAGAAATGTTGCTCTCAATAAGACCCCTGGCTCCCAAACTTCTTTTTATTTTAATTTTAATTATTTATTTATTTTATGTGTGTGTATAGTATAGTAAATTGTTTAACATAAAATGAGTAAAAGAATCAAGATAACATACAAAGTTACTAATAATGATGGTAGTGAACTACCACTATCATAAGGGGGTAACAAAACCATAGTAGCAACATGTTAAAGAGTAAAACGACAAGAATAAGCAGCATTAACTCCATGAAAACGCCTCGACAGTCCCCTAAAAAAGTCCATACGCTAAGACAACGTTAAGGCAAGGCTATGGCGAAAACTAGGGAAAACACATTTATAAGATATGACAACATGTATATATTTATTGTATAAGTTTTTTTTTCCGAACACATTTATATGATATGACAATATGTATGTATTTATTGTATAAGTGTATTGCTATGAATCAGTGATTAACCGTTGGTAGCATATATTATTGAACTTGATTATCGCAGATATTATTGAACTTGTATAAGATTCCAGGATCGTCACTCAATAGCTCTGATACCATGTAAAAATACTGTAAATAACAATGAAGATAACACAAACACCAGATATAGTGACAAAACAACGACATATAACTTTTATTATTACCAACCTAGAAAAACACCCCCTAATATACCCAAGATCTTACAAAGTGTAAGATCTGTAATGAACAAATAACATCAGTTGATCATCAACAATACGATACAATCTTCACAAGAAGATCAACTAACACTCTCTAACAAACTATAACAGAGAGAACAACGAAACAAACTAACAACTGAGAGAATGAGCATAGTCAGGGCCGCAGCTTAGGCTACCCCCGAGGGGGCGCCCTTCCCCCCGAACTTATCGATGCGTAGTGTTATGAATAGTATTTTGGTATAGGAACGTTGCCGCCCTCCCGGTTTCGGAAAAATTGGGGGGGGGGGGGGGGGGGGGGGAGGGCGTGGCTTCAACAATGAGCATAGTGAGCCCTAGAGTTCACTTTTAAATCAACTCTTAACATAAGTTACAACCAGGCCCTTCATAATAGCCCATAGATGATCGCATAAGTCCCTCAGATCCTCATAACTTTCATATCAACCCTCCAACTTACAAAACTTGTAAGTATTTAACCTGCACACATACTTGTTACACATTTTAGTAACACTTAGACAATAAAATATGAATGATCAACTATTATAACATCATTTTAACAGCTTTGGTAAATTATTTATTTCTAATGAATTTTGGCTGCTAATTTGTCATTGAATGAGTCCCAAACTTCATCGGCGTTGCAGTCCAAACATAATACAAATAGTCCAAACTCCCCATTCCTATCATACTGTTTTAGTTAACGCTTTTCAAACCGCTCGTTCCTCGGTAGGAAAATACTCGGAAAATACCCGTTCTATTTTTAGCTCAGTTGTAAACGAGCCGGTCGGCTCGGTTCAATTTGTAAAACGAGCCAAGCACAAGCAAGAGTCTGCTTGGCACAATTTTGCTCAAACCATTTTTTTAATTTGTTTTATATGTATATACACACGCACAAATATAACTTATATTTAGTGTTTTATATATACCACTTGGACTTTGACCCACTATATACAAATATGCAATTATATTTATACATAATTTACTCAAATCAACCCAATAAAAAATTAACACTAAATCACAAAAGAAAACCCTAAGCCGCGAAGCGTCCGTCTTTTACCTGGATTGTCTGCCCATTGCTTCACTATCTCCCATTCTCACCCTAAGTCGATCATCTCCCGCTCTCTTGTCATCGTTCTCTATAGTCTGCTCATCATCGCCTCAATCTCATCATCTGCTACAACATTGTCATTCATGAAACATAATATGGTATAAAATGTGACTGCTTTTTAAGATGTAAAAATTTGAGACCCAACATTGTCACTGTCTTTCTTTGCAAATTTAAACCGGACGACACACTAGACAATAGAGTTATCCAAATCGCTCAGTGCTCGCTTGTAAATTTACTGCTCGAAAAATGCTTGTGTGATTTTTGGCTCAGTTTGTAAATGAGCAAATCGGCTCAGCTAGGTTTGTAAATGAGCCAAACATGAGCCAATGTCTGTCAGCTCGGTTCGGCTCGGCTCATGAACAACCCTAGTTTTACTGTAGCATACATCTTGTTGCATGTCCGGTCGGTGGGCCCATATAAAAAAGCCCAAAGTTCTAATTTTTGGTCCAAACCCGGCGGCTTGTCTGGTTTTGACCCAATGACCAGCCCTTAGAAAAATGCTTATAAAATACAATTTTTTTTAAATTGGTTTTTCTTCTTCCGAAACATATGATGCTCCTATCTTAATCTCAGAAATCAGAAAAGAAGACTAAACTCCAGCTAATAAAAAATAAAATATATAATTGACAAAATCATGTTAGTATTTTATATAATTGGCAACCTAAACTCCATCAATAAAAAAATAAAATATATAATTGGCAAAATCTAAACTCCAGCTAATAAAAAATAAAATATATAATTGGCAAAATCTTCTTACTATTTTATAATTTATAATGAAACTCAACAAGACCATTCATGCTGACCAGTGACCAAATCTCACTGTTTGAATCATTCCATGATCTTCAAGATAGAGTCCAGCAGACCAAGTATGCAATATTTTAAGGCCCAACTTAGGTCAGTTGGGTGAGGGTACTTAACTAATTAGTCTTGAATATTGAATGCATCTTCTTCTTAGACTGTTGAAATTTTGACCAACCCGGTCCGACAGTAATAGTTTGTATATCATGACTATCTATCTAACTAGGTTAGAAACCCATATAACACACAGGTTGAATATTAAAAATTATTCATTTTATATATCTCTAAATATTTCTTCTGATTAAAATTAAGCATTATGAAACTTTTATTGTTAAATACAACAAAATAAAAATATATGATGTGAACAAAGACGTTTACATGATTTAGTATTACGGTACTTATATAAATGATTAGGTGGGATATACTGAGTACGATGATGATGATGATGATGATGATGTACTTATATAAATGATTAAAGCCTCTCTATTCCTACAGGGTAGAGGTAAGGCTGTCTACATCCCACCCTCCTCAGACCCTACCTTAGCTTTGCTATAGGTGGGATATACTGAGTACGATGATGATGATGATGATGATGTACTTATATAAATGATTAAAAGAAGAGTAAATTACAAAACGTGTCCTTTATGTTAACACTAAATTGCAAAGTGTCATTTGTCTTCAAAAAGTACAAAAACATAGTCGATGTTTGCAAACCCTTGCACGTTATGTCCTTTATCCCTAGGATGTATTTAGGGTCTCTCTCTATAACATCATGACCAACACCACTACCCTCACCGCCCATCACCACCACCCCTCAAGAAAACCGTATGTAACAATTTTTTTTCTAAAAAATTAGGGAATTTAAGTTACATGTTAGCGAACGTTTTGAAACAAAAAAAAAAAAAAGTGGCGAGGGGATTTTTTTTATAAAGATTATAAAAATTCAGTTTTTTAGGGAATGTAAGCTACATGTTATCGAAAGTTTTGTAACAAAAAAAAAAGCATGAGGGGATTTTTTTTTTGTTACAAAACTTTCGATAACATGTAACTTACGGTCCCTAATTTTTTTAGAAATTTTTTTTTTTTATTGAGTTTTCTTAACTTAAGTAAGTTTTCTCTCTATAATTCCTAAATATATTATCTTAATATTATTTATGGTGTTAGTTTATGGATAACTGACAATGTACTATGAATAAGGAATGAAATGGGAAATCATGCTGGAATATCAAGGTGTACATTAAGCTAGGGGTGTGCAAAAAACAGAATTAACCGAATCATAACCGAATTAACTGACAAAACCGAACCGAAAAAACCGAACCAAATAAAAAACCGGTGGGTCGGTTAATGGTTTTTTTGAAAACCGAAAGTAGCGGGTCGGTTATGGTTATCATTTTTTCCATACCCACCATAACCGAACCGAACCGACATGTAATAAATTTTTGTAGGGTTTAGGACATTTCACCATATTTTTAATATTTGATGTTGTTTATTGAAGATTTTTAGTATTTATAGGTTTTTCATATCGTTTTGTGGTTTTGGTTGGATTTTATTTGAATTTATGGAATGTATCATATCACTTTATTTCAATATTCGATAATAATTTGTATTAATATTATAGATTATATGTATTTTTTATACTATGTAATATACTAATATATGCAAATATGCAATAACAATTTATTCCATGTTAAAAAGATTAAACTATTTTTAGCTAAGCTAAATACACGGTTAACCACCCATAATCGACCCTCTAAAACCATCAAAACCGAATAACCATAACTACCATAACCGATCGGTTATGGTTATGGTTATCCATTAACCGACATCGCGGTTATGGTTATGGTTTTAGGTCAAAACCGACCAAAACCGACCCATGCACACCCCTACATTAAGCCTCATAGGTTTTAAACCAAGTATAACTGGTTTTGGCAGGAAAACAAAACTGTAGACGCCTAGAAATATTTGTTATTTATTATATAATATATAGATATAGATATAAATATAGATATAGATAAAAATAAATTTGTATGTTTTATAGTGGAGTTTTTGTTAATAAATTTTGTTCGAGCTTTAACCTAGGTATCGGCGGAACTACCCAAGATTCATTGACAATCCCGCTGACCAAATCTGGTATATATAAAGCTATTTAACGAAACAGTTTCTTATAGTATGAAAACGGCCTGGTCTATTCGCACACGCTGTTTGTCTTTTTGCACACTCAAAGCGCCCCGCTATGGCCAAAGCGGGGCGCTTTGAGTGTGCAAAAAGACAAAAAGCGTGGGCAGGAGCTTGTGTTGTTTTTTTTTGAAATAGGTGGGATGCGGGTTAGTTTGGTAGTGTTTTTTGGAGGAAAAAATTGTATTTGAGTTTTATTATTATTATAAAATATTAGTTACATATAATTCATAGTTGTTTTATAATTACGTTTTTTTACGTCATTATTTTTATAGAACGTATATAATATAAGTACGTCTTTATAAACTGTTAACCTTGTTTATTTTGTTAAATTAAACGAACACGTTAAATAAAATGTACAAAAAGCCATAATAATTAAACGTAAACAATCCAAAACCAACGTGATGTAAATAGAAGATTAACTGCAATATATATATTTATATATATAAGTTTGTACATACAAAACAAAAAGGTACAACTGAGTACATAATACATAACAAATCACTATACAAACAAACTAAGGTACTAATCCTCGTGCGGTGGGGACGGTGGGAGGGGAAGTGGAGGCAACCCAGCGAGCTCTCGTAGAGCAACGAGCGTCTCGACGATCCAGTCATTGCGTGCGCCCTGGCGTTTGAGGCGCCGGTCGAAGTCCCGAGCCACCTCACGCGCTACCGGAGGCAGGTCAGCGTAAACGTGCTGCGGGTACTGTGGCGGCTCAGGAGCTGGCTGAACTGGTGGTACCGGGATCTCCTCGACATGCTCCTCCTGAGCCGGATCCTCTAATACAGGCTGAGCCTGAGCCTGAGCCTCAGCCTGAGGCTGGCCCGGGAACTGATCGAGTCCCAGAGCCTGTAGCTGAGCCTGCCGAGCGGCCGCCTGAACATCAGGAGGGGCTAACACTCCAGGCCTCACATCAATAACAACCGGGATGACCTCCGACACCACCTCCGGATGCCAAATCAGCCCGTTACCTCCCTTAAACCTCAGACCAACATCAAAGGTACGGGTGATCTGCATGGAAGATACTGACGCGCGGCCCAACCTGGTAGACGGGACCGGATCGGGCAGCTCCGGATCATGCTCGGGCACGAGCCCTAGCGAGCGTGCAATGGCGGTGATGTATGAGCCAGTGTGCACGTACCCGCGGAGCTGCCGGTGGTATGCTGTGGCAAAGTAATCTGCCAGGCAGGCTGCTAGATCGCAGGGCTGGCGGCGCAGTAGGCAGTATAGAAAGAAAAGGTCACTGAGGTTGACCTTCTCCCTGCTGGAACCCCGCGGCACGATAGTTGCCGCGATAACATGGTGCAGGTATCGGTACAAGGGGTCTCTAATGGTGGTGGCCTTTTGCCAGGATTTCCCAAAGGGAACCCTGGAAATGGCCCTCCAGAAACTGATAAGCGTCTGCCTGTCCATCGCCGTAACCGCCTGCGTATATAAATCAGTATCAAGCTCGGGCTCAGTGTACAAACCTGTATGGACAGCAAACTGCCGCACACTCATCTGAAACTCCTGACCGGCGAGACGGAATGTAACCTCGTGGACTGGAAAAGCCGGGTCCTCCACGTAATCCGCCGGATGCGGCGCGTATGTAAACGTGGAAAGAAACTCGACCGTAAGCTCAGGGTACGAGTCCTCCATCGCTATCTCAAATAGGCGCGACCAAGGAGTATCCAGTCCAACTATATCACGCGCCTGCGCGGCCTCTCCCACGGTGTCCAGCAGGTCCCAGTCTATCCCTACGTGCGCCCCAATCTCTATGGTGCGCAACCTAGCGCATCTCCCCCTCGCCCGTGACCCCTGTGGAAACTGCAGGTACGGACATGCCGGCTCTCCCTCCTCTCCCACATCTACCTCAGCCTCCATATGCTCAATCTCGTCATCGGAGGAATCCATCCCTGCACGTTGAAAAGATAATATTAAATATAAAATAATAAACAAATAATATTACTAAACAATTTAAATAATAAACAAATAATATTAAATTTAAATAATAAACAAATAATATTACTAAACAATTTATTAAACAATTTAAATAATAAACAAATAATATTACTAAACAATTTATTAAACAATTTAAATAATAAACAAATAATATTAAATATAAAATAATAAACAAATAATATTACTAAACAATTTATTAAACAATTTAAATAATAAACAAATAATATTAAATATAAAATAATAAACAAATAATATTATTAAACAATTTAAATAGTAAACAAATATTATTAAACAAATAATATTAAACAAATAATATTAAACAAAAACAAATAATATAAAAAAAAATAAACATGAACCACAGCGCCGCGCTTTGGCCTCGGCGCGGCGCTTTGGTTCTTCGTGATGAAGAACAGAACCCAGCAGATCCTCCATACCCGCCCCAATCAACACATATTTCAACATACATTAAACGAAAACGATTAAGGGTGTTCGATCTTACCTTTTAGCGGTTGAATGCTTGAAAACGAAGATCTCCGGCTCAGAATGTGTGAAATCGCACCTTAGTGTGTGTTTTTGTGTTTATGTTTGAAATGGGGGAGAAGCTGCCCCGCTTTGGTTTAAACGAGGGATCGAAGCGCCCCGCTATGGCCATAGCGCGGCGCTTTGAGGTCAAAGCGGGTCGCTTAGGTCAAAGCGGGGCGTTTAGGGCCTTTTTTTTTATTTTTTTAAAATTGTTTTTAATTCACAAACGCGTCGATAATAGTCTAAATTTTACGTTTTTTCATTATACATCATTTTTTATTATATATGGACTATACTGCAAGTTCCGGATCAAATCGGTTACGTGTGATGTCTTATTCCGTTATATCGTATCATTTTGGTTTGAAAGCACAAATACTCCTGTGAGAGGTGTTATGTGTATCAGCCGCCTACCGTACATGAACATAACGTATTTTTTCATTAATTGTAGTATTATGATGTATATTGTCATTTTGGGTCGTACAAGTGCGTATTGAATCTGATTGGGTCGCGCCGGTGACATTCGGTTTTTAACGTGATGTAACGCATATATTGAACAAACACAAACGTGATTATTATTAAACACATTTAACATACATCGTGAACATATGGGGTTACATTAAGGTCAGCGGCACGATACGTAAGCATTTCGTACGCGTTGATCTGATCCCTGTATAATGTATGCCAGGCTGCTGCGCGCTCTGTTCTGTTCGCTCTCCAGAGTGGGTTTGGGGGAGGCATTGGATAACAACCTCCAAGCTCTACATGTATGAAATGCCCATGGTCGACGAACACAACCACAACCACCTGGTGAGGTTCCTCAGCTTCGTTTGGCCCGCCCAGCAGAGGGAAAATTGTATCGCTCCCACGCATGTCGAAGGTGTGAACAATCACACCGTATCGTTGGGCAATAAGAAACCCCGTGTCAGGCATCGTCATGTAATTTTCGATATCTGCTCGTCCCACCCCCTTGAAATCGATCCGTCTAACCAGCGCATCATAATGTCCTATGTTTTCCGGATCGAAAACCTGCCTCCAAAGCGATTCGTTCGTACGTAACTCCTTTATAAGTTGTTTCCGGATCATCAAATATGAATTTTGTTTCACTCCTAACCCAACAGCCACCGATCGAAACCCACAATGACCATCTGGTTTCACGTCCTTTATTCTAACGATGTATGGATGGATCACTTCGGGAATCTGAGATGCGTAGTTGCGGATCGCTATATCCGTCTTAGGACCGAGCTTGATCATCGGGAAATCAGGGTGTAGGTTAATCGGTTTGGTATTCTTTTGTCTTCTAGAATCTTCGGGTGATATGTACGAGCTGTGACGGGGATGATCGTCTGAGGCCTCGACCCAAGTTTCTTCCGACGGAATGTACGAGCTTTTTCTAGCGGCTTCAACCTTTCTTTCTTCCTGCATTTTCAATGTTGGGCGACCACGAGTTTTCTTCAGAACAGCAGGAGGTTTTTTGTTATTGTTCCCTGGATTGAGGATTTGCTGAAACTTTTCAAAGAAGCTCCTTTTCACTTGAGGGGGTGTTGGATCGATCTGTTGTTTCAATTTTTCAAATTCCGCGTCTACATCGATATCCTCTATCTTAGTCTTTGCAGGCTTGAAGTCAAGCTTCTTCCAGAACACGTCTATGTGTGTGATACGGATTTGCTGACCTGTGGACGAAAACAAATTAGGTGGCAAAATCATAACGAGAAAGGTCAAAGATATTAATTACCATGATTTTCCAACTTTTCCAAACGACAGGCACATGGCAAACCACAGCTGGTAAAAAGTTGGCAACCACAGCTTGCACCGTAGGCTCTCAACCCGTCTTCCTTACGTTTTAGTTCCCTACTCAAAAGCTCAATCGCATATATTGAAACCTTTCTGAGAATATATGCAAGCATGGGCTGATTCTTGTGGTGCGTCATCACTTTTCGGAGGCTTGTTTCAAAGCTACTACTAATCTCGGCGTATTGTCTATCAACAACATGATCAACATACAATACAAGTTTATCCAGTGTGTTGCGATGACTTGGAAAGTGACTTTTTAGTGTTGCATGCATGCCCTCAACCCTGTTGGTCGTAGTTTGGTGAAAGTTGATAGTTTTGTTAATCCAGCAAGATACAAACTTTTCACGGTACGTGTCACACCCCGATTTCCACGTGTCACCGGTGGGCCCGGTGGGGAGTATCGTGACGTCATGGTTGGCAACGTAATAGTCAAACAACACAATATCAATATGCACAGCGGAAGCAATTTAAAGTATGATACAACCGAATTTATTATTGTAATATCAATTGTCACAATATTCGGAAGTTTATCCACAGAAGGCTCGAACATAAAATGGAAACAATAGTTCAACAGGCTTTTAGGCATCTTAAGCTTGCGAGACTTCTATTGATGCTAAGGAGACATATCCAGCCAATTTCGTATAGTACCTGCATTTAGCCTTTTTGGAAAATACGTCAGTTTACACTGGTAAATACATTCAACTGACTCATTTTATAAAATGATTGAAAATTGGTTTGGATGCACATGGCATAAACATTTTTGTTTAACTTGGGAGAATTATTTTGATAATATAATAATCTTGTGAACGAATTACATGTTACTTATGCGTTCAGTAGCCCGGACGTATCCGGGTTAAAGATCAATAGACACACCACTGTAAGTGAGTTATACACGGGAGTACGCCTACACCCCGTGCTCAGGTCGTGGCAATCTCGTAAGATAATGCCGAGGATATCCGGGACATGGTCATTAACCCCCCAAAGGCTGTAAAGTAAACACATCTGTTTAAAACGAGCCGATCAAATTATTCAATTAACCACTAAGCGTGGAAGATTTGATGCCCGATCAAGCGGTACGCTATGTACCGTAACCCAAGCCCGTATAGGGAAAATAAGTTAAAAGTATTTACCTTGATGCAAAGTATAGTCACAATAATCAAATAGCAAGTAGCTTTTACTGTTTCTCCTAATCTGGAACGAAGGTTAAATATAACCCATTAGAATCCTAGCGGGTCTTAATTATGCTTAAGCTTAGACCGGCTAGTTTCGAAGGTACGGTTCGTACGCATGATTAAGCGAAGACCGGATAGAATGTGATTCAGACCCGTCAAGTTTGAAGACTTGTTTAATATGGGTTTATTAATCACATTCTGGATTTTTGAGATAAAACCGATAAGGTTTGACCCGTTTCGGCTAGTTTATGTAAACTTGTTACATAAACCGTGCCGAACGCGTAATATGCGTAACGGGTATCCGTAAGAGCCATATACAGGTTTCCTAAGTTAATATGCTTCAAATATGTTGTAACATCAGTAGGATGTCTTTCGTTATGCCCCGAACTATTTTAAACACAAACTATGCCCCGTAGGGGTAGTTTGGTCATTTTAAAGTTTGTAAAAGAGTTTAATTGTTTAACTGAGTTACAGGTCTGATGTAAACAGCAAACATACTCATTTTGATGGGTTATAATAGTAGGCTAAGGCTTATATGTGAAATTTATCATATTTAACCAAACTATGCCCCGTAGGGGTATTTTGGTAATTTCACATAAGCCGAAAAGCTCAAAAACGAAGTCTGAGTTTATCAACCTTTGCTTACTGTTAAAATATCATAATTTGCCTCATATATCAGTAGGTATCAACCCGGGTATGTCCCATATGATTCTAAGACATACTATGCGTTAAAAACGCTAATTATGGCGATTAAAGGCCATTACCGGGTTCGATACTTAAATCTGATATTTTTATATTTCCAGAAGGCTTAAATTAATTTATTTATCATAACTAATCAGTAGCAAAAGGTTTGGAATCGTTTAGATGTGTAAAACTCATTTTATGGCCCGTAAGGGCAAAACCGACAATTACCGGATTAAGCCTACGACTACTAGTTATGCTCGACCTAAAATTAATTAAAAATCTTTAAAAATCCCAAAATAATATATAACATCAGTGGGTAAAAGATTTGATATTAAAAAGTATGTTTAACTAGGCTTTACGCTAATTACGCCAGGTTGTTAACATAAAGCCTTAATTTAGCGACAATGAGCATAACTCTTAATCTACAAGTCAAACTGATGTCAAACTTTGCAAACAAGTCTTTATATCAGTAACTAAGGCTTCTACACTTTTACATTTTCATAAATCATGATTTAAGGTAATAAGGCATAACGGTCCACGTATGAGCATTTAACGGAAACTTGCATATTAATTGGATAACTAGTGAACCAAGGTGTATGATCACAGAGGGTTGTTCTAACATGTATCCTAATCCAATTTAAGCTCTGAGGCATTTCTAAAATATGCCCAAACGGGTCAGAACTGAAAGTCAACCGAAAAGTCAAACTATGTGACTTTCGGTTCCGAACCGGGTCTAAACAGGAAATAGTCGGGTTGAACATGTCGGGACATGTTCTTACACTTATTTCTAAGTTATAACAATGTTCAAACAGGTTACAAATGTTCTAGATAGCTAATTATGCATAAATGACATTTTAAGCAATATGTTGACTTTTTAAGTAAATGTTTGACCCGACATTTGACCTGCTTAGGATGGTGATCAGGGGAAACCCTTTTGGGGTTTTATTTCCCACATAAATACCATTCTAAAACTATTTTTAATTCGAGATAAGACTGAGTCATTAGTGACTAATCTCGAAGTCAAACCGTAATTACGACGGTTTGACTTTTAGCTAAATAACTAAGCTAAACACAACCAAATAAGAACTAGTAGACTTACAATAGTCCAATGCACGAATTATGATCAGAGGGGAGAGTTCCTTAGCTCCAGGATGCTCCAAAGATCAAATGCAAGTGTGAAGATTGATGGTTGCACAATGTGGCTTTATATAAGACTTGGATCCACCACAACTACTTGACAACTAACTCTAGGACCATCCACCACCATTCAACACTTGTCCTAGTGCTCTAGGATAGTTTAGGGGTCGTTTATAACTGATAAAAACCGGTGCAAACGGTCACAATCGCGTACAACAGCCAACAGCAGGTTTTCTGGTCGCTGGCACCCGCTAGCGCACCGTTACGCTACACTGGTAGCGGTGCGCTAGCCCACAACAATGGGCCAGTTGACTTAACTGGGTAGCGCACCGTTACGCTACACTTGTAGCGGTGCGCTACCTCTTCCCAGATGCTGATTCCTTGTTGTTTGTTGGTGTTTCGAACATGTAATCCACTTGCACGATTTTTAGCCATTCTTTTACATGGAGGGGCCTCTAATAAGTGTCTACTCCTGTACATTACCCCACCATGAACCTTTGTTGCAATAGAATGAACTTACAAGTCCCGAAAACAACGGTTTATCATTCTTTTTCTTCTTGGGATCAAATCATGCTTTCCAAGATTCATTATTGTAGACAAAATTCTGTATTGAGGGTATAAAAGATGTGTATAACATTTAATCGGATCTTGGGATTTATAAATAAGGTCGTTCAGAGGTAACAGTTTAACATGACGTCACTTTAAATCCTGCCGAATCATCTTTATTAAATCCGGGTTTACAACGCGTTTTGTCTGACATGACACGTGTCGTTTTATTATTGAACCCGAAATTTTCGAGGTGTTACATCCTCACCCCCTTAAATAAATCTCGACCCGAGATTTACTGAAACAAGTAAGGGTACTTTTCTTTCATCGTGGATTCAACCTCCCACGTGAAATCGGGACCTCTATGGGCATCCCATTTGACCTTTACAAAAGATATATGCTTTCTCCGAAGCTTTCTTACCTGTCGATCTTCAATCGACACAGGTTTTTCCACGAATTTCAAGCTCTCATCAATATGTTCATCTGTATGCGGCATGACATGTGATTCGTCAGCGGAACATTTCTTTAAATTGCAGATGTGGAACACATTGTGAATTCCACTGAGCTTTTCTGGTAAGTTCAACTTATAGGCAACTGACCCGACACGTTCGATAACCTCGAAAGGTCCTATGTACCTCGGGCTTAGTTTGCCTTTCTTTCCAAACCGCATCACTCCTTTCCAGGGTGACACTTTAAGTAGGACTTTTTCACCCAGTTCGAAGTGAAAATCCTTACGACTTGGATCCGCGTAACTCTTCTGCCTATCCCGGGCAGCTTGGAGATTTTTACGAATCTGGACAATCTTGTCCGTCGTTTCGAATACGATCTCTGGTCCTGATAACTGGACTTCTCCAACTTCCGCCCAACAAACTGGCGATCTACACTTTCTACCGTATAATGCCTCGAAAGGCGCAGCCTTTATGCTGGTATGGTAGCTATTGTTGTAGGAGAATTCGATCAATGGTAGGTTCTTATCCCAGCTACCTTCCAATTCGATCGCACATGCACGTAGCATGTCTTCTAACGTTTGAATTGTACGCTCACTCTGACCGTCAGTCTGAGGATGGTAAGCCGTACTGAAGTTCAAACGTGTGCCCAAAGATTGTTGGAAACTCTTCCAAAAGTGTGACGTGTACCTAGTATCCCGGTCAGAGATAATAGCTACAGGTATACCATGTAGGGCTACAATCTTATCAACGTATAACTGGGCTAACATGTCGGAGCTATAAGTCTCCTTGATGGGTAAGAAATGAGCTGACTTAGTCAGTCTGTCAACTATAACCCATATTGTATCATTGCCTTTCCTTGTCTTGGGTAACTTGGTAATAAAGTCCATAGTTACCATTTCCCACTTCCACGTAGGAAGTTCAGGCTGTTGTAGCAAACCTGACGGTTTCTGATGCTCGGCTTTGACTTGTGCACATGTCAAGCATTTTGCTACATGGGCGGCTACAGACTTTTTCAAGCCTATCCACCAATAATTTGCCTTTAAATCCTGGTACATCTTGTCAGCTCCAGGATGAACGGAGTATTTGGAACTATGGGCTTCTTGGAGGATGACATCACGAAGTCCTCCAAAAATTGGAACCCATATTCGTCCGTTTAACCGTAAGATTCCGTCCTTGCTAAGAGTCAACTGCTCCTCAGTTACTCCTAACTTTTCATTAGGATAGTTAGCTTCCAACACAGCTTCCTTCTGTGCAGCTAACACCCTTTCTATCAAACTGTTCTTTATCTCCATACGCCTGGCGTTAATTCGAATGGGTTTAACCCTTTCCTTTCTGCTCAAGGCGTCAGCGACTACATTCGCTTTGCCGGGATGGTATTTGATTTCACAATCATAATCATTTAAAGTTTCCATCCAACGGCGTTGCCTCATGTTTAATTCTTTCTGATTAAACAGATGCTGGAGGCTCTTGTGATCAGAAAAGATCACAAACTTGATTCCATAAAGATAATGCCTCCACAGTTTTAGTGCGAACACAACGGCACCCAATTCCAAGTCATGGGTGGTGTAATTCTTTTCGTGCACCTTTAACTGTCGTGATGCATAGGCAATAACCTTGCCTTTCTGCATAAGCACACACCCCATGCCAGTATGTGAAGCATCGCAATAAACCACAAATTCTTCAATTCCTTCTGGCAATGTCAGTACTGGGGCGTTGCTCAGCTTTTGCTTCAGAATATCAAAGGATTCTTGCTGCTTAGGGCCCCAAACAAACTTAACTTTCTTCTTAGTTAAGGAGGTTAGGGGTGCAGCAATCCTTGAAAAATTTTCAATGAAACGCCGGTAATATCCTGCTAATCCCAGGAAGCTACGAATTTCTGTTGGCGTCTTTGGCTCTTGCCAGTTCATTACTGCTTCAACCTTAGCGGGATCCACCTGGATACCACGCTCACTGACCACATGTCCCAGAAATTGGACTTCCCTAAGCCAAAATTCACACTTGGAGAATTTGGCATAGAGCTTCTCCTTATGCAGAAGTTTGAGAATACATCGAAGATGTTTCTCGTGGTCAGCTTTGTTCTTAGAATAAATGAGAATGTCGTCGATGAAAACGATGACGAATTTATCTAAGTGCGGCTTGCAAACGCGATTCATGAGATCCATGAACGCAGCCGGTGCATTGGTGAGCCCAAAAGGCATCACTAGGAACTCGTAGTGACCGTAACGAGTCCTAAATGCAGTCTTGTCTACGTCTTCATCTTTGACCTTCAGCTGATGGTAGCCAGACCTCAAATCTATCTTTGAGAAGTAACTCGCCCCTTGCAATTGATCGAACAGATCGTCGATTCTGGGCAGGGGATACCTTTTCTTGATCGTGACTTTATTAAGCTCACGATAGTCGATGCACAGGCGCATCGACCCATCCTTCTTCTTGACAAACAGGATTGGCGCTCCCCAAGGAGATGAACTAGGTCTAATGAAACCCTTAGCCAGCAATTCATCTAGCTGCGTCCGCAACTCCTTCATTTCCGTGGGTGCCAATCGGTATGGAGCTCTAGCAATTGGTGCCGCTCTGGGGATGATATCGATCCTGAACTCGACTTGTCTATCTGGTGGTAGGCCAGGTAGATCTTCAGGAAACACTTCTGGGTATTCTGAGATGACAGGGATGTCTTCTAACTTTGGTTTGGGCTCATCAATAATCACCTGTGCCATGTAGATGACACACCCCTTCTTCAAACATTTTGAAGCCTTGAGCATAGTCACGTGCTCAGGCAGTCCGTACTGGGTATCTCCCCGAATGGTAAGTGATTCACCAGACGGAGTCTTTATTACCACCTGTTTCTGGTTACAGACGATTTGGGCCTGGTTATGAGATAACCAGTCCATACCCAGAACTATGTCAAAACCAGCTAATTTAAACGGAAGTAGGGACAGAGGAAAAGAATGGTTCTTAATGGATATAACACATCCATCTAACACTTTAGAGACGGTTTCTATGGTACCATCTGCTAACTCTACCTCATAGTTCACTTTTAGGGTTTTGACAGGTAAATTTAACAATTTACAAAATTTATGATCTACGAAGGACTTATCTGCGCCTGAATCAAAAAGTACTCTTGCAAAAACATCATTGACAAGGAAAGTACCTGTTATGACGTTATCATCCTGCACAGCCTCCTTCGCATCCATCCTGAAGACTCTGGCATTAGTCTTCTTAGCCTCCTCAGGCTTCTTGTTGTACTTTGGGCAGTTAGTCTTTATGTGGCCCTTTTCATTGCAACGGTAGCACGTTGCATCTTTCATCTTCTTGCAATCCAAGGTTTTGTGTTCCTTGGATTTGCACAAACCACAAGCAAAAGACCTTGACTCGTTATTCGAGTTTGATTCGAGTCTGCACTTTCCAAAGTGCTGTTTCTTGCAAGTTTTGCATGTGGGCTTCTCTCCAGAACGACGCCCATCTTTCTTCGAATCAGATCCCTTCTTGTGATCACCGCTCCCTCGGTGTTTCTTGTTCGACCTACGCGAACCATCATCTTCTCGCTTTCTCTTCTCAGCATCCTTATTCCTCAGCGATCTCTGCCGAACCGCATCCAGTGTGAGGGATAAGGAAAGGTCAGTTACAGACCTGAAGGTAACTGGCCGAGAAGCTTTAACACTGGCCTTGATTTCGGGTTCTAAACCTCCAATAAAACGAGCGATCCTTTTAGGCTCCGGGGTTACCAGATAAGGTACCAACCGGGATAGTGTATTGAAGCTCGTCAGATAAGCTTGACAATCGAGATTCTTCATCACCAGTGATAGAAAATCATATTCTATCTTTTCCACCTCGTGTTGAGGGCAGTAATTTTCTTTGATCAGGGCAATAAATTGATCCCACGTCATGCTATACAACGGGATCTTTCCTGAGGCCTCCATCAGAGATCTCCACCAAGCTAACGCCTCTCCTTTGAAGGACTGTGAGACAAATTTAACCACATCACCTTCAGCGCATCCGCTGATGTCCACGACCGTGTCCATTTCATCCAGCCACGTCATGCAGTCTACCGCTCCTTTCTCCCCCGTAAAATCCCTGGGTTTACAAGACACAAAGTACTTATATGTGCAACCCTTGTTACGGTGTCCCTGATGCAGTACTAACTGCTGAGATGGATTACTTTGGTGGTTGGTGGACCGGCGATCATCACCGTTTTTCTGTGGTTCATCCTTTTTGGGAGGAGGCTTGTTATGAGCCTCAGAATGTGTCCTTGGCTTTGAATGTGACACAGAGTGGGTCCTACTCCGGGTACTACTGTATTCTTCGTACTGTCTATCCAAAGCTTGAGTGATGGCGCCGTCTATGATTGCTTTTAGTTCAGCACCCGTTAATGTAATCTGGGCGTTCTCATTCGGCTCCACAGGATGACTATTGACTTCATTAGAGTTAGCCATTTGTATTGAACTGTTGCAGAAAACAAGAACAATATTTTATTTTGGGATTTTATTATGGAATTACCTCTTAGGGTAATTCGTTAACCATGGTAAACAGAGACCATATTTGGTTAACTTATTAATCGTATTAATTTAGGATTTCGATTAAAATTCATCCTAAATATAAACAATAACAATATATATTAGCACGTAAGGCTTGGTCACATGGACAATTTAACTTATAAGCTATGATTTCAGAGAATCAAGACTTTTGAGGTTTGAACCTAGTTCATTACCTTTATTAGACAGGGAGTTATAGCTACCACTGTCTTTTGGCTCATGTAGAAATGAGCAAGGCCCGTAGGCACTATATTACCACGTATGGTTAAATATGATCATCTTAATTGATGATGTAAATCCAGGATTCAGAGATCATTAAACTGGATTAGGAATCTTCTAAAGAATCCTTATTCATTTAAGAATGACATGTGATTTTTAACGAATCACTTCTGCCAGGAGTGTTAACATGTTTTAAGATGTTAACAGGGATTTGAATCTTTTAAACCGGTCTTACCATTTTGGCCCGGTCTTATATTTGACACGAGGCTAGGTTTCACACTTAAAGATTCTTAATTAAATAATTACTAGGCAGATTAAAAGGAATGATTTTAATTTATTTATTTCATTTATAATTTATTTATGCACAAATGGCGAACATGAAATTTATAAAAATAACACTCCATTAAGTTATACAATATTACTTATTGCCCTAAACGGGTCTTCACACATGAAATTTGCCCACGTAGGAGCTACAACATACTAACATGCCCACGCAGGGGTCTTATAGAAGACATGCCCACGTAGGGGTCTTACAGAAAGACATAAGTCCTCGTAGGGACTAACACACTAACAATTGTCCACGTAGGGACTTAAACAAACATAAGTCCACGTAGGGACTAAACATACAACATACCCTCGTAGGGGTTTATGGAAAGATAGACCCGCGTAGGGGTCAATACACACAACAACAAACACACCCACGTAGGGGCTTAACAACCAAATACAAGAGAAAATAACTGTGGAAGAATTCAACGACTCTTCTTGTTCTTTCCCTTGATCAAACCAACCAATCCTTGTAAGAAACTCTCCGTCTTTTGGCGGTCGCGGCGAGACTCCTGCTCAACTTGATTCAATCTATGTAGAATTTCCTCCCGTTCTGGGGGAGAAAATCGTGGCGGCTGAGACTGAGCTCGAATGATAGGCCTGGGAGGTATTGGGTAACCCTGATTCGGGTAGCTTACCCCCCATGGATCTCCGTAGGGTCCTTGGGCATTGAAGGAGTTATAATTTGCTGCTTCCATATAAGGATCTGCCTCAGCGTATCCGTAGTTGTTGTAAGCTGGTGGCTCGAATGGGTTGTAAGTACTTGGACCCGTGTATGCTGGTATTGGGTTCTCAAAACCCATGGGCGGTGGCTGTTGATAAGCTGGCTGCGAAGGCCCACCCATTTGTGGGTCCTCCCAACGAGGCGGGTAGTGACTTGCACTTGACTGCCTTGGGGAGCTAATATGAAAGTCTCCTGGTCGCACCAACATACGTGCACCGGTTCTCCTTCGCCTTGGCGGTTGTGGAGGTGGCGGTTGAACTGGTGGCGGTGGAGGTGGTGGCGTAACTGCCACAAATCTATGATCCTCTGATGAATCTTGATGATGCGGCTGTGGCTGTGGCTCCTGGTGCTGCTGAGAATGCTGCTGCTGATGCTGCCCATGCGACGACGAGTGGTGCGATGGCGTATAGTACCATGGGTGCTGATTAAAGAAAGCTTGGAAACTATCGGGACCACCATAGGGTGATCCGTGAAACGAAGATCCGTCCGAGATCTCTATCGGGTGGTTCGGAGTGCCACTCGCAGGCATGACGGGGTCCGTGTCCTCGTCCATGTCATCAGCTTGATCACCAGAGAAGTGGTCGTCTGGACCCAGTGGGTTGAAACCCACGGGTTCTTGTAGGTAATCGGCCGGATTAAACTGGCCTCTAAAGATCGGTGTGGGGTCCCCATAAGAATGATGGGACAGGGACCTCTGAAGTGGTATGTATGAGGGCAGAGGGTTATTAGGCTCGCCTTCCGATTGAGGTCCATATGAATTGCGGACCGGAGGGGTAGAACTGTGCGAAACAGATCGTCTCGCTGGTTCGAACAGGTCTCTCCTGTTCCGTCTTGGATTCTCGCTTTCTGCCGCAATTGGAGCCCGTGTATTTGACGGCCCTGCTTCATGGTCGTTGGGGGCGGTAACTGGCCCCTTTCCACGTCCTCTCGTGCGAAAGAATCTCGGAGGCATCTTGTTATTCCTGTCAATAAAGCATGAGATAACAATAACAAAATATAAAATTTTAAAGGACAAAACAAAAACCCGAAGAAGGTAGAATTTGTCCTATGTTATAAGTCTAGACTCAAAAGTTTAGATATGTGCAATTGTGTAACTGAGATTAAACACAAAAAGGCTAGTGTTTAATTCACTCAGTGTTGGCTCTGATACCAACCTGTCACACCCCGATTTCCACGTGTCACCGGTGGGCCCGGTGGGGAGTATCGTGACGTCATGGTTGGCAACGTAATAGTCAAACAACACAATATCAATATGCACAGCGGAAGCAATTTAAAGTATGATACAACCGAATTTATTATTGTAATATCAATTGTCACAATATTCGGAAGTTTATCCACAGAAGGCTCGAACATAAAATGGAAACAATAGTTCAACAGGCTTTTAGGCATCTTAAGCTTGCGAGACTTCTATTGATGCTAAGGAGACATATCCAGCCAATTTCGTATAGTACCTGCATTTAGCCTTTTTGGAAAATACGTCAGTTTACACTGGTAAATACATTCAACTGACTCATTTTATAAAATGATTGAAAATTGGTTTGGATGCACATGGCATAAACATTTTTGTTTAACTTGGGAGAATTATTTTGATAATATAATAATCTTGTGAACGAATTACATGTTACTTATGCGTTCAGTAGCCCGGACGTATCCGGGTTAAAGATCAATAGACACACCACTGTAAGTGAGTTATACACGGGAGTACGCCTACACCCCGTGCTCAGGTCGTGGCAATCTCGTAAGATAATGCCGAGGATATCCGGGACATGGTCATTAACCCCCCAAAGGCTGTAAAGTAAACACATCTGTTTAAAACGAGCCGATCAAATTATTCAATTAACCACTAAGCGTGGAAGATTTGATGCCCGATCAAGCGGTACGCTATGTACCGTAACCCAAGCCCGTATAGGGAAAATAAGTTAAAAGTATTTACCTTGATGCAAAGTATAGTCACAATAATCAAATAGCAAGTAGCTTTTACTGTTTCTCCTAATCTGGAACGAAGGTTAAATATAACCCATTAGAATCCTAGCGGGTCTTAATTATGCTTAAGCTTAGACCGGCTAGTTTCGAAGGTACGGTTCGTACGCATGATTAAGCGAAGACCGGATAGAATGTGATTCAGACCCGTCAAGTTTGAAGACTTGTTTAATATGGGTTTATTAATCACATTCTGGATTTTTGAGATAAAACCGATAAGGTTTGACCCGTTTCGGCTAGTTTATGTAAACTTGTTACATAAACCGTGCCGAACGCGTAATATGCGTAACGGGTATCCGTAAGAGCCATATACAGGTTTCCTAAGTTAATATGCTTCAAATATGTTGTAACATCAGTAGGATGTCTTTCGTTATGCCCCGAACTATTTTAAACACAAACTATGCCCCGTAGGGGTAGTTTGGTCATTTTAAAGTTTGTAAAAGAGTTTAATTGTTTAACTGAGTTACAGGTCTGATGTAAACAGCAAACATACTCATTTTGATGGGTTATAACAGTAGGCTAAGGCTTATATGTGAAATTTATCATATTTAACCAAACTATGCCCCGTAGGGGTATTTTGGTAATTTCACATAAGCCGAAAAGCTCAAAAACGAAGTCTGAGTTTATCAACCTTTGCTTACTGTTAAAATATCATAATTTGCCTCATATATCAGTAGGTATCAACCCGGGTATGTCCCATATGATTCTAAGACATACTATGCGTTAAAAACGCTAATTATGGCGATTAAAGGCCATTACCGGGTTCGATACTTAAATCTGATATTTTTATATTTCCAGAAGGCTTAAATTAATTTATTTATCATAACTAATCAGTAGCAAAAGGTTTGGAATCGTTTAGATGTGTAAAACTCATTTTATGGCCCGTAAGGGCAAAACCGACAATTACTGGATTAAGCCTACGACTACTAGTTATGCTCGACCTAAAATTAATTAAAAATCTTTAAAAATCCCAAAATAATATATAACATCAGTGGGTAAAAGATTTGATATTAAAAAGTATGTTTAACTAGGCTTTACGCTAATTACGCCAGGTTGTTAACAAAAAGCCTTAATTTAGCGACAATGAGCATAACTCTTAATCTACAAGTCAAACTGATGTCAAACTTTGCAAACAAGTCTTTATATCAGTAACTAAGGCTTCTACACTTTTACATTTTCATAAATCATGATTTAAGGTAATAAGGCATAACGGTCCACGTATGAGCATTTAACGGAAACTTGCATATTAATTGGATAACTAGTGAACCAAGGTGTATGATCACAGAGGGTTGTTCTAACATGTATCCTAATCCAATTTAAGCTCTGAGGCATTTCTAAAATATGCCCAAACGGGTCAGAACTGAAAGTCAACCGAAAAGTCAAACTATGTGACTTTCGGTTCCGAACCGGGTCTAAACAGGAAATAGTCGGGTTGAACATGTCGGGACATGTTCTTACACTTATTTCTAAGTTATAACAATGTTCAAACAGGTTACAAATGTTCTAGATAGCTAATTATGCATAAATGACATTTTAAGCAATATGTTGACTTTTTAAGTAAATGTTTGACCCGACATTTGACCTGCTTAGGATGGTGATCAGGGGAAACCCTTTTGGGGTTTTATTTCCCACATAAATACCATTCTAAAACTATTTTTAATTCGAGATAAGACTGAGTCATTAGTGACTAATCTCGAAGTCAAACCGTAATTACGACGGTTTGACTTTTAGCTAAATAACTAAGCTAAACACAACCAAATAAGAACTAGTAGACTTACAATAGTCCAATGCACGAATTATGATCAGAGGGGAGAGTTCCTTAGCTCCAGGATGCTCCAAAGATCAAATGCAAGTGTGAAGATTGATGGTTGCACAATGTGGCTTTATATAAGACTTGGATCCACCACAACTACTTGACAACTAACTCTAGGACCATCCACCACCATTCAACACTTGTCCTAGTGCTCTAGGATAGTTTAGGGGTCGTTTATAACTGATAAAAACCGGTGCAAACGGTCACAATCGCGTATAACAGCCAACAGCAGGTTTTCTGGTCGCTGGCACCCGCTAGCGCACCGTTACGCTACACTGGTAGCGGTGCGCTAGCCCACAACAATGGGCCAGTTGACTTAACTGGGTAGCGCACCGTTACGCTACACTTGTAGCGGTGCGCTACCTCTTCCCAGATGCTGATTCCTTGTTGTTTGTTGGTGTTTCGAACATGTAATCCACTTGCACGATTTTTAGCCATTCTTTTACATGGAGGGGCCTCTAATAAGTGTCTACTCCTGTACATTACCCCACCATGAACCTTTGTTGCAATAGAATGAACTTACAAGTCCCGAAAACAACGGTTTATCATTCTTTTTCTTCTTGGGATCAAATCATGCTTTCCAAGATTCATTATTGTAGACAAAATTCTGTATTGAGGGTATAAAAGATGTGTATAACATTTAATCGGATCTTGGGATTTATAAATAAGGTCGTTCAGAGGTAACAGTTTAACATGACGTCACTTTAAATCCTGCCGAATCATCTTTATTAAATCCGGGTTTACAACGCGTTTTGTCTGACATGACACGTGTCGTTTTATTATTGAACCCGAAATTTTCGTGGTGTTACAGTACGGATCCAACCAGGATTTCTTCAAATAATCAAAAACCTCTAAAATTAAAAAAACGTAAATAGTCAGTTTTTGTTATTATATAAAATTTGAACATAATTATGTAAGAAATACCCACGTTCACGGTCATCTTCTTTCAGCTGTGCTTCAAGGTTTTCCAAGTTATACCTGTATATTTCCTCGGTCGTAGACTCGCACAATAACCAAAATCTACGTATGAATTCTTTCCACTCCTTGTCAGAGAATTTCTTCTTGCTGTTCTTATTAATATTTTGTTGAATATGGAACCGACAAAGATACTTATGCGCTTTTGGAAAAACTTGTTCACACGCGTTCATTAGCACAAAATCCCTGTCTGTTAAAATCACGCGCGGTTCCATACATCCTACCAGCATAGACTTGATCCTCTGCAACACCCATAGGTAGTTCTCTGACTTCTCAGCGGAAATTACCGCACAAGCAGCCGTAAACGATTTGTTTGTCGACGTCATGCCTACGACCTGAACAAATGGCAGGTTGTACATGTTCGTTTTGTAGGTGGCGTCAATCATTAGCACATGCGGGAAGGCGCACCACATAGTGAATGATCTTTCGTGAACAAAGAAGACATCTTCAACTTCGTTCGATATCTCATTCGTGCGCATGTAATAAGTGTAATTTTTTTCGAGAAGAATGTTTTCAAGTTTTTGCATCGGAGATTTACCGACATTTTTTTCGGCGTTGATCTTCTGAACAGCGTTGTGTATATCTTTCGGAATAAGCTTTCTAGCCGGATTGTTTTTTGTCAGCGTTCGCCAGATACTTTGGTTGGGAATGTCTTGCTCTGCCAGCTCCTTAACCAGTTTTTTATCCTCCGAAGAAAGCCTTCTCGCATACGCGTGACCCTCTAAGTGTTCAATAGGAGTGTGGTTATGCTTCGCCTTCGTCACCTCGATCCTCCAAACACTTCCGGATGATTCCGAAAACCCGATCATCTCGAACGGGCAGCCTATTTTCTTGCTCCCCGTTTTCCTCTGTGTAGCTATACTCTTATGCTCCCCACCAAAAGTACATTGAAACCAAATCTTGTAATTCTCTCCTCTTTTATTCGACCTCTTAGTCACAATGAGGTAACCGTTGTCTTTTGCCGTGTCTTGTACCCAACGCACCAACTCTTTACGTGACGAAAAGGTCTGCGTTGTATCAAACAAAAACGTAACCGGGTAACAGCCTTCCTCGTCAACAGACACATCCCCCGGCTCACCATCGTCACCGAGGTCCGAATATACTTGATGTTCAAAGCTCGGTTGACAACCGTAACTGTGGTTTGGATAACACTCCGGCTGTACAAAGTTGTGCTCGCCACCGTAACCGAAATTCGAATAACCTTGTAAGCTCTGTTGACAACCGTAACTGTCGTTTGGACCACACTCCTGCTGTACAAAGCTGTACTCGCCACCGTAACCGAAATTCGAATAACCTTGTTGTGCGTAAGGGTCCTCCACAGGGGTATTCAAATCCAGCGTCACCGTGTTATCACGATAACGAATGCCAGATACAACCTCTGCCTCCCTCAAGTTGGACGAGACCGGTTTCTCATACGAGTCAGAAATAGCGGTCCCCTCGTAAGAATCAGGAACAACTGACTCGTCAGAATATTGACCGAAAAGATAGTTGTTTAACCACGACATCGTTTTTTCAAGAGATGTAACTAATAGAGCAAAGAAAATCGATATAGTAGAGTAACAATATCGCATAAAACTTGAATGTTGTGTCTGAGCAGGTGAGGCCTTTTAAAGTGAAAATTTGGGGTCGAAGCGCCGCACTTTGGCCATAGCGCGGCGCTTAGGGTTCACGAGACTCTGCAACCTCGTATCACCTTTATGTCTCTGCAACTTATGTCAGTCAAACGATCAAATCACCTTTTGTCGACCGAAGCGCCCCGCTATGGCTATAGCGCGGCGCTTCGAGGTGTGAAAATAATTTCCTTCGTGTGGAAATAGCATGACCCATGAAAACACATCGTTTATTTGCGGTAGAGTAGTGAAGTGTTAGGATATCCCAATCGTAGTAAAGTCATGCTTTTGCCAATGATTCCGTTATGATTGATTGGAACATGGTTTGTTTGTTTGCTTAAAAAATATTTACCACAATATATGGTGATTAAAATTAAATAATTTATTTTACGTACATAGTAATTATATTCAAATAATTAAGAGTAAATTGCCATTTTAGTTCCCGAGTTTTTGTCCAAATTGACATTTTAGTCCAAATAATTTTTTTCTCCTCTGGTCACTGACTTTTCCTTTTTCTTGCCATTTTGATCACATTGCCTAACTTAGTCTAAAAACGAGGTTATAATCATGGGTATTTTTGGCATTAAATTATTATGAGGTTTATAAATTATGTTGTAAACTACCCCTGGTTATCACTACACAACATTTATACCAAAAATACATCTGGTTATAACCAGATTTTTAGACTGAATTAGCCAATGTGATCAAAATGACAAGAAAATAGAAAAGTCAGGGACCCAGAGGAGAAAAAAAAACTATTTAGACTAAAATGACAATTTGAACCAAATCTCTGGGACTTAAATGGCAATTTACTCAATAATTAAACTTTCACATACATCAAACACAAATACAAACATATGGATGGCATCTTGACTTGATGAATCCCACAAACACAAGTTTCTGGTGTACTTGTCCTTTTATATACTTCTTTATCATACAACTAAAATGATTTAGAATATTTCTTACCATATAATAATTTATATTACATTTTTTGTGATCTAATAGCCCATTATGTTTGAGAAACAAATACTTTTGACAAACAAACTATGAACAAATATAGTAACTATAAATTTTAGTCATAAATGGTTTCAAGATTAAACACACTTTGTTTGACATTAAAATTCAAGCCATCACCCCAATACAATCGTTACACAAATACATCCATACAATTTGATCAAAATGTTTCAAAATTAGTTCTTAATTATGCTGCCTTGCAACATAATCAAGCCCTTCAATTCGACAACGAATGATTTGTTTAAAAATGTCCTTCACTTGCCTCTCCGACGGATCCAATGCATTCTTTAATATATCGTATATGTTTTTCAATTCTTCAAACCATTTCTTCGCTTCTTCTTCTTGTTCTTTTCTCAAAGGAAACTGAACTGAATCGATAAATCTTTTCATACAACACACATATGTTTCAATCCTATGAATCTCCTTCAGCATTCCACAAGAGTGTCTTCTACCCCTCTTCTTATATTCCTCCAAGATTCTTTCTTGGAGCGAACTCATCGGGACCCACCAAGTGAAATTCTTATGATAGTTGTTTTGTAATTGTAACCCGCGATCATGATAAGTGCTTGATGCTACTAGAACCCACATAACGAAATATAACACATGGGTCATTGTGTAAATAGTCAAAACAAGCCCGTTGGTGGCTAGAACATCATTACTTTTCGGTACTACAATGTTGTTCCCGATTGCTAGGAGTTGCTTTGAAGCCGACCAAGATCTTGAAACACTCGCAGATAACGATCTTGACATCTTAATGCCATTGCTTTCTTGATTCTTCAAATCTTTCAGATCAAAAGATCGGCTCTTGTGAGAAAAAATCGATCTTGATGCCTTCTCATCAAAGATCTTAATCTCTAAATTGTTCAACGCCCTTTTTGCCCTTTGAAATTGGGAATCACCAAGTGTTGTTTGATCCCCTAAAACATTCAAAACAATCTCTAGTTGTTTTTCCCATTGCCTCAATTGTTCAATCCCATCTCTAACCACATTACAAATATCCAAACCCTTTACACTCCTTTCAAAATAATCCGAAACCAATTTCGCCATAGGTTGTTTGCTCAAACAACTTCTGTTATTTGATAACAACACTCTAAATTGTTCTTGACAACATAGAAAAACATCGAAAAGCTTGGAAATCCAAGAACCTGATAGAAGTTCATGCGATTCCACTAATGATAACTCATAAAACTTTTGAGTTACTATTTTTAGAAAAGCCTCAACCTCATGCTCTTGAGTTGTGAGCTCATGGGTGTGACTATCAATTGAATGGGCAGCCGAATCACGTTTTAAACCGAGAATTGAACGTCTGAAACGTGTGATTGGTGGAGATGATGATCCGCGATAATGCGTTAGCATTTTGAAATTGAATAAAACAAGAAAACTCACAAAAGATCAAGAAACAAAGGTTGGTTGATTTGGTAAAATTGATAAAACAAGTGATGAAAGAATGTTTGAAATTATAAGAGGGTACTAGCTTATATATACTAAAAAAAGTTAGGGATGTGGACCGGGTATTCTCAGGCGTATTAGAAAAATAATAATAGTGATGGTAATCTAGATAATTAAATATAGTCATATTCAACAACAAATATATTATTCATAATTTTTTTTAGTTGACATCCTCAACGATTCAACAACAAATTAAATATATTATTAATAATTTTTTTAGTTGATATCCTCAATGAATTAGTTGTAAGAGAACATGTTAATGGTTAAAAATGTGAAATTAATTACCATAGTTTAGGGTGTGTTATTCTAAGCTGATTTATGTAATTCGAATAATCATTAGCAAATTAAGTTTTTCTTTAACCAACGCCTCATGTACTTCTAGGCCAGAATTGGTAAAAAATACGGTATGTAGTAAGCTTATATATGTAAAATAACCAAAGGGATGCCGTATAAAGAAAATATAAAAGGCTTATATATTGCAATTATTTTGATAATTTAAGGGTTGTATTAAATCGTATCAATGGAGAAGCATGGTAATTGCTTACAAAAAAAAAAGTTTCCACAACATAATTTGGCCACTGTTGACAATATCTAGAGATATGTCTACATAAAGGATTCTAACAACATATCTTAATACACGGTGGTGGGTGTTTAAATGTTCGTATTTTGACAATATTTAGAGATATGTAATACGGGTAAGAATGATATAATTTACTACAATGGTATTAGTGTTGGTTTGGTTATTCCATAGTGCAAATTATCTTAAAGCTTTCAATGTTGGTGATGTTTGGGCGTCTATGCTCTCCATTACATCGTATAGACGCCTAATAGTTTTAAATTTAATAAAAAGAATATAAAGAAAGTGAACAAAAAATTTATAAGTGGAACGACACAACCCAACTACCTATTTCAACACAACGAAAGATGACCCATCGATCATCCATTTTGCTCAACCTGTCCATCTTTTTCACCTCCACCTTTCACTTCTTTACTACACTAAAAAAATCTATCGGGGTTAAGTTTTTTCCAAATTACAAACTGATGTCATAGATTCAGTTTTGAAATACTTGTGTTTACAATCTTGTTTATCTCATGTTTCAATTGTTAGTAGTAAAATGAGCATTGTTAATAAGTGGTTTGCTACTCATATTACTTTTGCAATGTCATGTCTATAAATATCTAGAAATGAAGGTACCCTCGATTAGGACAATCTATGTTTGTATATTTACAATCCTGTGGTGTATAAAGAAATCTTTAACAACTTGTGATTTTTTCATATTCATTTTTTTTATCTCATTGTAATATAATATTCACATAAGTAATGGAACGTTTATTTCATTTCAAAGTTTATATCAACACCGTTAAATAATATAATTTACTTTGAGTAACCCATGTAACACACGAGTACTTAAACTAGTAAAGTTATATAATAATTAAATTGAATGTCGGAAGCGTGTGATTGATGGTGATGATGATCCGAAGTAATGTGCTAGCATTTTGAAATTTTGAAACTGAAGAAAACAAGAAAACCCACAAAAGATCAACAAACAAAGGAGTGGCAGAGCTAGCGTATTAATTTAGGGGTATCCCGAATTTCTTTTTACCATACACTTATACAAAAAATAAAAAAAACGATAATAAAGTCTTAAAACCTAACAATTAAAAAATATACAAACTACTAGACTAGAATTCTAGATAAACTATAACATCATCATACAAGAAATCAAACTATCAAAAATTCAAAAGACAAGAAAACTCACAAGAAATCGAATAAGTCTGCCGGTCAACGGCGACGCAGAAGCAGGTTGAATCGATTTTCAGGCAGTAAGGCGTGAGTAGGGCTGAATCGCTGATTGTCGGCTTCTGTCCTGTACTCCTGTTCGTGCGATGTTGAATGCTCGACACTTCAACGTTTGGGTTTCCTTCCAGTTTCCAATTGCCACCCATGCCCATAATCAATGGTTTATTTTATTCTTTTGGTATTACAATTTGGGTTGTCATTTGGTCTTAATTAATAATATCAAGTTTCATATTTTTCTCTTAGGGGTATTCTCTTATATGTTTAGGGGGTATCCTATGTATAAAACCGAAAAAAATACACTGTGAATACGGGGTTGAGCCGTAGCCCATGCTACGGCTACTTACACATTAGTTCCGCCCCTGTTAACAGAGGTTGGTTGATTTGGTGAAATCGATAAAACAAGTGATGAAGAATGTTTGAAATTCTAAGAGGGTAGTAGCCTATAAATATAAAACAAGTGATGAAGAATGTTTGAAATTCTAAGAGGATAGTACCAGTAGCTTATAAATATAAAACAAATGATGAAGAATGTTTGAAATTCTAAGAGGGTGAAGAATGTTTGAAATTCTAAGAGGGTAGTAGCTTATAATTTAAAAATACTATAGAAAGATATGGGATGCGGACCGGTACTCTCAGGCGTATTAGAAAAATAATAATGAACTAGGGTGTTACACCCGCACTTCGCGGCGGGGAGACCCGATTTTTGATCCGATACAAAAGTATGCCGACACATGTCTTACATCAAGTGGGAAACTCGATTAGAAAAGTATTTACAAAGTAAAAATGTTGTCAGTGTGAATGCTAATCAACTTAATTTTATAGTGACACGTAAATAAAAATAAAGACGTAAAAGTTTATTAAAAAGTATTTAGAAAGTTAGGAGGTTGTAAGAGTCAATGCCGAAAATTAAAGGTTATAAGTAAAAAAACAAAACCACAAAAAAGAATGAAAAAAGAAAGAAAAAAAATTGTGCAAGGGGTAAAAGCATAAAGTTTAAACCTTGACGAAAACTGTAAATTACAAAAGAACTTGGTATTTAAGAAACAACAAACAAAGCATAAGGGCCGAAAACATACATTACAAGAGATTGGAAAAAATACGTAAAAAAACAAAACCACAAAAAATTAGTGCAAAGGGTAAAAACGTATAGTTAAAAAGTTGATGAAAACTGTAAATTGCAAAAGAAGTTGGTATTTAGGAAACAACACACAAAGCATAAGGGCCGAAAACGTAAATTAAGAAAAAAAAAAACTCAAAGGTTGCTAGGAAAAGACAAAAAAAAAAATAAAAAAAAATAAAAAAAAGTTCCCCACCGACATAGCCTTTTTATAGTTATACAATGACAGTAGATAATTAAATATAGTTATATACTTATATTCAACAATAAATATAACTAGAACCATGTCAAATAAAATAGCACAAACGCCACATAACCGTCGTAACTTGTAACTTGTAAAATTTAGTACGAAATGTAAATTGAAAATTTGCAAAAGATGAAAAATAGAAAAGTTGTGAGGTTAAATTGTAAAAGAAGAAAAATTTTGGCTTTAAAGTGAACAAAACAATTTTGTAAGTTAAAACTGTAACAATATAAAGACTTGGGTTAAAAAGTAAAATTCTATTTTTTAAACCACCTAAAGTATATGGTATAACACTCTATGCATATAAAACTTACTAAATAATAGTATGAGAGGTTAGTGACTCATGGCGTTAAACTTTTTGATTTTGGATTCAAATGGTTAAAACCACTAAAATGCAAGGGCTCAAAAAGTAATTAAGTTAATGATGATGACGACGACGACGACGATGAGCAACAACAGTATAACTTTGTACAGTCACGGTATAATTAGATAGAAAACAAAACCTGTCTTTTTAACATAACTAGTATTTTATCAGACGACGATTTTAATTTTAAAACAATCATTTAAAAAAACAGATACCTTAACGTTTATAATTCTAGGGTAAATTACACTTTTCGTCCTTTATGTTTGTAACTGATTGCAATGGATAGCCTTTAACTTTGATAATTACAGTCACAATCCTTTATTTGGAAAACTTATTACACTTTACGTCCTTTAGCACTAACCACGTTAAAATTTTAAGTTAAGTCAAGTAATGTGACTTGCATATGAGGACAGATTGGTAATTTTACACATTTATTTAAAAAAAAAATATATATATGTATACACAAAAATCCAGTTATTTCTGGTCACCTTCTTCCTCTCTTCAACCCCCCTCTCTCTCTCCAACTAACCAACCTCCACCACCATCACCACCACCACCACCACCACCAACACCGCCGCCGCCACCGAATCGAGCCCCACCACCACCAGCACCGTATACCAGAACCACCGAATCAATCCCCACCGCCATATGTCATTTTCTTTCTCTCTTCTCTGTCTAAACCTGCCATTTTTTTCTCTTTGTACCATCCAAACGACCACTGCCACCATTTTCTTTCTCTCTCTCTCTCTCCCCCTTCATCTTCACCACAATCCCTACTAACCTAATTCAAAACCCCCAAACCAAACCCTAAATCAAAACAGGTTGCATCATCTCTTTGTCTCTGGCTGAAAAAAAAAACGTGTTTGTAGTTGTGGAGACAACCGGCCAGGAAAGATTGTGGGTCACTGGAGACAACCGGTTGCATCTTCTCGAACCCTCACACCAAAGAGTTAAGTCAGATGAAGAATCTGTGTTCTAACATTTACGTGATGATGTCTAATTACGCTGGAGATAAACAGTCAGAATGAAGCAGTTCACAACAGGAAGTGAGGAAGACGATTGAACCGCTAGATCTGTTACCGTTGAAGCGGGTAGCAGAGGAGTGTATAGGCAACAACAACACCACCTGTGGAAGTAATCGTGTAGAAGGGACAAATGAGTTGAGACACCCTAGATTATTTGGTGTAATAAAAAAACCCCAAAAAACCGGCCACCAAAAAAACCCACCGGCCAGCAAAGAAACCATGACTACCATCGTCGCTTGTCACCGTTACACCGACCACCAATCCGGCCACAATCTACAATATCTGATATCGAGATGTATAATTTTGAACATCAGATCGATATTTCAACCCTCTTCAATCTTCAACTCTACTGGTCAACACTCTATACCCTGCGATTCAAACTTTACAATTAATTCGCGCATATAACAAAGGGCTTTTGATTCATTGGGATTAGGGTTTGATTTGGAGTTGCTGGATAAAGGGGAACATGTTAGACAAAAGATCTTGGAGTTTCTGGATGTGGTGTGACTGTTGATATTCATTGCAATGAATAAATATATTTAAAATAAAAATGACTAAATGACTAACTTACCCTCATGTGCAAGGCAAATGTTATACTTAACTGAAAATTTTAACCAGGTTAGTATTAAAGGACGAAATGTGTAATGAGTTTTCCAAATAAAGGATTGTGACTGTAATTATCGAAGTTAAAGGCTATCCATTACAATCAGATACAAACATAAAGGACGAAAAGTGTAATTACCCATAATTCTATAAAAAACAACAATTCATGTCTTATATCGTTATACTAATATATTATAATACATGGTTTTAGATGCGTGTATTAAACATGGTTATACAATAGAAACAATATAATTATATAATCAGTAAAGCTTCATATAACTACTGATGTATATTTGTTACCATATAACAATTCACACAAGTAATTTGACTTTATCACAAACCAACATATATTAATTAGTAACATTGAAATGGTTTAATAGCTCGTGTATTACATGGATTGAATACTCGAAAATCTAATATTAATAAAAATGTCTCCTTAATGCCACATGACATTCTCTCATAATAAAGGATTTTATCAAAATGTCATGTGCCAATTTATTATACTATATCAACCATAATAAATAATAATAATAATAACTAAATTAATATAAAGACCATTCTCCACCTTAATAAATAATTTGAGTTAATTGCCATTTTCGCCCCTGAGGTTTGGGCACATTTGCCATTTTCGTCCAAAATCACACTTTTCGACCATTTAGCCCCCAACGTTTGGTCATTTTTGCCATTTTCGTCCAAATTGCCTAACCCAATTACTTTATAGCATCAGAGGGGGTATTTTTTAAATTGGACGAAAATGGCAAAAATGACCAAACGTTGGGGGCTAAATGGTCGAAAAGTGTGATTTTGGACGAAAATGGCAAATGTGACCAAACGTTGGGGGCTAAATGGTCGAAAAGTGTGATTTTGGATCGAAAAGTGTGATTTTGGACGAAAATGGCAAATGTGACCAAACGTTGGGGGCTAAATGGTCGAAAAGTGTGATTTTGGACGAAAATGGCAAATGTGCCCAAACCTCAGGGGCGAAAATGGCAATTAACTCAAATAATATTTTATGCATCACCTCACTCAAAAGAAATTGATATACCATGATGCTTGAGTTACTAAATTAAACTATATGATATATAGATAAAAATATAAGAATTACTTTATCTCTTAAATATACCGATTATTATCTTCACATACGATAAAGGGTCATTATAATTTTTTAATATGTCTGTATTTAATATGAATATCCTTTAAAATCAAAAGGCTTTTAATCGTAGGTTTATTATTTTCTATAATAAAACTATTATTATTTTTTATTATTATTATCAATATCCCCGATTTAATTATTTGATAATATAACATCTCATAAAGATTAACCACATATATAGGTTAAAGACATATATTTCTAAAACCAAATGATTTAAAATATTAATTATTGATAAAGATGATAAAGTAACAAATCTACTAATAAAAAAGTCCACTTAATGCCACATGTCACTCTAATTTAACTTTTAATAAACATCAAATCTTATTTAACTTTTAATATAAGATTCCAATTATTGTCATGAGTCAGTGTTTCCTTCAACATTACAATTTAGACTTACATTTTATTTAAAAGTATTTTTTTAATACTTATCCTTACTAATAGAATAAATTTAATTTAAATATGTTAATAACCATATTAGGATGCACTATTTAATTAATTTTATAGATAAATACAATGTATTTTATTAAATACTAGTGGGAATGCCCGCGCGTTGCGGCGGGTGCGTCTGTTTTGTCAAATCATAGTTGTTGTTGGGGTTTGTGGTGTATGTATGGCGTTTGCGGGTTATTCTTTATGGTGACGTGTGATGTAAGTAGGAAGCAACAGTCTAGTAGTAGTGTGTAAGTCATACATACATGAGTATTAACTACAAATTTAAAAGAATGTTTTGATGCAATATAAACTTCTCACAAACTGAAGTCGGTCTAAGTCAGCACAATTTCTCTATATATACATATGCATACAACTCTCATGGCATGTGACCAACTTAATCATACAAATGGAGCTAAAAAGTCAAACGATCAGAGCTCAAGAAAGGAGAACATATCTCACCATGGTCAGCAACTCAATATGTTAATTAGTTTCTATACATGTGTATTCAATGACCATTTGTGTTGCTTATTATTAATATGCTTGTGCAAGAATCTTCATCAGAGAAGGCAAGCTTATTCATTTGGTATACCCAAGAAAAGATGAAATTCTTCATTTTTCAGCTGCTTTCGGGATCAGCTCAAGTGGAACTCCATGTCTGACATCGAATTGTGAGTCAAAAGAGGTAGAAAAAATTATATTGGTCTAACTGCAAAGGTATTCACTGAACAAATTGATATGGGATGTGTTTTATCTCAAACGGGTCAAACTAATAGGTCTACCTAAAAGTGCAACTGGCAAATGGTAATGGGTAAAAATCACCAGAAGTCTGTTTTTAATGTATACAAAGTCCTAAATATTTTGGGGAAAGCTGGTAACGAAATGAATCCATAAAGAATATTACTGTTGCTAGAGAAATGGTACCTGAACTGTCTTCTGGTTTGGGAAAGCTGATTTTCACCAAGAGCATCAGTTGGGCTAAGGAACATGTATATAATTACGTGATATAAATCAACTTGTGAACCGGTCACCCACTTTACGATAATTAGGACAGAAAGAGGCCATTCAAAAATATCATCTGGGGAATAAACTGAAACCTGGAATTTACAACATTAAAAAATATTATCAGTAAAGTTGACGTAAGTGAGAAGAGACAACAAAACGAGAAATTCACCAAACTTAACAGACGTTGACGGGATTCCGAAAGTATAGAGCGTTGAAAAAGCTGAGTATTATTCCAAGGTTCATTTGTGCTACCCCAAGAAGAATCGACATTTTCATCTTTAGAGAGTTGAGAAATGGCAATTCGCTTCGACTCCCGTGCCATGCGGGATCCACACAAAACGGGTATGTATCTAGCGCCTTTATCAGGCCTATGATGGTAGCCTCACTGCACAAAATCCGGAAGATATTAAAAGACAGAACAATAGAGACCCGGGTATGTGTGTGTGTGGGGGGGGGGGGGTCTGATAAACTACCAAGTGACAACTGAACTCCAACATGGCATTTGTGGTCGCCGTTGTTTCTCAAGCTCAACACCACCGCCAATCAGGCGCCCTTCTGTCAACACCCTAGAACTCCTTTGCCGTCACGCGTCTCGGCAGGTTTTGAGCCAAATTGGGTCTCGTTCCGCTGTTCTTTCATTCCACCTAACCCGAGTTATGCCATGTATGTTGTTGTCTAGCTAGACTCGCCGTTCACCATCCGTCGCGCCTACTGAAGAAACAACAATACATGTCCCTCCCAACTGACCAAGAAATACATATAACAATGATCAAGAAATAATTTCAATTAAAATTCGTAAATGTAACGGTGATCAACCTTTCAACATCGCCTAAAAATGAACCTCAAAGAAACAAATATAGTATTTGATGATAACCTGTAGAGAAGATTTAAGATCCGTGATTCCTTTCCTAGCATGTAACAATGACATAAAACATCAATAAACATAATAAAGTGAGGTGGCGACGCGTTAATAACGCAAAATCACAACCACCTGACGATGAGATGAATGTGAGCATTAATAATAGTCTACTTACGAGTATAAGCTCGAGCTCGTTTAACTTATGAATGCTCGAGCTCAAGCTTGGCTCGTAGATAATTTTTCAAGTTCAAGATCAGCTCAAGTTTCGCTTGTTTATTAATTATAACTTTTTATATTAAATTATAATGACTTTTTATATATAATTTTGTTATTTTTTCATAACTTATAATTACTAATTATAACTATTTAGATATATATATATATATATATATATATATATTTAATATATTAACTAAAAGTTATATAGATTGTGGGGTCGTTTAGGCTCGCGAGCTAGATTGTGCTCGATAAGTATAGCTCGGGCTTCTTTACTAAACGAGCTTGTTTTTATTTTTTAGGATTGGACTCGAGCTCTTTTAAGCTCGGCCCGTTTAAGCTTGTTTTCTAGCCGAGTTTGAGTAGCTCGGCTTGTTTGCACCCCTACTTAAAAAGAAGCCTCAAACTCGGCTTGTTTGCACCCCTACTTAAAAAGAAGCCTCAAACTCGGCTTGTTTGCACCCCTACTTAAAAAGAAGCTAAATGAGTCCAAAAAGGCCTTAAATATATTCATATTCACAAATAATCATAAAAAATAAGGTGGGTTAAGGGTGTACACTTCTAGTCAAGGAAGTGATGGTTTGCTGGTGATATGTGCACAAATTGCCCTGCACAAACAACAAGACAAAAGTAATTTAATTTATGCTATCTAAACACAAATGTCTTGTACCAAGAACAACAAAAAGGGGCTGCTATCTACCTTGTAACGGATCGACAATTATAACAAGTGGTTTCTTGGCAGGGATTTTTTTTTCTAGAAAAAAGATGGACATAAAAAGCACTGATGACAAAATCTTACATATAAAATTCACAAAAAACTGATTTGACTTTTTACCATGACAGAGCATTAGCATAAACTGGCCAAAAACATGCCCAAACTGGCCTGGACCGAACTAAAGAGGGCCTGAACCAGCCTTTTCTCTTATTCTCTCCAAGAATAGTGCGCCATCGGTTTTACCATGCGATTACCTCAACATTTTTCATCCTACCAAAAACAATCAATGGTTATCATGTGATTACCTCAACATTTTTCATCATTATTCTCTTCAAGAGTAGTGCGCCATCGGTTTTACCTTAAAGCCCATCAACACCAACACTGGTAATTCTGAAATCAGGAGCCACCGACTCAGTCACGCCTCATAGCAAGTCATAGAATAATATAGAAAACAAACCATTTTAGCACTCACTGGTGTCTGGTCTACATGGCAAATCGAGCAGCAGTTTTATCACTTGAATGGATCAAAGTCTACTCTGACTACAGCAAGTCAAATCAATGCGATTCCAAATCTTAATAAAAAATGATATATACCAAATGGCCCCAACTTTCAATATCAAGATCGATAATAATTCATAAATTTAACAACTTTAAACACAATTTCATCCAGCTTCACAACTAATGTCAAACAAAAACATATCATGATGTGGAATTAGTAAAAACTAAAAAGTCAATAATTATCCGTGCATACGATCACTAACACAAATTCAATTAAAAAGCAGTAAAAAGGCCATAATTTTCAGTTATTAATTGTTTAGCTAAATAGCCTGAATTTAATCATTGACTAACCAACCTTAAATAATAAAATAAAAGTAGAACATCAACAGATAAGTAACTAATTAGCAACAGAATTACCAGATTACTGTTTATGCGTTCAAGATCCAAACACGCAACAACTTGATTAGACGGAAGATGCGCTTTAGGGTTACGTAAATGGTTGCTTATGTTCGGTTAAACCCATCATCACCCATCAATAAACTTGAATCTGTATGGGTTTTTGTTGCCAGCCCTAGGAATCATACAATCTCAAAACCTAACAGATAATACAGATCATCAAGTTTACTAATCAGGGTACAAGACTCATACAAACACAAAACAAGTTTGAATTTTTTACCTGAAAATTCTGAATCTTGCACAAACATCGGTTCTTTAGCTGAAAGGCCAAAACCCATTGCTACCATCACCGGCAGATTCATAGAGTGAGAGGAACCCTATTTTAACCTTGAAAATTGCTGGAGGATGACGCGTAGGGTTTGATTACACTGCCATGGTTTCGATTACACTGCGATGGTTTCATTCTTCAGGAGATTTGGAAGAGAAAGAGTGAGAAAATGTTTCGTTGAAGAGAAACAATCGGTCTCTCTATATGCAAGTCGGAGAGTCACCAAAGTTGTAATACCAAGATTGCCCCTGTTGTGTCTTAAAACTTTGATGAATATACAAGTTCAGCCCCTCTTAAAAGGCTCCGTCTTCTTGTACATGTTGTAATAAAGGTTGTACGCGATATAAAATTACCCTTTTGTACATATGAAATGCTTTATATAGTATATAGATTATCGTAAAATAAAAAAAATACAATAATTAGATCTTTTTTACTAAACCATCCTTATATTAATACTATATTCGGAAACACACAATAATTAGATTATACTATTATTACATTTTTTAACTATGTGATCAGGATCGTATAGAAGTATGATTTGCTATTTTTTTTATTTTACGTGTGTAATACACAGGTTTGCAACACTTATAAATTAAAATATTATTCAATCTAAGTTTTTTTATATTTAATTCGTGTAATACACGAGTTTATAAACTAGTATGTAATAGACAAATATATGCATTCTTCATATGATTTAAATTACGTATTACATTACATATAATAGTGTATATAAATAATACCATTTTTATTATTGTGTATCTTATAAACTGAAATTAATTTTATTGGTATGTCTTAAGTTAGATTTGTTATTCTTATTAATAATTGTTATGCAAATTTAATTAATAATTAGTTATTCTAAGTTTATGATCTAAGTTAACGGTTCAGTAATTTAGCATAGAGATTAACTCATGTTCGCTTTTTGGAATGGGCGGTATGGTTACGATTCAATCAGATACCGGTATCATTCGCATCCATAATAGGTAATACTTGACTCGATTATCTAAAACATACAGATTTGTTTACCCAAACCATGTCCATAAACAATGGGTGATATGGTAGTCTATTAATCTACCAACCATTTAGTTTTATATTTGTGCTTTCTTTTGGTTATAAAGTTATTAAAAAATTAAATTGTAAGTAATGTATTTAGGAGTTCCTAAACAAACTAATAAGTATACCGATAAGCAGTGGGTAATGAGTAATAAAGTACTTGATGAGTACAAGACCATGTATTGAATATGGTTTTACAATTATATGTTAAACTGGAATTACTAATGGAATTACCAATGTCCGTGTTAAACTAATTCGATTATTATCCCAGGTTACGAGTATAAATTACAACAGATGATATTTATAAGAGAACATCTTAATCGAAAAATCTTGTAATATTGAATTAAAACAAAATAAGCTATATACATCAAAAGACAAAGTGGGTGCCTCTTACAAAATTTACTAGTGAACTTTTACAAGCTTTTGATACTCTAAAACAAAATAAACTATATACATCAAAAGACAAAGTGGGATTACTAGTGAACTTTTACAAGGTTTAATACATATGATTAGGGACGAACAAATGGTATCGGATATCAGTTTGAAATAAGTATCTGATATTGAATTTCCTGAACCGAAACATTTTCAGTATCAGTACAGTACGATACCGGTTTTAGCTTTCAATACCGGTCTGTACCAGTATTGAACCGTATTGGGTATTTTCGTTATCGGTACCCATTTTTTTGAGATTTTTGGTACCGGTTGGTACCACCGAACTAATCCCTACATATGATACAAGTATGCTTTGAATTTTATATGTTTTTTTTAACTTTTAATTTCACGCCTTATAGTATATATAATATATGCCTTTAATTTATTTAATTTCTATTTTTTTCTCTGATAATTTTTGTTCGATAACTTTTTTAGAAAAAAAACTTAATGCACGTCTATGTTTAAGTTTTGTTCCTAACATTTAAGTATATTTTAAATTCGCTTTTTCTATCATAATTTTCATTTGTTAACTTAAAAAAAAAACTTAATATGCCATTGTGTTTAATTTTTGTTCCTGGATATTCCGGCACAAATTTTATTGAAAACGGGGTACTATTCGAAATAAAACATTTTTTGGTATCGTAAGTTATATCAAATGCTAGTAGGGGTTGTCGAAACAAATACCGGTATTCTTTTGTTAATGGTTCTTGATTGACGTAAAATACATGTGTTAATGATTCTTGATTGACGTAAAATACATGTGTTAATGATTCATGATTGACGTAAAATACGTGTCATTATCCTTTAGGGCATATCATGACTTTTTTTCTTGGGTTCTCTTTCAGTTGCTATACTCGGTACCTATATCTGGTACCAGAACAAATTGAATACATGTCGTTATCCTATGTAGTTGTGTTTAATTTTTTTCGACATGCAGATATAAATTTTGTTGAATACATAGTTATATTCAAAGTAGAGTATTTTTCCAGTATCGTAAGGTATACGAGTGTCGGTACTATACCGGTACCATGACAAACCGAACCGATTCCGACTGAACCACACTAGTACAAATATTATTGGGATAGGTATAAGTATTCGTTTTTATGTTTTTTCGATCGATGTAATACACACATAGTTATCCTATATATCTTTCGGTTGCTATACCGAGTGTCGGTATTGGATACAATAACAAACCAAACTGATATTGACTGAATGCCTACTTCAAATGGAGGAAAATCCAAAATATCCAACACTCTTTTCTGTACATAGAAATATTATATGGTCAACATTTGTGTGTGACAAAAAAACTATATACAGAGATCTTGATTCACTACTCAGCCCATATCCCCAAGTACCCAACTGCAACTTTTTTACCAATCGCCCAGTTATTTCTGGAACAAATATGGACTCTAGTTGCCATTCGTCTTTCATGTTGTAGATAAGCATACCACTTTATTACCAATTGGCCCATATGATGTATGAAAGATAGACCGAAGTGTTTTAACTCAGCCCACTTATAGAATTAAAAATCGTCTTAAAGTCTCTAGAAACCCAGAAATAAGTTTAATGATTAAATTGGTATAATCAGATTTTAATAATTAACTTAAAATCATATAACTATGTTGTTATTTAGTCAAGACGGTAGAAACATTTGAAGTCAAAAAATGTTTCTTCACTTAATGAATATGAATGAGAGTTGTTCATGTTTATTTGATTCAGTTTAATCATACAAACGGATATCTGAATTTATTTAGTTGTTTGAAATATAGTAAGTTTGTTAGTGTATGTTTATTTAAGATACTTAGTAGGTAATTCGCGCGTTGCGGCGAGGTTGTGAATTTTGTAAAGGGTATATGCCTTCGGTGATAGTCAAGTATAAGTTTTAACAACTTCACTACAAACACACACCACAACTTTTAATGCTTAGATCAAAGTTGTTGTACTCTATCAAGTACAAGTCATATGTTGATTATATCTTTAAATATGGGTCTAAAACATAAAACCCTAATCACGTTTATCAAGTCAAAACATGAACATGAACATGAACATAAAATTAGAGGCACTTACATGTGGGAATGGTTATCTTTGCTGATAATGATGAAGCCATGATTCCCGTTATGATGCCTTTTAGTGATGGGAACTTTAGAGAGAATTCTTGATTGGTGTTTTAGGAGTGTTTCACTATGCATGAACAAGATGATGACCATCCATTTTATAAGTTACTTAAGACTCCTCACATTCTCTATATTAAAGACATCTAAAAGGAAATCATAATGGCCCCTTAACTTATAAGTATTCACAATTACTTCCATCAAGTAATTGTTAGGGACCGGTTACGTCATATTGGTAAGGTTAACTTAAATGATCTGTAGGCCACATTACGAGTTATTTCTAACATTCTCCCACTTGGTCGAGTGATCATTTATGATGAGTATTAAGTAATTTTGGCCAAGTTTAAAACACTCATCTAGTTTCATGTTGAAACTATAGCAGAGAGTTACATTCATTCGAATTGAAGTCAATTCGAGACCCCCAACAGTCATACTAAAGTCTCAATACAAAACACTTAATCATAAAACCAAAACGACTAAAATTAAATCCTTAGGTTAAGTAATTACCTTACATAAGTTTTGTCTATAAATCATAAGGTGCGCACAAAACATTAGTATAGACAAAATAAAACATTCAAGGAAATAATAATCGTTCACACACAGTGTATGCTTTCATACAAGGTCTTTACTAAAACCCATTCTCATTACAAGATCTTGAAAAGTTCTGGGTGGCAGACCTTTAGTCATCGGATCCGCTAGCATATCTTTAGTGCTTATGTGCTCGATACAAAGATTATTTTCCTCTACACGTTCTCGAACGAACAAAAACTTTGTATCGAGGTATAAACCAGCTCCGCTCGAATTGTTACTGTTCGAGAAACTAACAGCAGCTGAGTTGTCACAGTAGATCTTCAATGGTCGTGATATGGAGTTAACAACTTTGAGTCCAGTAATGAGATTTCTTAACAACATCCCATGGCATGTTGCATTGTACACTGCAACATATTCTGCCATCATCGTTGAGGTTGTTGTTAGATGTTGCTTATGACTCTTCCATGAAATTGGTCCGCCTGCAAGCATAAAGATGTACCCCGAAGTCGATTTCTTATCATCTTTGCATTTCGCAAAGTCAGAATCTGTATAGCCTACTACTTCCAAGTTGTCAGTTCTTCTGTATGTCAATTTATAGTCTTTCGTTCCTTGTAGATATCGCAACACTTTCTTTGCTGCTTTCCAATGATCTAGGCCGGGATTAGATTGATATCGGCCTAGCATTCCAGCAATATATGCAATATCGGGACGAGTACAGACTTGAGCATACATCAAACTTCCTACTACTGAAGCATAAGGTATCAATCTCATTTGCTCCTTTTCAACCTCTGTTTTGGGACACTGAAAAGAGCCGAAAACATCTCCCTTAACTACTGGAGCTACTGATGGAGAGCATTGTTGCATGTTATAACGTGTAAGAACACGATCAATATAAGCCTTCTGGGATAGACCTAATATCCCATTAGTACGATCTCGGTGTATTTCGATGCCTATTACGTAAGAGGCTTCTCCGAGATCCTTCATGTCAAAATTTCGCGAAAGTAATCGCTTTGACTCATGCAACAAATCTAAACTATTACTCGCCAAAAGGATATCATCCACATAAAGGACAAGTATAGCAAAGTTGCTCCCACTCATTTTGAGGTAGGTGCATTGATCCACTTGATTCTTGATAAAACCTTGTTTTTTCATAATTTCATCAAATTTTAAGTACCACTGACGTGATGCCTGTTTTAACCCATATATAGATTTCTGTAACTTAAAGACTAAGTGTTCCTGACCTTTAGGTTTAAAGCCTTCAGGTTGAGTCATAAACACATCTTCATGTAAGTCACCATTAAGGAAAGCAGTTTTAACATCCATCTGATGTAACTCCAAATCAAAATAAGCTACCAATGCCATAACGATTCTCAAAGAATCCTTACGTGAGACAGGTGAGAAGGTTTCTTGATAATCAATTCCCTTTTTTTGAGTATAGCCTTTAGCAACCAATCGTGCTTTGTAGCGTTCAACGTTTCCATTTAGGTCTAATTTGGTTTTGAATACCCATTTACATCCTACGGGTTTTACCCCCTTGGGTAATTCAACCAATTCCCAAACGCCATTCTTTTTCATGGAATCAAGCTCATCAATCATAGCTTTATTCCACTCAGAAGATTTATCACTACTAATGGCTTCATTATAAGAGGTTGGATCGTTATACTTTCCTAAATCCAAATCAACTTCATTAAGGTAGGTTACATAATCATCAAAGTTAGTGGGCCTTTTTGGCCTTGATGACCTTGATGACCTCCTAAGCTGATTTTCAGGTTCAACAAGTTCATTAACTGGTTCAGGGATTTGGTTATGCTCTTGCGAGTTTGATGTGCCTTCATTATTAGGGACGTTAGGAGCATTAATTTCAGCGGAAACATGGTGTGGTGCAGTGTTATGTACAAGAGGTGTAATAGGAGATAAATTTGAAAAGCCCATCCCCCCTCCTCTTGCACTTCTTGGAAATCAAAGACTCCACTTTCACTGCTCCCGCTGACTTTAAAGTCCTCTATAAAATCAGCAATTCGACTTTCCACAATACGAGTAACGTGTGAAGGGCAGTAAAATCTATATCCCTTTGATCGTTCAAGATATCCTATGAAGTAGCAACTGAGTGTCCTCGTGTCAATTTTCTTTTTCAAAGGATCATAAAGTGTAGCTTCGGCAGGACAACCCCATACTTTCATATACTCTAAGCTTGGTTTCTTTCCTGTCCAAATTTCATAAGGAGTTTTTGGGACAGATTTAGAAGGAACCCTATTTAGTATAAGAACGGCCGTCTTTAATGCCTCAGTCCATAAAAATTTAGGCAAATTCGAGTTAGCTAACATACTTCTTATCATGTCCATAAGGGTTCTATTTCTTCTTTCAGCAACACCATTCTGCTGAGGTGTACCCGGCATGGTAAATTGGTTCACTATCTCGTGTTCTTTACAAAAATTAAAGAAAGGACCGGGAGCTTGATCAATGTCTGTATGTCGACCATAATACTTACCCCCTCTATCTGATCTCACTACCTTAATCTTACGGCTAAGTTGGTTTTCAACTTCAGCCTTAAAAGTTTTAAAAATTTCAAGTGATTCAGATTTTTCTTTAATCAAATACAGGTACATGTACCGAGAATAATCATCTATGAAAGTAATAAAAAACGTATGGCCAGTAATGCCAGGTGGAAAAGGTCCACAAATATCAGTGTGTATGAGTTCTAATAATCCAGAACTCCTTGTGGCACCCTTTTTATTTTTATTCGTCTTTTTCCCTTTAATGAATTCAACACATGTTCTAAAATCGCTAAAATCAAGATCTGGTAATTCACCATCCTTCACGAGTCTTATCATTCTGTCTCATGAGATGTGATGCCACAATTTAGATGATGTTTCCAAATCATGTTTTCGCATTTTCGTTTTCGTTTGTTGATTTTCTCATTTACGTTATATGACAACAAAGATTTTGAAAAGCTATCATCTAGTTCTAACTTATAGAGATTTCCATCCAGATAACCACAACCAAGAACTTGGGAGTTTAAACTAATAGTGACCTTTCCATGCCCATGTAAAACTTCAAAACCATCATTGTCTAACTTTGATATTGATACTAAATTCCGAGTAATTTTTGGTACATATAATGTATCATAAAGTTTAATACAATGACCATTTTTCATAATAAGTTGCATGGTTCCTATGGCCTCAACTTCAAGTTCTTCCCCTCCTCCCATTCTAATTGTTCTTTGGTTTCTTTCCAGCCTCTGGATTGTAAGGAATCCCTGTGTGGAATTGGTAACATGAACCATTGAACCAGAGTCAACCCACCATGTGTTAATTGGTACATTAATATTAAAGGATTCAATTATCATAAATGCATTAGTACCTTTTTTAGCCAGCCGTTCCTTAAATTTTGAACAATCTCGTTGCAAGTGTCCTTTGTTATGGCAGAACTTGCAACGAGACTGTCCCTTGGAGACATTAGGGCTGGAAACAGTATTTGAATTAGCTTTCTGGACTTTGGAACTTTCCCCTTTAAAATTTCCCTTCCTTTTCGCCGACTTAGTGGTAGCGATATAAGCAACTTCTGGTTGTTCTAGTTTCAAACGATCCTCTTCCTGCACACACATTGCTATCAACTCACTCATTGACCATTTGTCTTTCTGAGTGTCACGGCCCCCGTCCCGGTTTTACCCAGTCCAGGAGCCGCGGGACAGAAATCCGTGGTAGTTATTATGTTGGCAACGGAATTTTAACAGGATCGTGTAAAACTTGAACATACCTAATTTATTTTATTTCACAAATTGGGGATTTCAACCATAATTTACAATAAAGGTGATTTCACTGGGAAATCCCTGTTTTTACAAAAAACATGTTTCTTTATTTTATTGAGCCACTTCCTCAAGCTTGTTTTGCTACAAGGCACTTTTTCCTGGATCACAGCAGATCACCTGAAACATGTTTTAAAAATGTTTTATCAGCAGGGAAATACTGGCGAGTCATTCAAGTTGCACAAAATGACACCTTGTTATAATATACAGTATTAAGGGTGATTACATTGTTTCTATCCACCAATTACCCCAAATCGGTATTTGTCACTTGACAGTATCTGTGACTATGGTCAGATCACCCATTGGCTAACTCGTTGTCCAATGGTGACGGGTATCAAGTAATGTATACAAAACCCCACATACCGGTAGTAATTGAAGATTACAAAGACTTAATCCCTGTAATTATAACTTTGAAAGTAAATAGGGTTTGGAAAACAATTTAGTAAAAAGAGAATAACTTACATTGCAGATTTAGACGGGCAGCGTTTAGCCTACTGATTTTAGCCTGGTTAACCTAATTCAAATAACAATGCACACGAAAACTAGGTCAGTAACTTAATACAACTTTTACGACAACTCACGAGATTCAAAACCTTCACAATGAATGACAAAGTGCGATACTTAAACATCCATCGAATTCACGACGAATGACAAAGCATAGCCCGAGTTTGGGCAGCACTTAAACATCCCTCGGATTGGTTTTTTATCGATCGGACATTAAATCGTAGCAGTGATCGAGTTATTACCCTGTTATCGCTGCAGAATTTCGTGATTGTGTGTGTTTTTGGAGTAATCAGACGATATCTCAGTGTACGAATTGAATTTTAACGTCGAACCAACGCCAAACTTCAAGTGCCAGACTCCAGAATTTATACTGAAAAAATGTCTCCCTCGCGTGGCGCGAGGGCCTGTCGCGTGGTGCGAGGGGACCCCTTCTAGCATAGGGTAGCTCCGTGTCTAACTAGCCTGGGTGAGTCGACAGTTTGTTAAAATTCAATTTCGACAACAAACTATTTAGATAATATCAACTAGGAAATACCCCCCCCCCTGAGTTTTAGGGGCCCTGATCCTAGTTCCGATTGTTCTGAAAATTTTAGGGGCCATGCAATATTACTTGGGGGTCTCAATTAGGGTTTCCTATTGGACATAATAAAATAAGAAATATTAATTTTTAATGAGAGTTGTTACACCCTCCCCACCTTAATAAAAATCTCGTCCTCGAGATTTACAGGAACAAGTAGGGATATTTTCGCTTCATCTCTGATTCCTGTTCCCAAGTGTATTCCGGTCCTCTCTTTGAATCTCACTTGACTTTGACCAGCACTAGACGTTTGTGTTTGAGAAACTTGACCTTTCTATCTTTTATCTGAAGTGGTTTCTCTACGAATTTTAATTTTTCATTTACCTCTATGTCTTGAAGAGGTACTACCAGGGATTCGTCTGATAGACATTTCTTGAGGTTGGATACATGAAAGACGTCATGTACCCCAGCCAGCTCTTCTGGTAGTTGTAAGCGATAGGCAACTGGTCCTATTCGCTGGATTTTGGGAATGGTCCTACGTACCTTGGACTTAGCTTTCCCTTCTTCCCGAATCGAACTACTCCTTTCCAAGGAGAAACTTTCAAAAGTACCTTATCTCCAACTTGAAATTCTAGCGGCTTGCGTCTATTGTCTGCATAACTTTTCTGGCGATCTCGAGCCGTTTTCAGTCTTTCCTTGATTTGAGTGATCTTGTCGCTGGTTTCTTGCACAATTTCAGGACCTGATAATTGGCTTTCTCCTATTTCTGCCCAACAAACTGGAGTTCTGCATTTTCGTCCATACAGTGCTTCGAACGGGGCAGCTTCGATACTTGAATGATAACTATTATTATAGGAGAATTCAATTAAGGGTAGGTGGTCATCCCAGTTTCCACCAAAATCTATAACACATGCTCTAAGCATGTCTTCCAGGGTTTGGATCGTCCTTTCACTTTGTCCGTCTGTTTGAGGGTGGTATGCAGTACTTAAATTTAGTCGGGTTCCCATTGCTTCTTGGAAAATTGTCCAGAAATGGGAAGTGAAACGACTATCCCTATTCTATACAATGGAGAGTGGAACTCCATGTAAGGATACTACTTCGTCTACGTATAATTTTGCTAACCTTTCCATGCTAAAGGTTTCTTTCATGGGTAGAAAATGAGCAGATTTGGTTAATCGATCCACAATTACCCAAATAGCTTCATTACCTTTTCTGGTTTTGGGCAACTTAGTAACAAAGTCCATGGTTATTAGTTCCCATTTTCATACAGGCATTTCTAATTGTTGGAGTAACCCTGAAGGTTTCTGGTGTTCTGCCTTAACTTGTGAACAAGTTAGACACTTAGATACTGTTAGGCCCTAAAGTGTGAGACTGACGCATCAAATTAACACAACGGGTTATGGTTACGAACTGGGTTTTACTGGGTTAGTTAGTATTAGGTTGTGGACCTTTATAGGTCACTTGGGCCAAGCTTTAGGCCATGTGGGCCAAGCAGGCCCAAGGGAAGCCCATGTAGGGAAGTGGGCTTGAGTTAGTATATAAACAAGTTTTTTAACTTGTTTTTAGGTTGGACATTCATAGTTACAATTTCTCTAGAGAGAGAGAGGCAATTGGTGGTGAACTTGTACCAGACGATTTTGCTTGTCAAAGTAATAGAATCGTGTGCAAGTTTAAAGGTGATTCGGTTTGTTCATCGTTTCCATATTTTCGATTCGTATTTTCATATTTTTCGATTTGTTCTTGAATCACATCAAGTTTGGATTCCGCACAAACTTGGTGTTGTTTGATATCGTTGAAAGATCCGGTTTCACGGGACTTACAAGTGGTATCAGAGCCATTAGAACCTGTTTCTAGGCTCGGTGTGATATCAAGGATTCAAGATTTTCGTTATTTTTGGTTCGGTGTTCATCGCGTTCTTCGTGTTCTTGGTAGTGTTCATCGAATTTTTATCAAAATCATTATAGTTTGCTGTGTCAATCTGTTTTGATAGTGTTAAAGATATTCGACATTTTTGATTTTTTAAAAGAAATATTCTTTCTGTTTTTAAAAGGGGATTTCAATTTCCAAAAATATTGGAAATTCAGTTACAATTTTCATTTCTTTCGATATTTCCATTACTGATTTGAAAATTAAAAGATTCCAAAAACACGGTTGGAGTTCTCGAGTCCAATATTTAAGGAAACAGCGGTTGGAGGAATTGATTTCAGAGGTCTCGAGTTCAATCATCTCCAGTCGAAACCACGGTCTCGAGTCCTCCTTCACCACCGGCAACATCAACTTTCATTTTTGTTCTCGAGTCGCAACCTCATCATCTTCACTGGTCTCGAGTTATCCAACATCCAACGGTCTCGAGTTGTTCACCTCCAAGTCGCAACCTCGATTACGAGTCGCAACCACCGTCTCGACTTGTCCGACTCGCAACCATCTTCACGGCTGTCACCTCCACGTCTTCTCCATCTTCTCCATTTCGACTCGCAACCATGCTAGTTTCGGCTCATCCTGCTTTGATTTCGACTCGCAACCACTGCTAGTTTCGGCTCATCTTGCTTTGGTTTCGACTCGCAACCATTGCTAGTTTCGGCTCATCCTGTTTGGTTCCTACTCGCAACCGCATCCACCGTTCCGACTCGCAACCGTCTCACAGTTCATCATCATCACGGTCTCGAGTCGCAACCTCGGTTCCGAGTCGCATCAGAGATCTCGAGTTATCTTGTTTGTTTTCGAGTCGCAATCATCAAAGGTTTCGAGTCACGGATCTTTGAGTCGCCTGAAACCTGCAACTTCATCCTCTTCGTTCCCACTTCATCATCTTCTCCGACTCCGACGTCCACCTTCTCCATTTATACTTACACTCCATTTAAGAGAACTTTTTGTGACAATTGGGGTGTTGGGAATTCTAGTTGGGTTTGGTTTGAAGGAACATCATCGGAAACAACAGAGACAGACGTTGACGTTTGGAATTCTAATTTTAAGATATTGATTATAATAATAATAATATTAAAATCATTTGGTAATCATTACCTAATCATTGATTTTTAATAATAATAATAATAAATAGTTTTCTTATAGATTAACCAAATAATAATAATAGTCTGTTTTATATTCTAATTAAAAAAAGGGGGTTTGGTTGTGATAAGGTTTGACAGGTTTTGAAGTGCGGTTCAGATAGCGGGTTCATTCAACTGCTGAGTGTTTGAGTTAGTGAGTACACAGGTTCTCGCTTTGGGCTGGTGTTGAGGAAATAGTTAAAAACGCACATTTTTGGGGATCACATCTTAAAATGTCTTCTAAGAGAGAGGTGCTTGAGCAGGAACTCCAAGGATTCAGTTACTCATATGGTGAATCTATAGAAGCACTTACAGGCCGGTTTGCTGAATTGCTATCTAAAATGGAGAAGGCAGAGATGGTGGTGTCTACTCACATGAGCAATAGAAAGCTTCTGGATGTTTTAAAAGAGATTCCAGATCAGGCAAACTGTAGTTGGTTTACCAATGTTAATCAGATAATAGTGACAACCGATTGTTACAGAATGAAGCCGGATGAGCTGATCTCAATCATCAAATCATATGACAATGCTGACAAACAGTCTACTCAAGTCAACACATCTGCTGCAGTTTGCTCATCCACACAAAATTCAGCATTTATGTTTAACAAACCCCTGGCTCAAGAAATTACTCGTGATCGTGAAGAGATACTTTCTGTCTTTTGCACTCCTGAGTGTAGAGAAAGAAATGAGGCTTATCGGTTACATAACGCTGAGTTGATTCAAGACTACAAAGATATTAAAAATAAAAACTTTACTTTGGCTAAAAATGAAAAACTTTATAAAGAAAAAATTGAAGCTCAAAGGAAAGATATCATTCAGTTGAAAGAAGATCTCAGCGCTAAGAATTGTAATTTTTTAGATGCTCTAGCAACAATTAGTGACTTGACCAAAGAACTAGAAGACTTAAAGGTGAAATATCAGGTTAATGAAATTAATATTAAAAGGTATGACACTTCTAGTAATTTGGTCAAGAACATTTGTGACATACAACTAGAGTACAAAGAAAAGAAAGGGGCTGGTTTGGGATACAATAAAACTCCTCCTCCATACAATCATAACTATACATATATGCCTTACACGGAAGAGGAGTTAATGAATGAGGGCAAGATGACTTACGGTCCAAAGACTAATAAGTCATCATTCAACAGCAAACCTGTTGAAAAACGTGCGACTCCTCCGATCACGTTTATTTCTCCATCTGTGAATGATACTAATACTTTGTACTCTCTTGCAGATGAAGTGAAAGTTGAAAATGTAATTGGGGATGAACAAGCATCAGAGTCTGGTTCTTCTGAAAATTTAATAAATGAACCTAATCCAGACTTTATTTCGGCGTGTAGTATTTTTAACTCGGTTTTTCGCTCTGTGTTTAATGTTAGTCCTAATGGTTTGGGCGAAAATGTTGATGATTGTGTAACAGCGACTGAATCGGCAGATGAAACAAATGAGCCATCTGATTCCAAATGTGATTCATCTGAAGCAGCTGATTCTGAGAAATTGGAATCAGTTGATTCTAGTGGATTCAGCCTAAAGGTGTCATGTGCAGAACCGTCTTGTGCTGAAAATTCGTCAAATGTTTCAGCTGAAGTTTCTACTAAAGTTTCTGGTGTTTCATCTGACAAACCAGAACTCTCCGATTCTGTCAAAACTGATGACATGAAGGATGACGAGAAGACTGATGTGAACAAGGCTCCAAGTGCGCAAGCTAAACAATCTGAACCTTCTGTTAGTAATGAAAGGGTTCTGATCAAGCAACAAGAGCCAAAACGAGAAAATAGAAGGAGAAGGAATGAGAAGCCTAACCATCAAAGACAATCAGGCTCTCCACAATCCTCAACAGGCAGCAATCATCTGCAAAAGGCTCGTAATGTGAAAAATACTTTTGTTAAGCCAGTCTGTAATGGAAAATGTGAGAAATATGCATTTGACTGTGCTAACAAGGGTTTCAGAAAGACTGGTGAGATTTCTGAACAAGACTTGCAGTCTAAGGAAAACAAGAAGAATAAAAGGAAATCTCCACCACAAAAGGCCCCTGCAAACGACAAGTATAGACATCCGAATTCATCATCGTTTGCAAGAAATGTGCAACAAAAACAAGCACATAAAGGACCAGATTATTCTTCAGGGCCTGCAAGAGCTACACAAGCTGATCAAAATGCCTTCTACGTTAAGAGACAAACATGTTTCAATTGCGGCATTGCTGGTCACATTGCTCGGAACTGCACAAATCGTCCCTATGTACCCTACTATATGCAAAATCAGAGGGTTACACCAAAGGATAACAATCATTCTAAGCCGATGAAGGTATCATCACCTAAGGCAATGAAGAATGTGAATCCCAAGGTTAAACCTTCTGATGGGGATTGGAACGCTGCTAAAAACAAACGCAAGGCTGTTCAGGAACAAAAACGTGTTTCGAAAACTAATAAACCTGAAACAGCTAAAGTTGCTCAACCGAAGGCAACAAATACGTTTGTTAAATCAAGACAGATTTGGAAACCCAAATCCAAAGCAGCGACGTCTCCAATCCTTGAGACAAAAGGGGACTTGTGTTTAAAGGAAGTGTCTTATTTTGATGCTTCAGGAAATCCCAGGACCACGATGGCCTGGGTACCCATGTCTTACTAATCTCCTTACCTTTCAGGAACAACCAAGGAGGAGCTGTGAACAATCTCTGGAATGTTGATAGCGGTTGTTCCAGAGATAAAACGGGTAACATTTCACTGTTGCAAAAAGTTCAAATTTTTTTTTTTTTTTTACAGATGATATGTTTACTTTGGAGGAGATAACAGAAGTATGAAATGATCAGCAAAAGGTACCGTTTAAATTCAGTACTTTGATTTGAATTTGATTAGTCTTCAATCTAATGACGGAACGGTTAACCAAAAATATTTTTTTTCCTTTCTTAGTTCATTATCTTTGTATATAATTGTCCTTTCTCTAGTAAATGGTAAATTTGCGCAAAAATACAAGATTTATGCACAAATTTAGGGGGGGAGAGGAACATATAGATAGATGTAGAGTTTAGGGGGAGAAAACTCAGAAAATACAAAAAGAGTTTGCTGTAAATATGTATTGTTTTAGGGGGAGAAAATGAGAAAAATACAAAAACATTAGAAAATGAAAAATTAAAAAAAAAGAAAAATTGCATGATATGGGAAGTGAAATAAATGTTCGTGTTAAAGGGTTTGACTAACACATGTAAGGTGCCATAGCTGAAAAGACTAGGATCTACTGCGATATGTCGATAGGCTTGACGCTCAACATGATAAAAGATACTAAGTGATATAAACATAACGAACTATGTACCATGTGGGTAACATACCAATGGCGTATGATCTTATGGTCTTAAATTTTGCGTTGATTGATAGCCAACATCTGAGGTTTCGGGTCTTTATATTGTTGAATCATCCAGGGATATCTTGGTTGTTCTTCTGTTCAGAACTAAAATTGTACATGACCCCAGGAAAGAAAGTCACTTGGAATTAGCTCATTTCTATTGGAATGTCTGTATGTTGTCCCGATACACACAATTTTGATCTGATTCTGAAATCTTCTCTGAAAAAGTCGTGTACCTCCTCTGCTGCATCCAGATATATGCTGACCTGGAGGTGCTAGGCAACGTCAGCTTCTGCTGCATCCAGATACATGCTGACCTAGCTGTACGTTGTCGCTCTGTAGATCAATTAACACCCGAAAGAGGCCCTCAAGTGCCCAAAAGAAACCCGAGAAACCTATATCAAATTGAGAAAAACTCATTTGATCTGTATATTATACCATCTCTACTTAAGATCTATTCTGTTCTCTTCTCAATCTATTCCCAATTAAGATTTCAGAAATCTGGATTGGACTTGTGAAATATGTGGTAGGGAAGATACTTGCATGATAGAGTGTGCTGTTTATATTTCCGGGATTTGATTAGTATTTATTTGGGTGTTCATTGTTAAGAAATCAAAACATGATAAAATAGATTATATGCAGACCTAGACACAGTCAGGATATCTTAAAGGATGACATCAGTATACTCACCTGCTACGATGAATCGTTGTGCTTACCTTGATCGCGGGGGTATGCCTTGGAATGGGACACACGGGTATAATAGTATAATATTACCTAAAGCATATCACGAAGTTGAAAAATTGAAAGTTGAGCGTTAAAGTTTAAGTGGACAAACATATTGGCAATCGCATAGACCAGTTTGATTAGGCTCGTACTGAAAAGTGTTCCTTAGTCTGCCTGAGAACGAATTTTGATCCCTTTGCAATTGTAATTGTATATTATGGTAGTTGTTTATATTTTGAGTTTTTATTTGTTTTTAGTTCTCAATATTAAAAAAAAAAAAAAATCGAAAAATTCAAAAATACAAAAATAGTGTCTTGCTTTTCTATAAAACCAAAAATCCAAAAATAGAGTGTTTAATTGTTTTTCTTAAAATAATAAAAAAAAATGTAACCGTTCTTGAAGATTTGACTGATCATCAAAAGTTGAAAGAATTTAAATTGTGAAATCCGAGTACAAGTACTTGGATGTACCTAGTGTTCATATGGTACTCTCCCTGTTGCATAAGAAATGTTTGCTTATGAGTTTGTGAGCATGTGCAGAACTTGATTTCAATCAAGAACAGGGATTGATGAAGACTAAGATGCTGTTAGTTGCTGAAGAAGCCTGGAGCAGCTCAACAACAAGGTGTACCTGAGTCAGAAGAACCGGATACGAAACGCCGTCTGACAGTGAAAGTACATTTGAAGAAGTACCATGAACCTGCTTGAAAGACAAAGATTGAAGAAGAAAAGAGCTGTTGAGAATCCTCCTCTCACATTCTTTTTGAAAAGATTTTCAAGCAAATGCTGATCAAGATCCTGATATGAAGCTAACCACAAAAGCCGAAGAAAGAGACCCAGTGCTGAGAGTTCAGAAGTCAAGAATTTCCACAACATCTGCAGCATAGTGACAACCATAGACTTCGTTGAAGACGTTGCTGAATTCATGTTATGAAGTCAATTTGATGGCATCAGTCTAGGGGGAGATTGTTAGGCCCTAAAGTGTGAGACTGACGCATCAAATTAACACAACGGGTTATGGTTACGAACTGGGTTTTACTGGGTTAGTTAGTATTAGGTTGTGGACCTTTATAGGTCACTTGGGCCAAGCTTTAGGCCATGTGGGCCAAGCAGGCCCAAGGGAAGCCCATGTAGGGAAGTGGGCTTGAGTTAGTATATAAACAAGTTTTTTAACTTGTTTTTAGGTTGGACATTCATAGTTACAATTTCTCTAGAGAGAGAGAGGCAATTGGTGGTGAACTTGTACCAGACGATTTTTCTTGTCAAAGTAATAGAATCGTGTGCAAGTTTAAAGGTGATTCGGTTTGTTCATCGTTTCCATATTTTCGATTCGTATTTTCATATTTTTCGATTTGTTCTTGAATCACATCAAGTTTGGATTCCGCACAAACTTGGTGTTGTTTGATATCATTGAAAGATCCGGTTTCACGGGACTTACAGATACATATCTAGCTATGTCCTTTTTCATTCCTATCCACCAGAAGTTATTCCTTAAATCTTGGTACATTTTATTATTCCCAGGATGCATGGTATACCTAGATTTATGAGCTTCCTCTAAAATCTTATTTCTTAAATTTCCTTGCTTAGGTACCCAAATCCTTCTTTTATGGAATCTCCAAATTCCATCAGCTCCTTGCTCTAATTCCTTTATTCTTCCTTTCATTCCTTCAGCATCATCCTTGATTGCTGTTTCTTGAATGTTCTTCAATTGTTCCATTAAGTCTAATTGTAAACTTAATCTAAGAGCACGAACTCGCTTTTGCTTTTCATGATACTTACGACTTAAGGCATCTGCTACTACATTTGCCTTTCCTTCGTGATATTGAATATCACAGTCGTAGTCACTTAGAATTTCCATCCATCTTCTTTGCCTCATGTTTAATTCTTTTTTGCCCAAATATGTATTTTAAACTCTTATGATCTGTATAGACTGTAAACTTACTGCCATACAGATAGTGCCTCCAAATCTTAAGGGCAAAAATTATCGATCCTAATTCTAAGTCGTGAGTTGTATAGTTTTCCTTGTGCTTTTTCAATTCTAACATTTCGGTAGGTGCTAATCGGTAGGGTGCCTTTGCTACAGGTGTAGTTCCAGGAATTAGATGAATTCTAAATTCTACCTCCCTATCTGGTGGTAATCCTGGTAATTCTTCTGGGAATACATCCGAGTATTCTGATACTACAGGAATTTCCTTAAGTTCCTTACCCTTAGTGCTAATGATTACTGAAATCATATACACTATTCCTTGCTTTCGTTCATAACTAGCAACTTTCGTTACTGAAATGAACTTCATGGGTTTACGCGGCTTATCCCCTGTAATCATAATTACCTCTCCTGTAGGTGAACAGATTTCTATGGAGTTCTTATCACAAAGGATTCGGGCATGGTTGGCTACTAACCAATCCATTCCTAAAACGACATCGAATCCAGCTAAATTCATGGGTAATAGGTTTGCAGAAAATTTATGACCTGACAGTTCTATATTTTCTTTTTGCAAAACCGTATCTATGTTAACAGAGTTTCCGTCTGCCGTTTCGACCGTAAAAACTTGCCTAAGTTTCATTAAGGGTAACTTAAGAGCTTGGCAGAATAAAGTATTTATAAAACTTTGGTTTGCACCAGAGTTGAATAATACTTTCGCATAAACGTCATGAACTAAGAACGTACCAGCTATTACGTTAGGAATCAGTTCAGCTTCCTGAGTGCTCAATTGGAAGGCTCTTGCGTTCTTCTTGTTAGTCCCTTCAGCAGGTTTGGCCTTGTTATCTGCTGGTTTGACCAATTTAGGGCATTCTGGTCTAAAGTGCCCAGCTTCTCCACAGTTGTAGCGGTTTTTGTTTTCTTTCTGCAATCTTCTTCACGATGTCCTATCGCTTTGCAGAAGTTGCAGGGTTCATTACATTTTCCAAAATGTTTCTTTTTACAGTTCCTGCAGAACGGTGGAGTGGAAGATTGCCCAGTTCCTCTTTTCTTGAAATTGCTATTATTACCCACACGAAATCCTTGGGTAATTTTCTGAGCCAATTCCTTCTTCCTGTTTTCTTCTCGCGTACGCACCAGTCCGTCAGTCAAGGTGTTGGCTAATTCCACCGCATCATCGATCGTGTGGGGTCTCGCAGCTTTAACAATATCACGGATCTCGCTAATTAAACCACAAATGTAGCGAGAGATAAGTACTGGTTCTGGCGAAGCCAGAGTAGGCACAATTCGAGCATATTCGAAAAAATTCGAAGTATACCCTCCGCATTCAACATCCACCATTCGGTGACTCAGGAATTTGTTCGCCATTTGTTCTTTTTCATATTCAGGGCAGAATTTCCTTTCCACCAGACGCTTAAACTCTTCCCAACTCATGGCATAAGCCATGTCGCTTCCCTTAGCTTGTAACACTGTGTTCCACCATTCTAATGCTTCTTCCTTAAAAAGGTGTGAAGCATACATGACTTTATCCTCCTCGGCACATTTACTTATTTTAATTACTGCCTCGGTTTTCTCCAACCAACGCAGTGCAGCAATCGCCCCTTCATTGCCTGCAAATTCAACAGGTTTACAGGCAAGAATTTCTTTGTAAGTGCAACCAGGTGTTGCAGCTTTCATTCTTTTAAGGAATGGGGCTTGCATCCCATCATTATCATTATTATTAATGTTGCCACCTCCATTTACGCTTTTACTGAAATTGTCTTCATGAGTACGTTTGCTGGGAATAATTTGTTGAGGTTCAACTGGATTTCGGGCAGCAGCAATGATTGCTGGAATAGCATTGGCTATTCCATGAGCAACGATGTTTTCTATATCTTGTCTATTCAGAAAATGGTCCTCATTGTTTTGCTCGGATTGGTTACCCCCGTTAACTGGTTCATTACCAGCGTGTTCCATCTGGTAATTAATATATATAACTTATTAGCACCAAATGAATAACAACCAAGCATAATAAACAATCGCACAAACAAATAATTGCACGTAATCATGTCAACACGTGTAGCCAAAATTGTTGATTTTTTGACTTCCATATTTTATATATTACTATGCGTCCATACACACCCGTTATCTTACAAGAGTTTTATTTTTAAGTTATTTCACAGGATTATATTTTTTATTACTATTATTATTATTTTGTTATTATACAACCACAACCACACAGTCACACCATCCCCGTCAGCTGGCATCTCAGAAACGACGTTCCCTCTCGTCGTACTTCCAGGATATCCTCTCCCCCACATCTCGGATTCTATTCCTGCGTCCACCAGCTCCTCGCCATAGTGGCGAAGTTCAGCCAAGTTCTCGGTACTCATTGGTGGGTGTAGTGGAGGCTCAGGGTCAAACTGAGGGAAAAAGGTATTAGGGTTATTTAAAAGATTCTGAAATTGCCAGTAAGTTGTCCACCATTCTTTTAGCTCTTCTAGTAGAGGTCGGGGGTGGATAATAGGATCTGGAATAGCAGGTTCCAGATTAACTGGAAGTTGTGCTTCAGCTGGGTAATTGAAGAAGTTTTCATCGGCAGGTCCGATGAGGTCACTAAGTCCCAATTTACGATCCAGCTCTTCCCATGATGGCATTTCCTGGGCTTGCCCGGAACTTTCCCTGATTTCTATTCCCTTGCCTTTATCCATCGGATCCTCAGTCTTTATAGCTTTCCGTGTTGCTGGTTTCTTCCTACGCTCACGCCTCCAGCCTACGAATCTTCTCCTCTTTTTCGGTTTTGGTTTCTCCTGAGGTTGGGCTTGAAAGATCATTGGCTCTTCAGTATCAGCCTGGTAGTCAGTGAAGGTATCGGTGGTATCCATATCTGTGGTATGGATAGTAAAGTTTTGAAGTGCTTCGGATAGTTCATTCATGCTGTTAGCATATATGAAGAAACACACACAAAATTCGAAGTTAAAACGTTGTAAATCAAATTTTCACATAATCACAGAATGGCAATCAGAAAAATTAAGTATTTCTAAATACTTAATTGGCTTAAATCAGTGGCTCTGATACCACATTTTTCTGTCACGGCCCCCGTCCCGGTTTTACCCAGTCCAGGAGCCGCGGGACAGAAATCCGTGGTAGTTATTATGTTGGCAGCGGAATTTTAACAGGATCGTGTAAAACTTGAACATACCCAATTTATTTTATTTCACAAATTGGGGATTTCACCCATAATTTACAATAAAGGTGATTTCACTGGAAAATTCCTGTTTTTACAAAAACATGTTTCCTTATTTTATTGAGCCACTTCCTCAAGCTTGTTGTGCTACAAGGCACTCTTTCCTGGATCACAGCAGATCACCTGAAACATGTTTTAAAAAGGTTTTATCAGCAGGGAAATACTGGCGAGTCATTCAAGTTGCACAAAACGACACCTTGTTATAATATACAATATTAAGGGTGATTACATTGTTTCTATCAACCAATTACCCCAAATCAGTATTTGTCACTTGACAGTATCTGTGACTATGGTCAGATCACCCATTAGCTAACTCGTTGTCCAATGGTGACGGGTATCAAGTAATGTATACAAAACCCCACATACCGGTAGTAATTGAAGATTACAAAGACTTAATCCCTGTAATTATAACTTTGAAAGTAAATAGGGTATGGAAAACAATTTAGTAAAAAGAGAATAACTCACATTGCAGATTTAGACGGGCAGCGTTTAGCCTACTGATTTTAGCCTGGTTAACCTAATTCAAATAACAATGCACACGAAAACTAGGTCAGTAACTTAATACAACTTTTACGACAACTCACGATATTCAAAACCTTCACAATGAATGACAAAGTGCGATACTTAAACATCCATCGAATTCATGACGAATGACAAAGCATAGCCCGAGTTTGGGCAGCACTTAAACATCCCTCGGATTGGTTTTTTATCGATCGAACATTAAATCGTAGTAGTGATCGAGTTATTACCCTGTTATCGCAGCAGAATTTCGTGATTGTGTGTGTTTTTGGAGTAATCAGACGATATCTCAGTGTACGAATTGAATTTTAACGTCGAACCAACGCCAAACTTCAAGTGCCAGACTCCAGAATTTATACTGAAAAAACATCTCCCTCGCGTGGCGCGAGGGGACCCCTTCTAGCATAGGGTAGCTCTGTGTCTAACTAGCCTGGGTGAGTCGACGGTTTGTTAGAATTCGATTTCGACAACAAACTGTTTAGATAATATCAACTAGGAAATACCCCCCCCCCCCGAGTTTTAGGGGCCCTGATCCTAGTTCCGATTGTTCTGAAAATTTTAGGGGCCATGCAATATTACTTGGGGGTCTCAATTAGGGTTTCCTATTGGACATAATAAAATAAGAAATAGTAATTTTTAATGAGAGTTGTTACACTGAGTGTTATAGTTGATCTTAAAAACATTAAAACGTGCAGGAAGAGAAGTCATGATGAAGTGTACTAGAAAACCGTCCCTTATTTCCATGTCTAATCCCTTTAACTTATGGGCCATGTCACTCATCATCATTATGTGCTCACGCACACCACTAGTCCCTTCATTTTTTGTGGTAAGCATCTTCAAAATTAGAGAACTCGCATGTGCTTTAGAAGATCCCTTGAATTGCTCCTCAACTGAATTCAGATATTCTTTGGCATTCTCTAAATCAGGTATAGCTCCCCTAATGGCGCTTGACATGGAATTCTTGATAACCATAAGAGACATTCTGTTAAACCTTTCCCACTTTTCATGCTCTATTTTCTGATCTGCATTGCTTTCAGCAGTCAGAGCAGCAGGAGGGTCATGCCTCAGGGCATAATCAAGATCCACCATACCAAGAGTAAGTTTAACCGTATCCCTCCATGTGGCAAAGTTTGCCCCAATCAATAATTCAATTCCAAGGCTAGGGCTAAAAGTGGATGCTAGATCAATACAAACAGAAGAGTTGGAGTAATCTATTTAGAGGTAATCAAGCAAGGCAGACAAAGGTAAGTACATTGAAGATAAAATCTATTATAACACCAAAATAATAGATTAATTAAAATTCTACCTGAATTTTGGCTTCGCTTTGGCTTTGACCAAAATTCAGACATTATGAACATACATAAATAAAATGTTGTCTTGATGTTTTACATAAACTTTGGCTTCGCTTTGGCTTTGACCAAAATTTATGTATTATAAACATACCATAATAGACTGACTTATTGTCTTACATGAATTTTGGCTTCGCTTTGGCTTTGACCAAAATTCATGTATTGTGAATGTACGTAAATGATAGAGACTATCTTAATGTTCTATGTGAAATTTGGCTTCGCTTTGGCTTTGACCAAAATTCACATATTATGAACATATATTATAAATGGACTGTCTTAATGTCCCATATGAATTTTGGCTTCGCTTTAGCTTTGACCAAAATTCATATACGATGAACGTAAAAATAAAGCACAAAAATATACCATAACACCTTTGGGCAAGAAATGACATATCTATGTAATTAGGCTTATAATTATTATATATATCATTAGACAATTTGCCTTTAGGTTCATTGTCATACACATGATTATATAAAATACTTTCCTATGTCAAAATCGTTATTTTATGACATATGATTAAATGCTTAAGTCATTATTTTAATTGCATTAAGGAAAAATACTCTAACTGATTTTATTTTCCTTATGACAAAAATAAAAGAAATAATCAACTCATATTATGTGCATCATTTGATTTATATGAAAATAAAAGGAAACAACAATTATTTGTTCTAAAAACAAAATAATATTATTAGTGTGGGCAAAAATAAAGAATCAAATAAACCCTTAAGTATATTACAGTACTGAAGTAAAAAATGCAAACACCATAAAACGTGGCCACATAATCATAAATTATATTATACAATTTATATTACTTCAATTTAGATTAACATGGTTTGAGGAAAGGCAATATATCGATTAAAATATTCCAGACTCCAAACCTTTTTTATACGAAAAATCATCTCAAACTAAATGCAAATTTAAACATTCAGACGTTTGAATTCGAACCGATTGATTTGCAGAATTGGTATACCCATTTAAAATCTTTGAAAATGAATTATATCCAATACATAATTTATGTCCCATCATGTAGTAAAATCTAATGTTTAATCGAAACTAACCTTTACATATATGTGTATTATAAAATTACACTAGCAAATAATATAGTGCAGAACATCAATATATATCAAAAGGTCAATTAAAGTGAAAAAATGTTTGGAATTTAAACTAACTACATCATTGAACAATGTTTTTAAACAACTTTCTAGAAAACCAATCCTCAATAAACAAATCAACTTTGATTTCATATTCCATAAAATCGATTCATCGTCTGTTAATTATTTAATTTTATGATCAAATAGATATAATCAACATACGCTCTGATACCACATGTTGATTATATCTTTAAACATGGGTCTAAAACATAAAACCCTAATCACGTTTATCAAGTCAAAACATGAACATGAACATAAAATTAGAGGCACTTACATGTGGGAATGGTTATCTTCGCTGATGATGATGAAGCCATGATTCCCGTTATGATGCCTTTTAGTGATGGGAACTTTAGAGAGAATTCTTGATTGGTGTTTTAGGAGTGTTTCACTATGCATGAACAAGATGATGACCATCCATTTTATAAGTTACTTAAGACTCCTCACATTCTCTATATTAAAGGCATCTAAAAGAAAATCATAATGGCCCCTTAACTTATAAATATTCACAATTACTTCCATCAAGTAATTGTTAGGGACAGGTTACGTCATATTGGTAAGGTTAACTTAAATGATCTGTAGGCCACATTACGGGTTATTTCTAACATCATATCCTTAACATACCGGATGCGTCGATTCTAAGTCAATGAACAAATGTATAATCTAATCAAGTGTAAGTCAGGAAAATTTATAAATACATTTAAAATCATCAATAATCCATTTAGCTATCCATAACTTCAAGTACATGATTATGTGTAGGACAAAAATAATGATGCAATCCCTCAAATAGATAGAAACGGGACCTTATTATGTAAAAAACATAAAGAAATTCAAGGCATTAGTTTGTCATTAATAATATGACTACTAATAAAGCTGCAACATGCAAAAAATATATATGTTATTACGGTCGCAAAATGGAATTTACGACGGTCCAAAAACCATGTGAGAAAAAAATATGTTGGCTATTTGTGACTATATTTAGCAACCAACACTTCAGTCTTAAATTTTAAATTTGTGATTGGATTGAGACCGATAATTATTTCTAATGTTTGAGTACAAAATTACATGCAAAACCTAATTGACGCTTTTGACACACAAAAATGCACCAACAAACTCCTCTTTGGCAATAGCATCAATTGCATCAGTAATTGTAGTTCTTCGTTCATCTTGACTTAATCATATTGACGACTTGATCATTTTGGATTGCTTAAGCCTTTCATACACTAACAGACTCCTCCTAGGTTGATGCTTCCAAAATTCCATCTTTTCAAGCATCTCTAGTCATTAACCAATATGATCTAACGAAGTTGAGTTAACTTATGAAGAACAAGAACTACTACTAACTCTCTCTTTCTTGAGTGATTCAGAAAATGTAGGAGGAGGATTCCTAACTCATTATCTTTTGCACATTTGAGGATCAGGTTCTCATTATTCTGATAAGAGTGGTTCTACTTCAAGAGAACTCAAGTATGAATGATGATCATGTATCATGTCATCAAATGCGTAGATCCTTATGAGAAAACTTTAGCACATTATTAGTTGCTATGAGTTGTTGAAGTATCCAGTGATCTTTTTGTATTTTTCACTCCCGTGATTTTCTTGGATGCTACACCTCATACGTAAATTAGCACCAATCTATTTACATTATGATGCTTCACTTTTGGAGGAACAATCTTTGGATTTTCACCATTGACCTAGTTTTGTAAAAACCTTCCCAAATTAATTACATCCATTGAAAACTCATCATGACAAAACACACAATAAGAACCTTTATGTTTGCTAAGATTTTATCTATACAACTCCTTTTAGAGCTATCTTCAACAAACGTAGATACAATAGAATTAAAAACTACTAAAATCATCATTGTCTGTTACAGATTTCAAATTCAAATTACTCTCATCCTCACTGAAACTACCACTAGTGAAACCAACATAGCATGGTTTAACACTATTATTAGACTCTTCTAAATTATTCTTCAAACCACCACAAGCCACACACCCTCCGACTTCTTACAGTAATCGGTATAAACATCAACTTTACCAACATCATTTTTCTCCAAAGACATTGTGTATGTCAATACACCACCACCCCGTTTTACGATTACGTATTGGTTATGATTAGTTTTTAGCTGGGTACTTCCTGTTTAGATATCTTATTCTTGTTATATAGGCTTGATGAAGTTAAGGCATTGTGCTTCTTATATCTCTGATGATATCCAATATATTCATAATTCTGATTTCTAAAGTTAATGCAACTTACAATAAGGTAAATTGTTATATCTTGGTTAAATTCATTGAATTATTTATTTAATGGTCTGTATTATATTACATATATTTGATTTTTCTTGCCCATATTATATATAAGTTTTCTTACCCAATTACTAAGAGTTATGCTTAGGTATGTTTTCTTTATGCACGTTAATTATCCAAGAATCTCCACACGGGAAGTGAATAGTGTAATAGAGCTGTTAGTGAGTACACACATATATACATACATATATGTATATATTTAAAATTGTAATAAACTCAAAATTAAGTTGCAGGGCCGTCCTCGGGAATCCGAAACGTTTTGGCCTAAGGCGAGTAAAAAAGCAAACCCAAATGAAAAGTCTTTCAAATTTCAAACATCAATAATTCAAGTTTTAACTTTCAATTATCAAACATCAATACTTAAAATAAATAAACACACACACACACACACACACACACATATATATATATATAATAGTAAAAGTAAAATAAAAATAAATCATTTATTGTAAGATTTTATATAAAAATATATATTAGATATTTGTTAGTTTAAACAATATACATGATAGAATAAAATCATTTTTTAAAAGTAAAAAAGAAAAACAAAACAAACAATTTTAAATGCATGGAATATTAGAAACCAAAAAATAGTTGGTCTTCTTCCTTAAATGCACTATTAGATAAAATTTAATTAAGAGAAGTGGGCGGACTCAAACCCAAATTCTCCATATTAAAATGTAAGATGCTAGCCAATTCATCTACCTTTATCTTGTTATCCTTTTGCACATCCAATTATTTTAAAGAGTTAAATGCTCCGATAGTCCCTGTGGTTTGGCCTTTTTTCACCTTTAATCCCTAACTTTCTAAAATTACCTCTATAGTCCCCAAGTTTTCAATTTTCATTCCCGGATAGTCCCTGGCGTGGATGGAGGTTAGTTATCTCAATTATGTGTATGTGAAATTACTAAACAACCCTTACTTATTATAGAAAAATAACTAAAACCACACTGTCACCCATTACCCGTAACCCCACCCCCTTCCTCTCTTATTCTCTAGCGAACAATGACAAACCACTGACTTCGACAAACAATCAAACTATCACCACCACAAGCTCCGATTCATAGAGCTTCACTTCAGAAAGCTTCAAAAAACTACCATTAATGGCAGATCTCTTTCTAAAACTTGGATGAGGCTTCATCATTACCATCACCATCCTATACTAAAACAAACCAAAAGCTCCAAAAGCACCATTCATGGCAGATCTAGTTATCTTCCTTGTACTTATTATAATATCACCATAAGCCAAAAAACAGTTAGAAAAATATAAAACAATAACTGAAGCATGAAATCAACGGCAATAAACTCAATATCGTTGATCCAGAAGCTGATGCACTTACATTTCCAGCAACATTCATTTTTCGTCAATCAAGCTTCTGTATTAAAGGGGATGGTGATTTGGTGGTGCTCACCACCCACTGGAGAATCCCCCACCACCCATCGGAGAATCCTACACCAGCCACTTTTTCCGGCAAACTCAGGACCACCACAATCACCACCGGCATCAACTTCCGACATCCCTTTTTTAACGATCACTCCCCATACCCACTGCTACAATCACCTCTGTCACACCCTCAAAAAACCACATGCGGATTTCACTACGAGGCGTGTGATGTACCATGATCTAGCCATTAATCGCATTGAACTAACGATAGAATAATAAATGTATAATCTTATTCAATATGAAAAGTGCATTTCAAAAGCATCTGATTCAAACAAGTATATGTTCAGCGGAAGCATAAATCATTGTTAAACCGACCAACATCATTTTGTTGAAAATGTAAACAAAAACATTAAATATTTCCTCAAGTATCACGACCCATGACAACTCTGGCCCCCCAGACTACAAGTTCTATTCCGTGTTGTATCTAACGACCTACAAGCATGCGGAAAAAGTGTGTCAATATATAGTTGGCGAGTTCACAGTTTTGTTTAACGTAAATTATGTAAGTGTTTAGTTTAAAGACATGTTACAAATAATAAACTCGGTACCGACTGACTGTTCTGTTTTTGGTGCCCTCATCAATGTCTATCATCATTGATCAAAGTGTTTAAGGTCATTAGTTCATGCCCGGCTCCCAGCACGGTGTGAGGTTTGTCAGGCCTAATAGCGCTATCAACTAATACTGTGACAATCCGAATAATTAAGGTTAACATTGCTTGAAATCCCACAACTTTTAGTGTGTATCTCTATGCTATCTGCCTATCTCGTGCATCACTTTATGATTGCGTATGTTTAACTGATTAACTATACAGAGAATTGTTAAACGTTTTGTGTGTCGTTCGTCTGAGTTAGAAAACCGAATGAGTTGGGCCGCACGTATTAGGGCCACATATTCACACTTCATGATCTCAGCCCAATTCATATTTTATGCATTTTAATCTTGATCTCGGCCCACTTGTTAAATGTCATCTCGGCCCAACTCTTGTGAAGATCCTTGATATCGGCCCACTTATTTTAATTTGGCACTCTAACTTAATATACGTAACCTCCTTTCATGTTTCTCAATCACAACATAACAACCCTACCCCCTTCCTGTTTGTGCGATGGCCCAATTGGATGGGCTTGAGCCCATCTCGGTTAAGAAGGGAACCGCCCCAAAGATCTTGACTATTTAGAATACGTAATATGTGAGGACTAATTAATATAAACTCAAACAAAACCCTACTCTCCTCCCAAGAGTACGTGCGACAGTAGAAGACCCCCTTTCTTGTCGTGATCATCATCCTCCGGTTAGTATAATCATATGAGTATTAAACCTGATTAATTGTTTTGATTATATGTGAGATGGTACGATTTTGTGATTAGAATCTTGTAAGTTTTGTATGATCTGGATTCATTAATGAAAACTGCTAGGTATGGGATCATGATATTATTATGTGATATAATGGATGAATGATGTATTTTAGAAGTGCATGATGTAGGGTTTCTTGAGTCAACTAAATAAATTGAGTCTGGATGGATTGCTAAAATACGAGTCATAACATGATAGGGATTATGGTGAATTGATTATAATGTTAACAATGGAATTAAATGTAGGAGCAACATGATAATTGGTTTACGGCTTAAGATTGTATAATAGTGGAATCTTTGATGAATACATGGTTATAATAAATGATATGTGTAAAATTGATTTGTATGGTTATCATAGGAATGGAAATTGCCTTTATTATGTGAACACTTAAATTTGCCTAACTGTGGAAATTGTGTAATGTGGGGATCGAAATTAGTGGGGTTGGTGTTGGGTAGTGGATCGAACATTAGGGGAGCAGATCATAAGTTGGGTTGAGGGTTGGGCTTAGCATATGTTGGTCTAGATTGGCTGGTTTATTGGGCCGTACACTGACCAAGTGGGTTTTATCGTTGGGCTCGCATACGGGGTAGCTAACAGTGTTGATTAATGGTACATGTAGCTAATTACGAATTTGTATATAATGTGTGTAATGGAACATTGACATGGAATAGGTTTAATTATCTGCTATATGATATATAATAAACCAACTTTTGTGTGTAACTTGTTTAATATGTAATTGGAATAAACGTGAATCTAATGGTCGTTGATAATTATGTTGTAGGATCGTTCGCACGACCAAAACGAGTCGTTCAAAAGAGTTCTAATCAATACGAAAGGCGGAAACAGACGTATCGGAGTTATTTCAGTTGAATTACAATTAGAATCACTTTAAACTATCTCTGTATTGATATCAGATCGTTTTACAATGCTGGCGACACTTCGGCAGAGCTTCGCTACCGGAATTAGAACCTTCCAAATGAAAGACTCAAGGCATCTATATATAGGCTTTCCATTTCGCACGAAAAGGTTCACACGAAATGGACTTTCCATTTCGTACGAAATGGCCAGTGCCATTTCGTGCGAAATGGCTAACTTCCATTTCGTGCGAAATGAATTCAACTTATATGTTTCTCACTTTCTCGTACAACATGCCCTGATCTATTTAATCTAATACAAGACTCGATACAAGACAAAGTCGACAGACATATGCACCAACAAACTCCCCCTTGGATGTTGATGAAGTCTTCAGTGTCGAGTCTTCGGTATGTCGCATCTTCAGTCTTTATCAGTCTTCTCGTTCTCTCCAAAGAATTCTCCATTGTAAGCATCTTCTATCAATCTCTTTCTCTCTCTTCCAGAATCTCAACCTGTCTCTAGCTTCTCTTGATCAGATCTCTTGATTCCTTAAGTTCATCAGCATCAGCAGCTTGCAAAGACAACAGTTCCAGAATCAGAAACTGGCTCTTTACATCTTCAGACTCCCTCTTAATGTCTTTAGACTCCCCCTTTCGATAAGTTGGGATCATAGTCTGGAATTCACAATCTACAGGCTTTGGATCGAAAACCTGGCTCTTATAACTTTCACAGGTTCTAAGATCGTAACCTGGCTCTTTGTAACCACGGGATCCTCATGAATCGAAACCTGGCTTTCACAAAGCGGCTATCCTGCACAATTCTTTCCCTCACAATAAATTTCACAAATTTTAAAAATTTGACAAATTTAAACCAAATGTAGATATTGTTCAAAATGATTTAACATTTATAATCTCTGATTCACCATTTGTAAGAATAGCATTTTTATTTCCTTCTAAACACACTCTCCCAACCCTGTTCATCATGTTTAGCACTCGGAATTTTGAAAATCAGCTTTCTAATATCAGATGTCGAAAATCTTTTTAATTTTTTTCTCAAAATTTTATGCTAAAACACACTGAAAATCTTTTTGAGTTTTTGTATTTAATGAAATACAGAAAAAATATTTACAGACAATATTTTTGTGAGCTTGTGTAAGAGGATCATATCAGTTTATGAGACAAATTACTAGCACCGTTGAGCTTTAAACACTTTATGTTCTAAACGATTCACATAGATTGACGATATAGTTATCCTCTTAAACTCAATCTAAAAACTTTCGAAATGCTTACCGATACGTTAAGGCATATTAATATTGCACTAAATTCTTATGGACCCCACGATCTCAGCATATCCCCTCATCATGCAATACACTGACTCAAGTAATGCCTTTAAACTTTCATCAACTGTGATATGTGCAAAAACAACTCAGAATGTTTAAACATTAACAATCAGGTCAATCTTTCGATACGCAGAGAAAGTCCAATGTTTAAACTAAATAAGAAATAAAAACAAGTTGAATATGTTTAAAACTTAACCACCAGTTCGATATTCACATATACGCAGAGGCGATCCAAGATTTAAACGAAACACCAAGAAAAATAAAGCAGAAGGTTTAGGCACTAACATCTAGTTCGATACTCACGTATACACAGAAGATGTCCAATGCTTAAACAAAATAAAGAAATTAAACAAGTTTAAATCTTTACAAAAAGAAATACACAATCACAGTGACTTTTTCAGTAAGTTGTGAAAATTCATAAACTAACCGGTTTTTATGCTCTTTTTAGCATTCAACAAATACTGAGTAGGTACACAATCACGAAGGATAAAACTAAGTACTATGCTATCAACCGTGTTTCCCACTAGAACTAGGCGTGTTCATTTAAATTTGTATCGTTATCGCAAATCTACTAGTCTAGCTGAGGCTATCGTCACATCTTTAGTAAGACCGTTTATCACATTTTAACTTTCCAATTCTTTAGCGTACTGTGACAGTCTAACTAATGTACTATCATTTCCTCTTTTTCACAACAAAACTCATTTTTGATTTTATCATGTTTTTGACTTTTTCAAATTTTCTAATGTTTTTGGATTTTTCTTGAATTTTCTTACTCCCCCTAAAATTCAAAACCATTTAAAGAAAAATTTGAAAATAAACGGTACAAAATAAAGTGACAACTGTTGTGAACTGCTTCAAATCGCTATCCACTTGGCATAAACAATCAGAACTCCCCCTGACAACAAACTATTTTCCCATTTTGATTTCAAAACACTTAAGTTTGTTTTAATCAAAATGGTTTTTCCGGAAAATTAGTTTTGTTGAATTTCACAAACCACTTGTAGGTTAGGGGTTTTGCTCATCACTTTGTTCTTCAACCATTTGTATGAAAGTTAAATCAAGTTCAACTTAATGACCTTGATTAACCACTTGTCGGTGAAAATCCTTTTTCAACCACTTGTAGGTTCTCATCAACCATACAATTTGTAAGAATATAACAATTTTCAAGAAAAATACCACCACTTGTAAGTCAAAATATCACAGATGTGAATTTCTCAAGAAAGATGCTGATTCCTGCTCCACAATTACCAACTTGGAAGCTCCGACAAGTTCAGATTTTTAGTCGTGATAAGTTCTATCCCAGTTACTAACCTGGGATGAACCATCTTCATCTGGTTTGTTACCTTTCTTTTTCTTCTCATAAAATTCCTTTACCCCTTTGACCTTCCCGTCAATCATTTTTCCAAAAATATTTTTAACTGTGGAGTTAAAGGCTTTTTCAACATCAAATTTTTCTTTTTCACAAAAAAATTGATTTGAAATCTCAAATTTTCCAACTTTTGATTTTAAGTTTTCAGCCCGCAATGGTGAAAAATTTGCATCATCCAATGACAGAACTGAATTTTCACCTTTTATATCAACTTGTGGCTCCTCTGACTTTGACGAGTCAGATTCATCTCCAGAAAATAGCTCCTCTGATTTTGACGAATCAGAATCATTGCTAGAACTATCAACTGATTTCTTAACAACCCACTTGTGGTTGTCAAGATTCACTTTTCTTTTGTTAAAATTTTTTGAACTTCCACCAACCTCAAACTTTGAATTTTTGAAAACTTTAAATTGTTTGGTTGGTGATTCATTCTCAACCATTTTTTCTTTCAGTTTTTCAGAGGCTTCCTGTTTTATTCGGATTGTCTTTGGACAATTCCTGGCAATATGACCAACTGTTTTGCATTGAAAACAGGTTCTTGTCTCCTTCTTCTTCTGAGCAACTTCCTTCTTCATTCCCTCTTGCTTTTTCGCAAAGAATTCTTTGTTCGTCTGCTTTCTGAAAAATTGCTTTTTTTCTTCTTCAGATGATGTTCCTGAAACAAAAACAGTATTTGGTTTATAAATTTTCTCATTTTTATGATTTTTCGGTGGAATAAAGCCTAATCCCTTCTTTTTGAAATTACCGTTATGGTTTGGTTTCTTTTGAAAACCAGAACCAGAACTGTAACCTTTTTTCTTGTTTAACTTTTGTTGAACTCTTGAGGTGTATTGTTTAGAGTTTTCAGAAAGATTTACATCTTTTATTTCAGAAATATTAATTTCTGTTAGTTTGAAAACCTTGTTAATCATTTAAGTTTTAACACCTCTTATTGGAAATTCTTCATCAGAATATAATTTGTCAGAATCATTCAAAGTATATGCCACTTTGAATGTTTCATCATTCAAATTATTTTGCGATAACAGAAAATCTTTATTGTAAACCCGTTTGCCCTTTTTGACTGATGGACTTGACGTGTCGGACTCAGACTTTGACTCTGATTTTGACTCCTCCATTTCATCTTTATCCAACACTTGATCGACCACTTTCTTTATTAACTCAGACTCATGATTAGTGTCGGATGATGTGAAAGTGACATCAATGTTGTCTGGCAAATTATATGAAGGCTCAGATTCCCACTGTAAGTTGGTTGCCTTTTTGACTCTTTCTGAATTTGGATTTCGTGGAGAATATCCATTTTCAAGCGGGGGTGGACACTTGTTATAGCCAAAACTTTGTTTCTTAGCAGAATTCTTCACTTCAGTATCCTCTTTTGTTTCGGAATTCTTCTCTTCAGATTTTTCTTTTTCAAATGCCTTCATGCCTTCAACTGTGGGGTAAATCCTGTCAATCACATAAGAAGAACATGAGTAACTTTTTAACAATTTGTTTACTCTTTCAGTTTCTATTCTTTGAGTTTCCAATTTTTGTTCAAGCTCAGCACACATCCCAATGTAATAATTGACCATGTCCTGCTTTATCATGTATGCTCCATTGAGTGTCTTCATTGCTGTTGCTTGTTCACTACTTGACTCGTTGTATTGATTCATGGCTTTGTTTAAGACATCATACGATTCTTTCAACCTGTTCATGTTGTGAATCAACTCATTGTTTTGCTTTTTCATAGTCTCACAATTTTCACAATTCTCAGACACCTTTTCTGCGACAGCCTCCTTTTTAATCTCGAAAGCTGGAACTTCTTTAACCTTTATCACTCGGACCTCTTCTTCATCATTCTTACCTTTCCTTCTTTCTGCATCTCTCTCGGCTTGAAATTTTAAAAGCTCTTTCATTCTATCTGCCCAATAATCATCTTCACCATCATCTTGTTTTTCAACCTTCTTCTTTGCCATTCGAGCCCTTTCAGCATCTTTTTCGGCAGCCCTTTCAGCATCTCTTTCGGCTAGATATTTTAAATGCTCTTTCATGCTATCTGCCCAATATGTATTATCATCATCACTGTCTTTAATGACTTGAGCAACAAAAGCTTTAGCCTTTAAGATCTCTTCATCCGGACAATATTTGTCCCAGCTAAGGCCTTCTGGCAATCTTTCATCCTCTTGATCTATTATACCATAACAAGCTTTTCTTGATGACTCCTCGATCGCCTTTTTAGCATGAGTAGTTTGTGGTTGTTGTTGATACGGCTGTTGAGCAACTTGATGATAAATGGCTTTCCGATAATAATCATTGTTGTTGAAAGGATTTTGAGCTCCACTTGCTTCGCGGTTTGTGCATTCTCGCTTGAAATGCCCTTTTTCCCTGCAACGAAAACAAGTAACTTTAGATTTATCAAATCCTAAAGTAGAAACTTTTGCATCACGAAAATCATCTCTTCCTGTAATTTGTTTAAACTTTTCAGCTCTTCTCAACACACTAGCCAAACATAACTTTATATCCATAAGTTCCATCTCCTCAGCATTAACCTGATCGTAGTCCTCTTTTGTCAACATTGGATTTCCGATCCTTCCTGCAACTAAACTCCCATAAGACTCTAACACAGTCACCAATAAAGACATATGACTTTTGGCTACTTCTTCAGAGTAATTTTGATCATTCTCAAGATTTAGTACAATGTTGCATTGTAGAACTTTGCCACTCTTTGTTGCTGAAAAATTTGGATCGAACGATGGATATAAAGAGAATCCTGTTTTGCTATTTGATCCTTGAGATGAACCTTCAGAAGAACTTTTGGCATTGAAAGCAGTTTCAATCTTCGGTGCAATGTTGGTCTTATCACTAACACCACCTTTGTAATATAGACCAATGTCTTGTTCACCATCATAGTTCTTCATTCTTGCTATCTTTCGTTGTTCCATCTCTTGAGCTTCAAGTTGTTCTATAAAATCGCTCAACGTTAGATTATCAAATTCAGGTTTATTTTTCAACATCATAAGATACGTGCCCCAAACATCCTGTGGCAACGCATCGGCCAACTTTTCAATCAATTCTTCTTTATCTTTATTCATGTTCAATCTTTGCATATTCTTCACCAAATTGCAATATCTTTCTATAATCTGCTTGGTGTTTTCAGTTCTTAATCCACGGAATAAATCAAATTCTTTCTTCAGAAGCGACATTTTGTTCTTGATCATTTCTTTACTTCCAACAAACTTTGATTTTAATTCTTTCCATATCGAATGAGCACTTCCGTTGTGTTGAAGTAAAATCAAGGTTTCTTCCTTAATAGCTTGCTGCAAGAGACTAACCATCAACTTTTCATTTTTGTATTTCTTTTTCTCATCAACATCTAGATCTCTAATGTCAACTTTCTGTCCGTTGTACTTAACTGGTCTAATATATCGAAATTCAGTATAATCCCATGCATCTAGGTAATATGCTTGAACCCAATTTTCAAAACGTTCGGCCCATACACTATACTCCTCAATACTCATAAGCTTGGGCGGTTTATAGAACTCGTTCTCCATGATTCGGTTATCAAAAGTTCACAAATTCAGTTTTTCAAACGAAATGACCTCTTCAAGCGGAATGGACTTTACAAGCGAAATGCACCTTTCAAGCGAAATACACTTTTCAAGCGAAATGAACCTTTCACGCGAAATGAACCTTTCAAACGAAATGGACCATTCAAGCGAAATGGGGACACTTTCACACGAAATGAAGTTTTTCAAGCGAAATGGACACTTGATGCGAAATGAATGTCTGTTTCGTGCGAAATGGATGCAAGTTCAAACGGAATGGATCTTTGTGCGAAATGGAGGCTATTACGTGCGAAATGAATGCAAGGTTCAAACAACCTGATATCCCATTTCGTGCGAAATAATGATGACTTCACAGTTTCAGACAGTTTTTGTTAAAATTGATCAAGTTTTAAGCCGATTTAAGGTCTGATTCTTTCAAGGATTTGTTAAAACAGTATTTCGCACGTTATATGTGAAAATTAAGTCATTTTATCTGTGAAAACTCAGTTAATTTTGAAAAGAAGGTGTAGAAATCAGAATTTTTTATGAAAAACAGCTGAAATGGTAAGAACTCTTCCTCCTTAGCTCTGATACCACTTGTAGGATCATTCGCACGACCAAAATGAGTCGTTCAGAAGCGTTCTAATCAATACGAAAGGCGAAAACAGACGTATCAGTGTTATTTCAGTTGAATTACAATTAGAATCACTTTAAACTGTCTCTGTTTTGATATCATATCATTTTACAATGCTGGAGACACTTCGGCAGAGCTTCACTATCGGAATCAGAACCTTCCAAATGAAAGACTCAAGGCATCTATATATAGGCTTTCCATTTCGCACGAAAAGGTTCACACGAAATGGACTTTCCATTTCGTACGAAATGGCCAGTGCCATTTCGTGCGAAATGGCTAACTTCCATTTCGTGTGAAATGAATCAGAACCTATATGTGGGGATCGAAATTAGTGGGGTTGGTGTTGGGTAGTGGATCGAACATTAGGGGAGCAGATCATATGTTGGGTTGAGGGTTGGGCTTAGCATATGTTGGTCTAGATTGGCTGGTTTATTGGGCCGTACACTGACCAAGTGGGTTTTATCGTTGGGCTCGCACACGGGGTAGCCAACAATGTTGATTAATGGTACATGTAGCTAATTACGAATTTGTATATAATGTGTGTAATGGAACATTGACATGGAATAGGTTTAATTAGCTGCTATATGATATATAATAAACCAACTTTTGTGTGTAACTTGTTTAATATGTAATTGGAATAAACGTGAATCTAATGGTCGTTGATAATTATGTTAGGACTCGATTGACTGAATTAGAAATCAAGTAACTAGTCTTACTGAGCAAATCGAGGTGAGTTCATCTCTTGAGCATGCGTCCCGGTGGTTGGGACAGTCTTTGGGTATCCCTGGGAGGGATAGGTTTGGGTAACTTGTTTGGGTATTCCTGAGAGGAATACGTCTTGTTGTAAATCGGTAATGTTGGATAATATACTCTTCCTATCACCTTTAAAGTCCCTCCTTGTTGTTTGGTTACCTGAGAGGTAACAAGGTATTAGTTAGTAGCGCTACTTAGGTTTGGCAACCTCACCCCGTATCTGGGAGGACGGGTGTTGAACTAATGACCTAGTCATGACCAATGCTTTGATAGGAGCATTGGAGAAAGGGCAATGTAATTCAGGAGCCGTCTTGTATTCGGGGTATTATCAACATTAAACTTCAATGGATTAACTAAACACTTGGTAACCAACGTTTTCGTAAAACTATGAACTCACCAGCGTTGTCTGATACACTTGTTGCATGCTCGCAGGTCATTAGATATCTTGGATTTGGGAACTTGCTGTCTGGAGTAGCTGGAGTGGTCATGGGTCGACTGGAAGGATTCATGTGATTGGATTATTGATACTATACTTTGGTTTTGAAACAGTTTAACTTGGTTTACTATTTGCTTCCGCTGAACATAATGGTTTTCATTTAAACTTATTGATGATATTTTATTAATGATTGGGAACTTTATTTAGAAACTTGTATGGGTTCAATGTAAGTAGTGGCTCATTGTTGGTACGACACACGCCTAACAGGGACATTCCCTAGGTGGTATTTTGGGGGTGTTACAGTTTGGTATCAGAGCCACTGGTTATAGTGAACTTGGTTTTAAAACGTTTTTATAAAACCAGACTATAACCGAACAGATCCGAAATCGACCATGACACTCAGCTCCAGATTGCAAGGTTCGTTTCTCGTTTACTATTGCATAGTATATCTAGCGTACACTTATGTATGACATTACACGTGAAAGCACACCTGACACTGCAGTATGAGTCCTTATGTTATCAACCCCTGTTATGTGAACTGTTAGTGTGACACTACCCTTCGACTATTGTGATTCTTGATCCTGTAAAACCTTCCGTTTGCTATTTGAATGTGGGGAACCTTTTAGCGCAAGTTAAGAGGCACTGAGATAAGCATGCAAATCGCCATATTATTATGGGTGCACAAATAATAATAACGTGAGGTGCATGTGAGTCCCAGTGAGGCTTAACGAGTGTGAAAAGGGTTCCGCTCGGTTAATTGGCGTTATGTGAGAACTCAGTAGTCTATAGAGGTCATAGTAATACTTGACTCCTACTCGAACTTGCATGTTAAATCTTTCCTCTTCTTGAATAGAAACATGAGCGGACGAGGCCATGGACGCGGCCACATTGCTATGACCCAGGCCGAACTAACCAACTTGATCAACACTCGTGTGGCTGAAGCCCTAGCGGCTTACCAGGCTGGTACGATATGTGCCAATTACTTTCTATCCTTGTGTCGTAAACTCGAATCTTACTTGTGTGTTGTACGTTCTTTCGTTTTAGGTCAACCTGCGGATCAAAACAATCCACCTGCCTGTACGTTTAAGACCTTCATAGATTGTAAGCCACAGACCTTCAGTGGGACTGAAGGAGCTGTGGGACTCTTGCATTGGTTTGAGAAGGCCGAATCTATGTTTGCTATGTGCAACTGTCCCGTGGGGGACCAGGTGAAGTATGCTTCAGGCACGCTCGAGGACGGTGCCTTGACTTGGTGGAATGCCCAGGTTCAGATGTTGGGTATTGAGATGGCGAATGCCACTACATGGGATAACTTTAAGGAGTTGATGCATGAGGAATACTGTCCTCGTGACAAGATTCAGAAGCTCGAGAACGAGTATTACGATTTGAAGATGGAAGGGTCCGAGATCGAGGCTTACACGAAACGATCTCATGAACTAGCAATTTTGTGCCCTAATTTGTCTCGACCTCCAGCTCGAAGAATTGAGTTGTATCTCAAGGGCCTAGCACCAGCTGTAAAGGGGTATGTCACTGCTGCAAACCTTAATAACCTGCCCCAGATCATCTGTTTGGCACACAAGATCACTGACCAAGAGGTCGAGCGTTGCAATTTTCCGCCTCGTAAATCTGCTACTACCCCTACTGCTACAGCTACCACACCTGTTAGTGACAACAAGTGAAAATGGAACGATGCTGACAAAACAACCAGCGCTAGCCAATCTCTGAAAAGGGCAGACAACAGCATCCACCGTAGTTTTAGCCAGTCATCTTCTGTGAATCAGAATCAAAGCAACAATTCAAATCAGGGTTCCTACGCGGGAAAGCTACCAAAGTGTGATAAGTGTATGTTCCACCATCGCGGGCCATGCACCCGGGTATGTCAAAGGTGCAACAAGGTGGGGCATATGGCTAAAGATTGTAGAGTCTGGCTTCCTAAGCAGCCACAATAGCAGCAGCAGCAGCCACAACAACAGGAGAGGCAACAGCCTCAACAGAATCAGGGTAATCAAAAGGGGTGCTTTCAGTGTGGTGATGAGGGTCATTTTAAGAGGGATTGCCCTCAGCTTAATCAGAATGCTGGCAACAACAACAATACTGGGAATAACAACAATGGGAACAATGGTGGGAGCGGGGCACGTGGAAGAGTATGTACTATTGGCGCTGGGGGAAGCTCGCAATGATGGCAATGCTGAGACCGGTACGTTTTCTTTGAATGATCTTTTTGCTTCTGTTTTATTCGACTCTGGTGCTGATTGGAGTTATGTGTCTTTGGGGTTCAGTCATCAGTTAGGACTGACTCCCACCCCTCTTGTAAATAGTCATGTCATAGAATTAGCTGATAGTAAACCGATAGAAGCTTCTCATGTCCTTTTTGATTGTAAACTTGATCTCATGGGTCAAGTGTTCAACACTGACCTACTTCCCGATACTCTTGTAAGTTTTGACGTGGTCGTTGACATGGATTTGGTTATCTATGCATCAAGCGGAAATTCCCTGTAAAGAGACAATCGTGCGTATCCCTCTCCCTAGTGGGGAATCCTTATCAGTTCAAGGTCATCGTAGTGGTGCCATGGTTGGCATCATCTCAGCCATGAAAGCCCAGAAGTGTCTACGGAAGGGCTACCCTGCAATACTAGCTCTCGTCACCGATTCGCAACCTGAAGAAAGGAAGATCGAGGATCTTCCAGTTGTTCGTGAATTTTCTGACGTGTTTTCTGAAAAGTTACCTGGTTTACCTCCACATCATCAGGTGGAATTTCATATTGACCTTATGCAATTTCAGATTCCTTCTGGGATACAGCAATCCCTTGGGTTCGCTGGTTACTATCGCAGATTCATCATGGAATTTTCGAGGATTGTGCAACTTCAACCTCCTTAGCACAGCAGGGAGCTGTGAATTCATGGGAAATGAAACAGGGGAACGTCTTTTCAGCTTTTGAAACCCAACCCTGCAATGCATTGAGCATCACTTCTATCTGAGGGTACCGATGATCTGGCGGTATACCATGATAATTCGAGTCAGAGTCCCAGTTACACATCGATGCAACATGAGAAGGAGATGGCCCACGTGGTGGACTTACAGGAAGAACTGCACGAGTCACGACCTGCGGTGGAATCCGTAGTCTATGGATTTAAATTGGAGGCATTACTTGGACGGTACCGAATGCACTACTTAGACTGATCACAAGGGCCTCCCGTGTACCCTGGTTACGAGAGAGTTAAATCAGTTAATGGCATCGCTGGATGGAACTTTTGAATGAATACGACCGTGAAACCTGGACATGCACGAGCTTTGTAGCTCGCTATCCACTCTAACATACCTGATAAGACTCGCCTTGTTCAAACTGAAGGACTGAAGGAAGAGAGTTCTCAAGATTGACCCATGCGGGGCATGGGGAAGCAACCTTTGGCAGGTCGGACGATATTTGCTACTTCATGGAACGAATATGGACCTCACTATATAGCAACCTTAGGGAACCGGTGCAGGCAAAGCACACGGGTTTTGATATCCTATTCATTTGAGTTTTGATAGGATGAATTAAAACCTGAAGACCATGTACGGATGACCGGGCCTGAAGGCCCACATAGCAACGCATGAGAACGATGTTTGACTTGTGGGAAAGTCAAGGTGGGATTTTAGCAACCAGAAACGCATATATGGAAATGGGAACCGACTGTCATGGATTTTATCACTGTTTACTTACAACTCGAAACAGAAACATTATTACCTAGGTGATCGTTGATGATCTCACGTTACCAGCACACTTCCTTGCAATTAAGAAAACTGATGAGTCTTCATAGTTGTGAATGCTCCTCTGAGAGAGGCGGCTTTTAGGCACGAGGTGCCAACCCCTGTTACCTCTGAATTTGATCTATGCATGATCTATGTCAGGCAATACACAACACCCTTGGCTCATGTCAGGACCAGAGCATTCCTTATCGCCGTTAGGCAAACGATCAGAGAAAACGAACTCTCCTGACACTCGAAGACATGCTGCGAGCATGTGTGTGACTGGCTTTGGTGCAAATTGGAAGGGCTCTTACCTATGGTTGAGTACTACTGCAGCAGTTATCATCTGGGTAACCAGACAGCTCTGTGGAGACACTACATAGATAATCATGCCAACCTTCTTGTTAGACTGAGATGGTTGACAACTTAATTACTGGTCCAGGACTGGTACTCGAAACTCAAGACGTGGACCGAAGTTCCTGTGAGAACGCAAAGATCAGGTGAAGCTCTGTTATCCTCGATTGTTCAAACGGTGGGACCAACTTTCGATATCATTGGCGAATTTCGGGACGAAATTTCTTTCAAGTTGGGGATGATGTGGCACCCAACTGACCTCGCAATCCTGTTTTTTTTTTTTATTTTTTTTTACAATTTGGTTTGCGTGGTGTCTGTGCAGTTATCTGGATGCTTAGTGATTGCGTGTAATGCTTGATTATTATTTGTGATTATTATTTGTGTAGTATTTCATATAGTTTAATTAGAGTTTCTATTGCTTCACTCTTCTGTGCTTACTTGTCAAATTTCGGAACGAAATTTCTTTCAAGTTGGGGATGATGTGACAATCCGGATAATTAAGGTTAACAATGCTTGAAATCCCACAACTTTTAGTGTGTATCTCTATGCTATCTGCCTATCTCGTGCATCACTTTATGATTGCGTATGTTTAACTGATTAACTATACGGAGAATTGTTAAACGTTTTGTGTGTCGTTCGTCTGAGTTAGAAAACTGAATGAGTTGGGCCACGCGTATTAGGGCCACATATTCACACTTCATGATCTCGGCCCAATTCACATTTTATGCATTTTAATCTTGATCTCGGCCCACTTGTTAAATGTCATCTCGGCCCAACTCTTGTGAAGATCCTTGATATCGGCCCACTTATTTTAATTTGGCACTCTAACTTAATATACGTAACCTCCTTTCATGTTTCTCAATCATAACATAACAACCCTACCCCCCCTTCCTGTTTGTGCGATGGCCCAATTGGATGGGCTTGAGCCCATCTCGGTTAAAAAGGGAACCGCCCCAAAGATCTTGACTATTTAGAATACGTAATATGTGAGGACTAATTAACATAAACTCAAACAAAACCCTACTCTCCTCCCAAGAGTACGTGCGACAGTAGAAGACCCCCTTTCTTGTCGTGATCATCATCCTCCGGTTAGTATAATCACATGAGTATTAAACCTGATTAATTGTTTTGATTATATGTGAGATGGAACGATTTTGTGATTAGAATCTTGTAAGTTTTGTATGATCTGGATTCATTAATGAAAACTGCTAGGTATGGGATCATGATATTATTATGTGATATAATTGGATGAATGATGTATTTTAGAAGTGCACGATGTAGTGTTTCTTGAGTCAACTAAATAAATTGAGTCTGGATGGATTGCTAAAATACGAGTCATAACATGATAGGGATTATGGTGAATTGATTATAATGTTAACAATGGAATTAAATGTAGGAGCAACATGATAATTGGTTTACGGCTTAAGATTGTATAATAGTGGAATCTTTGATGAATACATGGTTATAATAAATGATATGTGTAAAATTGATTTGTATGGTTATCATAGGAATGGAAATTGCCTTTATTATGTGAACACTTAAATTTGCCTAACTGTGGAAATTGTGTAATGTGGGGATCGAAATTAGTGGGGTTGGTGTAGGGTAGTGGATCGAACATTAGGGGAGCAGATCATAAGTTGGGTTGAGGGTTGGGCTTAGCATATGTTGGTCTAGATTGGCTGGTTTATTGGGCCGTACACTGACCAAGTGGGTTTTATCGTTGGGCTCGCATACGGGGTAGCCAGCAGTGTTGATTAATGGTACATGTAGCTAATTACGAATTTGTATATAATGTGTGTAATGGAACATTGACATGGAATAGGTTTAATTAGCTGCTATATGATATATAATAAACCAACTTTTGTGTGTAACTTGTTTAATATGTAATTGGAATAAACGTGAATCTAATGGTCGTTGATAATTATGTTAGGACTCGATTGACTGAATTAGAAATCAAGTAACTAGTCTTACCGAGCAAATCGAGGTGAGTTCATCTCTTGAGCATGCGTCCCGGTGGGTGGGACAGTCTTTGGGTTTCCCTGGGAGGGATAGGTTTGGGTAACTTGTTTGGGTATTCCTGAGAGGAATACGTCTTGTTGTAAATCGGTAATGTTGGATAATATACTCTTCCTATCACCTTTAAAGTCCCTCCGTGTTGTTTGGTTACCTTAGAGGTAACAAGGTATTAGTTAGTAGCGCTACTTAGGTTTGGCAACCTCACCCCGTACCTGGGAGGACGGGTGTTGAACTAAGACCTAGTCATGACCAATGCTTTGATAGGAGCATTGGAGAAAGGGCAATGTAATTCAGGAGCCGTCTTGTATTTGGGGTATTATCAACATTAAACTTCAATGGATTAACTAAACACTTGGTAACCAACGTTTTCGTAAAACTATGAACTCACCAGCGTTGTCTGATTCACTTGTTGCATGCTCGCAGGTCGTTAGATATCTTGGATTTGGGAACTTGCTGTCTGGAGTAGCTGGAATGGTCATGGGTCGACTGGAAGGATTCATGTGATTGGATTATTGATACTATACTTTGGTTTTGAAACAGTTTAACTTGGTTTACTATTTGCTTCCACTGAACATATTGGTTTTCATTTAAACTTGTTGATGATATTTTATTAATGATTGGGAACTTTATTTAGAAACTTGTATGGGTTCAATGTAAGTAGTGGCTCATTGTTGGTACGTCACACGCCTAACAGGGACATTCCCTAGGTGGTATTTTGTGGGTGTGATAAATACCCCATTGCCTCCCAGGCAACTAGCTCGGTATGTAAGTAGGGACTTTCGTGATAGAGTTTGAGTTTATTAACCAACATTGAATTTAAACTACAACATATAGAAAAGTATTCCTCCCATGAATAGTAGTTTAAAAAGTATTCCTCCCAGGAATAGTAGTTTGTTTGCCCCCCCCCCCCCGGGATGCATACTTGTAAAAGAGTAGTGAACTCACCTTATTTTGCTCGGTATGATAACGTACTCCTAGCGTTAATTAAATGTTAGGTCCGTTACACGCGACCTAAGGTATAATAAATGTAGGGACGTATGTGTGTAGGGTCATGCAATACCCTAAGTGTCCAAACAATTTTCAAGTTGATGACATTAGTTTGTGATTCCGTGAAATTTGGATATGTATAGTTTAACAATCATCTCGGACTACATGTATGTATTCCTAACTTGGAACTCTTATATTAAATTCAGAATTCATGTTTTTATGCGGAATAAACATTATCACCAATATGTCACATAAATAATCTCAGTCCACATCCTAATCAGAATCAATATGATTAGTTATTATGTATAAATAGCAAATCAATTAAATACTCGGCCCACTAGTGTATCATCAGCCATGTGAAAGTTTTATTACCGGCCCACTTATAACCTTTAAAACTCATGGCCCATTTATACAAAAGAACTTCAGACATCACTCAAAGTCATACCTGGACTGCCTCAACATTAATTATTTTATCTTAACGGCATTATGGGAAACTCGGAAGTCTCTTTATCATACTAGACAACTTGTTGATAAATTTTGGATTTTATAGATGTGAGGTGTATATATATTCGGAAATAATGGGCTCAAAACTCTTGGTCCATTAAACTTCTTTAAGTTTGGAATCACTTATATTAATTCTTAACATATATACTGACTATTTGATTACTAACCCTGAACTTTGAAATGCTAATATATGTAAGTACTGAACCTTTATTTGATTACTAACCCTGAACTTTGGAATGCTAATATATGTAAGTAATGAACCTTTGAGACTTTATAAGCTAGTCTTTGAACATTTAGTAATTCCAATGAATTATACCTTGCAAATTCAGAGGCCCATTATAATTCTTTTAGATTCAGAAGATCACTAACATCATTCAGAATTAATAACTCTTACACAAGTTCGGACCATCCTTTGCATATAGTACCTTCAGACTTTATATATCACATAATATGTTGTCAGAGTTTAAGGTGTATATATATACATATGTTCGGACCTCCTGTTAGTTCGGACATGAATGATCAGGTTTTATAAATAATCAGGTTTTGTAACTTGACTTCAAAAATGTATGAAACTCGGACAATAATAAAAGTCATATATTCCGAAATATGAAAAAGAATAAGTTCGGACAACTTGACTTTCTATAGGACAAATCCGAATTATATGTAATCCGTATGCAAACTCGGAAATTTCCTCTTATAATCACCAAAATCAGACCATCCCTTTCTTAAGTACTAAAGTGCCATTCCTTTTTTTTTATCAAGCTCGGACCTATTTTAAATTTTTGTAAATTCTGATACATAAACCCTGAATAAATGAAAGGAAACCCTAACACAATAACTAATAAAAGCCAGCCCCCATTTCAATTTAACACTATGTTCTGACAACATGAACCAACAATTAAATACTCTTGAAAGCCCACCAACCCTTCATGTTCATTTATTCGAAACCTGATGCTTTAATATATTAGGATTATATTCTTATAAACTCTGAACATTATTATTTATCTAACTTCGGACCAATCTACCTTCAGGATTTATATGTGTCAGACCCCTTTAACTTGTAAACCCTGACTTCTTATACACTAAACCTTGATTCAAGTTTGTAAATAAACTCTAACTTATAAGGTTGGACTTTGTGACTTCACAAATTCTGACAACTATCTCCGGACTAACAATTTTCTATTAGATTACCAAAATCAAAGTCGCAGTTTCAATGTAATAGTTACTACGATGAAAACCCTAATCCACAATAAACAACAGATATTACAAATTATCAACACAGATTGGCAATTCATCATATCATTGACATTATAATACACATTAACAATGCATATTCATTCACAAAACACCATCATTCAAGCACAAACAAGTAAACACAGGGCCATGGTTTGGAGGACAAGGGTTTGCATGAAATCAAATGAACAAGAACAACAACATATAGACATAAACACTTACCTATGATTCGCTTATGTTTTATCCGATTCCAATGCCGATTGGAGATACGTGTCCTTGAAATTAAGTAGACTGTTAGGATCGACCCCAACACCTCTCAAAACCAAGCATATCATAGAATTGGCTGATGGTAAGCCGATTGAAGCGTCTCATGTCCATGTCGGGTGCAAACTCAACCTTCTAGGTCAAGCGTTTGACATTGACCTTTTTCCTGTCACTCTTGGTGGCTTTAATGTAGTCGTCGGTATGGCCTGGATGTCCAAATATGTAACACCTCGTAAAATTATGTCAAATAATGTATCGACACGTGTCCCTAATCCTAACTATGTCAAACGTTGACTAGGAGGGACTATTATCACCAAACAATTAAAACTTTGAATGTGAAAGGACTGAAAGTGTCAACATGCTTAAACTAAGCCTCTGAATGACCTTACACTATATTCGTATTCTCATATTAAGCCACTAGTTGGATAATCGAAACCGTTTGTGATAAACTTAAAAGTTTCGGTAACGGAGGGTTAAAAGCGTCAACATGTTAAATCTTACCCCTGAGTGACCTTTTAACGAATCCGGAGCACTATGATGTTCGATCACACTCTTGGGAATACCTAATATTGGCCGTTAGGGCTTTGGTGCCGTTAACCGATAATACGCACAAGTTTGTGCATTAGAAGGGTTAAAAGTGTCAACATGTTAATTCTTACCTCTGATCTTTTTACGAACCCGGAACATTTGATGCTCGGTCATATCTTGATATACCTAATATCTGGTATGTTATTGATAAGAATGCAAAAATATTATTCGTTGCGCAATTTGGTTCGTTTTCGCGTTCGTTAAAGCGTTCGTCGCAATTAAGCGAAAAATGCGACCGTACGACCGAGCGAACCGACATCCATGACATTTTCAGGCATGATTCAAGTCCCTTATGCTTTAACGTCCTTACAAAGCCTGAATCTTGGGTTAACGGGGGTTAAACGCGTCAAAAACACATTTAAACAAGTACAGGGACCGAACTTGCCAAAAGTTGAAACTACATGTTTGTGATGGAGTCATGCGATGGCCTAGGGATATCCTGGACGCGTCATGCGAGCCCCTATTCTGGGCAGAAAGATTCAGCAGCAGCTGTTTGCAACTTGAATTGTTTTTGTTTATTCTGTTAGTCTTGATGAACAAGTTGTGTGTTCACCAAGCATGGAAATCTGATCTAGACACATGTTACAATCATATTAGTTCGAGGACACTCAATACACTTGTCATCATCCTAGCAATCCCTCAAATACTATAAATAGAGGTGATCATCCACCTTCAAACCTTGCACCTTTCCTTTCTTTTTCTCTATCACTCAACATAGGAAGTTCCTGAGCAATTGGGAGCATCCTCTGAGTTCTCTTCAGTCCCTAGGACCACTTATGAGTGTTACTTTCATGGCTAGTTTTTTTATTTGGCTTTTAAAGCCGAAAAGTCAAGCGTTTACGATAAACGCTTTGACTTTTAGTTAGACCTTAAACGGTCAAGCCATTGTTCGCAACGAGCATGGCTATGTGATCGTAATTTGGTAGGTGTTATTCCCTCAAAAGGGCACCTCCTAAAAATCACGTTTGCTTGGTCAATTGACGAGTCAACGTAATATTACTTTAAAAAGTCAACGGGTTAATTTTCAAAATAATTACGATACGAGTCTAGAAGTGTTCTAAAATATGTTTTATCACTTAAATAACTTGATAATAATTATTAGAACATGTGTAAACATGTTCGGCTAGTCAATTCCAGTTTTAGGGTCGGTTCGCAACCGAAAGTCGCGAAGTTTGACTTCTTCGTTGACTTTTGGTTATGAACCGAATTAGGCTAGTATGCTACTAATTTTAGGTTCCGTTATGATCATAATATAATGTAGTATAACCCTATAAGGTTATATTACACGATCAGTCTAGTAATCTGAGTTCATGCGCATGTTCCGTTATTATGCCATACTTTGACTATTTTGCCCTTTTGTTTAAAAATAAGGTTTTAAATATAAATGAGCATGTAAATGAGTTATGTACTGATAAGTAAACGTGTTTATAATATTTTGGTGTTTATAAACTGGTCATAAACTGAGTTTACGAATATAATGGTCAACTACGCTTTTAAAAGGACTAAAATGCCCTTTTACGTCTAAAATGAGTTTAAACCATAAATTCTTGTCAAAAATTATTATGTACAGATATGATATTATAATTAGGATTATTTGGGATTCTAAGTCAGATTGTAAACTGAGTTTAACTTCAAGTTCTTAGACAATGCCGAAAGATGACGATAATGCCCTTATGGCACATAAAATGGGTTTTAAGCATAAAATTCAAACCAAACCTTTTGCTTACTGATTTTTTATAAAAAATAAAATATTTTAACTATTCAAAGCTGGTCATAACATCAGATTTCATAAACCATCGCATAAATTGTCATTTAACGACATTAACGTCGTTTAGCCGCATAGTATGGTTTTAAACCATATTTATGAATCAAGACTTGTTACCTACTGATTTTATAAATCATTTTAAGTATTTTTACAGTAGGTATAAGTCATAAATTCAGAATCCCAAATAAATTCTCAAACTATGTGTGAAATGACCAAAATGCCCCTACGGTGCATAGTTTGGTCTTAAAGCATAAACCACACATATATTTGATATCCTACTGATATGATATCATAATATAACCATTTTTATAGAATGTTTATGACCATAACATCAGTGTACTTGCAAGCTCCTTTTACAAATTGTAAAATTACCAAAACGCCCTTATGAGGTATAGTTTGATTTTAAAACCTTAACGGGCATACAAGTTGATATCCTACTAATATTATAACTTGTTTAAAGTGTATTGGAATATGGAACTTGTTCATGACTCATCCGGTTACCCGACATCGCTTATACGCGTACGGTTAGACTTACGTAACCAGTTTACATAAGTTTACCGAAAAGGGTTTAACCTTATCGTTTTGATCTCAAAATACAGAATGTACATTGTTTACCCATATTATACAAGTTCTAGTACTTGTTGGGTTTAAACCACATTCTTTTCAGTATACGCTTAATCTAGTGAACCTATTCTTAAGTATCGGGTCATATCTAAAGGAACAACCTTTGGCCCGTATACATTCTAACAGATAATAAATCTGTTCATTCCAGACTATAGTACCCCCCAGATAATCGGGCATGAGTCAATAATACTTAGACTTGCGGCTTTTTGCCAAATATAGTCTTATTGATTGGAAGCTAGCAAAAGGTAAATACTATTGACTTATTTTAGTGTAAACTTGGGATGGCAAATATGCTTCTTGGAGCTGTTATTACACAAATAAGTCGCCTATGATTGCCCAAAAGTGTAAGAATACAGTTTAATCCGTTTACTTGATAATTGATATAATGGGGAAGGTTCATTTGAGAAGAAATTTAATGTGAGAAGAAACAGAAGAAATGGCAGATTAGTAAAATACTATTTCATTTATAACTCATATCGTTAATTTTTATCTCTTTAATTAATTAGTCAACTAATCATTAATTATTCTACATACAATCTACAAAACCTACACATATCAAAATTTTCCTACATATACCCTACACATTATAGAATTTTATCCTACACGGCCGAAATTTATCCTACACACCTCGAATTATATCCTACACAACTCGTAATTTATCCTACACAACTAGTAATTTATTCTACACTTTAGATTAAGTTGGTTTTTTTAATTAAGAAAAAGTATATATTTTGAAAAGGAGTTACAAATTTAATTTAGTTAGTTATTAAAGGTGAAGAATACAAATTAATGATTTATGTAAGTTTACCAATATACCCTTATATTAAAATTAAATGCAAATATTAAATGAAGTAAAATGAAGCATTCTTATTGGTTAAAACTTCTTCTTTTTTCTTCTTACAAAAAAATTCTTCTCATTTGAACCCTCCACTTGATATAATTGGGGGTTAATGATACCATGTCCGGACAACCCAATGGGTTAATCAAGTATATAATCTTGTAATAAGAATAATCCCAATATATTTTTAAAATATCACCTACGGGTTATCTATATGTATAAAACTCTTTTCGAAAAACTATTTTTCAAAAGAGTCAGTTAATTGTATTTACCAGCTTTGGCTGACGTATTTTCAAAATATTGAACAGCAAGTATCGAACCTTATTATAGGCTGGGATTACGGGTCTGCTAGAATGAAGGCTAAGGAATTTGCACTCCTGTTGCTTAAGGCCTATGATGTCTAAAGCTCTGTTTATTTAGATCCTGCATGTGGGCTTGTACCGAGCGCTTGTAATACTTGATACATTTAAGCTTTATTTTAATAATTTCAATCCAATACTTCCGCTGCATATTATTATATTGTGATAACTGTTATCCAACCGACACGATTGTACCCTTCCGGGCCCACCGGAGATCGGGTTGTGACAGGTTAGTATCAGAGCTACAGTTTGAGTGAATTAGACACTAGCCATTAGTGTCTAATCTCAAATATCACAAATGCAGATTCCTTTAAAAACTCTGAGTCTAGACCTGAATATAAGACTACTCTTAATCTATATAGTAGTTATTGATTTTATACCGCCAAGATGTCGCGAACAAGATGAAGAATCTATGATGGGTCACAGACTCAAGGATCTCTACCATTGAGTAGCTTGAAGTTCCGTATTGTGAACTACATATGTTTTGGAGACGATGACTCCTATACGAGGATGCTAAACCTCGCCATCTGATATTATAACATTTGAAATTTCTGTGATATCCTAATATCATTTATCAGAGGTCTATCATGTTTGATAGACATTCCGGTGATATCTCACTAGCTGATTGAAATAACAATAATTATAGAAAGCCGTATCATGTCAAAGATATATGTGCAGCTTGCACCAAAATTTTTATTCAGTTATTCAAATGTTCTCTCATTCTAGAGAATAGGCAGAAAAAGGAATCACTTTCTTCTGATTCATGCTTAAAGCATATAATTTAGAGTCTCCAAGCTCGATTAATTCAAACCCGTCTGGTATATATTATATTTATAATTTCGGCAACTCTCGCCAGCAAATTTCTCCAACTGGAGTACGACAATGATTTTTATTTCATTGATTTTTAACAACTACGAATGCCAAACTTAGTTTAATAGAAGCGCCATATGATAATTGGCAGTATCTTAGTGTGTCCCATGGATTGCTTTCATGCCTGGCCAGTATGACGGTTTAATGCATGGAACCACTAAGAGCTCCCAACGATCATATTGTACTAATATCGACTAATAGTAAGCATCTAATATAATTTGGCGATATTACTGCCATAAGAAGAATCATTGATTTTATGGAGTCCATTTTACGATTTTCCTTCTAATGATATGAAGGTCACATTTATTGCTCTTACCTTATCAAACAGATTTCTTGATTGCACGATAGACGAAGGCCAAAAGCACATGTTCCCACCAATAAGTGGTTGAAAAAGTGCAAAATTTTCGTTCAAATATGAGACGACATATCCCCGAATCTCCCCATAAGGAGAAAGGGTATATATTTAAACGGTGTACTTTATTGAGCCGTACCATATACGTTGTACTTTATTAAGGCATATCCTCGAATCTCCCCATAAGGAGAAAGGGTATATATTTAAACGGTTTACTTTATTGAGCCGTACCATATACGCTGTACTTTATTGAGGCGTATCCCCGAATCTCCCCATAAGGAGAAAGAGTATATATTTAAACGGTGTACTTTATTAAGCCGTACCATATACACTGTACTTTATTAAGGCGTATCCCCGAATCTCCCCATAAGGAGAAAGGGTATATATTTAAACGGTGTACTTTATTGAGCCGTACCATATACGTTGTACTTTATTGAGGCGTATCCCCGAATCTCCCCATAAGGAGAAAGGGTATATATCTAAACGGTGTAATTTATTGAGCCGTACCATATACGCTGTACTTTATTGAGGCGTATCCCTGAATCTCCCCATAAGGAGAAAGGGTATATATTTTAAACGGTGTACAATATTGAGCCGTATTGTACACGCTGTACTATATTGAGGCGTATACCAAATCTCCAACTAAGGAGAAGTGCATATAACTAAAGCGTCATATAAGACATGTCCTGGAAACTCCAACTTAGGAGAAGGACAAAAGGTGCCAGCTCTATTGGGTGAAGACAAATTAGTCGAAGGACCGCTAGCAATCAAGCAAATAAATTTCATTCGAATTTACTCGGTCTACTAGTTCTTATGTAATTAAGACTAGTAAATAAGACCATGATAAAAGACTCTATCTTAAGTATATATTTCCCACCAATGGTGGTGGTTGAAAAGGTGATAGAAGTGGAAAACTGATTCCCTCACACCCATATAATCTTAAAAATCTTTAAGTGATTTTCGTCCAACTATGGGACGACACTTATCTAAGATCTCCAACTAATTCCCGATTGTGTGGAAAGGAGATAGAAATTTCATCCAATTATGTGATGCTAATCATCCCAAAATCTCCCAATGTGGAGAAGGATATACATTTAAACGGTGACTGTATCGAGCCGTATCATATGCGCTGACTGTATTGAGGCGTATTCCCAAATTTCCCAATATGGAAAGGGACTTATATTTAAAAGTCAACTACGACATATTCCCAAATCCCCCAATGTGGAGAGGGACTTATATTTAAACATCAACTACGATGTATTACCAAATCTCCCACTACGGAGAGGAACTTATATTTTAAACATCAACTGAGACGCATCTCCAACTAAGGAGAAGGATTTATATTCAATACACTGACTGAAACGTATCATTAAATCTCCAACTAATTCCCAACTGCGTGGAAAAAAGAAAACTCTAGTCCAACTTCATGACGATGCATGTTCCAAATCTCCAACTATTCCCAACTGTGTGGAAGGAGAGGAACCATATTAATGCGTGGGCTGAAACGTGTCACTAAATTTTCAACTAATTCCCAATTGTGTGGAAAGAAGAAAATCTTCGTTAAACTTTCTAACGAAACTTATTCCAAAACTCTAACTAAATCCCAGTTGTGTGGAAAGGAGGAAAAATCTTCATCAACCTTGTGACGATACTTGATCCAAGTCTTAAACCATTCCAAACTACGTGGAAGGATATGAATCATAATACTGCATTGTCAGTTAAAACAAAGACAGTTGTGACCTTATGGTTCACTGTCTAAGGTGGTGGGTTATACCCAAGCCTCATAGTCCATATGATCAATGCGATTGTGACTAATATCATCTCATAAGATGATCATATCATTTATCATCCTTAGTGATGTTTTGCCTACGGGCTATATTATATTGTCTATTTGAGACAAGGACAGTTGTGACCATTATGGTTCCTTGTCCAAGGTGGAGGGCTATGCCCAAGCCACACAGTCTATATGATCAAATGCGATAACGACTAATATCATTAATATGATGAGCATATACAACATCCTTTAGTGATGTCAACCGAATTGCCTACGGGCCATATTATATCGTTAATTGTGACGATAGTTGTGGTCTACGACCCTTATCCAAAGGTAATAAACTATGTTCGAACCTTGAAGCCCTTTGATCAAATGAGATCGCGGCTTATATATATCTTAGTTGCCCTTTGTGACAAGGCTTAGTGCCATATCTTCAAAATGTCCATCGTGACAAGGCTTTATTGCCGTATCTTCCAATGTCCTACGTGACAAGGCTTAGTACCATATCTTATAAATGTCATTCGTGACGAGGCTTTGTGCCATATCTTTCACAGTCTTTGTGACAGACCTTGTGCCATATCTTCCATGTTCTTCATGATGAGGCCTTTGTGCCATATTCTTCACAATCCTGTGATAAACCAACGTGCTATATTTAAATGTCCTTCGGGACAAGCCAATGTGCTATATTTAAATGTCCTTTGTGACGAGCTAATAAGTTAAAGGGCTAAGCCCATTACCAATTATGGTAAGCAGGGCAAGTGAAATTGATACATAAACATATAGATCTGTAAGATCTAATGCAAATAAATTGATTTGCTATTTAGTTCTCGAAAAATTACTGATGGCTTTATTATCTTTCAGATAAACTTATGGCGAGCCTGAGTATTGGCAAAGCAAGTAAGATAAACAATGGTGACGATTTAGAGCACCAGAACCGTAATGACGAATAGAATTGTCTTCGATCCATAGTTGCCGATGAAGTCGGTAAAGCCTTGGCTGGATTTATGGCCACATTTAAAGGGGCAAAACCATCAGTACAGAAAGAGAACTCTGTTTCTAAACCCTGTTCTAATACTCATAAAACCGAAAAGACTCATTTCTCCTCAACTAAGAGTGAGCAAAGTATCAAGAGTATCAAGAAAGTTGAGTCACATGACTCTAAGAAGGGGTGTACATATAAGTACTTTGTTTCTTGTAAACCCCGTGACTTTACGGGAGAGATTGGGGCAATTGATGCTCTAAAGTGGTTGGATGAAATGGAAACCGTTGTTGATATAAGCGGTTGTGCCGCCAAGGACACTGTTAAGTACGTGTCCCAATCCTTCAAGGAGGATGCTCTGACTTGGTGGAAGACACTGATCCAATCCACTGGCAAGGTTGCAATGTACAATCTAAGATGGTCTGAGTTCGTGGGACTGGTCTAAGAGACTTACTGCCCACCTCATGAGGTGGAGAAAGTTGAATCTGACTTTCTAAGGCTGACCATGAAAGGCCTTGAGTGTCGAGCCTATGTATTGAATACAACTCTTTATCAAGACTCGTACCATATTTAATTACCCCCCGAATCTAAGCGCACTGCGCGGTTTATTGGAGGACTCGCACCAGAAATCAAAGTGATGGTTAAATCCTCCAAACCTACAACTTTTAGATCCGATGTGGATCTGGCTCTATCTCTCACTGAAGATGAAATAAGAGCAAAGGCGATTAAGGCCGAAGGGGATCATAAGCGAAAGCAGGATGATACCCCAAGTAAGGATTACAAAAGGGTAAGACTGGTTTGAGTACATAACCAATCCAAGCCTAATGAGGCAAAACCCAAGTGTAAAACCTGCGAGTTACAACACTTCAGAAAATGTTTCCGTGAGTAGATCAAGGGATGTGGCATCTGTAAGAAGATGGATAATAACTCTCACGAATGCAAATACTTGAAAGACGCCACCTGTTATGGATGTGGCGAGAAAGGGGATATAAAGACCCGTTGCCCAAAGAGGGCGACTGACTGGAAGAACAAGGCCACTGATGGCAAGAAAGGCAATGCTTGAGCCTTCCAATCTGCTACAGCAGAAGCAGTTCAAGACATATCATTACAGATCTGTTTCTCGTAAATGACGTATTTACTAGAAACTTGTTTAAATTCTAGAGCTAGTTAAAGCTTCATTGATTGTAAATTAATGAATTTAAATCTGCCTTTTCAAGGCTTAAATATTATTTATAAAATCAAGTGGCCAATCTAGATGGTTTCACATATGATATATCCTTCTCGAATCAATTTGTCTTTGATAATCTTTTTATCTATAAATCATGTGGGAATCAATATGTTTTTAGACATGGATTGGTTAGTTGAAAAAACAAATCCACATTGTCTGAAGTAAGAAACTTATCAAAAATTTAAAATCCCCATCTGGTGATATATTCACCATCCGTGGAAGAGCAACACTATGGATTGCCCGAGGAAGCTTTTATGCTTGAGGCATCCAAGTGATTGAAAGAAGGATGTGTCATCTACGTGACACAAGTAACTTTTGATGAATTAAAGTCGAAAGCTGAAGACCTTTGTGTGGATGGACATGAGAAGTCCATAGCCACCCAGGAAGCTTAATGCTTAGAATGTTCGCAAGTGAGTCTAACATCGTAGATCATTTTTGATCTACGTCCTTAAACTGGAAATCCCATATAGGTTTTGGGAAATGGTAACAAAGGATCAAACCTCCAAGTTACCTAAGATAAATCGCGTCAATGACGCGATGTGAAATATAGTCGACAGACTTACTAACTCGATGCTTCTTGTTAAATAAGGAAAATTTAAAATTCCGACAAGTTAAGCTGTATAACGACAACATCGAGTCTCCTTATGGAGCACCGTTGTCTAAAGTATCGAATTATGATACTAAATATATTTTTATCTTTGGGAATTTCAGCAAAATGCTCAGCTGATAAGCACTTGTCATGTTTCGCCATGACATTTAAACGTGAGCATAAGGTTTATTGAAAAAACTTGTCTATTATGGACCGTGGAATTTAAAAGTTTCAAGTTTACCTCGTAAATGTGACTGGGATTCCCATTGTAGCCCAGGATACTCTTGAGAGGTTGAAACCTACCATGATACGGAATTGACCGTATTGCTCTGAGTAAATCTCAAGGTCAAGATTTCTTTTAAGGGAGTGAGGATGTAACACCTCGTAAAATCATGTCCAATAATGTATCGACACGTGTCCCTAATCCTAACTATGTCAAACGTTGACTAGGAGGGACTATTATCACTAAACAATTAAAACTTTGAATGTGAAAGGACTGAAAGTGTCAACATGCTTAAACTAAGACTCTGAACGACCTTACACGATATTCATATTCTCATATTAAGCCACTTGTTGGATAATCGAAACCGTTTGCAATAAACTCAAAAGTTTCGGTAACGGAGGGTTAAAAGCGTCAACATGTTAAATCTTACCTCTGGGTGACCTTTTAAGGAATCCAGAATGCTATGATGTTTGATCACACTCTTGGGAATACCTAATATTGGCCGTTTAGGGCATTGATGCCGTTAAACGATAATACGCACAAGTTTGTGCGTTAGAAGGGTTAAAAGTGTCAACATGTTTTACCTCTGAACTTTTTACGAACCCGGAACATTTGATGCTCGGTCATATCTTGGTATACCTAATATCTGGTATGTTATTGATAAGAATGCAAAAATATTATTCGTTGCGTAATTTGGGTCGTTTTCGCGTTCGTTAAAGCGTACGTCGCAATTAAGCGAAAAACGCGACCGTACGACCAAACGAACCGACATCCATGACCTTTCCGGGCATGATTCAAGTCCCTTATGCTTTAACATCCTTACAAAGCCTGAATCTTGGGTTAACGGGGGTTAAACACGTCAAAAACACATTTAAACAAGTACAGGGACCTAACTTGCCAAAAGTTGAAACTACATGTTTATGGTGGCATCACACGACGGCCCAGGGATATCCTGGTCGCGTCACGCGAGCCCCTGTTCTAGGCAGAAAGATTAAGCAACAGCAGCTGTTTGCCACTTGAATTGTTTTTGTTTATTCTATTAGTCTGATGAACAAGTTGCGTGTTCACCAAGCATGGAAATCTAATCTAGACACATGTTACAATCATATTAGTCCTTGGAGCACACTCAATACACTTGTCATCATCCTTGAAATCCCTCAAACACTATAAATAGAGGTGATCATCCACCTTCAAACCTTGCACCTTTCCTTTCTTTCTCTCTATCTCTCAACATAGGAAGTTCCTGAGCAATTGGGAGCATCCTCTGAGTTCTCTTCAGTCCCTAGGACCACTTGTGAGTGTTCCTTTCGTGGCTAGTTATTTTATTTGGCTTTTAAAGCCGAAAAGTCAAGTATTTACGATAAACGCTTTGACTTTAAGTTAGACCTTAAACGGTCAAGCCATTGTTCGCAACGAACATGGCTACGTGATCGTAATTAGGTAGGTGTTAATCCCTCAAAAGGTCACCTCCTAAGAATCACGTTTGCTTGGTCAATTGACGAGTCAACGTAATATTACTTTAAAAAGTCAACTGTTCAATTTTTCAAAATAATTGCGATACAAGTCTAGAAGTGTTCTAAAATATGTTTTATCACTTAAACAACTTGGTAATAATTATTAGAACATGTGTAAACATGTTCGGCTCGTCAATTCCAGTTTTAGGGTTGGTTCGCAACTGAAAGTCGTGAAGTTTGACTTCTTCGTTGAGTTTTGGTTATGAACGGAATTAGACTAGTATGCTACTAATTATAGGTTTCGTTATGATTGTAATATAATGTAGTATAACCCTATAAGGTTATATTACACGATCAGTCTAGTAATCTGAGTTCATGCGCATATTCCGTTATTATGTCGTACTTTGACTATTTTGCCCTTTTGTTTAAAAATAAGGTTATAAATATAAATGAGCATGCAAATGAGTTATGTATTGATGAGTAAACATGTTTAAAATATTTTGGTGTTTATAAACTGGTCATAAACTGAGTTTACGCATATAATGGTCAACTACGCTTTTAAAAGGACTAAAATGCCCTTTTACGTCTAAAATGAGATTAAACCATAAATTCTTGTCAAAACTCATTATGTATTGATATAATATTATAATAAGGATTATTTGGGATGCTAAGTCAGATTGTAAACTGAGTTTAACTTCAAGTTCTTAGACAATGCCGATAAATGACGATAATGCCCTTATGGCACATAAAATGGGTTTTAAGCATAAAATTCAAACCAAACCTTTTGCTTACTGATTTGTTATGACAAATAAAATATTTTAACTATTCAAAGCTGGTCATAACATCAGATTTCATAAACCATCGCATAAATCGTCATTTAACGACATTAAAGCCGTTTAGGCGCATAGTATGGTTTTAAACCATATTTATGAATCAAGGCTTGTTATCTACTGATTTTATAAATCATTTTAAATATTTTTTCCAGTAGGTATAAGTCATAAACTCAGAATCCCAAATAAATTCTCTTACTATGTGTGAAATGACCAAAATGCCCCTACGGTGCATAGTTTGGTCTTAAAGCACAAACCACACATATATTTGATATCCTACTGATATGATATCATAATATAACCATTTTTATAGAATGTTTATGACTATAACATCAGTGTACTTGCAAGCTCCTTTTACAAATTGTAAATTTACCAAAACGCCCTTATGAGGCATAGTTTGATTTTAAAACCTTAACGGGCATACAAGTTGATATCCTACTAATATTATAACTTGTTTAAAGTGTATTGGCATATGGAACTTGTTCATGACTCATCCGGTTACCTGATATCGCTTATACGCGTACGGTTAGACTTACGTATCCAGGTTACATAAGTTTACCGAAAAGGGTTTAACCTTATCGTTTTGATCTCAAAATCCAGAATGTACATTGTTTACCCATATTATACAAGTTTTAGAACTTGTTTGGTTTAAACCACATTCTTTTGTCGCAACCCCCGTCCCCTAACTTGTAACATTCCCAAAATTTTTATTTATAAAATTTAAGATAAAGTATGTAAAAACTTATGTTATTAAACGGATAGATCATGGGTAAGTTGACTGTTAAAAATATGAAGTACCTAGATGGGCCTAGAAACCATTTAATAATTTAACTATAAAAATACATTATATTTGAACCTACTCCGTTTTTAATGAAACTTGGTTCAAAATGTAGATACAAATATTCTCGTTCTAATGACATATTCATTGTTTTATAAAACATCATATTTTAGAGGTTATAAGCGCAAAATAAACGAAGCAGTTGAATTTAATTATAATATATAAATTAATAAAATAATATTAAAATAAAAAAACTAAAACATTCACATGTTGAATGTATACGTGGCTTTTAAAGAAAAGAATAAAATAATCATCATATTCTACATTAAATGAACAAGGTTAGGTGTCTTTGAAATTTATTGAAGGTGTACGTGTAACTTGTGCACACTCCAAGCATCTTGAAAGAAATTTCCTATAAATAGGATACATATCCTTCAAAGAACTTTGCTAAAAACTTCCTGAGCTCTCTCTCTCTATAGAGATCGCCACCCTCCTCTCTCTCTAGAATTCTCTTTTTAATTTTTCACCTCAAATAATAATAAAGCCCTGCCCCATTTTAAGTATTTTAACCCCTGATCACTGATACCCTGTCCGATTGATCTAGGGCCCCGTAACGCATGTGAAGGCTCTGCCCGACTAAGGTCGTTGCGGTTCTGTCTCGTGACGTAGGGATAACGTTAAATTAGGTTACTATACTTAACACGAGTGCATATTTTAAGAGCTCAGGAGTTATGCCCAAAATTATACCAGGAGACCTCTAGTTGAACCCGTTTAACCCTAATATCATCAAAAATCAAATAAAAATAATAATTACCCTCTCTCGCGGGGCGCGACCCATTACACTGGGTCTGTTGCGGGCTGCGACCCAGTGAAACCAGGCCGAGCCTTGAGCTACCACGTGTCCCTGTCGTGGCTAACCTACACCGATGATTCACCTTGCCTAGATCCTAACCTATATGTAGGATCGTTATCTGACCCGAATGAGTCGATCAGAAGAGTTTTTCTCAATACGAAAGGCGGAAACAGACGTATCAAGTTCAATTCAGCTAGAATATCACTCTAAACTGTCTTTAGATTGATTTGACAAAGATTTACAGCGAGTAGACACTTCGGCAGCACTTCGGCTCTCAAACCGGAATCTAATTTTGTTACAAATGACACAGACACATCAGATATTTATAGGTCAAGTAATTTCGCATGGAACTGCTCAAACGAAATCACATTCACACGAAATTATAATTTCGTGAGAAATTAACAAGTGATTTCGTGCGAAATTACCCCTATATCACATTTCTCGTTTTGCGTGCCCTGATCTATCTATTCTAATACAAGATCGATACAAGACGAAGTCGACAGACGCGTACACCAACAGACTCCCCCTCGAATGTTGACGAGTCTTCAGTGTCGAGTCTTCAACATCTTCAGTCTTTATCAGTCTTTTACCCTTCCTGAAGTATCTAACAATGTAAAACATCCTCAATCTCTGTCTTCTGTTAATCTCCAAGATCTCTATCTGGCTCTTATCTCACTCTAATTCTCTTGATCAGATCTCTTGATTCCTTAAGTTCATCAGCATCATCAGTATCAAGATCGTAACCTGGCTCTAAACTCCTCAGGATAAGGAACCTGGCTAACCTGCACATATCTCTACCTCACAATAAATTTCACAAGTTTAAAATTTGACAAATTTATTCTTTGATTACCACTTGCATACACAAATACAACATCATTTGCAAGTATCAAACAATTAATGATTTAACATTTTTAATTTCTGATGAACCACTTGTAAAAATAATATTTTCATTTAAAATTTTTATTTCAAACAGACTCCCCTTCACTAATTGTCATCATATTTAGCACTCGGAATTTTGAAAATCAGCTCTTCAACATCAGTTGTCAAAAATCTTTTTGAATTTTTTCAAAAATTTATGCTAAATCACACTCAAAATCTTTTTGGATTTTTGAATTAAATGAAATACAGTAAAGAAATATTTACAAACAATATTTTTGTGAGTTTGTGTAAGAGAACCATATCAGTTTTTGAGACAAATCACCAACACCGTTAAGCTTTAAACATTTTAAGTTCTAAACGATTCATTTAGATTGTCAGTATACTGATCCACTTAAATTCTCACACAAAGTTCAACTGTTTTGAGATACGAGATTAATGTTTTAAGCACTTAAACTTATTCGCGTGTCTCACCTCAGAATATACTCCCGTATCCAGATCCCAATATTCAGTCTTACAGGTGAGTATACCTAGATGATATCTGTAAAGGGTTAAATGCGAGGGCCATGAGAGCTCAGGCTATTGCTTCCGCAAAATCAGAGAGATGATGGCTTCGACTTTTGGTGTGTTCCCTTTAGAGAATCTTTTCTTCAACAGCACATGATTAGCATTTTGCAATGTTTCATCATTTTTTGTACTGAGGGTGATGCTATATTTCAAGCAAGCATAAAGTATTATACGGGGACTAGGCCATTGCTTCCGCAAAATCAGAAGTCCCGGGATAATACCCCAGATATCACTGAGTATAAAGACCTAGTATCTCAGAAAGAGGGACCTTTCAAACAAGATTTCGGGGGTTACCCATATATTCAAGAAATGTTCCCTACGATATAAGTAAGTTTAAAATTTAGGTTTATATCTCGTCACAATCTACTAAATGTGTAAAAACCTACTGGCACATCATCAGTGAGACCGTTTATCACATTTTACTTTCCAATTCTTTAGCATGCTGTGATAGTCCACTGATGTACTATCATTTCCTCTTTTCTCAACAAAACTCGTTTTTGCTTTTATCATGTTTTTGGCTTTTTCAAATTTTCAAATGTTTTTGGATTTTCTGAAATTTCTTACTCCCCCTAAAATGCAAAATCATTTAAAGAAATTTGAAAACAAACTATACAAGTAACATGACAACTGATATCAAATTGCTTCAATTCGCCATCCACTTGGCATAAACAATCAGAACTTCCCCTTACAACAAACTATTTTCCCATTGTGATTTCAAAACACTTAAGTTTGTTTTAATCAAATGGTTTTTCCGGAAAATTAGTTTTGCTGATTTCATAAAACCACTTGTAGGATCGGGGTCAATTCATCACTTTGTTTTTTCAGCAACTTGAAAAAATTTAACAATTTTAAAATCAATCACCAAATACCACTTGTAGAAAATCAAGTACAAATTAATGTCCCTGATTTACCACTTGTAAATCGAAATCACTTTCGAATTTCTCAAGAAAGATGCCGATACCTGCTTCACACTTACCGACCTGGAAGCTCCGGCAAGTCAGAATTTTTCACTTATGAAAAACAGACATCCAAGCCTGACCAAACTTGGATGTTTCCTCCTCAACTTCACTTGGGTAATAAGTTGCCTTCTTTGTTTCATAAAACTCTTTTACCCCTTTTACCTTCCCATCGACCATCTTTCCAAAAATCTTTTTCACATTACCATTAAAAGCTTTGCCAACATCAAATTCTTTCTTCTCAAAATAGAATTGATTCGAAATCTCAACATTTCCAAATTTTTTTTAAATTTTCAGCCCTCAATGGTGGAAAATTAACATCGTCCATTGGCGGTACTAAAGTTTCCAATTTTAACTCAACTTGTGGCTCTTCTGACTTTGTGGAATCAGATTCATCGCCAGATTTCACATCAGATTTCTTAACAAACCATTTCTGGTTGTCAAGATTCACTCTTCTCTTGTAAAATCTTTTTGAACACTCACCAACTTCATATGTTGAATTTTTAAAAACTTTAAACTTTTCAATTGGTGGTTCATTTTTCTCAACAATCTTTTCTTTCAGTTTAGAAACAACTTCCTGTTTGATGTTGGTTGCCATAGGACAATTCCAGGCAATGTGACCAACTTCTTGACATCTGTAATAGGTTCTTGTCTCTTTTCTCTGATAAACTCCATTTTTCTCAAACTTTTGTTTCTCAGCAAAGAACTCTTTGTTTGTTTGCTTCCAGAATGAACTCTTTTGTTCTTCTTCCGAACTTGTCCCTAAAACAAATACAATTTTTAAATTTTCTCATTTTTATGATTTTTCGGTGGAATAAAACCGAATCCTTTCTTTTTGTAATTACCATTATGGTTTGGTTTCTTTTGATAACCCAAACCAGAACTGTAACCTTTTTTCTTGTTTAACCTTTGTTGATCCCTTGAGATGTAAGGTTTTGGTTTTATAGAAAGATTTACATCTTTTATTTCAGAAATATTAATTTCTATTAATTTGAAAACCTTTTTTATCATTTCAATTTTAACACCTCTTATTGGAAATTCCTCATCAGAATATAATTTGTCTGAATCATTCAAAGTATATGCAACTTTGACTGGTTCGTCATTCAAATTAGATTTTGATAACAAGAATTCTTTATTATAAACTCTTTTAACCAACGAGTTTTGACTATCAACTGACGAACTCGAACTCTTGGATTCAGACTTTGACTCTGACTCCTCATCTTTATCCAACACCTGATCGACCACTTTCTTTATTAACTCAGACTCATGATCAGTGTCAGACGATGTGAACGTGACATCAATGTTTTCTGGTAACTCATCAGTTGTTTCGGACTTTAACTTTATATTGACTGCCTTTTTGACTTGCTCCTCATTTGGTTTTCTGGGAGAATAACCTTCCCAGATCGGAGGCGGACACTTGTTATAACTTGCACTTTGTTTCTTACCAGTATCCTTTTCTTCAGTCTTCTTGTCCTGAAAAGCTTCCACACCTGCAACAATTGGATAAATTCTATCAATCAAATAATCAGAACTAGAATAACTTTGCAGTAAACGTCTGATTCTTTCATTCTTTATCTTTTCTGTTTCCAATTCTTGCTTCAACTTTGCACATTCTTCAATATAATGATTGATCGTCTTCTGCTTTGTCATCATCACAGAATTCATCATAGTCAATGCATCTTCTCTTTCAGAGTTAGTCTTTTGTAGACCAGTTACCGTTCTATTCAGCACATCATACGATTCTTTCACATAGTTGAGATTAAACAATAAATTTTCTTTCATCTTGTCTTGTTCACTCAACTTCACTTCTTTCTCTTCACACTGCTTACACGACTCCAAACACTTTAGACAAGGTTTTGTAACTTCCACAATCTTTTCAACTTCAATAATCTTTTCAACTTCGACTATCTTCTCAACTTCAACTACCTTCTCAGCTTCAAACACCTTTTCAGCTTCAATCACTATCTTATCAACTTTAACTTCTTCACTTTGTTCAGACTTCTCTTCTTGAGCAACACTCTCACATTTCACCTTTTTCTGTTCTTTTGCTGCTCTTCTCTCCTTCAGCTTCTTCAATCTATCTGCAAAATAAAATTCAAAACTTTCAGGAGATAAATGAGCTTTTGCAATATTAATATGCATTTCTTCATCATCATCACTATCATCATTTGATGATTGATCAAACACTTGAATACTTTCTGAAATATCATCTGAAAAAACAAACTCTCCATCTTGACTCTTCTCATCACTAGCAAACGCTTTCATCCATTCCGTTATCAAATCTGGTTCTTGAACTATTTGTGCAATAAGAGCGGCTACTTTTGAATCAGATGGAATGTATTTGTCCCAACTGAAACCTTCTGCTACTTTTTCATCATCTTGATCAATTATGCCATAATAAGCTTTTTTATTTGCTTCTACGATCATTTTAGCATGTGCAGTTTGTGGTTCTTTTTGTTGATACGGTTGATGTGCAACTTGTTGATAAATGGCTTTCCGATAGTAATCATTTCCACCAAATGGATTCTGTGTTCCACTTGCTTCTCGATTTTTACATTCTCTCTTGAAATGACCTTTCTCCCTGCATCGAAAACAAGTAACTTTAGATTTATCAAAACCCAAAGTAGAAACATTAGCATCCAAGAAATCATCTCTTCCTGTAATCATTTTAAACTTTTCAGCTCTTCTCAAAACACTAGCTAAACACCACTTGATATCCATTAGCTCCATTTCCTCTGCATCAATCTGATCGTAATCCTCTTTTGTCAGCATGGGATTTCCGATCCTTCCTGCAACCAACCCTTCATATGATTCCAATACTGTAACAAGTAATGCCATATGACTTTTGACAACTTCTTCAGAAAAATTTTGACCATTCTGAAGATGCAACGCGATGTTGCAATTTAAGACATGACCATTGTTGCTTTTTGAGCTTTGAAATTGATGACTTGAGCTTGAAGCTTTTAGATTAACACTCGGATATGAAGAGAATCCACTGCTGCTGCTGTTTGAACTTTGATTGATTGATTCAGATGAATTTTCTGCATTGAAAGCAGTTTGGATTTTTGGACTTGCTTCTACATTCTGAACACTTCCTTTGAAGTACATCTTAACATCTTGTTGTGCACTCGGATTGTTCATTCTTGCAATCTTCTGTTGCTCAAGATCTTGTCCTTCAATCTTTTCAATAAACTGAGAAATTGTCAATCCATCATATTCTCCAGTATTCTTTAGTATCATCAAAAATGTACCCCATTCTTTCTGAGGTAAAGCGTCAGCTAATTTTTCAACTCATTCCTCACGATCTTTGTTGATACCTAACAATGACATTGATCGTACTAAGTGACAATATCTTTCAATCAATTTCTTTGTATATTCTCCCGGTAAACTTGAAAATAAATCAAATTCTTTCTTTAACAATGCCTTTTTACTCTTAATCATCTTCTCACTTCTTTCAAACTTAATTCGAAGAGCTTCCCAAATTGAACGTGAAGTGTTATCATGTTGGAGCAAAATGAAGATGTCTTCTTTGATAGCTTGTTGAAGTAAACTGATCATCATCTTTTCTGCTTTATACATGTCTCTCTCTTTGTCAGAAAATTCAGGAATAGTTTTGATAACTCCCATATCAGTACGAGGTTTCACATACTTTTTCTCAATACACTCCCAAGATCTCAAATGAATTGCTTGAACCCAGTTTTCAAACCGATCTTTCCATCCATAATACTCCTCAATGCTCATTAGTTTCGGGGGTTTTTGTAAAGTTCCAGTTTCATTTTCCATGTTCATGTTCTGAGCAATGGCAGTAGGAGTAGTCAGGGCTGTAGCAAACGCGTTATAAAATTCTTCTTCCATAATTCGGCAAAATTTTTCAAAAGCAGACACTTTCAAACGAAATACCAACTCAAACGAAATATACTTTGGTGTGGAATACCCAATTCAAGCGAAATATCAACTTCACACGGAATCTCTGTAAAGCGAAATAACCCTCAAGCGAAATTACCCTGAAAAACAACTTCAAACGAAATTAGCTCAAACGAAATTACACTTTTCACACGAAATAGGTAATTTCGTGCGAAATAACCAAACGAAATTCTGTTTCATATGAAATTAACTAATTTCGTACGAAATACTCAAACGAAATTACAACTTGAAGCGAAATAAGCCTTATTCCGTGCGAAATACTACTGATGTCATCATCTCGAACTGTTTTTGTTAAAATTGATCAAGTTTTAGTCCGATTTTAGTTCTGAAACTTTCAAGGCTTTGTTAAAACGCTGTTTCGCATATAATGTGTGAAATTCAAGACATTTTAACCGTAAAATCTTGTTTAATTTTGAAAAGAAGGTGTAGAAATCAGAATTTCAAGCTGAATTGGTAAGAACTCTTCCTCCTGAGCTCTGATACCACATGTAGGATCGTTATCTGACCCGAATGAGTCGATCAGAAGAGTTTTTCTCAATACGAAAGGCGGAAACAGACGTATCAAGTTCAATTCAGCTAGAATATCACTTTAAACTGTCTTTAGATTGATTTGACAAAGATTTACAGCGAGTAGACACTTCGGCAGCACTTCGGCTCTCAAACCGGAATCTAATTTCGTTACAAATGACAGAGACACATCGGATATTTATAGGTCAAGTAATTTCGCAAGGAACTGCTCAAACGAAATCACATTCACACGAAATTATAATTTCGTGTGAAATTACCCCTATATCACATTTCTCGTTTTGTGTGCCCCGATCTATCTATTCTAATACAAGACTCGATACAAGACGAAGTCGACAGACGCATGCACCAACACTATAGTTCTCGCGGGCCGCGAAGGAGTAAGCACAGGGCGTCGCAGAGCGCGAGTCGCCTTTCGACCAGCCCTATAAATAGCGAATTCAAGTTCAGTTTCAATCGTTCACAAATTTCTTTTCTCTCTCAATAGAATAGCAAAAATACTCGGATATTATACCTACTAAAAAGCGAAGCTCTGCCTCGATGTAAGTATTATAACCCCCGGTTACGTATTAGATACACTGCCCGATTGATCTAGTGCTCCGTAACGGCTGTCGAGGCTCTGCCCGACGTAGTATTTGGAGTTTCTATCTCGGGGAGGGTATAACTAATGTAAATTGGGTTATTATACTAACGCGTGTGCATTGTTTATTTAACTAGATTATAACCAGGAAATCACAAAGGAAAAACCTGAAGTAGCTATGTGAATAATCTCCTTTTTGCAAACTGATTTTACAAAACCTCAATATCTTAAATTATAATTAAGCAGTGATTGAGTATTTGTATTCTACAATTATCGTCGGTATGTTGGTGTTTTGTATACAAAATTTGTTACTACATTGTGAGTAGTAACATGACCACAAGTCGGGTTGACATTACCGTGGGTGGTAATTAAAGTAGATGGAAACAAATGTAATTGCGCGACCGCCCTCAATACTGTAAAACGGTTTTACCTGTCTTGATTAAATTGGGATTCACTCACCAGTATTTCCCACTGACAAAAATTTTTTAAACGCGTTTCAGGTAACAAAATGTGAAAGCCAAATAGAAGCCAGCTGGAGAGCACTAAAGGCTTAGAAAAGTGGCTATGAAAGCCAGACGCTTGCGCCCCGCGACAGACACCCAAGGGTGTGTCGCGCCCCTCCAGAAACCACTGAATTTTGTTTTTATTTTATTTTTATAAAAATAAAGGTATTTAGGGCCATTTTCAGTATACGGGGTGTATTTTAGGATGTATAGGGACATTCTAAATATATTAGGGGGTCAAAATTTATTTTGAAGGGTTGTTATATCCTCTCCACCTTGTTTTAGAACTCGTCCTCGAGGTCTACTGGAATAGGTGTGGATATTTGCTTTGCATCTCTGATTCAAGCTCCCACGTGTACTCTTTTCCTCTTTTGGAACCCCACTTTACTTTGACTAAAACCAATCTCTTGTGATTGAGATTCTTGACTTTCCTGTCTTCGATTTATAGAGGCCTTTCTACAAACTTTAGCTTTTCATTTACCTCTATATCTTTAAGAGGTATTATTAACGATTCCTCGGCTAAACACTTTTTTGAGATTGCATACATGAAATACATCATGTATTCCTACCATTCCTTCTGGCAGTTGTAGTTGATAAGCTACAGGTCCTATTCTTCTAATAATCTCAAAAGGTCCGATATACCTGGGGCTTAGCTTTCCCCTTTTGATGAATCTGACAACTCCTTTCCAAGGTAAGACTTTTAACAACACCTTGTCTCCTACCTGAAATTCCAATGGCTTTCGCATGTTATCAGCATAGCTCTTTTGTCGATCACGTGCTGCTTTTAGTCTTTCTTTGACTTGGACAATCTTGTCGGTTGTTTCTTGTACTATCTCAGGTCCAGATAGTTGCTTCTCTCCAATTTCTGCCCAACAGACTGGGGTTCGGCACTTTCGTCCATAAAGTGCTTCAAATGGTGCAGCATTGATACTTGTATGATAACTGTTATTGTAAGAAAATTCTATTAATGGTAAGTGGTCATCCCAATTACCTCCGAAGTCAATTACACAAGATCTAAGCATATCTTCCATTGTCTGAATTGTCCTTTCGCTTTGTCCGTCTGTTTGAGGATGGTAAGCTGTGCTTAGATTTATCTTGGTTCCCATTGCTTTTTGGAAACTTGTCCAAAAATGAGAGGTAAAACGGCTATCTCTATCAGAAACAATTGATAAAGGAATTCCATGTAATGAAACTATTTCATTTACATATAATTTGGCTAATTGTTCCATACTGAAAGTTTCTTTCATTGGTAGGAAATGAGCAGATTTGGTTAACCTATCTACAATCACCCAGATTGTATCATTACCTTTTTCGTGTCTTGGGTAATTTGGTAACAAAATCCATTGTTATCAATTCCCATTTCTAAACTGGCATTTCTAATTGTTGCAATAAATCGAAGGGTTTCTGATGTTCAGCTTTAACCTGTGAACATGTTAGACACTTGGCAACATAAGCCGCTATATCCTTCTTCATTCCTATCCACCAAAATTTTTTCCTTAAGTCCTGGTACATCTTATCACTTCCAGGATGCATCGTATACTTAAACTTATGGGCTTCTTCTAATATACGATGACGTAGGTTTTCTAATTTGGGTATCCACATTCTTTTCTTATGGAATCTCCAAATTCCATCTGTTCCTTGTTCTAATTCCTTAATCATTCTTTTCAGTTTGTTAGTATCGCCCTTGATTACTGATTCTTGTGCTTTTCTAATCTGTTCATTTAAATCTGCTTGTAGATTTAATTTAAAAGAACGTACTCTTTTTGGCTTCTCATGATACTTTCAACTTAAAGCATCAGCTACTACATTTGCCTTTCCTGCATGATACTGGATATTACAATCATAATCGCTAAGAAATTCCATCCAGCGTCTTTGTCTCATATTCAACTCCTTTTTTCTGAAAACATACCTTAAACTCTTATGATCTGTGAAAATGGTAAACTTACTAATTATAGCTCCTAATTCTAAATCATGAGTTAAATAATTCTCTTCATGATTCTTAAGTTGTCTAGAGGCGTAAGCTATAATCTTTTGGTGTTGTATTAACACACATCCATACCCTAATTTGGAAGCGTCACAATAGACTACAAAGTCTTATGTTCCTTCTGGTAACGCGAGTATGGGTGCGTTGGTTAATCTTTGCTTAAGAATTCTAAAGGCTTCTTCTTGTTTTGGTCCCCAATCAAACATAACTGATTTACAGGTTAACTTAGTTAAGGGAATGGCTATTCTAGAAAAATCTTGGATAAATCTTCTATAATAACCGGCCAATCCTAAGAAACTTCTAACCTCTGTTGGTGACTCAGGGGTTTTCCATTTAGTAATTGCCTCAATCTTTGTGGAATCCACATGAATCCCTTCATGGTTGACTAAATGTCCAAGAAACTGCACTTGTTCTAGCCAAAACTCGCACTTCGAAAACTTTGCATAAAGCTTTTCTTTTCTCAATAAACTTAGAAATGCATGCAGATGTGCTGCATGTTCCTCTTTATTCTTAGAGTAAACGAGAATATCATCTATAAATTTAATTATGAATTTATCCAAATATGGCTTACATATTCGGTTCATCATGTCCATAAATGCAGCTGGGGCATTGGTTAAACCAAATGGCATGACAGTAAATTCATAATGGCCATACCTCGTTCTGAATGCGGTCTTAGGAATGTCCTCTTCCTGTACCTTTAATTGATGATATCCTGAACGTAAATCGATCTTAGAGAAAAATCGAGCTCCTTGCAATTGATCAAATAAATCATCGATTCTTGGTAATGGATATCGATTCTTAATCGTGACTTTATTTAATTCACGGTAATCAATGCACATGCGCATCGATCCGTCTTTCTTTTTGACGAATAAGATCGGTGCTCCCCATGGCGATGAGCTTGGCTGTATGAATCCTTTTTCTAGCAGTTCGTCTAAATGTTTCTTTAACTCTTGCATTTCTGCTGGTGCCAAGCGGTAGGGTGCTTTGGCAATTGGTGTTGTTCCTGGTAGCAAATGAATTCTGAATTCAACTTCCCTATCTGGTGGTAGTCCCGGTAATTCTTCTGGGAATACATCTGAAAATTGAGATACTACATGGATATCTTTTAATTCTTTTCCTTTAATGTTAATGATTATGGAAATCATATACACTATTGATCCTTTTCTTGCACAACTTGCAGTTTTCATCACAGAGATGAATTTTGTGGATCTAGATGGCTTATCTCCTTTAATTGTGATCTTTTTTTACCTTTAGGTGAATTTACTTGGATTGACTTTTGATCACATAGAATACTGGCTTTATTGGCTATTAACCAATCCATTCCTAATACAACATCAAATCCTGCCAGATTAACTGGATACAGGTTTGCAATAAACTTTTGATTTGAAAATTCTACTCTTGCTCCTTGCAAGATTTCGGTAATCCCAATGATTTCCCCATTTGTTGTCTCTACTAGACATTCTTGTGGGAGTTTAGTTAATGGTTGATTGAGAAATTTGCAAAATGAAGTATTAATAAAACTTTGGTTCGCACCAGAGTCAAATAATACTTTAGCAAAAACATCATTAACTAAAAACGTACCGACTATCACGTCCGGAATTATCTTGGCTTCTTCTGCAGTCAGAACAAATGCTATAGCATTTTTAGTAGTCTTGTTGTTTGTAGCTGGAGCCAGTTTTGGGCAGTTCGTCCTGATATGTCCTTTTTCTCCACAATTGAAGCATACTCCATTGCTGGGTTTCTTCCTGCAGTTTTCTTCCTTGTGTCCCGGTATCTTGCAAAATTCTTAGTAGGTGGAGCATCTTCCTGAATGTTTCTTCTTACAGGCTTTGCAGTAAGGTGTAGAGGTAGAACCTATATTTTTCCCACGGTTGGAATTACCATAGCGAAATTCCTGGGTAAGCCTTTGAGCTAGGTTCCTCCTCTGGTCCTCTTCTCGTGTACGTACCAACTCATCAGTCAAGGTGTTTGCTAGTTCTACAGCTTCTTCTATAGTTTGGGGTCTAGCTGCCTTGACTACATGCCTAATCTCACTGATTAATCCCCAGATGTAGCGGGAGATTAATACATGTTCTGGTGATGCAAGGGTTGGCACTATCCTAGCATATTCGAAGAATAGCGTAGTGTAACCTTTACTATCCACTCCAGTCATTCTAAGGTTTAGGAACTTATTTGCTATCTGTTCCTTTTTATTGGGAGGACATAATTTCTTTCCACCATGTTTTTTAAATTCCTCCCATTCCATATTGTAGACTTGGTTACTTCCCCTAGACTGAAGGATAGTGTTCTACCATTCTAAGGCTGCATTTTTAAACAGATTGGAGGCAAACATTATCTTATCCTCTTCTGCGCACTTGCTTATTTTTAAGACCGCCTCAGTCTTTTCTATCCAGCGTAGAGCTGCAACGGCCCCTTCATTGCCCGAGAATTCCATTGGTTTACAAGACCATAATTCTTTATAAGAACAACCATAAGACATGGTTCTTCTTCTTTTGGGAATGGGCACTTGAAGTATGGGTCCATTGTTTACGCTGTTTTCTGGTTCAGTAGGTCGTTTACTGCCATGGTTACTTTTATTATCAGCTTCCCTAACCGTTTGGATAATATATGGCATCGCGTCTATAATTCCTTGTGCCACTATGTGTTGGATGACATTGTTATCCACTTGGTTTCCATTATTATTGTTATTCTAGTTATCGTTATTCTGGTTTTCCTTGTTCACTTCGTTGTCCATCTGAATTTTAAACATTTACCACATATTAATATCATAAAATAATATTTAATGCAAACAATCACACAATATGCATATTGATCAAAAGCGTCGAACATTGCGACTTACTTTTTCTTATATATTACGCGTCTAGTACAAACTGGAACTGAAATTTAAAATTACAATACTATTAGGCATCCGTAGCTATTGTCTAGATTTTTTTTATTTTTATTTTTTCAAACATACACACATATTATATATATTATTATTTTATTTTTATTATTATTACTATTACTGGTATGGGTTCATCTAGAACTCCATATTACGCTCGTCATACTTCCAGACGAGTCGTTCTCCTATCTGCCTCATCCTCTCACTTCCCTCTAAAATCTCCTCACCAAAGGTTCGGAGCTCTTGCACATTTTCAGCGCTCATTGGTGGTGCAGGGGCTGGTACTGGGTTTGGGAACTGGGGCATGGGTTCTTGGTAAGGATAAGGGTTTTTCTAGAATTTCCCTGATGTATTGGTCATTATTATAGTAGGGATCTAGAGGGTCCAGGTCTGGGTAAGCTGCTAAGTTTGGCATGGGTTCGTCTTCTGGTATTGGGTAGCGTTGCTGGTAATCCCTATGGTCGTCAAACCACGGGTCGTAGTCTGGGTCTGAGGGATGGGGTGCTGGTATCCTAGGTATCTCAGCTGGGTCAAAGTCAAGCATTGGGATTTGGTTTTCTGGGTTGGCTTCAATTTCTATTGGCTGTGTGGGAAACAGTGGTAATGGCTGGGGTGCTATGAATTGCTCTAGATTAGGGTCTGCAGCTATAGTTGCTAGGATATGAAAATTTGCTAGACTCCTATTGAGCATATCCTAAGTGTAGGCATCTGTTTCTCTCTTAATGGCTGCTAAAGCTCGCTGCTGTTGCAACTTTTTCATCCTTTTTCTACATTCATGCGCTCCTCTGCTGACCATCCTCTTTTCTTGGGAGGGAATGGCTCTTCAGATTGGGTCTTTAACACGAATATCCCATCTTCGTTGTCAGCCGAATACCCTGAGAGGGATGGCTGTGAAGAGGTGCCTTCGTCCCTAGGTGAGTTGGACAACTGACGGTAAGCGTCTGAAGGTCCTTGGTCGTTCATACTGTAAACTAACAAATTGTCAAATAACACATAACAATAATATACATATATGCACGTAGTTTCATAATAATTTCCTAACATATTGAATAATATTTTGGTGTCAGCAGAACATTTCTGTGGCTGAATCAGTGGCTTAGCTCTGATACCACCTTCTGTTGCAACCCCCGTCCCCTAACTACCCGGGAACGGGCGGCCGCGGCCAGTTTCAGTGGTATCGGTATTTATCAGTTTGGCAGCGGAATTTACATCAGGACCGTAGTTAGAAAATATTTTATCAGAGTAAAATACCACGCTTTTATAATATTAAACACATGGGAAAATCCCAAGTTTTAAATACACACATTTTCATAGGGATAAACCCTATTTTATTTAAATAAAACATCTCTTTATTTAGGTAACTTTTATAGCCACTTTTCCAAGCCTTCAGTGCTGTCCAGCTGGCTTCTACTTGGCTTTCACATTTTGTTACATGAAACGCGTTTAAAAACATTTTTTCAGTGGGAAATATTGGTGAGTGAATCCCAGTTTAATCAAGACAGGTAAAACCGTTTTACAGTATTGAGGGCGGTCACGCAATTACATTTGTTTCCATCTACTTTAATTACCACCCACGGTACTGTCACCCCGACTTGTGGTCATGTTACTACTCACAGTGTACTAACAAATTTTGTATACAAAACCCCAACATATCGACGATAATTGTAGAATACAAATACTCAATCACTGGTTAATTATAATTTAAAACATTGAGGTTTTGTAAAAACAGTTTGCAAAAGGGTTTACAAAAAGGAGATTACTCACATTGCTGTCTTAGGGTTTTCCTTTAGGATTTCCTGCTGATTATCTATTAATTACATAATGCACACGTGTTAATAAAATAACCCAATATTTACATTAGTAATACCCTCCCCGAGACAAAATTCCAACGACTACGTCGGGCAGAACCACGACAGCCGTTATGGAACCTTAGATCAATCGGGCAGCGTATCTAATACGTAACCGGGGGTTAAAATACTTACAATGGGGCAGAACTTTGTTATTTTAGGGGTATTATGCCCGATATTATATTTTCTATGCAGAATATTAGAGAGAGATTTAGAGATTTGAACGAATGTAAACTGAAGGCCAACGACCTCTATTTATAGGGCTGATCCTACATCGGGTCGCGGCCCGCGAGCTAGGTGTGTAGGGCTAGGTTTGATCCGTCACCCGGTATAGCTGCGACACGCACGTGACTCGTGGCACGCTCTGGTGCGGCCTGGTGTCCAGGCGCTCGCGCCCCGCGACAGAAACCCAAGGGTGTGTCGCGCCCCGCCAGGAACCACTGAATTTTGTTTTTATTTTATTTTTATAAAAATAAAGGTATATAGGGCCATTTTCAGTATACGGGGTGTATTTTAGGATGTATAGGGACATTCTAAATATATTAGGCGGTTCAAAATTTATTTTGAAGGGTTGTTATATCTTTTCAGTATACGCTTAATCTAGCGAACCTATTCTTAGGTATCGGGTCATATCTAAAGGAACTACCTTTGGCCCGTATACATTCTAACAAATATAAAATCTGTTCATTCCAGACTATAGTACCCCCCAGATAATCGGGCTTGAGTCAATAATACTTAGACATCCGGCTTTTGCCAAATATAGTCTTATTGATTGGAAGCTAGCAAAAAGGTAAATACTTTTGACTTATTTTAGTGTAAACTTGGGATGGCAAATATGCTTCTTGGGGTGGTTATTACACAAGTAAGTCGCCTATGATTGCGTAAAAGTGTAAGAATACGGTTTAATCCGTTTACTTGATAATTGATATAATTGGGGGTTAATGATACCATGTCCGGACAACCCAATGGGTTAATCAAGTATATAATCTCGTAACAAGAATAATCCCAAGATATTTTTAAAATATCACCTACGGGTTATCTATATGTATAAAACTCTTTTCGAAAAACTATTTTTCAAAAGAGTCAGTTAATTGTATTTACCAGCTTTGGCTGACGTATTTTCAAAAGATTGAACAGCAGGTACCGAACCTTATTATAGGCTGGGATTACGGGTCGGCTAGAATGAAGGCTAAGGAATTTGCACTCCTGTTGCTTAAGGCCTATGATGTCTAAAGCTCTGTTTATTTAGATCCTGCCTATAACAACTCTCCCAAAATACTTATAACACCCCTATACGTCCTAAAATACACCCCATATACGAAAAACGGCCCGAAATACCTTTAATTTTACAAAAAATAAATAAAAACAAAATATATGGGGCGCTCACGGGCCGCGACCCCCTTGTCTATATTCGTCGCAGGCCGCGACCAGGTGGACACCAGTAGGGCTGTTTAAATTGCTCAGCGCTCGACGCTTGTTCGATGCTCGCTCGGAAAATGCTCGGAATTTGTTCGTTTGATTAAGCTCGATTAAAAAATGCTCGGTTCGGATCGGTTCGGTTTGTAAACGAACCGAGCACGAGCCAAGGTTCGCTCAGTTCGGTTCGGCTCGATTAGCTCGATTTATTTTTTAATATATATATATATATATATATACATATATATATTTGTGTTTGTGTGTGTATCATATTTAATGAAATGACTAGAGACCAACATTATCAATGTTTGGTCTAAGATCCAAGTAGAGCTCATTTAAGTAATTAGAATTGAAATCCAATACCAATAGTCCATTATCCAATACTTAAATGTCCATTTGAGTAATTGAGTCAAAATTTCAAATACTAAAATGTGAACCGTCAATCAATACTAAAGTCTCAACCCGCCATTTGATTCAGAAGTGCAAGATCCTAATCAAAACACTCCATTGGACATCGTTGTTCGATTTCTCCATCACCACTCGCCAAGACGCCAACTCGTCAGGGTTTTGCTTCAATCGTTTCATTCAATTTCAAACTTCCGATAGAACAAGGGTATGTTTCAATCGGTCGACGATTTATCTTCCCGCTTAGTTAATCTCGATAGAACTAGTTGATTGTTTTTGTATACCTTGTTATTTGTTAAATTTTTACTTGCGTTCTATTGGATGAAACATCAGGGACGAAAACTGTACTTTATGCTAATAACTAACACTCCTATCGTCACTTTCCTTGTTTATTCTGCGATGCTCGATGCTCGCTCGACGTTCGTTCAAAAAACGCTCGGATCGAAAGACGCTTGCTCGACTTTGGCTCGGTTGAAAAAATGCTCGGTTCGGTTCGGATCGGTTTGTAAACGAACTGAGCACGAGCAAAGGTCTGATCGGTTCGGTTCGGCTCGTGAACAACCCTAGACACCAGGCAAGCCCCGAGGCTGCCATGTGTCCCACTCGTGTCAAGCCTAGCCGTTGATTCAGCCAAGCTATGCCCTAGGCAGCCTAGCTCGGGGTCGCGAAGGCCCTTGTTGTTTCTCTCGTGGGCCGCGAGAAAGTGTCGATCAGACACTATAAATAGAGGGGATCGGCTTAACTTTCAATTCGTTCATTTTCTCGATCCCTCTCTAAATTCTCTAAAGCTAAAGTAATACTCGGGTATTATACCCACTAAAATAGCAACGCTCTGCCTCGATGTAAGTATTATAACTCCGGTTACGTATTAGATACTCTGCCCGATTGATCTAGAGCTCCGTAACGCATGTCGAGGCTCTGCCTGACTCGTTCGTTGGAGTTCTGTCTCTGGGAGGGTATAACTAATGTAAAATTGGGTTATTATACTAACACATGTGCATTGTTTAAATTAATAGATTATAACCAGGAAGTCACAAGGAAATACCTAAATTAGCAATGTGAGTAATCCTTTCTTTTTATAAATTGTTTTTACAAAACCTCAATTGTTTTGAACTATAATTAACAGTGATTGAGTATTTGTAATTCTACAATTATCGTCAGTATGTTGGGGTTTTGTATACAAAATTAGTGACTACACTGTGAGTAGTAACATTTCCACAAGTCAGGATTGACAGTGCCGTGGGTGGTAATTAAAGTAGATGTAAACAAATGTAATTGTTGGATTGCCCTCAATGCTGTAAAATGATAAAACTTGTTTTGATTAAACTGGGATTTGTAGGATCATTGTTGAACCCGAAATGAGTCGATCAGAGGTGTTCTACTCAGAATGAAAGGCGGAAACAGACATAGTGAGTTGAATTTAGCCTGATATCACTTTAAACTGTCTTGTATATTGATTCTGATACGATTACAGATCTGAAGACACTTCGACAGAGCTTCGCCGTCGGAAACAACCAATCTAATTCCACCTCAAATGAACAGACCTATCACCTATTTATAAGCTTCTGATTTCGCTTGAACAGACTCAAGCGAAATGCCATCTCAAGCGAAATAACATGAAATACACTCAAGCGAAATCAGTACAATTACATTCAAGCGAAATCTCATCAATTATACTTCAAGCGAAATAAGCTTGTAAAATTGATTTCTTGAACTTCGTGCTCTGAGCAATGCAAGACTCGATACAAGACGAAGTCGACAGACGCATGCACTAACAGACTCCCCCTCGAATGTTGAAGAGTCTTAAAGTGTCGAGTCTTCAACGTCTTCAGTCTTTATCAGTCTGACTATGTAAGCATCCTCAAACTTTATCTCTTTCTCCTGTTCAGCATCAACAGACTCTCCTCGAACAATCTTATCTACTCAGATGTCTTCAGACTTCCCCTTTCGATAGGCTGGGATCACAGTCTGGCTTTTTGAAATCACAACATCCTCAGGTATCGGAACCTGGCTTTGTGCTCTTTCTTCAGGTTCAGAATCGAAACCTGGCTACACCTGCACATTCTTAACCCAGAAATAAATTTCACAAATTTAACATTTGACAAATTTATCTATACAGACTCCCTTTCAAATTAAACCAGAATGATTTATCAATGATAATTTCAGATGACCACTTGTATATTCAAAAACTTTTCTCATTTAAACACAAGCTCCTCCTCACCTCATGCTCATCATGTTTAGCACTCGGAATTTTGAAAATCAACTTTCCAACATCAGTTGTCGAAAATATTTTTGAATCTTTCAAAAATTATGCTAAAACACACTAAAATCTTTTTTGTATTTTTGAATGAAATGAAATGCAGTAAAGAAATATTTACAGACAATATTTTTGCGAGTTTGTGTAAGAGGATCATATCAGTTTTTGACAAGTCACAAGTACCGTTGAGCTTAGTTACACATTAAGAATTAAACAATTCACTTAGATTGTCGATATACTGATCCACTTAAATTTTCACACAAATTTCAACTGATTCTGGATATGAGTTAGGTGAATTAAGAACTTAAACTCGTTCATGTGTCCCACCTTTTGAATATACTCCCGTATCCAGATCCCAATATTCAGTCTTACAGGTGAGTATACCACAGATGATATATGTAAGGGGTTAAATTGCGAAAACCGTGAGAGCTCAGGTCAGAACTTCCGTTCAGCAGAGAGATGACGGCTTCGACTTTTGGTGGGTCCCCTTTAGAGAATCTTTTTTTTACAACAGCAATGATTATCAATTTTATTGTTTCATCATTTTTGCTGAGGGCAGCGCTATATTTCAAGCAAGCAGAAAGTATTCTCCGGGGACTAGGCCATTGCTTCCGCAAAATCAGAAGTCCCGGGATAATACCCCAGATATCACTGAGTATAAAAACCTAGTATCTCAGAAAAAGGGATCTTTCAAACGAGATTTTAGGGGTTACCTATATATCCAAGTAGTGTTCCCCACGAAATAAGCAAGTTTGAATTTAAGTTTATATCCTGAAAAAGCTTACTAAATGTGTAAAAACCTATCGGCATATCATCAGTGAGACCGTTTAACGCTATTTAAACATTACATTTCTTTAGCATGATGTAACTGTCTACTGATGTACTATCATTTCCTCTTTTTGACACCAAAACTCATTTTTCATTTTATCATGTTTTTGCCTTTTTCAAATTTTCAAATGTTTTTGGATTTTCTGAAAAAAATTTACTCCCCCTAAAATGCAAACACATTTAAAGAAATTTGAAAACAAACTATATAGACAAATTGACAACCGATATCGAATTGCTTCAAATCTCCATCCACTTGGCATAAACAATCAGAACTCCCCCTTACAACAAACTATTTTCTCATTATGATTTCAAAACACTTAAGTTTGTTTTAACCAAAATGATTTTTCCGGAAAATAAGTTTTGTTGATTTTACCACTTGTAAATTAGGGGATCACTTCATCATTTTGTTCTCAAATCAAATAACAATTTGTAGAAAATCAAGTACAACTTAATGTCCCTGATTTACCACTTGTAAGTGAAAACCTTTTCCAACCACTTGTAAAACAGAATCACTTTTGTGAATTTCTCTAGAAAGATGCCGATACCTGCTCCACACTTACCAACCTGGGAGCTCCGGCAAGTCCAGATTTTACATGTTAAACACAGACATCCAAGCCTCAGCAAGCTTGGATGTAAGCTTATCAAGTTCACTTTCAGTCAGGGTATATGTTGCCTTCTTTGTTTCATAGAACTCTTTTACCCCTTTGACTTTGCCTTCAACCATTTTCCCAAAAATCTTTTTCACGTTTCCATTAAACACTTTATCGACATCAAATTCCTTATTCTCAGAATAGAACTGATTCGAGATATCAACTTTCCCAACCTTTGATTTAAAATTCTCAGTCCTCAATGGTGGAAAATGAACATCATCCATTGGATGCACTGAATTTTCTTCTTTAACCTCAACCTGTGGCTCATCTGACTTTATGAAATCAGTATCATCGCCAAGAATCTTCTTAACCACCCACACTTGGTTGTCTTTAGCTTTCTTTTTGTAAATATTTTTCTTTGAACACTCACCAACTTCATAAGTTGAATTTTCAAAAATTTTGAATTTTTCAGTTGGTGGTTCATTTTTATCAACAACTTTTCCTTTAAGTTTTTCAGAAACTCCCTGTTTTGTCTTTGTATCCAACGGACAATTCCATGCAATGTGACCAGCTTCATTGCATTTAAAACAAGTTCTAGTCTCCTTTCTATGAAAAACTCCAGTCCCCATTCTCTCTTGCTTCTGGATAATGAATTCTCTGTTTGATTGTTTCCAGAATGAGCTTTTTGATTCCTCTTCACAACTTGTCCCTGAAACAAATGTCATTTTTTATTTAAAATCTCGAACATATTTTTCATTTTTATAGTTTTCTGGTGGAATAAATCCTGATCCTTTTCTTTTGAAATTACTGTTATGGTTTGGCTTCTTTTGAAAACCAGAACCAGAACTGTAACATTTTTTCTTGTTCAATCTTTGTTGAACTCTTGAAGTGTACTTTTTAGGTTTTTCAGAAAGATTTAAATCTTTTATTTCAGAAATATTAATTTCTGTCATTTTGAAAACCTTTTTAATCTTTTCAAAATTAACACTTCTTATTGGAAATTCCTCATCAGAATATAATTTGTCTGAATCAATCAATGTATATGCCACTTTGATTGCTTCGTCATTCAAATTAGATTTTGATAACATGAATTCTTTATTGTACACCCGTTTAACCGACGACTTTTGACTGTTGACCGATGAACTCGAACTTTTGACGGACGAATTTGAACACCCAGACTCGGACTTTGACTCAGACTTTAACTCTGATTCCTCATCTGTATCCAACACCTGATCGACCACCTTTTTTATTAACTCGGACTCATGATCAGTGTCAGATGATGTAAAAACGACGTCAATGTTTTCTGGTAATTCATCGGTTATGTCGGACTTTAACTTTATATTGACCGCTTTTTCGACTTGCTCCTCATTCGGTTTTCTAGGCGAATACCCTTCCCAAATTGGAGGTGGACACTTGTTATAACTAACGCTCTGTTTCTTACCAGTATCTTTCTTCTTTGGCTTCTCATCATCTTTAAATGCTTCAAAACCTGCAACAGTTGGATAAATTCGATCAATCAAATAATCAGAACTAGAATAACTCTGTAATAAACGTCTGATTCTCTCATTCTCAATCTTTTCATTTTCCAACTCCCGCTGCAATTTTGCACATTCTTCGATGTAATGATTAATTTCCTTCTGCTTTGTCATCATCACAACATTCATCATGGTCAATGCATCTTCTCTCTCAGAATTTGTCTTTTGAAGACCAGTTACTGTTCTGTTTAGCACATCGTAAGATTCTTTCACGTAGTTGCGATTGAACAATAATTGTTCTTTCATCTTTTCTTGCTCACTCAGCTTCTCATCTTTTTCAGCACATTGCTTGCAAGATTCTAAACACTTTAAGCAAGGCTTGATGACTTCCACAATCTTTTCAACTTCGAAGACTTTCTCAACCTCAATCACCGGTTTAACTTCAATCACCTTTTCAGCTTTAACTTCTTCTTTCTGAACAGTTTCTTCTTCTTGAGCAACACTTTCACTCTTCATTTTCTTTTGTTCTTTTGCTGCTCGTCTCTCCTTCAGCTTCTCCAAGCGATCTGCAAAATAAAATTGAAAACTTTCAGGAGATAAATGAGTTTTTGCAACATTAATATGTCTTTCTTCCTCATCATCACCACTGTCATCAGTTTTTGATTGATCAAAATCTATTGTCTTCTCAGAACTATCTTCTGAAGAACTAGAATCAGATGGTGTTTGATCAAAATCTAATGTCTTTTTAGAACTTTCATCTGAAGAACCAAAATCAGATGATGTTTTATCAACAACAGTTGCTTCTTCTGAACTTTCATCTGATGAAACAGATTCTTCTTCGGATGAAACAGATTCTTCTTCTTGACTCTTCACATGAACACCAATTGCTTTCATCTATTCTGTAAACAACTCAGGTTCTTGAGCTATCTTTGCAATAAAAGCTTTAAAATTCCCATTCTCATCCGCAAACCTATCCCAGCTGAACCCTTCAGGTAACTTTTCATCATCTTGGTTTATTAGACATGCTTTACTATCAGCTGATATATATTTGTTCCAACTGAAACCTGGAGCCATTTTTTCATCATCTTGATCAATGATGCCAGAATAAGCTTTCTTATTTGCATGTTCGATCATTTTTCCATGAGCAGTTTGTGTTTCTTTTTGTTGATATGGTTGATGAGCAACTTGTTGATATATGGCTTTCCGATAGTAGTCATCTTTTCCAAATGGATTCTTTGCTCCACTAGCTTCTTGATTTTTGCATTCTCTTTTGAAATGACATTTCTCTCTGCATCGAAAACAAGTAACTTTAGATTTATCAAAACCCAAAGTAGACACATGTGCATCCAGAAAATCATTTCTCCCTGTTATCATTTTAAACTTTTCTGCTCTCCTCAAGACACTAGCTAGACACCATTTGATGTCCATAAGCTCCATTTCTTCAGCGTCTATCTGATCGTAATCCTCTTTTGTCAGCATAGGATTTTCGATCCTCCTTGCAACCAAACCTTCATAGGATTGTAGCACAGTTGCAAGTAACGCCATGTGATCTTTTGCAATTTCTTCAGAAAAACTTTGACCATCTGGAAGATTCAATGAAATGTTGCACTGTATCACACAACCATTTCCACTTTTTGAGCTTTGAGAATGAAAGCTTGAGGTTGAACTCTTTGGATTAACACTTGGATATGAAGAAAATCCACTGCTGCTATTTGGACTTTGTTCAACATTTTCTGATGAATTTCCAGCACTAAAAGCAGTTTGAATTTTCGGACTCTTTTCAATCTATTGAACATTTCCTTTGTAGTACATTTTCACATCTTGTTGATTACTCGGATTATTCATCCTTGCAATCTTTTGCTGTTCAAGATCTTGACCCTCAATCTTCTCGATGAACTGAGAAATCGTCAAATCATCATATACTCCGGTGTTCTTCAAGATCATAAAAAATGTACCCCATTCTTTCTGAGGTAAAGCATCAGCTAATTTGTCGACCCATTTTTCTCGATCTTTGGTTATGCTTAGCAAGGACATAGAACGCACTAAGTGGCAATATCGTTCAATCAATTTCTTTATGTCTTCCCCTGGCAAACTTTTAAATAGATCAAATTCTTTCTTAAGTAGTGCCTTTTTACTTTTTATCATCTTCTCACTTCCCTCAAACTTGATTTTAAGAGCATCCCAGATTGATTTTGAAGTTTTGTCATGTTGGAGCAATACAAAGATGTCTTCTTTAATAGCTTGCTGAAGCAGACTAATCATCATTTTTTCAGCTCTGTACATGTCTCGTTCTTTGTCAGTGAATTCAGAAATTTCTTTCTCAACTTGTAGATCAGTACGTGGTAGAACATACTTCTTCAAAATACACTCCCAAGATCTCAAATGGTTTGCTTGAACCCAGTTTTCAAATCGATCTTTCCAACCGTAATACTCCTCAATGCTCATTAACTTCGGGGGTTTTTGTGTAGTTCCAGTTTCATTTTCCAAGTTCATGTTTTGAGCAATGGTAGCCGGAGTAGTCGGAGATGTTGCAAATGCGTTGTAAAATTCTTCACTCATGATTCGGTAACCTGTTTCTCAAACAGACACTTTCAAGCGAAATATCTACACAACAACTTCAAGCGAAATTAAGATTTTCAAACAAAAAGTCAATTCAAGCAGAATAACCGTTTGAAGCGAAATCAGATTTTCACTTTCAAGCGAAATCAAAATGATTTCCACACGAAATCTACTTCACAAGCGAAATCACTTATTTCAATTGAAACTATCACAAATTTTCAAGCGAAATCAGAGGTTACGTTCAAGCGGAATAAGGTTTTTAGTCCAATTTTATCAGATTTAGTCCGAATTTTGATATGATTTTCTCTAGGGTTTGTTAAAACACTGTTTCGCTTATAATGTGAAAAATTCAGGCCATTTTCACCGTGAAAAGTTGTTCAAATGATAAAAGAAGGTGTAGAAGTAAGAAAACAAGATGAAATCAAGCTGAAATCTGCAGAACTCCTCCTCCTGAGCTCTGATACCACTTGTAGGATCGTTGTTGAACCCGAAATGAGTCGATCAGAGGTGTTCTACTCAGAATGAAAGGCGGAAACAGACATAATGAGTTGAATTCAGCTTGATATCACTTTAAACTGTCTTGTATATTGATTCTGATACGATTACAGATCTGAAGACACTTCGACAGAGCTTCGCCGTCGGAAACAACCAATCTAATTCCACCTCAAATGAACAGACCTATCACCTATTTATAAGCTTCTGATTTCGCTTGAACAGACTCAAGCGAAATGCCATCTCAAGCGAAATAACATGAAATACACTCAAGCGAAATCAGTACAATTACATTCAAGCGAAATCTCATCAATTATACTTCAAGCGAAATAAGCTTGTAAACTTGATTTCTTGAACTTCGTGCTCTGAGCAATGCAAGACTCGATACAAGACGAAGTCGACAGACGCATGCACTAACAGGATTCACTCACCGGTATTTCCTACTGACAAATGTTTTTAAAACGCGTTTTAGTTAACAAAATGTGAAAGCCAATTAGAAGCCAGCTGGAGAGCACTGAAGGCTTGGAAAAGTGGCTATAAAGGTTACCTAAATAAAGAAGAAGTTTTATTTGAATAAAATAGGGTTTATCCCTATAAACATATTATGAATGGAAACTTGGGTTTTACCCATGTGTTTATTAATTATAAAATGAGGTGTTTTACTCTGATAAAATATATTTCCTAACTACGGTCCCGATGGTACAGACGACTTCATGGTGTATTGTGATACTTCTATTCAGGGACTCGGTTGTGTTTTGATGCAACGCGAGAAAGTGATAGCCTATGCTTCCCGACAGTTGAAAACTTACGAGAAGAATTACACGAATCACGAATTGGAGTTGGGAGCCGTGGTCTTTGCACTTAAAATCTGGAGGCATTACTTGTACGGTACTAAATACTTATACCGGTCACAAGAGCCTTCAACATATCTTCGACCACAAAGAGCTGAACATGCGACAGCGTCGTTGGGTTGAACTCTTGAACGATTACGATTATGCCATTAGGTATCATCCAGACAAAGCTAACGTTGTAACGGATGCCCTTAGTTGGAAGGAAACCAAGCCTAGACGCGTTCGAGCCTTATAGCTCACTATTTATTCTCACCTTCCCAACCAGATTCGCTCTGCCCAAACCGAAGCATTGAAAGACGAGAACCTTCAAGCTGAATCCAAGCGGGGCATGGAGAAACAACTCGTAACCAAGTCTGACGGTATTCAATATTTTATGGAGCGAATATGGGTCCCTTTGCATGGTAACCTAAGAAAGCTTGTGTTGGACGAAGCGCACAAGTCTCGATACTCCGTTCATCCGGGTTTTGATAAGATGTATCAGGACCTGAAAACTTTGTACTGCTAAACCTAACATTGATGCGACTAGTGAATTTCGGGACGAAATTCCCTTTCAAGTTGGGGATGATGTGGTACCCGAGGAAAACCCACAGTCATCTTAACTTATCCTTTCACTCATCTGTGACTGCTTATCAAATTTCGGGACGAAATTTCTTTCAAGTTGGGGATGATGTGACAACCCGCATGTCACACCCCAACCGATGGCGGAAACATCGGGATGAGACGAACAAATCGCTCAAAAGCATCATAACACTATTGTGACAATATAATTTAAATTCAATTTCATAAATGCTAAAATGTCATACATTGTTCAAACATGATCAAAACATATTTCAAACTTCAAACATAGTTTATTTTCTAGGTGAGTTTCTAGTCCACCCTAACTTGCTTCTTCATCATCTTGTCTATCAACCTGCAACATGTATTAAAATAATATCAACAAAAATGTTGGCGAGTATACAAGTTTGATACATAGCATAGTAGAATAAAATGTTTAAATGTTCTCATATCCAACATGAATAAGATGATACAAGTTAACAATTATGCCGAAACGATGTTACTCTACATGCTTAAACCAATGTTTACACAATTAAAGTGCCTATCCCAAAAGTTTAGCGGGAGGTTAACATGTTTAACTTAACAATACCCAAGGATAGCGGGCGGGGCGTTACAACCTATAGCGTTATAATTGTTAAGGTAGGCTTGATCGAAGTTAATGAGCATATAGTCATGAAGTGTTTACATTAGCATCACATGTATAACAAGAATCAAACATTTCATGTGTAATTTGGATAGAGTGTGAATAAATAAAGTTTAACGCGTTTGTGAATTTGGATATGAATACAAGTTGCACCCAAAAGTGTTTAAAATGAAAATGGGATCGTGTATACTCACAGTTTTGCGTAGGAAGTACACTTAAACTGCGAGGAAAGTTGGTGGGTCTCGAGATCACGCGTGGTTGCGTTTGCGATTCCTTGTAAAATAACGCACGAAGAAAATTGAGAAAACGAACGAACGGAAACGATTAACCTAGATATGAAAATACCACACATGAAAACGATTTAGTTATTTAAGTGTATAATCCTATTAGTTATGCTCCATAATTTAATAATATAGTTTAATGTTTTGCTATATGAAAGAAAAGAAGTTAAAATTATTTTAAATGCTTTTATTGTTAACAGTTTTTATTTAAAATAATCAATGAATAAAGATTAAATAATGAACAATCGAACTTACATTAAAGACTTCACAATTTCAGAATATAAAGCTATTAAACTATTGATCACTTTCAAATTCTAAAACTATTTAAAGTCTTTATCAAACTATTAAACAAGTAACATTAGTCTTTTTTTTTATTCTGATAAATTGATAATAAAAATTATCAGTTAGAACTTACTAAAATATTTATATGATTTATTTGATAAATAAAAATCAGATCACCAGATTAAGTTTGCAAAGATATGGGCTGCTTGACCATCTTACAAAAATTGATTATTTAATAAAAAAATCAGAAAACTGTTATTTTTAAAAAAAAAACAGAAACTGTTATTTTTTATAAAAAAACAGAAACAGTTTTATTTTTAAAAACCAGAAACAGATTTTTAAAAAAATCAGAAAACTGATATTTTTTTGTTTAAAACAGAAACTGTTTTATTTTTAAAAAACAGAAAACAGTTTTTAAAAAAAAAATCAGAAAACTGTTTTATTTTATAAAAAACAGAAAACATAATTTAAAAAAAAAATACATAAGTTTTTATATTTTTTGTAGAACTGAAATCCACAAAGTGGAGCGAGCGAGGCGACAATCATGCAACAAGCCACCGAAGAGTATTGCGAACTCTACAAAAAGATGAGTTTTCCACACATGGCGGCATGGGACGTTGCGAGACGTCACCCGAAGTGGGTCCCGGTTGAGTTGGTCGACATGCGTGGTCCTACGGCTCCAAAAAAAGAGGAGGTTCGAAAAGATCAAAGACATCCGATTCGGGGAACTACACGACTTCCGTGTCGGATAACTTGCCCCAAATGAATTTAAACGAAGACCCCCTTGACGAACCCGATCAACCCGTTGACGACCCCGTTGAAGAAGATACACCTACAAGGCCACGCCGCAGGAAAAGTGGTGAATCGTCAAGCAAAGGAAAGGAAGCGGTGGCGGAGTCGATCTTCAGAATCGAAGAGGCGAAATTGGCGCAATACAACGAGGCCAAACAAAGAAAAGAAAAAATGATGTCCGTAAAAGTTGAACGCGAGCAGGCGTACATGGGACACTTGAAAACGGTAGAAAGACAAAATGATTTAAAAATCTTGTGTGAGCCGCACGCCTATCTCGAAGAACCGTTTAAGTCGGTTGTAATTCAACAAAAGCGCGAGATTTGCGAAAGGTGGGGTTGGGAGATGCCACCAGTTTAATTTAAGTTTTTTTTTTCCAATGTTTAGTTGTTTTTTATTTTGCTATGTAATTTATTTTTTAATTTTAATGAAATTTATAATTTAGTGTTTTATTGTTAATTTCTAATTTTAAAACAAAAATTAAAAAAATTGTGAGTGATGAAATTCTATCACTAGTGACCACCGTCACTACAAAATGCTTGTGAGTGATAGAATAGTGGTTGATGACATGGCAGGAGTTGATTGGATGCTTGTGAGTGATGAAATTCTATCACTAGTGACCACCCCCACTCCCCTTAGGACCGAAACAATTTTAAGATGAGCCGGGCCTGGTCCAAACGAAACGAAGCTGTCGGAAAAAAAGTGTCGGAGTGTCGGACCCTCAACATCTGCCGGTTATCTTTGTAGTTTTGTAAGAATGTCGATCATGCGTCCGTTTTAAGTTAAGGGTTAAACAGAAAGCATAAGAAACAAATGAGAAGGGTATACCGAAATGATGTTAGAAAAAAAGAAGCGAAATTATCGCTTTTTTAAATTATAGAAGATAAGATGTTAGAATAATATAAAGACAGTGGCTCAGCGGTAAGGAAGTTGTTTGGTTAAGTCGGTGAACCCGGGTTCCATTCCTGGTTCGCTTGTCTTTTTTTTCCTTTTTGATTCAATAACTTGTTTCTAATAAATGCACAAATAGTCCTTGTTATAAGTTTCTGATAATTACACAAGTAGACCCTCAACCTTAAGGAGTAAATTAAATTGTTAAATTAACATGGTTTAGTTTAGATTTCCTAACTAACTAGGTTAACTTGTATCACCTTAACTAACTTTAAAATCTAACGAGTCTAACTAGATTATTTTTATAAAAGTAAATAAAACTTTTAAATGGTAATATTAATTAATTTAATTATTTAAACAAATAAATTCATAGCCATATTTATAAACGAGTTTTATTAACGATAAAAATCATTCATCGAATATTTAAATTCGTAAAAAAATCGGAGGTTTCAACGGTTAGGATTCGGATTTTCAAAACGGGTCTGATTTTGGGAACCCATTTTGACGGATGTTACACCGCAACTTCAAGTTACTGCTTTAACCTAACTACAGTTAACTTAGTCATATATTCATACCACTGCATTTAACTAGGGTTAGTTAAATGAGTCTACTTTGGTAATTCGGGGAATTACTAGAACACACACATGATAACTCTCGAACGTTGGTGACTAACGCGAATAATAATTATAAATGGATGGTTTATACGAAACTCATGTGCTGCATGAAAAGTACATGAACTACATGCTTTAATTGTAAATTACATGTTATTATGTGCTTGATGTGAAAGTTGCATAGTTAGGGGTGCTTTTTGGATAAGTTAGAAACTTTAATAAAACTCCTCGTAACCCTAAACCCTCCTCTCAAATCAATCATAGGCAGTTTTATCATGTCTCTAATCATACCTTCCAATCATTCCTCTAATCATTTGGCTACACCAAGTTCTCCAATCTTTGATCTTTCAACCTTTCAAGAACAACTTTTACATCGAATCATAGGTGAGTGTTTATGTCTATACGTTGTTGTTCTTGTTCATTTGATTTCATGCAAACCCTTGTCCTCCAAACAATGGCCCTGTGTTTACTTGTTTGTGCTTGAATGATGGTGTTTTGTGAATGAATGTGCATTGTTAATGTGTATTAGAATGTCATTGATATGATAGAATTGCCAATCTGTGTTGATAATGTGTAATATCTGCTGTTTATTGTGGATTAGGGTTTTGAGGAGTTTTATTAAAGTTTCTAACTTATCCAAAAAGCACCCCTAACTATGCAACTTTTACATCAAGCACATAATAACATGTAATTTACAATTAAAGCATGTAGTTCACGTATTTGTCATGCAGCACATGAGTTTCGTATAAACCATCCGTTTATAATTATTATTCGCGTTAGTCATCAACGTTCGAGAGTTATTATGTGTGTGTTCCGGTAATTACCCGAATTACCAAAGTAGCCTCATTTAACTAACCCTAGTTAAATGCAGTGCTTGAATATATGACTAAGTTAACTGTAGTTAGGTTAAAGTAGTAACTTGAAGTTGCGGGTTGTCACATCATTCCCAACTTGAAAGAAATTTCGTCCCGAAATTTGATAAGCAGTCACAGTGGAGTGAAAGGATAAGTTAAGACGACTATGGGTTTTCCTCGGGTACCACAACCTCTGTCATCGCCGCCACCACCACCGCGGTGTTGATTTGGTTACAAGTGAAGGATTGAAGGCTTGTTTCAATTTGTTTGAGATCTGTTGAACATGATTAATGATGGTGGTTGTGAAGATGATTCGCTGGTGATGATGGCGGCGGTGCTGGTTTTGGCAGTGACGGTGGTGGTGGTTGAGAGGTGATGGCGGCTGTGAAGGTGGAGGTGGAGGTGATGGTGATTCTGGTGATGGTTTTTCAAAGGAGACAGAGAGAGTAGAGAGAGAAAGGGAGAGAGTAGAGAGAGAGATGCCTTTGGTATTATATATAATACTTAATTAATTCATTTTGTTTTACTTAAGGGCATTATAGTCATTTTACACCAGCTTAACTGAGAAAACTAACCCCTATCCACGTCAAAGACTATCCAGGAACGAAAATTGAAAAGTTGGGGACTATAGAGTTAATTTTAGAAAGTTGGGGACTAAAGGTGAAAAAAGTCCAAACCACAGGGACTATCCGGGCATTTAACTCTATTTTAAATACAATTTAGAGTTAATTACACTGTTAGTCCTTATGATTTATACAAAGTAACAACCTAAGGTACTAATAGTTTAAAATAACAATGTGAGGTATTAATTTTTAATTCTGTAACAAGCTGGGGTATTAACGCTAACAAATGTTTGTTTTTTTGTTAGATTTCTATGAAATGACCAAAACACCCTTTATAACCTCAAGGACTATTTATGTAATTCTTTGTTTTAATTAAAGGGATTATTTGTGTAAAATAAAAACATGTATTTTTATATACATTTAGAAATACATACAATCTAGATAATATATTTAAATAAGTAGTTTTTAAAGATCTACCTAATATATTTATAATAGCTATTAAAGTTTTATTTTTATTTTTATATAAAGGAAGGATTAACAGCGGAGTCTTAAGCCCTCGCACTGCGGGACGGGAGCGTAAACCGTGCTTAGTAGCAACTGAATGGCGACTAAAATCATGAAATAGCGTAAAAACGAATTTTTAACACCAAGTGACTTATGTAACGTAGACGAAGTTGAATTTGTACCGAAACATATTAGAAAGTCGAGGGGGGTCAAAGTGGATATATAGCATCAAGTTTTTAGAAAATGGGGGCAAAATTGAGGGGAGGGAAAAAAACCTATGTGACCACCAAACACCGTGTTAAGCAGCAACAAAACAACGACAAAATCCGTGAAAAACGTAAGACAAAAACACAAAAGAAAAAAGTTTTTGTCGAAACATAAACCAACTTGTATTTAATTATACCAACACATATATTAAAATAAGCACGTAGAACTCGAAGAGGTAAAAATAATATTTTAAAAAAAATTAGAACGTTGAGAGGTTCTAAGGGTTAATATTGAAAGTTAAACACAAAAACCATAAAAAAACAAAGAACTACTAAATGACAGAATAATCACTATTAGCGAATATGTTAAAAGGAAAAAATGAAAAAGTCTAGTGGCAAAATCATAAAACCACAAAAGTATACTATTGATCGGAATGTTTGAAATTAATAATATATATATTAATTCGGGCTTTTTCTTTATACTTTCCCTTCTTTTGTTCTTTCTTTATGTGGGTTTATTGTTTTCGGTGACGATATGTCTATAAAAATATTGTCGGAACATAACATAAAATTTTAGTTAGTTTTTTATGTTAGAGAACTTTTTTTAGATAAAAAATAACAAATGAAACTATTTATTTTACGTAAATGTTATTTCATCTCTTATATTTGACACACTCAATTTATTAGTAATTTTCATCGTGTAACTATGTATCATGTCTAAACTCAAAAGAAAATGATAACTTAATAATTTCATGATGATAAATAATTCAGACATTTGTTAATATAAACTTTCGTGTCGATCGAAACATGAACTGGATAAATTCAAAGTTAAATGAAACCCAAACTTATATGCTCAAAGTAGTAAGAGTATGTAGAAAAAAAGAGAGATCCATACAAAAATTAGTTGAGAATCTGAGATGAATTTTAACCTTAACATAAATATGGATTTTATTAGAAACAAAAAAAAATAAAGGGACGATCCATGATAATGGAAATGAGTTTTACAAAATAATAATTTGTTTTTTTTATAAGATCGCAAGATGCAGATGCTATATTAGAATTCAATCTTTAATACAAGTTTTGATTGCGGATTCTATATTACAAAGTGATTTTAGTTTAAAAAATATAACAACAACAACAACAACAATAATAATAATAAACAAAGGATGACGAATGTGAAGATGTTATAAGATTATGACATCCAAAGATTATAGGGTTATTGGATTTTATCACTCCTAACTCTTTGGGTATTGGCCGCTGCCACTCCCAACTATCACTTTAACTCCCACCACTCCCAACTTAACACTTTGTGTGCTGTGTCACTCCAATTGAGTGGATTTAGGCTCCCCTTTTGTCTTTTAGGAGGAGATTCACATGCGGTCATTAGTAATTCACAAAGTGTTAGCCTAATATCACAAATAACACAAGTTAAACACTAAGAAATGTTCACCTGTGGAGTGACACAACACACAAAATGTTAAGTTGGGAGTGGTGGGAGTCAAAGTGATAGTTGAGAGTGGCAGCGACCAATATCCAATAGTTGGGAGTGATAAAATCCAATAACCCAAGATTATATGAGAATAGCAATTTAACAAAAGAAAATGTGAAAATGTTATAAGATTATGACATCCAAAGATTATATGAGAATAGAACTCTAAGACTGCCCGTAGTGGGGCGTTTTTTTTTTTTTAAATTCAAAAAAAACGCCGGAAAACGCCCCGGCCTCCACTACACCCGGCGTTTCCGGGCGTTATTTTCGAAAAAAAATCCCTCCGGCGTGTTAATTAAAACGCTTAAATTGTGTTGGGGGGCGAGATTGGACCGTTGCCAAACGGTCAAATGTAATTTTTTTTTAATTCAAAATTTTACCCACTATATATATATCAACCTCTTTTCTCCAATTTTTTATAAAAAACCTTTTACTTTCTCTCCTACTTTCTTCTATTTTTTTTATAAAAAACACCCACTTTCTCCTATTTTTTATACAATCATGCATCCATTCCGACACCCTTTTGGTGGCCCCGCAAGACCCACGAACACGAACACAACCCAACCGCAAAACCCGTATAACCTTCAAGACATGGACCCGAGCTTTTTACCATACGCGGCTTACTTGACTAGCGCCGGCGGGTCGCAACCGTCAGAACAACAACCCGAATCCGAACACGATGTCGACGTCGTGCCAGAGACGCAACCCGAACCGGTGCAAGACAAATCGAAACGCGGCAGAAGGTCGCATAAGAAGAAGGAAAAGGACGAACCTCGACGTACAAAAAATACCATTAAATGGACGAAGGACGAGGAATACTCGTTGACTCGGGCGTGGCTCGACATTTCGGAGGACGAAGATACCGGTAACTCTTGTTTTTTTTTTCTGTTTTTTTTTCTGTTTTTTTATTCTGTTTTTTTATTCTGTTTTTTTATTTTCTGTTTTTTTTTTAATTTCAAGTAGTGTAAATTTTATTCTTAACATACAACTTATATTTTTATTTATACTTTCAAACGGGCCCCGTTTTTGGGATAGGGTTCGTGCACTCTTTTTTAGCTCGTGGGGTCAAGGCGAACATCGGGACAAAGATTCCATTTCTAGCAAATGGACCGACATCTACAACAAGTCTCACGCGTTCCAAGAAGTTTACCAACGTAACTACGATAATCGCCCGAGCGGTGAAAGTGACGTCGGGGTTTTAACGAGGACTTTGGAGGAGTTCGATAGGACGAAATGCCCTTTCACGTACCATAAGTGTTGGGAGCTACTACGAAAAAGTCCAAAGTGGGCGCTAGTTAATCCAATGACGTCTAGTAGTAGACGTCGAGCTAAAAGGTCAAAAACATCATCCTCCGTTGACCCTTCATGTAACGCCCCAAAATGCGAATGTTAATATTGTCGGGTGTTCCTATATGACACGTCATAAAAAAAAATAACTAGGCTATTTAACCTAGTTAAGGGTATGGTCAAAAGCATTAAAAGATGGAAGTAGTGCACGTTATGTTTTAAAGGCAAACCCGAGGGGCTAAAGTGGAACAGATAAAAGATGATAACTAATTAAAAAGGTCTATACACACACACAAACACACATACGTGCGTGTGTAGAAGCTTCAGGAGCTCTCAAAGAGCTCCAAAACCCTAGTTCCACTAAATCACCAAATTTAAGGATGAATCGAAGCTCAAATTCAAGAAGAAACACGGATTAATGATCACCTTAACGAGGGGATCATAAGGTATGTCTAAAATCTAAGATTCGTGATCATGTGTGAAGCGGGTTATGTTCAAATCCGTGAGTTAATATGAAATTGATCATGTATAAGGGTTAGAATCATCAAATAGAACATAGGTTATGTATGGTTTGTGTTAATTTGATGATTAGGAGTGAAACCCACTTGTTTTGGTAAGGAAGATGGCTTGAATGATCATCCATGTTAAATTCTTAGTGATGGTTGATGATTTATGATGATTTCTTGTGAGATTAATTGAATGAAATATGATGTTGAAGTGCTTGATGTTTATGTGTGAATGGTACATGTTGATTAGGAATAGGATTATATGAGTTATTTATGAGCTTGGAAGATTTATGCATGAACTAGTTGTACGTTATGCTTAAAAGGTAGTACGTACACCAAGTGTATGATAAAATGTATATAATGTCGTCCGTATAGTCGATTATGATGTTACGAGCATATGTTGATAAGTCGATAGTTACATATGGTTAATAGTTGACTTTTGGAAGTCAACAAGTATAAGAAACATGATTTGACTCGTTAATTGTAAAAACAGGATTATAGGAAGTCGTTTGATACATGTTATGTTAATATGTGTTAATTTTGATTACCCGATGAATTACGTGTGTTGGAAAGGATATGAAGTTGATTAGATGCTTTAATGCTTGTTAGAAATGACTAAGGAAAGTTAAGTATGAATTATGCGAATGATATGATTGTTACATGTACAAATGAGTATGCTAATAAGAGCGTGGTTTCGATGAAATGAAAGTATAGGAATCACGTCGTGACGGACTCAAGCATGAAAGGATAACGGGTCAAGAAAAGGCGAGGAATCGGATACGAGCACGGACGCATAAGGTAAGTGATTTCCGTAATCACTTCTTAGTTCAAGTAAGTAATAAAGTGTTGTAATTAATTAAACATGATGTTTGAGGTCAAATGTGTAGGAAAGTCTTTCGTCGTAAATGATGGGATTAAAGTTGACCAAAATGCCCTTGATGGGTATTTTGGGCAAACGATCTTAATAAGTAGTTTAGAAACAAGTTATTGATGAGTGTAATGTTTTGGACAAGTATGGAAGCGAAGAGTATGGTCTTGGTATGTCATAAACCATTTAACGCGCAAATACCCTTAACGGGTCAAAACTAAGTATATGAACGATAATGTGTTAAGAGGATGCAAAATGTCTAAGAACTTAGTATTTTATGATAGATGTCACTAATATTATTAGGATTATAAGAGTTTATGGCAAAACAAACAAGTTAAGTTGATGAATGCATGAACGGGTCGAATTGTGGGTAAGAGGGAAATAAGCCGATATCGTGTAAGTTAAGATTTTCCTTAAGGCGGTTATGGGATTTTAAGTTCATTTGATAGAATGTGAATTTACAAGCATGTAGGAAGAAACGGGAGGTTAAACGGGTAAACGGTTCAAAAGTTACGCGCGTTTTAGTGCGTACGAACGAAGAAACGGATCTGCAGAAAAAATGCACTTTAGAGAGCCCGTCGCCGACGGGTAAGGGGGTCGTCGCCGACGGGCACCAGAAAGTTAGTTTTGGCCGACGGGTTATCTCACTGCCTACGGGTGTGTTGGGCTACGGGTTAATGCAATGGCCGTCGCCGACGGGCCCTAGGGCCGTCGCCGACGGCCTCCCCTTGTCTCAAAAGCTGAAGTTTGTTATCTAAGTTGTTTTGGGCATGGTAGGCTTCGGTTCGTTACCTGTAGACCTCGACGGGGCTCCAAAACATGATTTTGATCGTTCCCTTGGCGTTATGGGCTATAGATGCCAAGTGTAAGTATCTTGTAGATAATGTACGGATATATAAGAGGTATGTAAGCATGTAGATGTGTATGTATGTATATGTAAAGATATATACGAGTGTATGTATGTATGTAATGATGTAGGAAAGGTTTGTAAGCATGTAGATGTGTATGTATGTATGTGTAAAGATATATACGAGTGTATGTATGTATGTAATGATGTAGGAAAGGTTTGTAAGCATGTAGATGTGTATGTATGTATGTATGTGTAAAGATATATACGAGTGTATGTATGTATGTAATGATGTAGGAAAGGTTTGTAAGCATGTAGATGTGCATGTATGTATGTGTAAAGATATGTACGAGTGTATGTATGTATGTAAGGATCTAGGAAAGGTTTGTAAGCATGTAGATGTGTATGTATGTATGTGTAAAGATATGTACGAGTGTATGTATGTATGTAATGATGTAGTAAAGGTTTGTACGTATGAAGAGGGTTATGTATGTATGTATGAGGGCATGTATGAGTGTATGTACGTATGTAAAGTTATAGGAAAGATATGTACGTATGTAGATATGTTATGTATGTATGTAAGTACGTATGTATGCATGATTTAGAACCGATGAAAGATAACGTTATTAATGGTGTACCTTGAGAATGAAAAGTAATGCAGGTACATTATTGAAGCTTCACCAGGAAAATGGATATGCAGATGAAATGCTTAAAGATTGAAAGTTGACGAAGTGTGAAGTGTACGCGAATGAATCTTGTTTATATAATGTGTGCTAATGTTACGAATGTATGTGGTGAATGCAGGTTGTACGGATAATGGGCGATTATCACAAGGATTAGAGATCGAAGACCGAGTCACAAGATAGATTGTACGGTATTAATTGAGTATGTACTTTTAGAAAACAAGACTTATGCATTATCTTTGTAAAAGATACATATTAAAACGAACTTTTAAGTAAGTCAATACGTTTGAAATGAAAGAAATTTTTATGGCACGAATTTCCGCTGCGACTTTTGTCATGTACGAATTAGGGTCTTACAAGTTGGTATCAGAGCCCTGGTTTGAGAGAATCAAGTGTAAGAAGGTAAGTGCTTGAACTCAAACCTGTGTGCTCTTGTGATAAGAAACCCGTACAATCCAAGACTCGGTCAAGATCCAAAGGTAAAAGAGAATGTAAGTATGTACCTATGTATACGTATAAAGAAACTGATGGTTTTGTATATGCAAGGTAAGTATAAGTGTTTGAAGAGGATGATCCGCGAATGCGGTCGAGTACCGACACCAAGGCATGAAATGAGATAAAGTTGAACCCAGGTACGTAAATTCAATATATGTGGGAATATGAAATGGTAAAATGCATTAAGGAAAGAAAAATGCTAAATAAAGGACCATGAAGGTATAGTAAACATGTTTTGAAAATGATACACGTGCCGAACCCTAATTCTTCGGACATAAGGTGGCAATTACACGAAGACACGAAACTAGTATGTGGATTGTGTACCTGGCCAGTACACGTGAACCATATGACGTTCGTGAGACCGTGATAATTGATACAGGTATGTCCGTTAGAATTAAGTAGTAGGAGGACGTGAGGGTGAAGAGAAATGTAGGACTCTCGGGAATGAAAGTATGAATGCTATGTTAGAATCCGCGAGACGGATTCGAAACATGAAAGAAGTTAAAGTATGAATGCAATGCTTGAATCCGCGAGACGGATTCAAGGGATGAAAAGCGTATATGCAATGTTTGAATCCGCGAGACGGATTCAAAGAATGAAAGATATGAATGCAATGCTTGAATCCGCGAGACGGACTCAAGTGATGAAAGGCGTAAATGCAATGTTTGAATCCGCGAGACGGATTCAAAACATAGATGGTACGAAAGGTATGAATAATGTGTTCGAACCCGCGAAACAGATTTAAGATATAAAAGACAGAACTAGTCTACAAAAGAGGAAGTCAATAGCTTGACCATGTATGCGTCAAACAAGTCATATAAGTAAATGTAAAGCAAATGAACGAAAGAATGATAGGAATGAAAATATCCGAATGCGTAAGTAACGCGAGGATATGTGTGGTACAAAAGACTATAGAAATGTAGAATGATGTTAGCTACGGAGTTAAGCACGTAGGTGTGATTATGTAATAGTAGTCTTGTTGTGGTAACAACACAAAAGTAAATGTTATACAGTGCATATAGAGAATGTAATTATAAAAGAAGAGATGAAGATATTAGATCTGTTAAGGACGGATCATACAAATGTAGGTACGACTACAGGTTGAAGGAATATGCGTATTGACCGTTATTGACAGGTCAAGGAAATGAAGATGATATGTGAAAGTATGATAAGGAAGGTATGGAAGTGTTAGGAAGAAGTTAATTATATGAATAATGCTATGGATGAGTATGTACAAAATCCAAAGTAAGATCGCGTAGTCGATGAAAAGGATATGAACAATGAAATAAACATAAAGGAATGTTAGTAATGGGAAGTTGCAAATGTTTCAAACAAACAAAATGATGAATGAGCCGCTGGCTACGAAGTGCGTTGTAGCAACCATTATATAGTGAAAGCGACACTAATAAGAACTCCGGAACGGGTTCTTTAAGAAAGAAGATAGTTGTTGTGATGGATTAGCGATAGTGTTGATGTACGTAGGGAAGGATTAAACTAGTGTTAAATAGAGGTAAGAAAGGTTTCGGGGACGAAACCTCATATAAGGGTGGTAGACTTGTAACGCCCCAAAATGCGAATGTTAATATTGTCGGGTGTTCCTATATGACACGTCATAAAAAAAAAATAACTAGGCTATTTAACCTAGTTAAGGGTATGGTCAAAAGCATTAAAAGATGGAAGTAGTGCACGTTATGTTTTAAAGGCAAACCCGAGGGGCTAAAGTGGAACAGATAAAAGATGATAACTAATTAAAAAGGTCTATACACACACACAAACACACATACGTGCGTGTGTAGAAGCTTCAGGAGCTCTCAAAGAGCTCCAAAACCCTAGTTCCACTAAATCACCAAATTTAAGGATGAATCGAAGCTCAAATTCAAGAAGAAACACGGATTAATGATCACCTTAACGAGGGGATCATAAGGTATGTCTAAAATCTAAGATTCGTGATCATGTGTGAAGCGGGTTATGTTCAAATCCGTGAGTTAATATGAAATTGATCATGTATAAGGGTTAGAATCATCAAATAGAACATAGGTTATGTATGGTTTGTGTTAATTTGATGATTAGGAGTGAAACCCACTTGTTTTGGTAAGGAAGATGGCTTGAATGATCATCCATGTTAAATTCTTAGTGATGGTTGATGATTTATGATGATTTCTTGTGAGATTAATTGAATGAAATATGATGTTGAAGTGCTTGATGTTTATGTGTGAATGGTACATGTTGATTAGGAATAGGATTATATGAGTTATTTATGAGCTTGGAAGATTTATGCATGAACTAGTTGTACGTTATGCTTAAAAGGTAGTACGTACACCAAGTGTATGATAAAATGTATATAATGTCGTCCGTATAGTCGATTATGATGTTACGAGCATATGTTGATAAGTCGATAGTTACATATGGTTAATAGTTGACTTTTGGAAGTCAACAAGTATAAGAAACATGATTTGACTCGTTAATTGTAAAAACAGGATTATAGGAAGTCGTTTGATACATGTTATGTTAATATGTGTTAATTTTGATTACCCGATGAATTACGTGTGTTGGAAAGGATATGAAGTTGATTAGATGCTTTAATGCTTGTTAGAAATGACTAAGGAAAGTTAAGTATGAATTATGCGAATGATATGATTGTTACATGTACAAATGAGTATGCTAATAAGAGCGTGGTTTCGATGAAATGAAAGTATAGGAATCACGTCGTGACGGACTCAAGCATGAAAGGATAACGGGTCAAGAAAAGGCGAGGAATCGGATACGAGCACGGACGCATAAGGTAAGTGATTTCCGTAATCACTTCTTAGTTCAAGTAAGTAATAAAGTGTTGTAATTAATTAAACATGATGTTTGAGGTCAAATGTGTAGGAAAGTCTTTCGTCGTAAATGATGGGATTAAAGTTGACCAAAATGCCCTTGATGGGTATTTTGGGCAAACGATCTTAATAAGTAGTTTAGAAACAAGTTATTGATGAGTGTAATGTTTTGGACAAGTATGGAAGCGAAGAGTATGGTCTTGGTATGTCATAAACCATTTAACGCGCAAATACCCTTAACGGGTCAAAACTAAGTATATGAACGATAATGTGTTAAGAGGATGCAAAATGTCTAAGAACTTAGTATTTTATGATAGATGTCACTAATATTATTAGGATTATAAGAGTTTATGGCAAAACAAACAAGTTAAGTTGATGAATGCATGAACGGGTCGAATTGTGGGTAAGAGGGAAATAAGCCGATATCGTGTAAGTTAAGATTTTCCTTAAGGCGGTTATGGGATTTTAAGTTCATTTGATAGAATGTGAATTTACAAGCATGTAGGAAGAAACGGGAGGTTAAACGGGTAAACGGTTCAAAAGTTACGCGCGTTTTAGTGCGTACGAACGAAGAAACGGATCTGCAGAAAAAATGCACTTTAGAGAGCCCGTCGCCGACGGGTAAGGGGGTCGTCGCCGACGGGCACCAGAAAGTTAGTTTTGGCCGACGGGTTATCTCACTGCCTACGGGTGTGTTGGGCTACGGGTTAATGCAATGGCCGTCGCCGACGGGCCCTAGGGCCGTCGCCGACGGCCTCCCCTTGTCTCAAAAGCTGAAGTTTGTTATCTAAGTTGTTTTGGGCATGGTAGGCTTCGGTTCGTTACCTGTAGACCTCGACGGGGCTCCAAAACATGATTTTGATCGTTCCCTTGGCGTTATGGGCTATAGATGCCAAGTGTAAGTATCTTGTAGATAATGTACGGATATATAAGAGGTATGTAAGCATGTAGATGTGTATGTATGTATATGTAAAGATATATACGAGTGTATGTATGTATGTAATGATGTAGGAAAGGTTTGTAAGCATGTAGATGTGTATGTATGTATGTGTAAAGATATATACGAGTGTATGTATGTATGTAATGATGTAGGAAAGGTTTGTAAGCATGTAGATGTGTATGTATGTATGTATGTGTAAAGATATATACGAGTGTATGTATGTATGTAATGATGTAGGAAAGGTTTGTAAGCATGTAGATGTGCATGTATGTATGTGTAAAGATATGTACGAGTGTATGTATGTATGTAAGGATCTAGGAAAGGTTTGTAAGCATGTAGATGTGTATGTATGTATGTGTAAAGATATGTACGAGTGTATGTATGTATGTAATGATGTAGTAAAGGTTTGTACGTATGAAGAGGGTTATGTATGTATGTATGAGGGCATGTATGAGTGTATGTACGTATGTAAAGTTGTAGGAAAGATATGTACGTATGTAGATATGTTATGTATGTATGTAAGTACGTATGTATGCATGATTTAGAACCGATGAAAGATAACGTTATTAATGGTGTACCTTGAGAATGAAAAGTAATGCAGGTACATTATTGAAGCTTCACCAGGAAAATGGATATGCAGATGAAATGCTTAAAGCTTGAAAGTTGACGAAGTGTGAAGTGTACGCGAATGAATCTTGTTTATATAATGTGTGCTAATGTTACGAATGTATGTGGTGAATGCAGGTTGTACGGATAATGGGCGATTATCACAAGGATTAGAGATCGAAGACCGAGTCACAAGATAGATTGTACGGTATTAATTGAGTATGTACTTTTAGAAAACAAGACTTATGCATTATCTTTGTAAAAGATACATATTAAAACGAACTTTTAAGTAAGTCAATACGTTTGAAATGAAAGAAATTTTTATGGCACGAATTTCCGCTGCGACTTTTGTCATGTACGAATTAGGGTCTTACACTTCAACTCCGACATCGGATGCCCGCAACGTCGATTTAAATGAGGTGGTGGACGTTGACGAGGAACTTCAAGAAGAGTTGAACCGACCGCCCGGTAGAAGAAAGGATAAGCGAACCGGGAAAAAAACCGTCGAGTCGTCTTCCGATCTCGAGTTAAAGGATGATTTCGAGGAGATGAACCGTCGTCTCCAAGACATTCGCGACCTCGGCCACAAACGTTGGGAGATTATGAAAGACCGAGTGGCCGAAACCAAAAAGTTTAACGAGATGCAAGAGGCGAGGCAAATGTAGGGATGGCAAAAAAGCCCAAGCCCGACGGGTATACCCGAAACCCGAAACATACGGGCCGGGTATACCCGAAGCCCGACGGGTATGGGCCGGGTATGGGACTAAAAATATAAAAATATTCGGGTACGGGTATGGGATTTAGCGATACCCGCCCGATACCCGGCCCGTTTACTTGAATAAATACCCGAAAAACATATTATTTTAAATTTAATTTTCCATTTATATAAACTTTAGTACATACACTTATTCATATTATTTTTCTTTGTTGTTTGTCTTCAAGACTTTAACATACAAACACGAGATTTTATGTTTAGTTGTATTGTTTCTATGCAGATTAAAAATGTGTGTTAGTTTTGGAATTTTCTAAACACATTTCAAGTTGTTAGAGAGATTACTTGAGTTCTGATTAACGCTACTATTTTTCATGTTTGGTGTTCAATTAAATGCAAATTATATAAACTGACATTATGTGTTCCAAAGTAGCAGTACATTAATTATTTAATTATGCAAATATATGTTGCAAATATGCATTTGAATATGATATGTTTGTATGTTATTGGTCATATGTTCCTTTGTTGTAGTTATTAAAGTAGTAAATTATATAAACATTAGAGTAAAAAATGCACATGAGAGTTTCAATGATATTTTTAACAAATTAATGGGTATACCCGTTACCCGCGGGTATACCCGATACCCGATGGGTAAATACCCGACAAATACCCGACGGGTAATGGTCCGGGTACGGGCCAAAGAATTACAACCGGGTACGGGCTTGGGATTACTAATACCCGGCCCAAACCCGGCCCATTGCCATTCCTAGGCAAATGGAAAAGGACATTGAGTTTTTGTCCAAACCGATCGACCACCTCCAAGGCGACGCGTTGATCCTGGCGCAAATGCGTCGCCAAAAAATTCGAGAAAAATATGGACTCTAGATCATCTTTTTTTTTTTTTACTTTATTTTTTTTTTCGGTTTTTTTTTTCTTTTTTTTTCCGTTTTTTTAATTTTCTGTTTTTTTTTTCAGTTTTTTTTTTTTATTTCAAGTAGTGTAATTTTTATTTTAAATTAATGAAGATTTTAATGTTTTAAATTAAAAAAAAATAATAATTGTCAAATGATTGCATGGGCGTTATTGGAATAATGCCCCACTACACCTCTTTTGCTATAATGCCCAAGTGTGACTAGGATGCCACATGTCGGATAATGCCCCATGGTGAGGGCATTATTTTTGTTCACCACTACGGGTGGTCTAACACAAGAAAATAAAAGATTTAAATTGTATTGACTTGAAAATTTAGAAACGGGGTATAACAAGTAAAAACAATGTAAAAGAGGGTACGAATAGCTATTATGTAGACCTTTAAAAGCTATTAATTTAAATATATTATTTAGATCTTCTGTATTTCTATGTACATATAAAAATATATATTTGTATTTTATACAAATGATCCCTTTAATAAAATCAAAGAATTACATAAATAGTTCTTGATATTATAAAGGGTGTTTTGGTCATTTCATAGAAATCTAATAAAAAAACAAACATTTATTAGTGTTAATACCTTAGCTTGTTACAAAATTAAAAGTTAATACCCTAGATTGTTATTTTAAACTATTAGAATCTTGGGTTCGAACCACCTCTTACCAAGAGGTACCGGGTTCGAACCTCGGGGCGAACAAAGTAATCTCAAGGGTCGGCTCGGCAAGGGTATTTACTGTCAGGCTCAGACTTGTCGGGTGGCGGCCTGGGAGGGGTTATCTCCTCCGCGGTCAGGGGTACCGTGCATTACCCTTTTTTCACAAGAACCAATAGTGTAATTAACTCTACAATTTATGCATAAAGTATATTTGAAAAATTAAAAATTTCGGGTTTCCCGGGGGTTCTGGCCTTGGAAGGTCGCCCATGCCTAGGGCTGTTCATGAGCCGAGCCGAGCCGAGCCAGGCCAAGCTCGGGCTCGGCTCGATTATAAACCGAGCTGGCTCGGCTCGGATTTGAAACCGAGCTGAAAATCTAAGCTCGGGCTCGGCTTGGTTTTAAACCGAGCTAGCTCGGCTCGGCTTGGTTTGGCTCGATTTTATAAAAAAAAACTAATATATACCTCTTAAAATTTAATAGCCTAAAATATTATTCAATAATTTAAAAGAATATATATTCAAAATAAGTTCAACCTAATACAATTCAAACCAAAATCAAGTTTAACAACGCAAAATAAGTTTTAATTTCAATAAAATACAATATTAGTTCATTAGTATGGTAATCAGTCTTCAAATATGCCATAAATATCAGATTACAAACCTATATACATGTAAATAATAATCAGTTTTTTTTGTAATATATTATAATGTATACAAAATTAAAACTTATTATAAGTAAAATAATTCGAGCTAAACCGAGCCGAGCTACAAAGCGAGCTGAACCGAGCCAGCTCGGCTCGTTACGAGCCGAGCCGAGCTAGGATCACTTTCTAACCGAGCCGAGCCGGCTCGGCTCACTTTTAAACCGAGCCAAATCGAGCGAGCTTTTTCCGAGCTAAATCCGAGCGAGCTTCGAGCGAGCTCCGAGCCGCGAGCTTTTTGAACAGCCGCATGGCCCAAAACCGGGATTGATAAGTTGTTCTCTAGTGTATGTTTAGATGTTCTAAATTTTAGACTTCATGCTACAATTAATATTTTTGTATTTACGTTATGCAGGTCTTATAATATTTAGATATCAATTTTCCTGAGTTGATGCCCCCTCCGTTTTCTCCGGTAAGCTTCGCCACTGGTCACATATAATACATAATATAATATTAATGTAAATATAATAATATCAATTATCAAACAAATGATATAGATAATGATGATAAATATAATAACTACAAAAGAATAAAATATAAATTAAAATAGAAATAAATGAAAATAAATAAAAATAACAAAATGTATAAGATATATAAATTAATGGTAGAAATATCACAATATATGATATAAGTATATCCTTACCATAGTTAATATTTTCCCGTCATAATATAAACTTACAAAAAATTAGATGATACAAAGCCATGAAAGTTAACTATAGAATAACTTGTGACTATACATCTAAATTTAGTAGAAATGTTATAATGCAAAAAAAATCATATCAAGAAGGTTTGTAGCTACTATTACAATTTGAAGTTGATGTAAATTAACAGAAAAAGAAACCAAAACTTTCTAGAGGGAATTGGCTAGGATCTAACATTTACAATAATGTTGTCTCAGTAGAAAGTTAAAAAGCAATTGAGAAATTAATAAAATCTTTATTAGCTATAATACATTATATAATTATATAAACATTGTTGACGAAGAACGATGAATAATAACTTTATTTTTATAATAATATATAGTTTTTTTCTTTTATTTAATATATTATAATAGTTTATTATATTTACTTTTAATAATATATTTTTTTTAATTTTTTTCTCTTTTTTAAAACCATATAATTCCTATACCATATTTTTAATAATTCTTTTTTTTTCTTTTTTTAGAACATATATTAATTTATCGATTAATTTGATACTTCTTTAATAATTTACATTTATAACTTTTTTCTAAAAATTTAATTACGTAGTTGTGCTTGATTCTTACCTAGGGCTGTTCACGAGCCGAGCCGAACCGAGCGGACCTTTGCTCATGCTTGGCTCGTTTACAAACCGAACCGAGCGGAGTGGCTCATTTAAAACCGAGCCTCAAATCAAGCGAGCATTTTTCGAGCAGTAAATATTCCGAGCGAGCGTCGAGCGAAGTTCGAACGATTTGGACAACCATATCGCCCGATTGAAATTTGCTAAGAGAGCTAGTGACAATGTTCGATCTCAAGTTTTTATGTCTTTAAAAACATGCACGTTTCATGACATAATATTTTTCTTATGAATAACAATGTTGTGGCCGATGAGGCGATGATCATATTGCACGAACAATTACGTTGAGAGCAGGAGACGATCGACTTAGGGTAACGACATAAAACATTAAGACGATGAGCAGCTTGTCATTTATCGATTTAGGATTTAACTTTTAGGTTTTGATATTAATTTTGTATTGGCATGGTTGGACTAGTACATATAGATATAGTTGTAAATTTGTATATAGTGGACCAAAATCTAATAGAGTGGTATATATATAAAACTATAAATTTAATTTATATTTAAGTATATATGTATGTGTAATGTGTGTGTATATATAGGTGTGTGTGTGTATATATGTATAATTTATATTTGTGTATATATATGTGTATATACATGTTTATATCTGTATGTGTATGTATATATATATACTAATTATTAATTAAAAATAATAATTCGAGCCGAACCGAGCCGAGCGAACCTTTGCTCATGCTTGGCTCGTTTACAAACCGAACCGAGCAGAGCGGCTCGTTTACAACCGAGCGTCAAATTGAACGAGCATTTTTCGAGCAATTTCCGAACGAGCGTCGAGCGAGCGACGAGCGGCGAGCGATTTGAACGGCCCTATTCTTACCAGACATTCTGTTATAAGTTTTGTTAAAAATGAAATTGTACTCTAAATAAAATATTTATTTGGTATATGTTGACGAAGGACGATGGATAATAACTTTATTTGTATAACAATATATAGTTTTTTTGTTTTTCTTTTATTTAATATATTATAATAGTTTATTATTATATTTAATTTTAAAAACATATTTTTAATTCTTTTCATTTTTTTAAAACCATATATTTCCTATACCATTTTTTTAATAATAATTCTTTTTTAGAACATATATTAATTTATCGATAAATTTGATAATTTTTTTAATAATTTACCTTTATAACTTTTTTCTAAAAACTTAAGTACGTAGTTGTGCTTGATTTTTTCCTGACATTCTGTTATAAGTTTTGTTAAAAACGAAGTTGTACTCTAAATAAAGTATTTATTTGGTATCATAAACGATACGATAATAAACTAAATCGTTTTAATGGTTTGACTTTTAAAACAAATGTTTTATTTTCAAATCACGTTTGTTTTACATTATCATTTTCTCGGTTTCGTCGTAACGCGCAACCCAATAGTTTATGATTAAATGTTAGTTGGTTTATTTTTGTTTCATTCATAAATTTCTATATGATGGATTTGCTTGTCCGCATCCACTTACTACCCTTTGATGGAGGTGAAGATCGATTGATGGAGGTGATAGCTTTTGTCTTTTAGTTGCCTTTTTCATTTTTTTATAAAAATAATATATAGTGTTTTTTCAACGTATAGATTATCAATGATTTGTATTTTAAAATTATATTTTATAAAATTATGTATTATATGTAAAAAACTCTTTATGTTTGGTATATGCTTTATCCCGAGGAACTTTGGTTCATTATAAGGTCTTGCGTAGTGGGGCGGTATGCCCGGTCATGGCGCCGGCATGGCGCCGGGCACACCAAAACGAGGGGCGCCATGAAGGAGAAAGAAGAGAGGGGCGCGACCTCCATAGCGGCGCCATGCTTGTTGTTTGTTTTCCCTCCACTCACACAGACATATATATATATACATATATATCTATAATTTAAGGGTTTATTAATTAATTGGGTAATGATGAGGTAGGGGCGTTATGACTACGGGCTTAAATGCATAAGGCCCCATAACGCCCACACGCTGACGTGGCGCGCCACGTGTCGCATAACGCCCACAAAGGGGCGTTATGACTACGGATGGCCTAAGTATGTTATAGGGCAGCGCCTTTATGGAATGCCAATGGTTGTACATTTAGGTTATAGGGCACAGTAGCAACGACTAATGATATGGAGTGATGAGTATAGCCAACAAAGATACATGGAAAAGACTTGGGTGAAAGTTTATCCACTCGAGTATCACCTAAAAATAAATAACAAAAACACCCAAAGGTACGAAGAAGAGAGTAATCGGGACGAGATCCAAATAGGACCTCGTAAAGAGACGTGTGATGAAAAACCGGGGATGGTTATCAGTTAATAAGGAAGGCAGCAATGGCATATGCGTCATACCAGAATTTCTTTTGTAACCAAGCATGAAACAATGAAGCTCGAGCTATCTCAGAAAGATGACGATTTCCGCTTAACAACCCCCTTTGTTGGGGAGTATAGGGACATGAAATGCGATAACCAATGCCAGAATCTGAAAGAAAACAAGCCATAGAACCACGAATGAGCTCAGGAGCACCATCACATTAAAGATGTTTGATGGTGTAGGAGAAGATGTTTTCAAGAAGCTATTTGAAATGCCAAAACCAATCAACCGTTTGAGAGCGACAAGTCAAAGGATAAATCCATGTAAATCGACTAAAATAATCAGTGAAAGTAATGAAATATCGGTATCCATCTCTAGATATAACAGGCTAGGCACCCCAAATGTCATAATGTATAATATGTAAAGTGAAGTAGAATAGGATACAACTGATGTAAAAGGCAATCTAGTCGATTTAGAAACACTTGTAATAGCTATTATTAGAAGTATTAAATTTATTATAATTTCTCAAGTTATATTGACAAGTAATTCACCTTTTGGTCATATCTAACAAATGATCAATCATTCGATCAATCATTCACTTGGTCTTTTTCAAATGTCGTATTAAGCATTACTTTTTCTTTAATTTACACCCATAGACACTTCCATTATTAATGCTTTGTTTACCAAATAAAGTCATTATGTCCTTAATAATATTTCATTTAGCATATTCTATAAACATCGGAATTAACAAAGCACGAAGAAAACTGCAATTATTTAGCTCATTTAAGATACTATATAAGCCTTAATTTCTTTTATTTAATCATCTTTATCATTTAAGTGGTTACTAAACTTACACTACATATAACAAACATTGACACTAGTACTATTGAGCCCCATTAGAGTATATCTACTAGTGTGGGCGACCACAATCATAGGACGCCTAAAATTCGATGATGGCCACTATCATGCCTATTACACAATCTGGCCGACACTTGCTCTATCGACTTGACAAGCTTATTCATGTGTTTTAATGGACTCCAACGTGATCTCCACTTCAGTTTTTTCTTCAGTGATTGTACCATTCATTTCTTTGCTCTTTCCCCATAAAACACTATATAGTCCTCCAGCTAGCAACACAGCCCCGCAAACACTGCATCAACACAACACAACACAACACGACACAACCAGTTTGTTAGTGACTGATTTTTTCGTCGACGGTTCATGTTTACATTTGCTCCATCTGATACGTTAACTTTTTTTTTCATTTATATAAGAAGTTTTCTTTAAGGAACACGTGTAAAAGGGTTGTTATGGTTTTATAAATGTTTAGGGTTTAAAAAAGAGACACTAGAGTTTTAAAGCGACTATATACCCAAATAGTGCTATAGGACCACTTTTGATAACGAGAACCAATCAGATTGCATAGCATTATGCATATCATACTGTTTCTGATGTTGGTTTGGTAACATCGACTCGATTGAGGTCATGTAATTGCCTGATAATTATTATTACTTGTTTTATTCATGTGAAAAGATGTTAAGAAGAAAAAGAAGTCTTTTAAGGATTTCAAGAATACATGAGGATCTCATTCCTAAAAATAATGGTCAGCATCTAGTTTAAAGGTACGAACATGGCCCATATGTTTTCGTAAAATTTCTTATAAATAATGATATATAGTCAGTCATATTCCCAAATCCTCATCAATAAAGTGTCGATATACTGGTTGAACAATGTAATTTTTTTCTTCTTTTGTGACCCGATTGAAAAGTTCTTGTTCCATCAGTGCATAAATTGCAATTTTCGTACTCGACTGACAAGCTTTGTAAAGCAATTTTACTCGTATGTTCTTTCTGTATAAAATGTTTTGTTAGCATCTAGTTTAAAGATATTTTACTTTGTACGACAAGCGATCAAATGTTTTCGGTAGCTTTTTTTCGATGCCCGTCTATTTTATCTAGCATCTTGCTAGGTTGGTTAATAAATTTTAACTTGATGTGCAAAGAAAGGATTTTTTTAGACATGGGTTAATCTATTTTCTAACAACGTGTAATATTTAACACTTTTTTTTAAATCAAAGTACACAGCTTTGTTATATTTATTATCTACGTTTCAATATAAATTATATTGAAAACCAAGTTGTATCCAAAATAATGTACATTGTAGATTTTTTTTAAAATAAATCGAGGACAAACCTTCCAACGTAAAGGGGTTCCTTCCACACAAACATCGAGATGATTGCGGTGATGATGAGGGCCAAAGGAGTGAACATGGAAGTGAATACTGGCCCTCTCTTCTCTATCGACCATAGTTGCAACCAATATGTCAATCCTGTCACGATTACTCCCTGTCATTTCCCAAAACAAGACATCAATACAATTGTAGTTATAGAAAAAAACATAGTCCAAAATGTAAACTTAAAAAGCAAGAAATACTTTAATTTTTAAACGAATAGAGTGGTGGCATTCTGCATGCATGACATAAACTTTTGTGTGTATATATGGCCCCTTTCTTTATCTTTTGTTACACATCCAAAGGCTAAAGTTATGGACTATGTGTCTGGTCCGGTCTATCATATAACAAGTGGAAAGCCTTTTTGTTCGTCATTTCATGTGATGGTGGTTTCATGTATAAGCAATTCACAATTATGGGTACAAAAATTAAAGTGAGAAACCCTGTTCACATAGCATCCATGAGATGTTCCGTACTAATTTGGATGTATGATATTAATAACTTCTAAAAGTATACACGTTGGCAAAAACCTTACAAATCATAGATATTACTAAAAACCAATATTGTGATGAAAAAAGTGTACAGAAAAGGGATGAGTTTTTTTTATTGTTCTTTTAGATATATAGATCACGATTATCTCTAATTAGTAAATTTGAACATCTGTACTAGCTAGGATAAAATACTCTAAGGCTAAATATAGGTTATCTCTAATTAGTAAATTTGGTTAAGAATGCATAGTAACACCTTTAACACAACTTGCTATTAAAGTAATTGATGTCTAGTACTGGCTAGGATAAAATATACATGCTTCTCATCATTAGTACTTGAGACTATGGATAGTGATCAACTTCATAGTGGAAGCTAATTAGAGCTTAAGCAAATCACCAACAAAAAGCCAATATTATTGTACGGATAAGTTATCCACTTATTTAAGTTTTAGTATATGTTTTTGAATTTTTTTAAGTTAGCTTGATGCAAGTTAAGCAGACCAAAATTTTATAAAACCATCAACTTTTTGTAAGATAAAGTAGTTCATGTCAACAAAAAATCTACATAACATTACGTATAAACAAAAACTTGTGTACCAATTTCATGCCTTTACATATGTAATAATTGTTCTAGCAACCATTGTTAATATTTGGTTTTGCAAGTATCTATATTATATACAAGTTCAAGAGTTATAATATAATAAAATTAGGTTGAGGCATTTTCTATACATTAGTTAAGAAAAGTTAGAAGTATATTGACTTTTTTATATATTAACCCTAGAAGTTAAAGGAAAAAAACATAGTGATAAAGTGTTAACAACATGAATGGATCATTGAACATAAACTAATGCCTTTTGTATGCCCTCCAAAAGAAAACTTAAATTGAATCAAAGAGAATATTTCTTACACAATAAGCAACAGATAGGAGATTAAGATCCCATCCAAGCTTCCATGCAGATAGGTTTCTTTCCATGGCTATGGCTGCAACTGTTGCTTGTGTTACGCTAAAAAAACATTGAAGAGTAACTAGTGATAGTTTTGCTGGGTATTCCTTCATAATAGGTGCCTGCAAGAACACAAAAAAGCTAGTTAAAGAAACTTGAAAGCCCTTAAACACTTGACTTAATTCATTAGGAAAATCAATTAAAATTTAACCTGTATAATGCCCCAACAAGACCAAAGAATGTTTGCGCAAAGAATCATAAACGGGCCTTTAAAAAACTCCCCTTTCGAGCTAAACTGATTCGTCGTTGATCCAACTTCACCGCCGGATGTGTACCAAGTCATTATGTTCAAAGTTGGTCCTTTGACAAAAGCAAACACAAGAGCCCCAGAAACTGAAACTATGGATCCAATCAATTTAGCCCAGCCATGTAGTTCTTTTATGTACATTTTCTCAATCCTGCAATTATTTATTCAGATAGTGGAATCAGATTCATGAACTTCTTAGTCTTTAATCGGGCTTACTGTGAGCAAGCCTCACGCGCTATCCCATGGGATAGAGGAAAGGTTTTTTCTTATCCCACCCTGCCCCGACCGTACAAATAGCTTTTGCTATGACTGAGATATTACTGACGTTGGTTTGTTTTAATTTAATACATAAACGTGAGCCTAAATGAATGAAGCATACCTTAGGGCAAAAGCGATCACGAAGGTTATAGCAGGGATCAGGTTAGTCGAGGCAGCAGCGAAAGTTGCCGTTGTATGATTCAGAGCATAATAATACATATTCGAACAAATCGTTATCCTGAAGAAATTTGCATACAAATTTGAGTGATAAACTGAAGAATCATATGAAAATTACTAAACAAAATTATCCTTTTGTAAGTACCCTATCAAAGAACTGAAGAATATCTTCCATGTCAAAGTATAGGATAAGTGAGCTACATTCTTCCTGCACAAAGTTGAAAAACCTTAAGTTTTCAATCAGAATTACTTACGGTATTAATAGATGGATGCAATTTAGGACCTTTCAAAGAAGTACGCGAATGGGGCTAGCGAGAGAGTTGCGAAAGCTTGACGATAAACAACAAAAATGAAAGAATTCATTCCTGAAGAAATGGATGCTTTGGATAACAAAGCCATGCCTGCATATATTGCTTGAACAATAAACATGGCTATGTATGGTTTGTTGTTCTCATAAGCCATTACAAGTTTTGGTGAGTTCATCATGGTTTTGTTTGAATTTTTGTGGGTTCTTTTTCCACAAGGTCTGATGTCTTGTGGACTTGGGTAGGTCTGTTATTTATAGGGAAAGCTAGCACACAAACCAAATCTGCTTTTGTCACTTTTAGATATACCAATACCAAGATATTAACTCATACGTGTAGATTGAATGCTTTCCGATATTTTAATGTGTATAGCAGTTGGTGGAGATCTTTTTCTTTCTTTATAATGATTTTGAGAAATCAAATATAACACACTTCAAATTCTTATTCGCTTCTTAATCAAGAGAACAATAAAGATAAATATGACCGGAAGACGTTTAATAGCACTTAAACTGTATAAAAGTGTTGCATAGAAATTGTTTGCATGATATTACTTGAAATCTTTACCCTAAGTTTAAAGAGCAATCTCTGCACCTCTATAAAATTCGTCACACCACCATAACTTTTTATTGTTATCATTCTTTGTATACATACAACCATGAAAACTTTAATAAGTGTGATGATATCTTATTATTTATAGATACTTCTATTTTTTTTTCTTATAGTTTTAAGGGTAAAAATAAATTATTATAATTTGGTATATATATGTGTAGACACTCGCATGTCAATGAAAATAGGTGTGATGTTTGATTCAGTGTCAAAACTTATACTAGCGACAATAGTAAATGGGTCTTTAATTATATTATACTAGCTTACAGTATGGTGTATTACACGATTTGAATAATGAAAACTATTTGTTTGCTCAACACATTTAGACAAAGTAGATATACATGATAATCATCTCACAAACTTGCAACCTTTTGCTCATAGTAATCAATACCCAATCTGCTTTTAAAGTGCTTAATCATCAATTTTTAAAGAAGCTTTGTAATTATTTTTAGGTTGTGTAGTTAAACACTGAAAACATATTTTTATAACCCATAAGTTTAATTTCCCTTATTTTGTAATACAAAATAACGTATCTTGTCTCATGTATAATTTAAAAAGCTGTTAGACTATATTAATAAACTGTTAAGCTATATTGATAATGTTAAAAGTTTTTTAATAAAAAGATTAAACTTTTAAATAATGTAATATTGTTAGATATGAAAAATATTTAAACTTATACCTGGATTTACATTTGATTATTCTCTATAGTAACTCAAAGTCTGTTTCAACATATCATGATGTCTATCAAAATACTTAAGAATCCATAGATTCTGCACTTTTTCGATAATTTAATTCAAAAGTATCATTATTATTACTATTAAAAGTTAATAGAATATAACTATTTTTAAGTTTTAATACAAAAATATCATTATCATTATAAATTATAAATTGAAAGTTTATTTGAACTGGGAGCGGATATTAAGAGATAAAAAGAGACATTTACCTAGTTTTAACATGATTTAAAAAAAATAATTTTAATGAGAAACGATTTTTAGGGATGATATAATATTGGCACGTGACATTATTTAAAATCATGTATTAAAAGGAAGATTTGTTCTTCTAGGACCCAAGTGTCTTGGCGGGTGGGCGGGCGGGTGTACCTCTTGAAAAAAAATCCATGTATTTTTTAGACAAAAAAACCGTACCACACCCCTTGAAATATGGTTGAACCCTCAACCGCATACTTAACAAATAATTAATAAGTCCGCCACTGTCTATCTGTATTTTTTTTCGTTTTCACAAGCAGGATGTGAATACTTAAAGAGTTTAAGTTCCGTAAATTAGACTTTAGATCTTAACAAAGAGCAAATAGTATCTATTTAAAAAAAGATTCACAATAATTATCGAAACTCTAATACGTATGATTGTGCGTCTTTTATAAATTAAATAACAAATGTGTGTCGATCTCATAAACGTGTATAATATATATATATATATATATATATAGGGTAGGGTTCCAGCGTGAACCTAATCCCATGCGTGAACTGATCTGGACCATTGATTTCCTTTTTAGTTGTTAAGGGTATAATTGTAATTATATAAAAATTTAGATTTAAATCATTATTTTAATAATTGAATTAAGTTACATCTTTCCGATTTTAAATTCATTATCCACATTATCTTTTATTTCATTTTTATTTTTTAGATTTCACCACCAGAATTCGGATTATGATTTTTAAGATTCACGTAACCTTCATATTTCAACGGTATACACATGTGTACTTTGATATGAATTGAACAGTACACATGTGTACTCAGCATGGTACATATGTGTAATTAGCTACATACTACATACATATAAACAAAACTTGTAAACCTATTTTATATTAAGCAAATAACAATTTCCATAATGTTTGCCAAACGAAAAAAAACATACAATTACAAGTTCCAGTTTCGTGAAAACAATAAACGCAACATAATAGGAAAAATAAAAAAAGACATAGTCTTTTACAACTATTCGCCGCGTTGTATGCTGAATCATCCTTATCGACCAAGCAAACAAACATACGTGAATCATCCTTATCGACCTCATACGTGAATCATCCTTATCGACCTTCCATCTCCACTTTCCTCGTTTACGACGTCTCCTATAATAACACAAAAAACTCAGCAATTAGTACTTTGCATAATTCACAAGTGTACATCAACAACTTTACACATTCAATGCACAAAAAAAAATATTAGATATCACAAAAACAGACGCTATACACATGTGTACATCGCATTAAAAACATAGCAAAAATCAGAATACACATGTGTACAGCGCCTTAAAACCAGAGCAAAAAATCAGAATACACATGTGTACAGCGCCTTAAAACCAGAGCAAAAATCAGAATACACATGTATACAACGCCTTAAAAACAAGCAAAATCAGAATACACATGTGTACATCGCCTTAAAGCAGTGAAAAAACTAATGGCACATCTAATAATGACGGTGTATAGTTATAGTCCATTCAAATAACACATCAAAACTGTAGTTCTAGTTAGAAACAGACTAGTACCTGAATTTCATGCTGGATGTAGTATGGTTCCCAACAGGCATTGCAACCTTAATGTTTCAACTAACAATTAGGTTAAAATCAGAATGTAAGAAAAAAGAAACGTTTTCTAAAACTGAATAATCGAAATCCACAAGTAATCGATTTAAATGGATCTACGAAGAACAATAAAACGACCTAAGAAATCGGTTTAAATGGATCTGCGAAGAACACCATCCGGAATGGTTTCGAAACGAAAAAATGAGTTGAAAACTTACAGATCTGGTGTTATCACGGGTTGTCGGAGTTCGTCGATACCCTAAAACCTCGCCGCCGCTGTCGGCACTCCTCTCCGCCGCGAGCCACTTCACCCCTGTCGTCATCCATCACAATCACAGCACCACCGAGCACCCCCTGCCCCTCCGTCTCCCACACAAACAGCCGCCACCCCACTCGCTAAGCTATCTCCGCCGTTCTACCTGCTACCCCCTGCGTCGTTGTTGTTGCCGCTGTTGACCGCCACGCGCCGCCATGGCCGTCGTCGACCACCACCATGGCCGACGGTCCTTTCTTTCTCTCTCCCTACGACCCTCTCTCTAGATCTGCAAAATGTGTTTGTTTATGTGTTTAGATATTTGTGTGATTAGATTTTAATATAATGGAAAGAATTTAGGTTTCTTTTTCTGAATTATTTTGATTGCGTAATTACGGTTATACCCTTTTTGTATTTAATTAAATGAAAAAAATTAACCAACTAATTACCATTATGCCACTCATTTAAAACTTAAGATCATATAAATCAACGGCCAAGATCAGTTCACGCAGATCACGCTGGAGAAATTGTCCACGTTTGAACCTAATCCTATATATATATATATATATATAGGGACCGCTAAAATGAAAACCACCTCCAGTTGTAAGAACCATGAGAACTTTTTGATCCGGGGCGAGTTCTACCAAAAATTTTTTTCATAAACGTAGAAGCTTGTATTATAAACACATTTGTAAAAAAAAAAATTTTAAAATGTTGTGTGTGTAGTTTTGAGCACCACAAGTTTGTGCTCAAAACTACACACACGACATTTTTTTTTTTGAATTTTTTTTTTACAAATGTGTTTATAATATACGCATCTATGTTTATGAAAAAAAATTTGGTCCAACTCGCCCCGTACGGTGTAGTTCTCATGGTTCTTACAACTGGAGGTTGTTTTCATTTTAGCGGACCCCTATATATATATGTGTGTGTGTGTGTGTGATAATCCTAAGAAAATTAATAATTTTCTTCTTATGGAAAAGGCCACGATTTTATATTCTGTTTTATATCCGAACCCCTAGCCCAGTTGGTCCCATGTGGTGGGGTTAGGTCGGTTTCCTCCTTGGAGGTCACCGGTTCGATCCACGGCTGTGGCGTTATGGGGGGGGGGGGACGTCCCAATGATGGATCGTTCCTATCGAGGCATGGTGCGATCCGGAGGGCAACCCGGTTTTACCCAGCTGTTACCCCAGCGAGTCTCTCGTGTGGGGGCAGTATGGTTTTCGGGCGAAGGTCTATCAGAGCGGCAGCCGGGGCCCGATCGAATATCGCGTCTGCGAATGCTGGGCTGACGGGTAACCGTCCTTGACGGGAACCCGGTGACCAATGGTCCATGTACATATTGAAAGTCACCCTTCAAAAAAAAGGTATCATAAAGGATGAGCCAACCTTATTTGTAGTGACAATTTATTAAAGAATAATAAAAGAGTAAACTGTTAAAATGGTCTATGAGGTTTGGTCACCTTTGCCAATTTAATTTAAAACTCAAACCTTTTGAATCTGGGTCCCAATGGTTTCAATTTTGTTATCATTTCCATCCAAAAGAAAAATCTGGTCAGATGTTTAGTTAACAACCAGTTTTTTTTATCCTTTTCCTCTCTTTTAATCAAGGGCGTGTATCATTGACTATCGTACCTTTGAAGGAAGTTAACATTGTTCAATACACACTCAAAATTTAGTCACATAATTTCTATTTACTACGCATATCCAAGATGGAGGTGTTTGACAAGATACTTGGGTTGATTATTAAGACATATCTGAAGTTTGTTACGAGTATCAATAATCCTTAACTAATTTAAACACATACATAGAGAGACTGATTCACATTAATTTTTTTAATCGATGATGTGGATCTTAATATATTATCGGTCTTTAAATCACAAGATCAGTTGTTGTTAGCGGCTGATTCATGATGGACCAACTAAAAGTGCGAGTGGTGTTTTGTGACGTTTTTAACTTATCAAAGTTGTAGGACTTCTATTACATCACATTTATAGGTATTCATTGACACATCATGATTATACATAACCTATTAATTATTTACAAGTCGTATCCTCTCCATCTTACTATGCTATGACTTAAAACCTACAAATCATTGATAAATACTTTCTATCATATCTTTGTAAAATGATTTTGTCTATCTAGACCTTCTTAATGTTGTTGACAAATCGCACTTTGTCCTAATGGAGATAACATTCCAATCCAACCACAATACGTTTATAACACTTATACCTTGTTAACATTACATTGAACAAGTTTTTGGCTCTCACACATTATGCTATTTGGAAAAAGTTACAAACACAGAGAGGGGGAGGTGTGAAGGGAGGTGGTAGGTTTTGGTTGACATGGCTCTCACATGGGTGGTGGTAACACTATGGGCGTGTATCATTGGCTATCGTACCTTTGAAGGAAGTTAACATTGTTCAATACACACTCAAAATTTAGTCACATAATTTCTATTTACTACGCATATCCAAGATGGAGGTGTTTGAGAAGATACTTGGGTTGATTATTAAGACATATATGAAGTTTGTTATAAGTATCAATAATCCTTAACTAATTTAAACACATACACATATAGATTGATTCACATTAAATTTTTAAACAATGATGGTGATCTTAATATATTCTCGGTCTTTAAATCACAAGATCAGTTGTTATTAGCGGTTGATTCATGATGGACCAACTACAAGTGTGAGTGGTGTTTTGTGACATTTTTAACTTATCAAAGTTGTAGGACTGCTATTATATCACATTTATAGGTATTCAACCTATTAATGATTTACAAGTTGTATCCTTTCCATCTTACTATGCTTATGACTGAAAACCTACAAATCATTGATAACTATTTTCTATCTTTTTTTTTTTTTGAAAAGTAACTATTTTCTATCTTATCTTTGTAAAATGTTTTTGTCTATCTAGACCTTCTTAATGTTGTCGACAAATCGCACTTTGTCTTAATGGAGATAACATTCCAATCCAACCACAATACGTTTATAACACTTATACCTTGTTAACATTACATTGAACATGTTTATGGCTCTCACACATTATGTTAATGGAAAAGTTACAAACGTTTATAAGTGGATAACACCTTAATAAATTATCATTTGATGTTAAAATTATGATGCAACATTGGTACCAGAGAGTGGTTGTTTTTAATGTGTGTTTTTCAAGGATTTAAAGGAAAAAAACAAGAACAATTACTTCAGTAGGAGTTTATGCCTTGTCAAAAAATAATTTGCTACAAATACCTAGAAAATTACTTCGTTCAAGTCTTCTCTCTTCAATGCATATTTCATTCAATATAAAATATAGTACATACATACCTTGTGTCGCTACCATTTTTTAATTTATTTTATAATGTGGTCACTAAATTATTAAGGCGAGAACAACTGGAGAACGTTTTGCACTTAACATAATATGAGAATGTTTGTCCATTGATAAAGTATGTAAGAAGATGATTGGTCATATGTCACGCCCTTAAATTCCACTTGCTGTGTTTTACCGTGAGGCGCGTGACAAACCAGGATCCAAGACACTAGTCATATAGAACGACCTCTATATGAGTGAAAATACGTTTTTCAAACCAAAGTAAGTTGCGGAAGCGTAAAGTAAATGTAATGTAAAACAGCATGTCAAAAGAAATTCCCAAAACCAACGTAAGTAAATATATGAATGCAAACACCAAAAATAGTTTTTAATGTCATCATGTACTCCTAGTCGTGACTCAATACCTTAGCGACCTAAGAAAGACATGCAAGAACAAGTGTCAACACATAATGATGAGTGAGTTCACAGGTTTGATTCACAGATATAAAACAATCCACTGTTTCAGTTATTAACAGTTTGTAGTTGAGATTAGTAGTTTCTTGGTATATTTTCATGTAGCTAACCTAGTCGTTATGTCACTAGGCGTTCACAATCGAAGCTGATTGTTTATGGGTTGTTGCCTTTGATTACCAGGTCTATCACTGACCATGGCGATGTGATAGGCAAATTTAACACTCGTTCGACCATTACCAGTCGAGTTAACGCGACTAACTCGGGTGGGGCTTGTCGGACCCAATTGTACTACTCGAAATTCCCTCGCTATAATGCAATACTAACGGTCTGGGATGAAGAACTTATTATGATAGTGTGCACTTTCATGACCATAACTAATATAACAAAAACTCTAATACTAATAACGTTACTTTATCGTAATGTTATACATGCTCCCACCCACCCCCCCCCCCCCACCCACCCCCCCCCCCACCCCCGTGTTTTGTAAAGGTTAAAAGAGTATAGGCCGTGAACTCAGCTTTGATTTGCTGGGCTAGAATTAAAGTGACTAAGGGTAGGTGTGGTCAACCATGTCCTGATATGGTTACCGTTTTAGTGTTAGTTGTCATTCACGTAAGTCAATTAAATTCTACACGTATACTGACACATAACATGCAACACGTTGACACTTAGTTATCCGTTCGTGTAGTTATATGCATGTGTTCATCTCATAACATGTAACACGTTAATGATACTCATTTAAGTATCAAACAACAATCAACAATTTGTGAAAAAAACACAAAAATACACTTTAGAACCATATACGTTAATTTTAGCGGTTCTAACTCAACCACCAAAGTTGAGTTGTTTTCGTGAATTTTGTTAAAATACTTAACTTGCTTGAAAAATTATAAATAGTTTATGAGACATGCCATTCAGTCCAAAAAGGTTTATGAATTTCTCTCAAAGCTTAATTAATTACAGAAAAATTACTAAAAATCATTCAACACATAAAGGGCAATTTCGTCACATTCTATCAATAGTTTATATAACAATCCTTGTCAACCCGATTGATGAAATCCCAGTTGGAGGATTTGATAAGCTCCAAAAACTATCTAATGTAAAAATTTCAAATGTTAACTCCAATCCTAAACCAAGTTACGACTCTCGTAACAGGCTGCAATTTCTGTAGAAAAATGCAGCCTGCACATGTATTTTCGTTTTAATCTTTTGCCTGACCTAAACTTGTCGAAAAATTTTGATTCCAGCTGGCTTTGAAAGCTATTTCATAGCACTTCGTTTTAGACTCAAGAACCATACGTTTTCGTTATGTTTTCATCAAGTTACGGCCAATACAAGTTGATATAAAATTCTGGGCAAAAACTATTTTTAAACCCAATCTTTATAAAACAAGTTTACGAACTTATTATCATGTTTCGACCATTTTCATGCATATCAACATGTAGATCAGTTTATCATCAAGATCATCAAGTTCATGTTATATATCAAAACCCTAGCGTGTATAGATACATACATACATACATACATACAAAGTGTACGATCTATAAATCTTTATGAATAATCAAAACTTGTTATTTACTCAAAACCCTAGCGTTCATGATTCATGTTTTCACATAGACATATAAACAAAACACAGCTAAATGCTATGACAAGATGAAGATGGATTACCGGAAGTAATAGAGATTAATAAGAAGTTTGAAGAATGAGAAAGTGGATAGTCTGATGAACACAGTCTGCCATCCAAAGAGAAACAAAGAGATTACAACAACTGTTATGATTAGGGGTTACATGCTAAGTATTTATATACACGGAATACTTTAGGTCGGTGTGTTTTTCCGAGTTTGTATAAAAATAACAAAGTTTCGAATTTTAGTGTAGGTTAAGGGTTCTGAGTTTAAAAAGGGAAAGTGATTTTTTTTTCGAATTTGTGAAGAGGGAGGGGGTTTCCGAATTTGCTAAAGGGAGTGGGGTGGTGTCCAAATTTGTGGAATGGGAAGGAGAAGTCCGAATTTGTGAGTGAGAGGGGGGGTTCGGATTTGTGAGGATGGTTAGGGGAGTTCCAAGTTTAATTGTTTGTTTATAAAATTATATGATAAGTCCCTTGAGTTACGACCTTGCACTTATGTAGAAAGTTATTAATACAACTTTGCGTTATGACGAGACAAATCTCTCATGTGTTTAAAATTTACCATTTGTATCGAAAGTTAACACGTGAACTTGAATGTGTGAACGTAACTATGTATTGTGTTATAACTTGCACGTTAAATATAATAGCACATATCATATAATTGTGTGTATGAAATCATATAGATTTAACGGAGATTGTTAACGGTGTTAACCTGAAAGTACGGCATGTCACATTATCCCGATGTTGAAGGAATTTTCGTCTCGAAAATTGAGTAAGCATGAGTTGTGTCGCTAAGATTGAATGAGATTTCCCAGGCTGCCACATCATATCCAATTGAACAACTTTACCAAACTTCTCCCACCAAAGGTAATGTCACCTAAAATCTCTTTAACATTGACTGAGTAGGCTAAAAAGAAAGTGAACAAAAGATCCGAAAACATGAAAGAAATGTATGAAGATTGTAGGAGACAAAAATCCAAAGTCAATGTATCAAGATAAACACATTGTAACCAATGAAAGCCTTGTCATGAAATAAGAAGTTTCCTTCTTTTTTTCTAGTCAAGTCAGGTCAGGTCAAACAAGACATGTAAAAGCTTTCAAGAATAGCAGTTGGGAATAAACGGAATCTTGGAACCCTAGTCTGCATATGAATAGAATATAATATAGTGGAGGGTTCAAATGAGAAAAATTCTTTGTAAGAAGAAAAAAGAAGAATTTTCAACCAATAGGAATGCTTCATTAGACTTCATTTAATATTTGTACTTAATGTAACTATAAGGGTATATTAGTAAACTTACATACATCATTAATTGGTAGTTTCATCTTTAATAACTAACTATATTAAATTTGTAACTTATTATTAAGATATATTTTTTTCACAAAAAATAAAAATAAAAATTCATTTAAAGTGTAGGATAAATACGAGGCGTGTAGGATAAATTACGAGTTGTGTAGGATAAATTTCAATATGTGTAGGATAAATTTCGAAATGTGTAGGATAACTTTTGATGTGTGTAGGCAAAAATATTTAGTGTGGAGGATTATAGTCTTAATGGCTAATTAATTAGTTAAACATAATAATAAATGATATGAGAAAAAAAAAACTATTTAATGTTTTACAATTATACCCTTTTATTCTTTTTCTTCTCAATAAAATTTTCTTCTCAAATGAACCTTCCCCATATAATATAAATATATATCCTAAAATGCCTTAAGTATCATTCATTACTCTTGCATTCAATACTCTACGCTAACTGCACATATATTAATCCCTTAAAGTAGAATCTTATTCCCATCCTAGAGGTAGATCATATGAGATCCTCTCCTATGTGGATATGAACGAGGCTATTTGCTTAGCAGCTACAGGTCATTGGTGAAGACATCCCTCACAATTCATCCCACCTTTGTTGGGGTGTCATCCGTTACCTATTAAATAGAAATTGTTATTAGTGCCCATTCTATATATAAAGGTAGTTAACCTGATGGTTTAACTACAAAAAGTTAGGTTAGGACGGGGGAAAGTGGTTATGTAATATGTGATCATTCTCATATTCCCAATTATTGTGGTAACAATGTGTTTAGTGCTAATTGTAACAAATTAAGAAACACAAATGGTCCCTAGTTTTGATATGATTGAATTAAAGCTTGTGTTATTAGGTTGCTATTAATCAATGTGCATATACCACTTATTGTATACATCAAGAAGGTCAAGAAGGTTGATGATAAGTTAGAAGTTCAATTGATGATAAGATATAAGAAAATGGTTTTCATATAATCATAACACCTAAAAGAATTTTTATAAAACAAAATGTCTTCAAGTGTATAAACAATTCTTTAATTTAAAATTTAAAATTTAAAATCAAGTAGATGGATGTAACTTATTAATTGAGGCGGGAATTCAAATTACATCCACATGGAAGAGAAAACCATCCTTTAAATGGTTTCAAGACAAACAAACAGGGAAATGATCTTAAACCCTTTACAAAATCCCAATTACAAACTTTCTATATTTAAATGGTTCCAACAAAACAAATGGGGAAATCATCTTAAACCCTTTACAAAATCCCAATTACAAACCTTCTATATTGATGATTAGATTTTTTAAACTCTTGAGATCAAATGAGAGCTCATTTAGACACAAACCTCAAATGAAAATTTGATAAAATGAGTTTGCTAAAGTGGATTGGACAATTCATAATGTTCACAACAAAAAAGGACAGTGTCACACCCCCAAAATACCACATGCGGTAAACCCCGCTAGGCGTGTAACGTACCAGGATCTAGCCACCAATCACATTGAACTAACCATAATATGTTTAACAAGGTTCCATTCATTAAATAAAACGTTAATAGAATATAATCTAAGTTAAAGAGTGACAGCGGAAGCAAATAAAAATCCATTGTCTAAATGTTTCAAAACCCAATGTATAAGAATTCAGTAACAAAACACGCATAGCCAAGCGCTGCGACCCATGACCACTCCAGCCATCCAGATAGCAAGTTCCCATCCAAAGTACTTAACGACCTGCAAGCATGCAACAAGTGTATCAGACAAAGCTGGTGAGTTCATAGTTTTACAAAAACGTTGGTTACCAAGTGTTTAGTTAAGTTCAATGATTGCAATTCTGAAAACAATGTTGATAATACCCCGATACAAGACGACTCCTGATTTATGTTTTGCCCTTACCCCAATGCCCCTATCCAAGCATTGGTCATGATTAGGTCATTAGTTCAACACCCGTCCTCTCCGGTACGGGGTGAGGATGCCAACCCTAAGTAGCGCTACCAACTAATACCCGTTACCTCTCCGGTAACACCAAAAGATGGGACTTAAGAGATGATAGGATGAGTATATTATCCAACATTCATGATTTTTACCCGCAAGACATATTCCCTCAGGAATACCCATGATTTACCCAAAAACTTATCCCTCTTAGGGATACCCAATGACTGTCCCAACCACCGGGACGCATGCTCAAGAGGAATGAACTCACCTTGGTTTGCTCGGTATGTTAACGTGTCTTTATGCGTTAAGTGTTAGGTCCGTTACACGCGACCTAATGGACATTAAACGTAAGTATGTGTTCAAGTAGGGTTTTGCAATACCATAAATGTTTATATAATTGAATTTGTACTATAAACTAAATTGTATAAACTTTTCCTAGCAATTTCTAACTTCTTTATTATAGTATTATATTTGTGTAACAAATAAAACAACATACACGTTGGTTTAAAAAAAAACACCATAAACATTTATGTAGTAAATTAGTAAAAGGTAGTCAAAGTTATAAAATGAAAGTTTTAATAATATTAAAACATTTGTGTTTATCTAGTGTTTATATGATAGCACTCACATCCAAATGCAGTATTATATTATTATACATATTAAACCAGCCGACGTTTTTGTTTTTAGGGTTTTGGTGTAGGAGACGATGAGTTGTGGGGTTGGGTGGTTAAACTTTAAATATAACTAGTTGATTTTCCGCCCGCGCGTTGCGGCGGGGACCTAATGTCTGCAAAACGCGTGTTGGCAACGGCAAGCAGATACCAAAAATCAAAACATAAATAACAATGATGTGGTAACGATAGTCACCCTGTCCACAAAAAAAGCAATTTTAAATAAACTAATATATAATAATAGGACCCCACACGTCCTACACGTTGGAAATTCAGTTGTTTTCAGTTTAGTTATTACGGTGCTAACATGTTAAAATATGGATGAACTCGGTACCGGTAACGGCGTCGAGAGTACCGATCCGGAAAATCATCGAAATTAGGTACCTGCACCGAAAATGTTCGGTACGATACGATATGGTATGGTATGGTATGGTATTTGAAGTTAAAAATCAGTAAATACAGGTATGGTGCTAGACCGGTGTCGAACCGAAAGTAACGATTCTCAAAACGCCAAAAGATGGGTACCAAATTGGTACCGAAAATGATTGGTATAGTAAATTTGGTACCCATACGATACCGGTTTGATTACAGGATTTGATACGATTTGCTCATCAATAATCTAAATATCCAAGTTAATTTTACATGCTACAATTCATTCATTATAGGAAAAAAGACAAAAAAGAAAACAAAATAAGTTGTTGTGTATATAAAACCTCAATCAAACGAAATACAGTTTACTTACAGTGTGTATGAAAAGTAATCTACACGGTGCAATTACTTGCTTTACTACAGGATTTGATGAGCTCGGTACCAACCGGTACCGAAAATCCCCAAAAGCGGGTACCGGTACCGATTATACCTAGTACGGTATGGTTCGGTCCCGGTCGGTACTGGTACGGTACCGGTATTTGAGGGTAAAAACCGGTGAATACCGGTGCCGAACCGATACCGAAAATGTCAAAAGTCGATACTGATTCAGTTGCGAAAATATACCCGATTTGGTAAATTTGATACCAGTACCGGTACCCGATACCATTTGCTCATCCCCTTGATGATGTTACTATTCATTGGATTGTGTATGACAAATAATCTAAATCGGTGCAATTACTTGCGTTGCTACGTTGCTACATGATTTGATGAGCTCGGTATCAACCGGTACTGAAAATATCGTTACCGAAAATCCCCAAAAGTGGGTACCGGTAACGAATATACCTGGTACGGTACAGTTCGGTACCGGTATGGTACGGTTCGGTGCCGGTCGGTACCGGTTCGGTGCCGGTCGGTACCGTTATTTGAGGGTAAAAACCGCTGAATACTGGTGCCGAACCGATACCGGAACTGTCAAAAGTCGATACCGATTCGGTACAAAAAATATACACGGTTTGATAAATTTGATACCTTATTGCCCTGGTTGGTGCCGGTTCGGTACCGGTACGGTGCCGGTCAGTACCGGTATTTGAGGGTAAAAACCGCTGAATACTGGTGCCGAACTGATACCGGAACTGTCAAAAGTCGATACCGATTCGGTACAAAAAATATACACGGTTCGATAAATTTGATACCTTATTGCCCTAGTTGACTATTTGATTTTCTTTTTTAATTTAATATAAAGTTTACTATTCAATACGTTTCATTTTTAATATAAATAAATAAATAATAAAATAATAATAATAATAAAATAATAATAATAATAATAATAATAATAAGGGTAATTTTAATATATGGGTAATAGTTTGAATCCCAACTTTCATAAACACCCCTCAACTATCAAGTATATACAACTTGCTCTAAAGTTATCCTTAGTATTGTTATTTTTATTATAAGTGTTATTATTATTATAAAATAAAAAAATTATAATTGCCATTCGTGAAAGAAAATAACGTAGGACGGGTGTTTTGAGTTTAGCTGGGATTAGACAGAGTAAGGAAATAGTGTTAACCTGAAAGTGCAGGTTGTCACAGACAGCCTGCCGGTAGATGGTCGATTCAATCAACCGTGGCATCGAGCATCAAGACTTCAGTTTGTCCTTCTTTGTTTTTTGTGTTATGCCTATAAATAAAACCATGTATTCTCGTTCTAACTCACCCCTTTGCTCAAAACTATCTATAAATAATATCTTTCTAAATCATATCTCTCTAATTCCGTTGTGATTCTAACTCCATATCAAATAGAGAATAAAGAGGAAGATCAGGAGCAAAATAGAAAATTTGTTCCACAACTAAATCATTATACATTCTTATGTTTGAGCATTGTTAGACAAACGACTAGTGTAGAAACACTCGATCGAAGGATCGGGCAAAAGACGTAGAGGGATTAGTTAACATCTCTCAAACCTCTATAAATTGGTTTTGTCATTCCTTCCCTAATTTCATTAAACACTTGCATATCTTATTGTTTATAGCTTATAAGTGCATTGTTAGGTTTGAACAAGTGTTTATAGAAGGAATTTTGGTAAGAAAACTTATTCATCCCATTTAGTTTCCTACACCAACAATACATAAAGAATCCAGAAAAAATAATATTTGATCTATATTATTTTCATTTAACTTCGGATATCAAATTTTATTATATTGAATATATAAGACTATTTTACGTGTAAATGATTACTTTGCCTAATAAGTTTCACAATTTAAACAAACAATTTTATATATAATTATATATTTTTTGTTGTGTATACAATTGTGTAAATTATAATACGTGAACGAAAACTATTAAGCTTTTCTTACATCTCATGGCTAAAAAGTTTCTTACATTGTTTTGAGTTTTATAAGTTATGATTTTTTTGAAGATGAAAAGGGAAGACATAAAAACAATATGTAAGATAATTAAAGTATCAACATTTAATAAATATGAACCACAGATTTGAAAGATATGCATTTTTTGGATGGGTAAATTACAATACGTGAACGAAAACTGATAAGCGAGACCGACCAGGTATTACATGCATTCTATGAGTTCAGGTAATTTACATACGAAAAATAGATACACAATTAATGGAGTCACATGCCTATAAAAGTTGACCTAATTAGATTTGAATGTCCATGTTCATATATACACACATACAATACATTATACACACTATGTGATTCTTTTCTACTCTTTCTCACATTACTATATTATACAATATAACATTTTGGGTAGGATGTTAGGAACAGTAGAACACACACGTCACACACCAGCCACAAACATTACCCAGCGGCCACGCGTCACCCAGCGCCCACAAACATCACCCAGCGGCCACAAACAGGTTTGCTCTGCCTCAAATCGTGGTTAGCAACACCACCTTCACCAAATTCCATATACCAAAACCCCCAAGGTTCTCCTCCTCTAGCAAGCGGCGGTCGAAAGGATTGAAGTTCCGATGCATTTGTGGTAGAAGACAACGTCGTTGTTCAGCATCCGACTTCGATTCATCCTCCATTCACCGGTATCTCAGGTACGTTTTCTGACGTTCAACTCCTCTTGCACGATACGGTTACGAATTTAATTGTTGCTGTTCGTTTTCTTATGGTTTGCCTGGTTCCAAATCCATTTTAGGTCTATGAATTTTAGGGGTTTTAGGATTATTAATTAGACATCCATGATTGCATCTTGATTGAGATTGATAATGAATATATTTATTGGAGGTGAAGATTGGAACTGTCTATGAAGGTTTTTTTTTGATAATTAGCTTGATTTGGAGGAACTGTTGATAATTAGCTTGATTTGGAGGAACAATGGATTCTATCTTCTGAGTCTTTGGGGCTTTTATAGTTTGATTTTAGTTTTTATATATATTTAGGGTACATAGCTTGAAGCACCATATGGATGATCAAATGTATTCGTATTGAAAGCTAAGCAATCATAATCAAATAACCAGTTTTCTATTTGTTTAAATCAATATTTTTTAACTGAAATTTGGGCTGTGTAGTGTCGTTCATTGCCTTGAATGTCATCGATAAACATATAAGAGTTTGGATTTTGGGATTTGACCTATGATGATTGACTTTTGTAGGTTGAAACTGAAATCATATCATATGCCATATGGTGCATAATTTCCTTCTTTTGATTGAAAGTCGGTGTGATTTGGGGGATTTTGGACTATTGACTTTTTGGTCAAACACGGTATCAAGGGTGTCTGTTCATTGCGGTATTGTAGATTGGTGTTAAAGTTCTTAATGTAATTTAACCAAATGTTTACACCTGGAATACCTTTCCACTATGTATTTCAGACAGAGTTTCCTACTGCAGTACAAGTACAAAATTAGACAAGCTAATTTAGTGGGAACCGGGAACATGAAATTTATGGTGTTGTGGTGAACTTAGCATATAGTAGGTCTAAAAAAGGAATATATATTATCAAGAATATAACACGTTGCTTTTAAAGTTTATGGATCTATTTAAAATTTAGATAACCATATCACTGGTTATTTCCTTTTTACCATGTTTATTTAAATTTTTTTTTTTTTTTTGAAAGGATCATTGGACAACTGTACTGGTTTTCCTTTGAGATTTATAATCTATTCTATGTATACTACATGATATTAAATTTACGAATAGAAATTTATAAATATTTAGTTTAAACCATTTAGAAATACATTCAAATAGATTTATACATGATTACTAAGTTACTTAATAGAAGCTAAAAAGCAATAGGTTGTTGGTATAATTTATTGAACCATTAATATAATAGCAACGTTTTTACAACAGAGATACCTATTCTCTTTTTTTTTTTTTCTGACATGTACGAGTGCTTTATACTTCTTCCATCTGTGATGTAGGTTCGATCTTCATACTCCACTATCGCACTTTTCCTCTTAGATTCCTTTTCTCCTTTGTACCTGCAACTGCAAGCATTCTTAACAGGTATGTATGCATTACCTTTGCTTGCTTTTATGATCAATTTTGATTACGATCTTATTTGTTTACGACATGAAATCTGTAGTGTGCGACACGAAATTTGTGTTACTATAATAGTTAACTTCATTTGTAGTCTGCGACATTACCTTACATGTTCTTAATGAGCCGTATTAAATGATTCTTTGATCTTTTTCGTTAGGCGGTGATCATTTTTGTGTGCATCTTCTGGTAGAGATCTACCAATGTCAACATGCATTATTTAGTTAATCCGTTCGGATTAAATCGTTATTGGTACGTTATTAATTGAGTACAATGGTTCATTTTAAAAGTCAACTGTGTTATATGAGTTTCTCATTGATGTAAAGTTTAGATTTATGTGTTCAGGAGAATTGCAAGCATCACTTTGAAGAAGAAGAGAGAGGGATTTTGCAAGCAACACTTTGAAGAGGAAGAGAGAGGGATTTTACCGTTGCTGGAGTAAGTTAAGATTTATTGTTCTATTTACTGCTTTTTAATAGAGTAAGTTCACTATTCATTACATGATTGTTGGATCTGAGTATCTGACTATAGGCGAAACGACTTCAGTTTTGAGACCAGTCGAGTTGGATTGGGTCATCATTTACTCATTGTATTGTTAATTTCACTTGTCATTACATGATTGTTGTATCTGGCAATGGGTGAAACGGCGCCAATTTTGAGACGGGTCATTTTTCCAGTCAAGTTGGATTGGTTTGGGTCGTCATTTACATATTTTATTGTTCAGTTGAGATAAATTACCATCTAAACCAATTGAATTGATAGTAATTGGGTCAAAATTGTTACCTCTACTTTCATACCAGAAGAACTATTTAAATGTGAAACTCAACTAACTTAAAGCTTTTATTCATTAATCTCTGTAGGTGGTTTGCCAGATTTCCGTTACAGCGGTAGACATCCTACAAGGACTGAACATTGTGCACAACATGCATCGCTTTCAGTTTCACAAGTTTCACATCTGAAAACACTTAAAAGGATAGTCACATGATTTAGAATAACTGTACCTTTGTCACTTAATAGAAACCAAATACCCCGCCGCACCGCGGCGGTTTTTTTTTCTAGTATATAACATTTAGAGGATGTTGTTAGGAATAGTACTCAAAATACCCCTCTTTTGCAAATTAATTACCAAAGTGCATGGCAATTAACAAGGCAGAAAATTTTCCTTAGGTGCAAATGAGCAAAGGTAGAGCCGTAGACATAGGTAAGAAATGTGGGGTTTACCAAAGCCAAAAAATCAAATTGTACTTTTGGTATTTTTAGATTTCGACCACCAAAATTTGTTTGGCAGTCAGCTTTGATCCCTCGTTTTTTGTCTTTTCGTTAAAGTTTTCTTTCATTTCCCCTTATGTTTCAAAGTTGTCACTTTTACCATCATTTTCTAAAAACCTTATATTAGTCGTCGTTTACTTACCACTTTACACGGTTTTATGACCTCCATACTCACTTTCTCGGGTTGTCTAAAAACCTTATATTAGCCGTCGTTTGGGTCTTTAGGTTAAGCTTTCTCGGTAAAAATTTGGGTTTGTCTATGTTTTATGCTAGCTCGCGGTATAAGTTCGCGTTTGTCTTTGCTTACGTTTTACGTCACATGGCACTATAAATTCGTATTTTTGTTTGATGATTTTTCCGGTTTGATCGTCGTTTACTTACTATTTAGCACGGTTTTAGGACCATCGCACCTGCAACGCGGGGCGGGTTTTTGAAACATTTGAAAGATTGTTACAAATAGTGACTATTTTTTCTTTTAGTTTATTTTGTCTTTTAGTATAAACTTTCATTTGGAGCCGGAAGTTTGGTAATTCAATTTTTTTCATTTTCTTTTAACAGTTTATTTTTCTACCACTAAACCTTAGAAAAACTTATCATAGCTCCTAAACGTCAATAAAGTTGTCAGTATAAATTCTCGATTGCGTCTACGTTTTACGTCAGATGAGTCAAATGGTGTTAGAAATTAGCGTTTTTATTTTACGCTTTTTCCTGCTTTTGGTCGTCGTTCAGTTCCACCATTTCAACCCCCCGCCTGCCCCTTAACGCCGCAACGTCGAGGGATTAAGACTAGTTATATATTTATATTGTTGTTTCATTAACTCTCAAGTCAAACTAGTATAATTATGTGAATTGAAAAACTAAAGAGGTGTGAGGAGGGGTTGTTTGGTTGAGAATGTTGCACTTAGAAGCACCTAGAGGAGATGCAATAATGGTTGACATGAGATGCAACTTAATTACAATATTAAATTTCTTATTTTTGCTTTTATCTTTTTTTATTAGATCCATTTAAATGATTTTTTTTAAACAGCTAATTTTTCCCTTTAAATACTTACACATTCTAAAGATTGAACATTCGTCTCCCACAAGAGATCCAAACGATGATAAAAGGAAATGAAAGTATTATTACCTGCCTCCGCTTGCTTGATTTAAATAATCAACCAAATAGTTGTGGATTTAAATTATGTAAAAGACGGGTATAGTGTGATTTTAGCCATTAGAAAAAATAAATAAATATTTTATTACTATAAATAACCAACAAAAATATGCATTGAAACTTGTACATTATGCTTTGGGGTTTTTTCAAAAAAAAAAAAACTTGATTTTTTACTTTTAACCCAAAGGTTTTTACCTTTTCCAATTTTAACCCTTCATTATTTGTTTTTTAAACTTTAACCCAAAACTTTTCATTACTTTTAACCCAAAGGTTTTTACCTTTTGCAATTTTAACCCTACATAATTTGTTTTTTTAACTTTAACCCAAAACTCTTCATTATTTGCAATTTAACTTCACAACTTTTGTAACTTATACTTTTCACCTTTGGAAAATTTTTGGTTTACGTATAGTTCTAAATTTTTCGAGTTAATACGACGCAACGTACGAGTGTGGTTCAACTTTTTTATGTTTTGTTTCAAATTTTGCAAGTTAACACGGCGCAACGTGCATGTGTGGTTCACCTTTTTTACCTGTATTTTTCATGTTTGATAGGTTCGTCGCAACACGCAGATCCTAGGTCGAGTCAGTGTTGGTGGTCGATAACGGTTGTGTGACATTAGTACTATTTGACACCGTTTTACGCCTCGCCGCAACACAGGGTGTGCTTTGGGGGTTTTCCAAAGAAAAAATGGTTATGCATACAGTTGTCGTAACCTTGGCTTTGGGGGTTTTCCAAAAAAATATATTTTTTCTTTTCACCCAAAAGTATTTCATAAATTACTTTTAACCCAAAACTATTTATTTTTTTACTTTTAACCCAAAACTTTTTATCTTTTGCAATCTATCCTCACAACTTTTTTTTACTTTCAACTTTGGTCCTTTATAGTTTTCATTTTTCGCAAAATTTTCGCTTTATGCCTGGTTCTAAATTTTGTGACTTAACACATCGTAACGTGCGTCTTTGGTTTAACGTTTTTACGTTTCGTTCTAAATTTTGCGACTTAACACGACACAACGTGCGTGTGTGGGTGAACTTTTTTACACTGTCTATTTCTTCCCAGTTTGACATGTTTAACATAACGTGCGGGTCCAAGATCGACTTCGTTATAACTAAAGAATCTCCGCCGCATTGCGGCGGGTCTCAATCCTAGTTAACATAAATCTATAAGATGAACGTGAAAATTAAGTAATTGAGAATCTATATGAATAAATGGTTAGCTTTACCGTCGGTATCCAGAGATACCGAAACTAAAACGTGTTTTTTAATTGAAAAATAATTTCATAATATCGAGAAATCAAAGTTTTGCTTTGATAGGATCGAATTTGCTATTTAAAATAAGATTGTTTACCTGTCGTATTCTACTTTAACTTTCCTTTGGTGGTTATATTTACCTACATATAACTATATAACTAGGAGTGTGAAGATAACATGTGACACCCAATTGTTTTCTTAAAAATACAACAAAAAAATATAGTTTAAAAAAATATAGTTTAAAAAAATCTAGCAGAAAAAATCCAGTACAAAAAAATATAGCACGAAAAAAAACTAGTATAAAAAATATAACACAAAAAAATACAGCACAAAAAAATACAGCACAAAAAAATTAGTACAAAAAATCCAGCAAAATAATTCAGAAAAAAAAAATTAAGAGAAAAAAATTCACCACAAAAAATATTGCAAAAAAATGTAGTACAAAAATTCAGCACAAAAAAATATTATACAACATAGAAATAGAACACATTTTTTTGGGTTTTTTAGTTGTCATATTTTATTTAACAATATGTTATTCAAATTAAACATAAAAAGACGCTCGTTTTTATAGTGAAATTTTTATGAAAAAAAATGTCGTATAAAAAAGTATGAACGTATAAAAAATGAGGGTGAAATATGCATGTGTCTTGCATGTGGAGAGAGAAAGTCAACAAATAAGATTTTCCAAATATAGCCTTACCCTTCTCTTTTTTCCTATATTTTCATATTAACCATTGATTTGAAAAATGAAAGTTAAGATTCATTCTCATCCTAGTTAGGCAAAATAACTTTTTTTATTTGATCTTACATCGTTTAATATATATTGTTTGTTGAGTAAATAATATGCAGGGTTAAGTTCACGTACAAAGTGTCTTATCGCACAAAACGTACGAAAGACATGAAAAAGCCAAAAAAACGTGGTGACGTTTTCGTAATTATTTACTCGTAAGGTAATTATCAAAATTACTCTAAAAATGGTCTTATATAATAATTTTGATCTTGTTGGGTAATTATCAAAATTACTCTACAAGTGTATCTTGTAGAGTAATTTTGATCTTATATGGTAATTATCAAAATTACTCTACAAGTTTATCAAAATTACTCTGCATCAAAATTACTCCACAAGTGTATTAAAATTACTCTGCAAGTTTATCAAACAATATACAATTCAAAATTACTCTACAAAATCATTTGTAAAGTAATTATAATACTCTATAAAATTACCTTATAAGATCTAAATTACCATCAAGAACATTTTACAAAATTACTTTACAAGATTAAAATTACCCTACAAGATTATTTGTATAATAGTTTTGATAATTACTCTACGAGTAAATAATTAGAAAAATGCAAACACGTTTTTTTTTTTTTTTTTTTCACTTTATTCATACATTTTGTATAATAAGTGTATTTGTATTTGATCTTTTGTAATAATATATGATATACATGTAACTAAATTTACTAGAAACTAAACTTTGATTTCAAAGGACCCGCTACCGAGTTCCTTTTTTCGTTTTTACACGCACTAAAGATGCAAGCACTTTAACAGAATTTATGACAAGTGTCTATCAATACACTTATATTTTACTCACGTGTTGGTACTGTAGAATACCTACCATTTAGGGTCAGTATCCTAGCTACGGAGCAGTGCAAGCACTTACCTATTTTGGCATGTGTCATCATTTGATTTTATGGAGAAAACAATAGCAGAAAACTGGTTAATCCAAGGGGTATTGGATTTTAATAATCCCAAGTTTTACTGGTTGCCGATAATAATCTCAACTTCAAAAATTGCCTACAACAGTCTCAACTTGTAAGATTTTGGCCACCAATGATTCTTGTCTAACTGGGTTAGTTAAGTGTGACGTGGCAGCTGACGTGGATTGGTGGCCAAAATCTTACAAGTTGGGACTGTTGTAGGCAATTTTTGAAGTTGGGATTATTATCGGCCAACCAGTGAAACTTGGGATTATTAAAATCCAATACCCCTTAATCTAATTTTCTTTTTAATTTGAAACGGATCGGTTTGAAGGATATTAAAATTTAAAAGGGTGAAAATAAAAGAGTCTGGTATCAGAGGCGCTAGACTTAAACCATGCTTTCAAGGGTTCGAGATAATAAACACAGCAGGGATCGACGGCAAGCAAGGACTGATCGCAATCCTTATTGATCAGGCTGAGAGCAAGGAGAAAATGCGCAGGGGGGGGTCAGAAGCAGGAAAAATAGCGAGTTAAAACAAGAAAATCAATAAGAATGCAATTTCAGACACGGACATGTTAACACGACACGAAACAAAACGAAACGTTCTTAACTGGTTTCGTATTTGGGCTTAACAGGTTTCGTGTCTAAAACATGCCAACACTTTTAGGACCCAATAAAATTCGTGTCCAAACAGGTAAGGATTAATATGCTAAGGATTATGTATTACTTAATAATTGTATGAACTTTTGAAACTTTTTGTTTCACTAAAAAGGTTCATAAATATGTGATATTCATCATGTCCCCGAATATGTTTGTTAACAGGTCGTTTCATGTTGACGTTTTTCTAAACATGTTGTGTTCGTGTTTTGAAAAACTGACATGATAAGTTATAGTGTCGTGTTGTGTCTTATCGTTTCGTTTCGTGTCTTACCTGTTAAGCCATCCCATCTTGTGACGCCGTCACGGGGTTGTTTCATCGCAGGGCCACCTAGGCGGTGCAGTGTTCCCTCTCGAGATTACAAGGCCACGTAGCGCCACAAAACTTCCAGATGACCATAAAAAAGGTTAAAGAACATGATTCGACTTGGTCGAAAACAAAGATGAAGAAAACTCGTTACGCTAATCAAGAATCAACAACTAAGTACGCATAAGAACATATATATAGTACAGGATAATGTAACTTGTCTTGAGGCACATTTTATATAATGTGACATCACTTGCTAAGTTGCTATAAGCATTTAACGGTTGTAGATGGAAGCAAATTTCTTATATGCATAAATCACATTTAGTACAGTATACTCCACCAACATAGAACTACACATGTCTACCATTAACCCAATGAAGTAATATGGTGTACGTATATGAGGTATGGCACCTTGTGAGCTTGAAAGCAAAAATGATTATCTGCCCACAAAGAGCATGCGTCACTGCATGCGAATTTTCTTGGTAAAGGTTTTAACATAATTTCCAAGACCACTCATTTCGCTATTTGACTATTGTTTTAGTGCTACTAAAAACTAGGATATAGCCCCGCCGCAACGCGGCGGGATTCAGTTGCGATTACCGCAAACAAAATTTACAGTTTTTTACACTAATTGTTAATATAAAATTTACAAAGTATAAATTAGCAACATTTTTTTTTATGTTATTGTAATATATGTATTGGGACTTTTTCAAAAAAATTGCATTTTTCACTTTTAACCTAAATATTTTTATCTTTTACATTTTAACCCTTTTGATTTTTTTTACTTTTCACCTAATGCTTTTCATTTTTTGTAATTTAACCCAAACACTTTTTTATTTTCAACTTTCGTCCCCCATACTTTTCATCTTTCTTAAGTTTTTCGTTCTACGTTTTATTCTAAATTTTGCGAGTCAACACGCCGCAACGTGTGTGTGGGGTTCAACCACTTTTTCGTCTGTTTTTCCCCTTTGACAAGTCAGTCGCAACGCGTCTATTTTTCTCTGTTTGACAAGTTCGTCGCAACGTGAGGATCCTAGATCGACTTAGTTATTCTTTTCTACGTTTAACATTTATGTCTAATTTCTTCGCATTAACACGCCGCAACGGGCGTGCGTGGTTCAGTGATTTTACGTATTTTTTTCGTTCGGTGTTATTTTATACTTTTTTTATTTAGTTTACTTTTACAAGCTCTTCTAACGTTGATGATCGCTGACATTGGTGTGGCATTAGTGATACTTGGCACGATTTTACGAACATATTTAACGAATTAAGTTTTTTACTAATATTTTGTTTCAAGTTTATTATTATACCTCTTTTACTTAAGAAAAACTATTTTTTTACGTGCATACTTTTATCTACTTGTCGATATAAATTCGATTGGCTCTACATTTCAACGTAAACTTTTCCTGGAAACAGTTTAGGTTAAATATAATATGTCTGCGTTTAAAAAAATCATTTTTACGAGCATATCTTTATGTACGTTTCGGTATAAATTTGAGTTGGTGTATGTTTCGACGTAAACTTCTTTAGAAAACAAGTCAGGTCAAATATAATATGTTTTCGTGATTATTATATGAATGTGTTGTAAATTTAGTTTCGATCCGCGTGGAGTCAAATTGTGGTTTCTTTTTTTTTCCCTTTTTTTAAAAGCTCTAATTAATCTCTTTTGATTATACGTGTCTCCATTATACCCGTTACATTTTCTATGTATGACTCGTGTCACATACAATATGTTATGATTGTACGGGTATAAATTTGATTTAGATTGTGTTTTGATCCAATCGCAATGCTTATATAAGTTACATTGAGTTCAAACTGATATGTCGAAACGCGTGTTTTGATATGAGCCTCTTTGTAATGCTTTTAAAATTTCGTACATTGAGTTCAAGCTCTTTATATTACAAAACCTGTCCAACTTTCTCTATTCTATACGATATTCAACACAAGCTCTATCTAACTATTCGCACAGTGGCAGACGTACGAAATATGCACCAACAGATTTCCCCTCGGATGTCACTGTCGAATCGTCTTTAAAACTTTGAGAACCTTGAGCGGTGTTTGAATATTCTGTAATCTTCAACTATTCTACAACTTCAATCGGGTATCTTGAAATCTGACTATCTAAATTCCCCCTCGATTGATGATTCGGGTTTGCTTTTGCCAAAGTAAAGCACAAATTCCCCCTGTAATGAATCTTCAAGTCTTTTGCACAGTTTACGACTCTCCTCTGATTTGCTAAACTGCAACCTTCACGAACAATCACCAACTTGAAACTAATCAATGCAACATCCTCTATTTCAACTTTAACCGCATCCGAGCTCAGTTTTTGATATCACAAGTAAGCACCACGATCTTCGCATTCCGCCTGCTCGGTCTAAGAATGTACAAAAACTCAACCGGCAATTGATAAAAACTTCAAATACCCCACTGGTTAACTACAAATCCGTGATTCCCCTGAAGATCTGATATCCCGTTTACCGTGATCCACGTTAACGCACCGTAAGAATAACAGATCCATGTAAACGGTATTCTCCACAATCAGCAAATCTTCATCGAAAAACAAATCATCTGGTAATGTAATCTGATCTCCGAAGCATTCGTCCACAATCAGATTCATCTCCTCGGATAATCTAGATCTCAGAAGCTATCATCCACGATCACTCTCAGATCTCTGATGCTTTCGTCCACGATCAAATATCAACACCTCGGATCCTCTTGATCTCGGAAGCTTACACTCACGATCAGATTCACATTCCCCTTGACAATCTGAAGTCGAAAACTACCCGAATACTGTTGCAGTGTCACGAATTTCAAAAAATGCCGGAATTTCATCATACGACATTGAAATTTTTATTTCCCCTCATTTTTACAAATTCTGACGTCTCTAATACTGAATTCCCCCTCAAACTGAATTCAGTTTCTAATTCTCTTCTCCGAAAAACTTGACCAAACTAGAATATCACAATATTCGCCACAATTGTCAGTTTTTCGTCTTTGCGGATTTTACAATTTGGCTCATAAATAGTCAGATAACTCAGAATATGACAATTCTGCACTGGTATCCTGACTACCCCACTAATTTTCCACAATCCGTGATCGCATCATCAAATCTATTCACTAAAGCCCCCGACGGTGTCCCCGAATAACCCAGCTTGGTCGTTAAAAACCCGAAAAAATTGATGTGACGCCCTAACACGTTTTAACCCAAGATTCGCAGCGGAAAACACATAATTAAAATTTCTTTAATGATATTCCTTCTTTCACTTAAATACATTAATCCCTTTTTTATAAATTAATTAAAAACTAACATACTTATATAAAATTAATTGACCACATTCACACCCACGTACAATCCATGCATTGACTCGATCTTCAACCGCGTACACTTCTTGATGAAACATCCATAAACCTGTACAACCTGCAGACACCGCATTCAATCACATCATTAGTAACCGGTGACATAATACAAAATCTTAACACATGTATAAATAGGCGTCAACATATCATGCTTTCTCTTATACTAGCCCCTTCATCCATCCATTCGATCACTCGCATCGGATTGCGGAGTCAACCTTCACTTCCATTGTTACCATGCCTATACTTCACATTAATTCTCAATAGAAAAATGGTTAGTATCATTAGCTTCCCTTCATATGAACATGTCCTCGAATACACATAACTCATCTTATTCATTCAAGCATATAATTAAATACTCACTCAAGCATGTATTCACTTTCTATTCGTACACGTATTTACAACTTACATCCTACATGTATAACTCCTTAATTCATCTTTATGCATAATTCAATATGTAAGTTCCCTTTTCTTACCCAAACTTAATCGAATCTCCTTCTTGACCACTTCCGACCCATTTCCACTAAAACTTAACTTAGTAATCAGATCGATTCATATCTTCTCACATTACATTCAATAATTACCATATATCATAAATATATTACCAAACAAAAGGGTAAGTTCGGAGTTCACTTACCTCGTGCGTCCGAGTTCGAGCATAGCTTCCGTGTTTATCCTTGGCCCGTTGCCCTTCCACGCTTGTGTCCATGTTGACATGACTCCTATCCATACATGTCATCACATTTATCATAACATGATTAGCATACATGAGCATACATACCTTTCAATGAAGGTTCTTGCCATATCATCTTATCAAACTAATTTCTCACTTGTAATCCATTCAAAACACATTCCTTATACAATTCTATTATTTTAATACATCATCATCACATTCTACATACATTTATTCATTATTAGCATACAACCTCACTTATCATTTTCTCCTAAGCATTTCATCAAACACTTGGTGTGCATATCACTTTCTAAGCATAATGTACAAGTGCTTTAAGCATGTTCTTCCCTATTTCATCTTATGAACCATCACATTCAATCAAAATCTCATAATCATAAATTCCACATCAAGTCTATCTATCTCAGTCTATCATATAACACCTTATACATCACAAGATCACACTATAACATCTACAAGTTCATCATGATCATCATCTTCACACTCATGCAATGGGTTTCATTCTAAATCACCCAATAACTTGAAATTAATCATAACACAAGTTCTATTTGGTGTTTCTAACACCTCTACATGCTTAATTTCATACAAATTCATGGATTGATCATAACCCACTTCAAACAAGATCATCAAATCTAAGTTTTAAGACATACCTTATGATCCCCTTGTGAAGGTGATCGTTAATTCACATTCGGTTGTGAATTTGGGCTTCGTTTAGCCTTTCAATTTGGAGAAGTTGTGAAGTTTAGGGTTTTGGCTCCAAGGGAGCCTTCCCTGCTCGTTGATGAACACACACACACGATGTGTGTTTGTGTGTGTGTTGTTTTCTTTTTTAATAAAACAACTTTCAAGTTGTTTACTTAGGTCCCTCATGTTTCGTTTTAGTTAAATAAGGTTACAACCCTTCGTTTAATGCCAACGATACTAATATTCAACTAGGTTAATTATTCCTAGTTAATATTCATTTACGGGTTCACTTTTACCCTTAACAGCATTTTTACCCGTTCCTTTGTATTAACCGGGTTTAAATTACCAAACCCATTTTTGGGGTGTTACAATTGACAGTCACCAAATTTTTTCTGGAGACTTTCCTCGTCGTTGCGATCAAAAAATGCCTCTTTTTTTAGACATTTAATCATCTGGTCGAATGTCAAGTGTCGGATGGTCATCCAATCGGATTGCCATCCGATCGGATTGTCATTCGATTGAAGGACAACATGGGCAAGTTGGTATGATGGATCGGATGATCATCCGATCGGATGGCACGATCGGATTGCCATCCGATCGGATTACAGAAGAAACAAACTAGTGTATGTGTAACACCCGTTCTTATAAATTAAGATTTAACGTATCATTTACGAAAAACAATCATGTAATTAAGATTACATATGCATTGGAAATTACGGGTTTATTAAAACCTTTTACAATTTAAAATTTTACAACATATCATGTGTATGTTCGTCGTTTAACATAATAACGATACAAAGTGCGGAAGCTTATGTCGTGATCGTGTTCGGTTCTTGCTCGTCGTTTGATCTTCATCCGTGCACTCTTGGCATTCACCTATGATCAAAACCAACTTAAAAGTTAGTTTTGATAGTTAAATATAAGGTTCAAACAAGTTCCAAGGGGCAAAATAGCAAAAAATAAATTTTTTTCCCGGTTCAAGGGCTTCGTGTGACGCCAAGGGCCTAGGCGTCACGCCTAGCCCTGTTTTTCACAGCCTGTACCTTGAGCTGATGCTGTACATTCCCAGCATGACCCGTTTTCACGGAAACGAGCATAACTCTCTCATTTTTAATCCGTTTTACCCGATTCTTTTTCCTACGCGTTCGTAATTTAATTCTCCATCATATGGAGTTAAAATCCAACATCCAACAAAATAAAATTTCAGACTTTTAAGTCATCGACTTATTACCTTTTTACCGAAATTTAACCCGTTTATGCATTTTATCAAACAAACGTATTTATTTGATTCCTATATCTCATACACTTCTTCAAATTAAAGTTACCTACTATATTAGGTTCTAATCATAGGTTTATTACACAATTTAAACCCGTTTTCGCTCGTATGATTATTTTGACCCGTTAAGGGTATTTTAACACTTTAAAGCTTGAAATCGCTTTCATTCATTTCTAGCATCTTATTCCTACATTTCTTATCAAGTAATCTTCAACTACAACTCTTTGTGTGTTGGATTTCAATGTGTATATCTATATGTTCCGAGTTTTACCCTTCGGATTGTTATTTTACGGCAAGACTCAGATAGAGCTATTTGACTAACGTATTACATCTTTCAACTTCTACACTTATTCTAAGTATTTATTTAATCACGAAACTCGTTTCCAAACAACCTTTAAGGGTTGTTTGTTCAATTTAACCTACAAGGGCATTTTGGTCAATTTTGGTCCTTCTTTTACGACATAGGACTTTCAGATACTTGTTTGACCCAAAAATTCGATCTTTTAACTACAACCTTGTTTAGAAGCCATTATGTGTCTAAAACACTACAATTATAACTTGAATTATTCGGTTTATCTTTAAGATGACCAAATATCCAATTTGACCTTGTTTAACTCTTAGAAAACCTCAAGTTCTACATGATGAGTTGAATCATTATACATACCTGGCTCGGATCAATATATTGACCCGTTTCAATACCTTGACTTTGTAGCCGCTAAGCAATAGCGATGTGCGTATCCATTTGATATTTATTCCTATAAACATGTAACTCGACAAACCATTAGTCGATATTGTCAAAGGGTGATAATTTCACCCTTTGACCCGTTTATTTACCTAGTGATCTTCGTCACTTCAACTAAATACCAATTTCATGTATTATGCTAATTTAGAGTCTACTAACGAAAATACGAAATCAAGCATAATGTAACGGAACCGTAGTTACGTACCTTTTAAGCACCTTTTTCAAACGCGTATTTCCACCGGCTTGTCCACTTGACGATCCGGATTCCTCACCTAAAGAGTTCCATTCATAACCAATTTAGAACCCTTTTTACAACCATTTATCATGATTCATTATGATATCGCAAATCTGCGTTTTTGTCCGATTATTAATACTTTAATCCCCACTTAGGCGTTTCAACAAACACCTAGCGGGTCAGATTTTACATAATCATTACTAGGTTCTTGACATGTTATTTTCATCTATATTCACTTCAATTAACAAATCTATACTAAATCTTAACATCAATAAATTTCAGATTCACCACATGAATTCAGATTTCACTAGAATAAGAACCATAATTCTAGTGTTTATTTAGTTTCTACAAACTCACTAATCACCTACAATAGTGATTATAAACCCCACAAGCATAATGCTAGATTTTAACCAGAAATCATCTAGGGTTTATCCCTAGATGCCATATTACTTCTAATTTCATCCATGCAAGACATAATCAAGCTAAATTTCAGTTTTTCACAATTAACCTAGAACTTGAGATGAATCAAAATACTAGAATTTTGCATACCTTGTGATCCCTTCAGTGAGGTGATCACTAATTCGTGTTTAGAACTTGATTTGGGACTGAATTGAACCTCCAATTGATCAATTTTTAGTGAAACTAGGGTTTGAAGGGGAGCTCTTGGTCGCCCCCTGCTTCTTGATCGACCAGACACCCCTTTTGGGTGTGTTTGGTTTATTCTTAATTTTGTTTATGAAATTAAGTTTCAATTTTAACAACATAGGCCCCTCCACTTTTATTTAGCTTATATCTTTGGCAATTTAACTTTATTCATGCTTTAAAACAAGACAACCAACTAACTAGGTTATTTATTTCCTAGTTAGTTTATTCTCGTTTATTTCATACTTTATAATTCTAATATAAAGTTTTAAAATTTCGGGATGTTACATTTGGCCCTTCCATTTTCCTTAGTTCATAATTTAAGGGTTTTAACCCACTCATAAGTCACCATCTAACTAGGTTAGAATTATTCCTAGTCAGTTTAGTACATTCGGGAAGTCTTAACCCGTTTTACTTTAAGTCCCGTTAAATCGGGCATTTTATCCATCCTATTTTTCTTGAAAGCTCTTATTCACTTTAAATAAATATTAGGATTATTCAATTTATTCCTAATTTTTGCCGGTTTACTTTTACCACTAACGGTACTTTCCCCGTCTTTAGTATTAACGGGGTTTAATTACCAAACCCGATTTCGGATTGCCATCCGATTGAAAATCTTCTAACAACTCAAGAACACTCAAAATCACGTTTTTTCTATCCAGAATCTTTATTTATGTGAATTTCATGATGAAACTTCACAGGATTGTGCGCGAATCAATTCCGAACAGAATGATGTCTTCAATTCCAAAATTCATCCGTGAATTGACCTTTATTTTGATGATTTTCTCTGTTTAACGTCAAAACTCCCGTTTAACCCAAAATTGATGAGCTTTGAGTGATTTAACCGACTGTTAGATCGATTAAATCGGTACCGTAGCTCTGATACCACTGCTGAATCTAGGATCTGGTGAGTTCGACGGAGCTTCGGTCCCGAAACGACGTGTTCGGTGCGTTTATTACAACTAAGAAAGGAGTAGAAACAGAATACGACACTGATCAGTCAATTTCAATCTGGTCTCTATTGATTATTCAACGTTTACAGCACCACGAGACCAGTTGGACAACATTTCCCCTCTGGGAACCAAAAGCTTATCCAAATGGGAGCCCTAACCCCCTATTTATAGACATCACACACTATGTGCTATCCGATCGGATTGGCTTTTACAATTACAAAACCTGTCCAACTTTCTCTATTCTATACAATATTCAACACACGCTCTATCTAACAATTCGCACAATGGCAGACGTACGAAATATGTCCAACACAAATGAAATCAACCAAAATTTTAAAAGCATTACAAAGAGGCTCGTATATAGATGCACGATTTGGCATTGCCCCAAAAAGCAGAAAATCTGAAAAAAAAAAAAAAAAAAAAAAAAGCATACCACAACAAAAAAATATATAAAAAAAAATCTTTTAAAATTATATGATCATAACACTAATATGCATACCAACTTGTAAATGTGATTTTCTTGGTTTAGAAGCCTAGGTTTTAACGGTTTCTTGTATCAAGCCATATTAATATTACAAACGTAGACATTAACATCATCGCCAATTTACACAGCTTGCAACAATCATATGATCAACAACCAATAAAAACACACACACACACACACATATATATATAGAGAGTTAGGTTAACGTACAAGAGCTCTTATCCTATACTACGTACGCGATCATCTCAGCCGTCAGATCTTCATCCCACATTGAAATCGTATGTTGGTTTTTTTTAACAATTTCGCATGTTGGTTTTTTAACATGTGATTTCTTCAAAATTACAACATGCGAAATTGTTACAAAAAACCAACATGCGATTTCATCAAAATTATCACATGCGAAATTGTTACAAAAAACCAACATGCGATCTCCTCAAAATTATCACATGCGATTTCATCCATGCTATTTTATAACATGCGATTTCATATCGCGTACGTTAAGCCATTTTGTACAATACACATTTTCCATATATATATATTACTATTTAGCACTAACTCGCTTGCCCATTTTCAATTTAATCAACGCCCATTGGGAAAACATGGTTACAACATACAAACTCTAGCAAATGAACAGAATAATAGCTTCCAAACGAAACTAAGAACAAATAAATGCAACATCATATACCCAATTAGTGCAGAAACTCAAGGACACAAAGTATACACCAATAAAAATGGCTTATATACCCACTAAGGGTATAAAATCATAAGCACAATTTACATACCAATATAGCTTATAACATCACAGAAGCACAAAGTACAAACTAACCAAAGCCTACCAATGTTAATAATTAGTAACATATAAATAAGTTACCGTTGTTCTCAAAACCCAAGCTCGGAACCTCCGCATGGATGCAATATAATATGTCAGCCATATAAGAAGCAACATCATAGCCATTTGATGTAGCGCGTGAAACGGAAAAATGAAGATTACACGTTGATTCTACGAATACCCGTGCAGTTCTTCCCCAACCCCCAAAGGCCACGGAATTTGAAGTGAAAAAACAGTTTTCTCAAAATTCAATTCTGAACTTCTCATTAGCTTTAGCAACATATAAATAGAGACTGAAATTCGAAACGGGCCTAAAAAAAGATAACGGGCCAAACACACGGCCTAAAACAAAAAGCCCAAAATAGTTCAAAAAACATAAAAATGCAAATAAGTAATAGAAATAAGCGTTTTTTGGCCCGGACGATGACCCAAACCGCCGTAGGCGGTTTGTAGCAAGATGGAGCTCGTTCTCACGTTCAAATCGCCTGGTCGCACGTCCAAAACGGACTCCCGTAGCCCAAGTTAGAGCCATTTTAGTGAAGCCCCTTTTGTTACGCGGTCTTGGGCCTCCAAATACAAAATAGCCCGTTCCTCCACACTTGGGCCCACATCACCATTGCTCTTAGAAGACCGAGTTACCATCTTCCTCGAGAAACAAAGAAGTATTATATTAGGCTCAGAACCTCCCGATGGCTGCACAAAAGACTGCCATGCCAAAATATTATATTGGCAAACGGGGTACTAGTTAATAGCGTTATTAGGTTCGACAAACCTCACACCATGCTCGGAGCCGGGAGTGAAATTTTAACCTTGACTATTATATCAATGACGACAGACATTGATATGGGGCACAACAACTTACTACGGTCAAGTATTCGGTACTACACAATTTAGTTGCTTAACCTTCGGTTAGCTACCCATGACATGTTTTTAATAAACTAATGAATTTGAAACTTACTTTACTTTAAAACTGAAACTGTGAACTCGTCAATCTTTGTTGATACACTTTATCATGCTTTGCAGGACGTTAGGTACAACATAGGAGGTTGCCGCATTTGGAGTGTCGTGGCTGGCATTAAACTATTGGCTTTAAATTTTATTTAACACTGCGGTTTTAACTGATGTCTGGATTTTACGTTTAGCTTTCGCTGTTGGTTTAAACTATGTTTTGGACATTTAAATCTTGATCACTAATCGTGTTGATTGTGATGATTTTTAATAACTTTAATACGTGTTTCAACATGATCAGTGGCTTGATCCTGGTCAGTCGCACGCCTCGCGGTAAAACTCCGCATGGGTTGAGTTATTTGAACCTAACACAATCTATATATTAATGTTTGTCAAAAATATTAACCCTAACCTGCGAACATAAATCGTGTACTTAAAAATTACTAGTTCAACTCGTTTATTTAAATAATTTAATTTAAAACTGATTGTTATAATTTTAATAAATTTGTTTATAAAGTTTTAAAAAACTTATATACTTATAATTTTATAAACCTTTCACAAGTTTATATATATATATATACAAATTTTATGTACACAGCTTAATTTTATTAAAAAGAGAAATAATATATATTAATAAATAAATTAATTAATATGGAGACTGGGCCGACCCTTTATGTTTTAGGAAGTCCTTTATCACAAACCGTAACCTTACAAACCACACAAGGACCCACAACGCCACATTGGGTGGTTTGTGGCTTCCTCGTCCATAACTTACATATAGACGTCATTAATCTCCCATCACAGATGGTCTAATCTACGGTTGTAGATTAATTGAGCAACCTCAGTTTAGTGCGCTCAAGAAAACAAGCCTATGGCGATAACCATAAGTTCCAAAACATCCACCTCTTCCTTTCCCTAGCCGATAGCATATGTAAGGTGTTTTTGATCCTGGCTTCAAACATGAACACTCATCCACTAAAGCTCATTAGTTTCTGTCACTTGATTAGAAGGCGACCCCTTCATATGGATTTCATCCACATGAAATTAGTGGGTAGTATTTGATATAAATAACCCTTGATAGCATTGCTTGTCTTTTACATACATGGCCCAATATTCTTGAAACACAATTGAGGGTTAGAATTGACTATTCATTCTTGTGAAATACTTAGGACTAAAATGAGAGAAACAAATATAAAAGAGGTAATATATCAGCCTATGTAAGACTAGAAGGAGTGGGGGCCGGCTGAGGCCCGGCTAGGACCGGCGCCGGTCCCCCACACCGCCCCCCTCCATCCCACCCGTCCTCACCAGCAGCCCCACGCCGATCTCGCCGTGCCACCTTTCAAACCATATAGCCGTTACAACGGCTAAATTAATAAAAAAAAAAAAAAAACCTTTTTCAATTTAAATATATACCCATTCTTTATACCATTTCTTCAATATTTCACCCATTCTTCTCCCATTGTCATCCATTTTTATAAAAAAACACTCCCATTTTTATACCAATCTTTTATAAAAAAATATCTCTTCATCCACAATGGCATCTAATCCTTGGTGGTCCGGCTCTTCTTCGGATGAAGAGGAGATGTTTTTCGCAAGCGTTGTGGTAAAGGCGGCGCAGATTCTTTTGGAAGAGGAAGAGGAATCGTCTGAAAACGTTATTACCAGATGAATACAAGTTAACAGAGACCGCGAAGGAGCGCACGAGAAATTGGTTAACGATTATTTTTCGGATGCACCCCTTTACAACGCCGACACTTTCAAACGAAGGTTCCGAATGAGTCGCCGTTTATTCACACAGATTGCTGATGATTTGGCGGGGCTAGACCCGTTTTTCACTCAACGACCCGATGCTCGGAATTATGAAGGGTTCACCACGTTACAAAAGTTTACTGCGGCCATTCGCCAACTGGCGTACGGGACAGTGGCCGACGCGTTGGACGAGTACTTACAGATTTCGGCAAGAACCGCGCGGGAATGTTTGTATCGGTTTTGCCATAATGTAGTGAAACTGTATAGCAAAAAATATTTGCGGAAACCAAACGCGTATGATGTTCAACAGTTGTACCATGCTCATGAAGCAAGGCACGGGTTTCCGGGAATGCTTGGTAGCATTGATTGTATGCATTGGGCGTGGCATAACTGCCCGACTGGGTGGCGAGGCCAATACACGAGAGGTGATCACGGCTATCCAACCTTAATACTTGAGGCCGTGGCGTCACAAGATTTGTGGATCTGGCATTCTTTTTTTGGGATCCCTGGTTCACTCAACGACCTCAACGTGCTGTACCAATCGACGATCTTTAGCGATGTCGTTAATGGAATCGGTCCGGACACCCGTTTTACAGTTTCAGGGGTTGAGTATAGACGCGGGTATTATCTTGCTGACGGAATATATCCGTCTTGGTCTACAATTGTCAAGACTATTTCATATCCTGATGACGAAAAAAGGAAAAAATTCGCCAAGCGTCAAGAAGGTGCAAGAAAAGACATCGAACGTTGTTTTGGTGTTTTAAAAAAAAATGGGCCGTCCTTGAACAACCGGCACGTGCGTTCACACCGAAGCGGTTGCGCCTGATTATGTACGCTTGCATTTTGCTCCATAACATGATTATTGAAGACGAAGGTCGGGCGATTTGTGAGTATGATGAGAATGCATCTTACGGGAATACTGTCCCGGTAGATCCGACGCAACAGGATTTAAACTCGTTCGCGCTAACCAACGACTTCACGCATATAAACCTTCAACAGGATTTGGTAGAACATATTTGGAACAACGTTAACGTAGCGGACGGTGACGAAGACGAGTAGTTTAGTTTTTTTTTTAGGAAATGTAATTTTTTTTTATTTTTCGGAAATGTATTTTTTTTTTTTAGGAAATGTAATTTTTTTTTATGTTATGAAATGAATTTATTTATGTTGTTTTATGTTGTATTTGTTAATTTTTATAAAGTTAATAAAAGTAAAACTTAGAAAATTATAAAATAATGAGGTGGGGTAGCCCCATCCTCCATCCCCTTCAATTATCAATTTGGCCCATCCCTCACGAGCCGCCTACGTGGCGCCTACGTGGAGGCTCATCCCCGTGGGGATGGGCCAAACCATACCCTTTAGTCTAAGTATCATGCAAACCACTACATCCATATCGAAATTTATCGGTCCTTGACCAGACCACTAGTCTAGATTGCGGGCCCCACCCTTAAAGTTTAGACCAACACGTTTGAAATCATAAGGCTTGGGTCATACAAACTCTATAACACGACATCTTTATGACAGGATAATTGGTTATTCCGAGTGAAAGTACATAACCATATAATATGACGTGGCCTTACCTACAACATATTAATAAAAGATCTTCCTAATCATAGAAAAGATCTTATAGGAAAACAAGTAGTTAGCATAAGTAGGAAAAAGGATGTAGAACATGCATCTCGTACGATATTCCTTTTTATTACATGTCAAAACTCATTTTCTAATAGGAATTCTCGAAAAGAATGTGGGCACTCATTTAATAAACACATTTACCCTCTCAACCGAAATATACCTTTTTTTCAAGTCGAAGTCGGGTCACAGGGGGACTAAACTAAGATGTTGCTTCATGTAACCCCGATTAGAAAGATCTCCACTCATCGTTCTACTTGTTCACCAGCGTTACAACACATTTTGGAATGGTATGATGATTCTTTGTAACAATAAATACAAGTTAAGAAGAATAACCAATCAATCAAATAAATGAAACCATTATGTTTCAATTAAGGTAAGAGAAAGAGCCTACCCATTGTATGCATCAGGTATGGAATGGTATGATGATTTTTTTTTTAACAAAAAAAAAAGTTAAAAAGGAAAAGAAATGTGTTCAATAAAAGAAAGAATCTTAACGCACGTGTCTTAAGAGCTAGTTTATACTTGATTCATAAAATTAGTTTTGAATATGAATAAACCCTCCCTCAATCCCCCACCTCTCCTTTATATGTGTAATGTGTGTATGTATGTGTTATTCAAATAGTAGGTTTCGTTCTTGAATACCTTTCTAAATCATGTAAGCATTCAATTTCAGATTAAAGTATTTTGCGCCTACATGAAATCATTAATAGGAGAAGTCATAAAGGTTTTCTACATAGAACAAAATGTTCGCTCATGGCTTTCTACCCTAATGACATCTTGGTGGTGGGATAAGACTTTGGGACTAATAGATCCTGGGACCAATAGGTCCTGGTTTCGATTCCCACAAGGGGAGTTTTCTCATATTTATTGGGTTTCCTCTTGAATTGGTGTATAGGCATTATGCCTAGTGGAGATGGATATGATCGGGTGGTTCCGCTGGTGGCACAATGATACTCCAGTGGTCCGTCAGTGATCCAAATTTGCTGTTAAAAAAATGTTCTTTTTTTTTTTAAAAAAACGAAGTGTTAACTGGTAAGTTGAAAAGACTATACGATTTCCTTTATATAAGAACTGAACCACCACAATATATCAGTTGGGGGTTAACAATTGACGATTAGAGATGGCTTTATAGCCTAGTGGCATCTTGAGGGTGAGATAAGGCTTTGGGACCAATATGTCCTGAGTTCGATTTTCACAAGGGGGTTTTCCCACATTTATTGGTTTCCTCCTGAATTGGTGTATAGGCATTATGCCTATTGGAGATGGATATGACCAGGTGGTTCCGCTGGTGGCACGATGATACTCCAGTGGTCCGTCAGTGATCCAAATTTGCCGTTAAAAAAATTAACGATTAGAACTATATGACAGTTATTAATGGTATCAGTTACATTTGTGGTAAGGCTTAGGGGCTGTTTGTTTACCTCTTAATGAGACTCTTAACTGTTCAGACATCTTACTGATTCAGCACTTAATGGTTCAGACTGTTTGTTTCGTGAGCAGATGTCTGAATGGTTCAGACATTTGCCTCTGAATGATTAAGTATTATACATAGTCTGAATGGTTAAGACATACAATCTGAATTGACCAGAAAGTTGCCTCTGAAGGGTTAAACAATATAATGGCTCTTAATGGTTCAAATTTCTTACAAGTTCAGCCCTTAATGGTTCTGACCTCTTACTAATTCAACACTTAATCATTTAAAAGTTGGAGTACAGTCCCTTAGTCTTCGTTCCTAAAAGACCGTTGAGGTTCTATGATGCTTAAAATTAGAATATTCATCACTCAACGTGTATCCCCAAACTTCTTTATTCTAATGTATCGATAAGGAACCCGTATTTTTTATACAAGTATCTGTTACCACCAAACCTAAAAAGTAAAGAAATTAATAATTATTATAATATTAAAATAATAAAACTAAAAAAAACTGTATATAATATTTTAGTATATTGTAATATATTTTGTATATAATATTTTAGTACATTATAATATATTTAAAGTATTGTTCATTGCATTAGTTTTTTAAAATATATATATATAGATAATAGCCCTTTTGCTATTAAAGTAAATAAATTAAACTATATTAAAATAATATTACTAACACTAAAATCACCATATCCCTCCATTTATGGCTTAGTGGTAGGAGACTCAGGTTTTTTAATGGAGAGTCGGGTTTTTTAATGGAGACTCAAGGTCAATTCTTGCTTATGTCATATTGTGGTGGATATAGGCAATGAAGGATTTGGACTAGGCCTTGTGTGAGGTTGTCAGTTCGACTCCCGAGCCCAACCGGGTTTTCATCTCACCGTGTGTTACGCAAGAGAGTTCTGCTCTTGTGGTGGCACAGCGGCTGTCAAGTGGCAGCCAGGGGTATTGTTTCCCAGGGAACGCTCAAAAAGGCCAAACTTTGAAGCCAACGTGGGTCCGGTTAAGACAGCCAAAGCAGGTCAATACGGGGCTCTCCGATTTGAAAAATGTGATAACTTATATATGAAGTTCATCGTTAAAAAAAAAAAAAAACTTGTTAGGTTGTTTGCCTTTGACTCGGGTTGTGGTTGTGTTTGTGATAAAGATTTTAATATGTAAGCATACTAAAAAAAAATACGATTTAGGGAATTGTTTATCATTGATCTGTCTTTTCAATTTTCATTTGATTTCAGTGGATAAGGTTTAGGGCTGTTCACGAGCCGAGTCGAACCGAGCGGACCTTTGCTCGTGCTTGGCTCGTTTACAAACCGAACCGAGCGGAGCGGCTCATTTAAAACCGAGCCTCAAATCAATCGAGCATTTTTCGAGCAATAAAAATTCCGAGCGAGCGCCGAGCGAAATTCGAGCGATTTAGACAACTGTGTCGCCCGATTTAAATTTGTTGAGAGAGATAGTGACAATGTTGGGTCTCAAGTTTTCATGTCTTAAAAAATATGCACATTTAATGGCACACTATTTTTCTTATTAATAACAATGTTGTGGCCGACGAGGCGATGATCATATTGCACAAACAATTACGTTGAGAGTAGGAGACGATCGACTTAGGGTAACGACATGAAACATTGAGGCGATGAACAAACTATCTTTTATCGGTTTAGGGTTCAACTTTTAGTTTTAATATTAATAATTTCTTTATTGGTGTGGTTGGGCTTGTACATATAGATATTGTTGTAAATTTGTATATCGTTGACAAAAATCTAATAGAGTGGTACACATAAAACTATAAATTTAATTTATATTTAAGTATATATATGTATGTGTAAGTGTGTGTGTATATATATATAGGTGTGTGTGTATTATGTATAATTTATATTTGTGTGTATATACATGTTTATATATGTATGTGTAAGTGTATATATATATAGGTGTGTGTGTATTATGTATAATTTATATTTGTGTATATATATATATATGTGTGTGTGTATACATGTTTATATATGTATGTGTATAGGTATATGTATATGTATACTAATTAAAATAATAATTCGAGCCGAACCGAGCCGAGCGGACCTTTGCTCATGCTTGGCTCGTTTACAAACCGAACTGAGCAGAGCGGCTCGTTTATAACCGAGCGTCAAATCGAACGAGCATTTTCCGAGCAATTTCCGAACGAGCGTCGAGCGAGCGGCGAGCGACGAGCGATTTGAACGGCCCTAATAAGGTTGGTCATATGAACAAGTGGATGGGTGGTTTTACGAGAGAGTGCAATGAAACTAGTGGTTGCATTTTGATTTTATTCAAGTTCAAGGCAGGAAAACGGGTTATATGTTTTTAAAAGACTTAGTTTTGCTATTTAAAAATGGATAGCGACGCAACTTGTTGTCCGTTTACCAACTATCTCGATGTAAATTTATAATACAGTACTGTTAATAAAAATATGTCGTATTGATATCCATACAATAGATCTTGTTTCTAAAAACCATGGTTGTTAGAAGAAATGATTTTTTTTCCTTTAAATAATCCTACAAGAACATAAAATAGAACCCGATGCTTTTTCTATAACAGGACTATAGTGACGTAGTATTGTTCAGTTACTTTAAAAAAATAATAATAATATAACAAAAAGGTATTTTTCTTATCATTCTATTATGAAAATCATTGTATCATGTGATGTGTGACAATCACATACACTTCTTGGAAACTGATTAAGTCCATTTCTTTTTAATAAAGACTTTAATTGAAAGTCTTAGTTCACACATGTTTATCAACAACATCAAATGACAATGACTTGACTTTCTATCGAGATCAATAGGGTTGTAAAGGAGGCTTAACAAATCAAGAAACTTGTCGTGATGAATTTGTAATGAACCGTATGAAACAAAATTAAAAGGTTCTATTATTCTAGGTTCTATAACATAATTCTAGTCTTGATAATAGTTTTAGTGTTTATATATAAAAAAAAAGTTATCATGCTTATATTTTACGAAAAATTTACTAAACTCAGTTTTAATACATTAATATTCATATATTGTTTAAAATATACATACTTCAAAATTATTTTTGAAATAACTCTTAATTTACCTTTCAGACCAAACGGGTGAAAATTTAATCAAGTGACGTTCTAATTGTTCAAAAGTGTTGATGTGGCTTATTATTTATCTTTTTATATATAAGCATTCATGTTTAATACAATTAAAATTGATAAAGGGGTATTGCAAGCACTACAAGAAATCGGAGCAATAGGGGCGACACATGTCGCCGCTACTGATAACACCGCTAATACTCGGCCGCTAATGCTTGGTAATCATCGCTATTGCTTCATGTCGTCGCTAATAGTAGGTATTTCTTGTAGTGGCCTCTGAAAGAATTTATTTGACAATCGGTTGAGCGAAACAAGAAAACGAGTTTTAAATATGTTAACGGATTTTTAAATTACAAATTTACATTTGAGAGACCTTTTTCCTTAGAAAGTGATAGCTTATGAAGTTATGATAATTTTTTTACAGGATTACCCTATAATTTTTAATTCTATATGTCTAACTTATGAAGTTATGTTAATTTTTTATAGGATTACCCTATAATTTTATTGTAGAAATTTGTTATTTATGCTTTTAATTCTCTGTGTCTCATATATGATGTAGAATGAGTATTATCATATGAGCATTTGAAATTAAGATGCTAACATTAGTTAGTCATATATATGCCTAAAATAGTGAAAAACACTTTCTAGGCTATACCACTTTATATCTTCTATTTGCTGTATCCAAATGGTAATTAGAAAGACATGTGGCGTAATTCTACGCCTACTCTGACTAGCTTTCCCTTTTTTTTAACGGGGAAAATTAGTCAAGGTCGATGTAGTTTTTAAAACAAAATATTATTTTTGACTAAATCATCATTTGTTTTAATTTTTATCTACATATTTTGTAATTCAAAATTTCAACGTCATTAATTTAGGGGTTAATGGATTTAAACACCCCCAACTATGGCCATTTGGCCGCGGCACTCTCAACTTTGACTTTGGCTCACACCACTCCCAACTTAACACATTGATTGTCATGGCACCCCCTCGTTAAATATTCACTAACCAGGTTAGTTCTTTTTGCTTACGTGTTCAATTTTGATGACATTGCGTATTTTTTATGAGGTGGCAAGATGATGTGGAGCTCAAGTAAAATAAAATTAAGAGTTAACTGCCATTTTCGTCCCTGTGGTTTGGTCACTTTGGCCATTTCAGTCCATTTTTCAAAAATGCGTCATTTTCCTCCCCGACGTTCTGGAAAGGTGCCATTTCAGTCCAAAAATCATAACCCAGTTAAGTCGGTTTGTAAATAAGGACTTATTGTGTAAATTTGTAACATAAAGGACCATTTAAGTAAAATGTATAAATATTAATATAATTATAAAATATATAATATATATATATATAATGTATACACACCACCGCCGCCGGAACCGGAGCTCCGGTGGTCACCACCGCCGCCGCCGGAACCACCACTCTCTCTCTCTCTCTATGCTGGAGATGTAGTTTGATCGGAGAAGAGGATGTCACGGTGAACAGGGTGGTTCAACGATGATGAAGAAGATTAATGGAAGATGTGAAAACCTCTTTCAACTCTGTGATGATGATGATCGGCTGTGAGGCTATGAACTCGAAACCGGCACTCGAAATCTGAACTTGAAAATTCAAATGGAGATGATGATAGTTGCAGGTTTGGTCGCCGGTGGGAGTGAATCGGAGAATACGGCTGTGAGGCTATGAACTCGAAACCGGCACTCGAAATCATCATCGATCATCATCGACCTTCATCATCGTCATCGCGATCTTCATCATCATCATCAGACCTGCATACTCACCTTACCTGCATACTCACCACCGTCGCCGGAACCGGAGCTCCGGTGGTCACCACCGCCGCCGCCGCCTGCAACTCACCGAACCTTCATCATCAGACCTTCATCATCGACCTTCATCATCATCATCGCGATCTTCATCATCATCATCAGACCTTCATCACCATTGCCGCCGCCTGCAACTCACCGGAAAAACGGCACCCCCACCGTCGCCGGTTCTCTCTCCCGCCTCCTTCTCTCTCTTTCTCTCTCTCTCGTCGTTATCTCTCTCTCTCTCTCTCTCCGACTTTCTCCCTCTCTCGTCTGATGACGATAACGGATGATGACGATGATGCGTTGATGGTGGTGGTTCCGGCGGCGGCGGTGGTGGTGACCACCGGAGCTCCGGTTCCGGCTCCGGTTCACCCCCTCCCTCTCTCGTCTGATCTGTATATATATATGTATACATTTTACTTAAATGGTCCTTTATGTTACAAGTTTACACAATCAGTCCTTATTAACAAACCGACTTAACTGGGTTATGATTTTTGGACTGAAATGGCACCTTTCCAGAACGTCGGGGAGGAAAATGGCGCATTTTTGAAAAATGGACTGAAACGGCCAAAGTGACCAAACCACAGGGACGAAAATGGCAGTTAACTCTAAAATTAAATAAATAATATATAAATCTTCTCTCCTCTGTACTTAAACATCCCTCCTCTCTCTCTATCATCTCCTCCCAATCTCTCAAGTTGCAACCCACCGTCACCACCACAGCTCCACCTTCAACAGGTTAGTGATTATTTAACGCCTCCACCTTCATCACCGTCACCACCACAGCTCCACCTTCACCACCACACCGCCCACCACCGCTGCACCTCTACATCACCACCACACCCACCCACCTATAAAACCTAAATCAATCCCCAAATCATTAAATTGAACCCCAAATCAGACAAAACACTCAAAACAAGTACCCCTCTCTCGTGTCTGGTAGTCGGCGACCGGAGCCGATTACCGGCCATACCCCATTCCGACACCCTCCTGTTGCAGAACATTTAAACGGCCACCACCGGTTGGTGGTGGCGTACGGTGAAGACCCAAGCGACGTATGGCGGTGGTGGAGGTGGAGCCGCGGCGGTGGTGGTGGTGGTGGCCGACGGAGATGTTTAACAACACATTTCTATACGCAGAGTCCATTGAAACATCTCGTTCGTCGATATAAACCCTAAAGAACTTCAAAATCATTCTTACTGCGTAACAATCTTCGTACGTTCTTTGGATTCCATGTAAGCTCGTGAAGTAGATCACCACACGATCCTCTGTTCCAGCTAATCGAATTGCAGACGATTCGTTTGATGAAATTGACTTTTCTGGTTTCAGTTTCGTTTGCGTTTTGGATTTTGGTGCCCTACGAGCTTCGAATATGCTGCATAGGCTCTTGACTTTGCCTTTGATTGAATCGGGGAAGTTCTTGACGGAATCGGAGCGTTGGAGTGAAGAATTAGGTTTAGGTTTTGTGGAATCGGTGGGTGTAGAGTGAATAGTGTACGATCGGTTGAAGATTGGGGAAGATGATGATTTGGGGTCATCGGAACCGATCATGTTTAGGGTTAATTGAATGAAAACTGGATTTCTGGCTAATTGAATTCGTAAAGTGGATTTCGGGTGCAATTGAATTAGGGATTTCGATTGAATTGGGGAAATTTAGGTGAATTTTGGGTGAAATTCTGATGAGGATGCTTGAATTTAGCAGGTGAGGAAGTGGTGGCGGTGATGGTTGATGGTGGCAGTTGTTGGTGGAGAGAGGGAGAGGGAGATGGAGATGTACAGAGAAGGGGAGAACTAGAGAGATAGGGGCTCTGCATATATAAATACACATATAATATATATATATATATATATATATATATATATATATATATATATATATATATAGGGTAAGGATAGTGTAAAAAGGGCCTAAAATGTGAGAAGTGTATTATAACACTATATATAATACTATATAACACCATATAAACACCGTATAACAATATGTAACACCATATAACACTATGTAACACTATATATCATTATATAACACATATAACACTATACATCTATCATAGACATGCTATCAGACAACCTATAGTGTTATATTTGTTATATAATGATATATAGTGTTACATAGTGTTATATGGTATTATATGGTTTTACATATTGTTATACAGTGTTTATATGGTGTTATATAGTATTATATATAGTGTTATAATACACTTCTCACACTTTAAGCACTTTTTACAGGATCCTCTACCTATATATATATATATTATTAAATATAATAATTATTATATAGATTTCTTTAAAAAAATAATTGGCCACATCAGATTTAAATGAAACATCATACATGCCACATTAGATAAAATTGCCACATAGGCTAAATTTACTAACCTGGTTAGTGAATATTTAACGAGGGGGTGCCATGACAATCAATGTATTAAGTTGGGAGTGGTGTGAGCCAAAGTCAAAGTTGAGAATGCCAGCGGCCAAATGGCCATAGTTGGGGGTGTTTAAATCCATTAACCCTTAATTTAGGCAACTAAATTAATATTTCATTTTAATTTTATATACAGATTTTTTAAATCAAAATTATATTTATCATCAGCTAAATTGTTCAGTTATGTTCTTTTGAATTTGAATTCTACAACACAGGCATGTATGATTTACTAAAAAAAGTGTGCAATAATTTGATAAATACACATTACACTAACAATTTGTTGTCACTATTTTCAAATCAATAGAATTCAAAGGTAAGTCAATGACTCAATATTACGTTTATAGATTCAAGTTATTCTACAAAGACTTCTAATTATAAGAAGTGTAAGAAGGGTTTATAGAGTGACAAGTGTCCAATAACCTAAAACTAAACCCACTACATCACCACCAAAAACCTAAACACCCACCCACCAAAAACCTAACCCCCCACCCCCCAAAAACCTAAAAAAAAAACCTAACCCCCCCTCCCCTTGGGCAATAAAATAAAATAAAAAACTATACCTCACCAAAAAACCCCCAAAAAAACCAACCCCCCCCCCCCCCCCAAAAAAAAATCTAAAAAAAACTAAACACCCACCACCACCCAAAAACCTAAACCCCCACCCCCTCGGCAAAAAAAAATGTTTTTTTTTTTTTTTGGTGGGTGATGTGGGGGGGGGGGGGTTGGGGGTTTAGGTTTTTGGTGGTGGTGGATGTTTAAGGATTATTTTTTTTTTGTAGTGGGGTTTTTTTGTGTAGTGGGTTTTTTTAGGTTATTAGACACTTATCACTCTATAAATTATTCTTACACTCAGGGGCGGACCCAAGTTATGGGGTGGGTGGGCGGCCGCACCCCTTGAAAAAAAAAATTTAGTGGTATTTTTCGCGAAAAATCCAGACCGCACCCTTGAAAAAATCTGTGAACACGGATTGAAACCCGATCAAATTATGTAAACAATTTAGCCTACTAACCCCTTTAATAAAACTTAAATTCAATCCATCAAGCCCAATAACTTAATACCCATTCAAGCCCAACCCAACTACTAGTTTTGTTAAACAAACCAGTCCACATAATAATAAAAAAAAAACCGAAATCGCTGCCACTTGCCAGCGACTCCCGCCCTCCCTCTGCCTCACTTCAGCGCCCAGCGACCGCATAATTGAAGTCGGCGAATGCAAAATTTCGGCTGCAAACTGGTTAATTCAGGTCGCCCCTGACAGGTACATGTTTTTTACTAGGGCTTGAAATTCAAAATTTTGGTTGGCAAACATGTATGATTGTTGGTTGGCAAATAATAATTACTATGGCTTGGAATTCAAAATTTTAAATTGAAAATTAAAGAACATGGGCTATGGTTGAACACTTGAAGATCCTTGTTTATTTTGTATGTGATAGGATTAGGAATGAACAATGAGTAAGGAAGTTATGCCGCGACTTCTCAAGAGAAAAGGGGTTGAACCACTTCTTTTCGCCGGATTATTCTAATTAAAGACCAAGGTATGTTATAGATAAGTTTTTTTGTTCTTTTATTGAATGATTAAGAGAAATAAAAGTAGGAATGGTTTGAACTTTGATTTTTTTGTTTGTTAATGTGATAGGAAGTTAGGAACTATGGTTTGATTGTTTGAGAATTGAAATGGACCCGACCCGATCTGATTCGACCCGCTATGAAACTTTGTTTGTTTGTTTTTACTTGTTTTACATGACCCGACCCGATACGACCCACTATGAACCGATTTTTTTATATAGCTAGTGGTCTAAAATCTTTAAAAAATTTCCGCACACCCAGGAAAAAAATCCTCGGTCCGCCACTGCTTACACTTCTTACAATTAGGATCCTTTGTATTTGATCCTAATCCTACGTTTATATATACATCAATTTAATATCATATATTTAGGGTCTCTCAAAATAAATTTATATTGGGATCAAACTTCGAATCACACCAGCATGCTAGAGGTTTTGCAAATACACATTTGGATCAATATATTAAATATTTTTTAATTAAGCATGAAATGATATATATTTGTATCAAATTATGTTTTATTATTCAACCTGTATAATATATGAGCTTCTAACCTAACTATAGTATTCAAGTATAAAAACTGTTAAGGAGGCTATTGATAACGTGGAAAGGTGCAGCCAAACAAAGGAGGGCAGGAAAGTGTTGAGGGTAATAGCGTTGGCAACTATACGGTGGATTTGGATTGCAAGGAATAATCGGGTTTTTAATGTGAGGGTGATTTCAAGTGTGAAGATTGTAGAAGAGATTAAGGAAACCACATTTTTGTGGTTGTCAAACAAATTTAAGGTGGACTGCAAAGATTGGAGAATCTAGAAGGCTTTCGAGACAATAATATAGATCTGGAGGCTTGTTGCTTTAAGTAATATGTTTTAATGCATGTTTAAAATTTATAATGGTGGTTGTAAAATGTACTTTATAAAAATGATGTACTATAAAGTGTCGGTTTTGATGGTCAAAAAAAATATAGGACTTGGATATCTTATATCTCCGTGTAACATGCTTTGATTCTAATTATCAGTATTCTATTCTTATAGTTAGACATGTTCTAGACACGTGTTTTAAACACATGACGTTTTTCATAAAATAAATAGATCAACTATAGCTTAAGTTAATAAAAGAGTCTAATGATAGCCACATAAAGTTAATAAATGAGTCTAAATGATTGAATTTGAGATGTGCAGAGTCATGTAAACTGCACATAGGTTTTTCTAAACGCATGACATGTTAAAACACTTTCACTCGTATTTAGGTTAAAAGTTATGTTACTCCATATATTTAACTTTACATGAATTATTGTATATGCTTTAAATCAACTTTATATCCGAAAGATTTGAAATAATTTATTATCAAACGTGACCATTTCTTTAATCACAAATGTTATTATTTGCCATGTTTATGTATTTGGCAAAAATGTATAGTTATGGTGGTTTCTTAATTGGTTCCTACTTGTAGCATGTGCACACAATAGCATGCCATGGCCGGCCTCTTTATTTTCTTGCCAACTTTTACTACATTTTGACTAATCTTTTTCTTATCCTTTTAGAAATGTGACTCAGAAAGTTCATTCCCCTTTACAAAAATAAAACTAAACAAAGAAACGCGTAGAAAAAGAATCGTAATTAACCTTTTTTGCATATGTTGTATATATCATGCGCAAAACACAAACACGAGGAAATCAACTTAACACCATGGAAATTAAAAAAGACTGCTTTTCAAAAGTTATGAATAAACTTTCTGAATTATTCTGGACCTAAAAGGGATTTAGATGGTCGGTTACGTATCAGGTTACATGTAAAGATTCAAAGTCCGCAATACCACCAAAATAGCCAAGCAGTACCAAAGACAATCAAAACACTTGGGAGTCATATACTCATACATATATGTATGTTATCTAACTTTAACACAAAAACACAGCCAAAGCAAACATGTGTATACTAAAATACAAACCAAGCAAGAATAGATAGCCTAAACAGTAGCAATCCCATTAACCCTAAAAGTATACATGCATGCAGTGATATAAAGCTTTACTTGACATGAACATTATCATTTGACCTAAATAACCCACAAGTTGATAACCATCTCTCCCTTTTGAAGACCTAGTACCATAATCAAAGATGCACCAAAAACTTAATATAAGTTATCCCAATGTTAAATTACAGGACAATTAAAAATAAGTAACCCAGAATATTTAATACTAGGTTAAAATCCCGTATGTTACACGAATTGATACATGTAAAGTTATATAATTAGTAACAAAAAAAAAGTTATGTTTTAAAAGAACATATGAATTGCCCTGTTGAATAAATATGTGCATTAAACTAAGAGAATAAAATATAATGTTATTTGTCAACATATACAGCCTTAGAGCATTCACATCCTAACCATCAAATTATGTGAGGAGGGTTTTTATATTATAAAGGGTATAAAAAATGGTTGTGAGTAGAGGAGAGAGAAAATGTTACTGTTCATCTGTATATTTGGGGGGACACTGTTCACCCGTTATAATTTTTTAATATATTTTGAAAGTGGTTGTGAGTGGAAGTGAGAGAAAAATGTAATGATAATATTATTTAATTGAAATGAGAGAGAAAAAGTATTTGTTTTTAGTAGAAATATATTGATATAGGAGTTGTTTTTTAGTGGAATGTATGTATAATTTGATGGATTGGATGTGAATGCTCTTAGAGATGTATATTCAAAAAATTGAACATTGACGTGACACTTGTAAAATTTGTTAAAGTTAGTTTTTAAAACAATATTTCTTTTAACTTAGTATTTATTAACTTTGATTTTTTAATACTGCCTATTTTTTGTTATTATTTAACGTATTTACCATTCTTACCATCCAACCATATTAAATATTTGAATTTTTTTAGAAATCACTCATAAAAACAATTAGCATCATTATTCTTGTTTTTTTTTTTTATATTTTAACAAACATAATTTTTAGCTTGGTGAAGCTTCAAAGTAAAAAGCAGACGCCACCCTTCTGGACCACCTTGTGATGTAGGAGTTTGACTCGGTGGGTCCAATTGTTCCACCGGACCAGTCGGGTTTGAAATCATGGAGACCACACACTCGCAAACCTTTTTTTAATGTAAAAAGTCAGGTGTGATATGAATGTTTGGAATGGTTTAGTATTTGAGGAAAAAATCAGGGTTTAGAATGATTGAGGTTTGGAATGATGTGACGAGTGATGTGGCGGGTTTGAATTTTGGACTTTTACAAGCGTTGTGGATGCTCTAACTAGCTTGCTAAATGTATGATTATAAAATGGTTTTTAAAATATTGATCAAAACTACATATTTTCATTATATATTATAACAGTCCCTCATCCAATCAGCCCTCCAACCATTTTTGTGGGACCCATCGACAATCACCAGTTCACCACCACCATCTTCAAACTCTCAACACCCTCCACCACCGCCAAGAACTCCGACCACCATCACCCAACAAACTCCGGTCACCCCTCCGGAAACTGTAAACTGAATCAATTCATGGTAAAGTAGAAATGATATAATGAAACTGATTCTTAATTCAGATGACTAAAGAATTTGATTTAACATGTTATACTTTTTTTATAAAATTGAGAAAATAAAATTTGAAAATTTCCTCCATGTCTTTGATGACCACATCATTTGCAAGTATGGAAGCTTCATCCTGTGGGGTCATGTCCAAAGAATCCCCTGTAGATAGTTTACCAACCTAAAAATTGGTCAAAAAATAAGTTTGAAAATTGTTCAAAAACTAAGTTTAAAAAATTTTGTAGTCCAAGAAAGACACCCTGCTTCTTACATCTCTGGTAAAAAAATTTTGGACGCAGAGGAATTTACGAAAATGGCTAAGAATAAGTTTAACTTACCAAAATGGCCACCTCATGCGTCGGTGGAGCAGGGCATCACCGATTACGAGACATCTTATGCGTCTGCAGGGCTCATTCATGCGTCCGCCAATGTAGAAATGACACGTGTCTCAATGACATTCATGCGTTCGTGACTCATCCCATGCGTCCGTGACTCATCCCATGCGTCCGTGACTCATAAAATTACTTTTAGCGAGATTTGAGGCATCCCATGCGTCCGTGACTCATCCCATCATCCCATGCGTCTGTGACTCATCCCATGCGTCCGTGACTCATCCCATCATCCCATGCGTCTGTGACTCATCCCATGCGTTGCCGACTCATCCCATGCATCCCATTGAGACACGTGTCACTTCTATATTTAAGGACGCATGGGATGAGTCGGCAACGTATGGGATGAGTCACAAACGCATGGGATGATGGGATGAGTCACGGACACGTGTCACTTCTATATTTAAGGACGCAAAAGATGTCTCGTAATCGGTGATGCCCTGCTCCACCGACGCATGAGATGGCCATTTTGGTAAGTCAAACTTATTCTTGGCCATTTTCGTAAATTTCTCAAAGAAAAACACCCTCTTACACATATCAATGGTCAAAAACATCACTGTCAACCATCATCACCACTGCCACTCTAATGGTTCAGTCGCCGGAAAACCATCATCATCTCCGTTCGTCTTCGTCCCCAACCTCAAAATCCATGACCACCATCCTCACCCGTTCCCTTCTTCCGTCGTCTGTCTCACTCTCATCGGTTCCTCTCTCTAACAAGATGCACTCCATATATCTCTTTCTTTCTCTAAATCTCATTATCTAGGTTCTGCAATTAATCAAATCAAATTGGAAGAAGAAAAGGTGCATTTGGATTGAAGATGAATCTGAATATGAGGAAGAAGATGTGTGTTTGGATTTAAGATGAATCTGAATATGAGGAAGAAGAGGTGTGTTTGGATTGAAGGTGGTTATTGATTTAAATGTTATGTTTTAATAGTAAGGGTATTTAGGTCATTTCACACCCACTAAACTGAAAAGACTAACCTCCATCCGCGCCAGGGACTATCCGGGAACGAAATTGAAAAAGTTGGGGACTATAACTGTAATTTTAGAAAGTTAAAGACTAAAGGTGAAAAAAGGCCAAACCACAGAGACTATCCGGGCATTTAACTCTTTATCTTATATATCACTATTTTATTCTTTGTAATTATCCACTTGGGAATAGCCCAGTGGTGTTGGTGAGTTTAGATAGAGCTTAGGATATGAGAGGTCAGGGGTTCAATTCCCATGGTGTGCAACGTTGGCCATTCAAAAAAAATATAGGTTGCTAGATGTTTAGGAACAATAAAGAAATTGAGATGATCGAAATTTAAATATGCTAGAAAGTTATGTATAATATCAATTTTGTTCATCTTTAAATAACCTTTTTACATCTTATTCCTCATCTCTACCTATATATATATTTTTTTTTGAACGGCCAACAAAATGTAACACCTCGAAAATTCAGGTTAAATAAAATAACGACACGTGTCGTGTAAGACAAAAAGCGTTATAAACTCGGTTTTAATAAAAATGTTTGACAGGATTTAAAAGTGTCGTCATGTTGACTTTTGCACCTCTGACCGACCTCGTTATAAATCCCAAGACTCAAAGCATATTAAAAACATCTAATATATGTTCAAATTCAGTGAATTATTACATTGAATGATGCATGATTTAATTGGTGGACTCCTACGAAGAAATTCTAACGGTAAACCTTATAATTCGGTACTTCTTTTGGAATACAAGCATACAAATCATAGTGGTAGGGTTTAGAACTGTACAAAGGCATTTTGGGAGGCCCCCAACTGACAAAATAATGTCCCAAAGTCGAACTAGTGGTTGCCCTTTCGAAACACCAACAAACAAGCAACTTTTGGTCCCTGATGAACGCTTGCGCACCGCAAGCATGAGGGCCTTACGGTGCGCAAGCACCTGCCCAGCACCAGAAAACAGGCAGCAGCCTGTTATGCGCGATTGTGACCATTCTAGCCGGTTTTTCTCACATGTGGACGACCCCTAGGCACCCCCTAAGCACTAGGACAAGTGTTAATCAGTTGTGGATGGGTGCTAGACTAAGATGTCAACATATTGTGGTGTATCAAACACTATATAAGACCTCCTAAATTACAAACATTCCTCACAACTTCTCCTGCATTCTTGGATCATTTCTGGAGCTATCAAGCAGCCTCAAGTGATCATTTTTCGTGCATTGGACTCTTGTAAGTCTGCTAGTCCTTCTTTAATTAAGTTTAGCTTAGTATTTTAGCTAAAAGTCAAACCGTCGTAATTACGGTTTGACTTCGAGATTAGTCAACAATGGCTCAGTCATATCTCGAATTAAAAGTAGTTATAGCTTGGTATTTATGTGGGTAATAAAACCTCAAAAGGGTTTCCCCTGATCACCACTCTAACCAGGTCAAAAGTCGGGTCAAACTAGTTTAAGAAAAGTCAACAGGAAGCTTAAAATGCCATTTATGCATAATTAGCAATGTATATCATATACTACCTGTTTGAACATTGTTATAACTTGGTAATAAGTATAAGTACATGTCTAAACATGTTCAACCCGATAATTTCCTGTTTAGACCCGGTTCGGAACCGAAAGTCACATAGTTTGACTTTCACTTTGACTTTCACTTTGACTTTCAGTTCTGACCCGTTTAGGCATGTTTTAGAAATGCCTCAGAGCTTTAATTGGATTAGGTTACATGTTAGAACAACCCTCTGTAATTATACACCTTGGTTCATTAGTTATCCAATTAATATGCATGTTTCCGTTAATTGCTCATATGTTGACCGTTATGCCCTTATTACCTTAAAACGTGATTTATGAAAATGTAAAAGTGTAGAAACCTTAAATATTGATATACAAACTTATATGCAAAGTTTGACATCAGTTTGACTTGTAGATTAAGAGTTATGCTCAATATCGCAAATTTAAAGCTTTATGTTAATTAAACGGCATAATTAGCGTATAGCCTAGTTAAGCCTACTTTTTGGTATCAAACTTAATACCCACTGATGTAATATATTATTTTGTGATTTTTAAATATTTTTAATTAATTTTAGGCTGAGCATAACTAGTAGTCGTAGGCTTAATCCGGTAATTGTCGGTTTTGCCCTTACGGGCCATAAAATGAGTTTTACATATCTAAACGACTCCAAACCTTTTGCTACTGATCACATATGATAAATAAATTATTTTAAACCTTTTGGAAATATAAAAATATCAGATTTAAGTATCAAACCCGGAAATGGCCTTTAATCGCCTTATTTAGCGTTTTTAACGCATAGTATGTTTTAAAATCATGTTGAACGTACCCGGGTTGATACCTACTGATATATTAGACAAATTATAATATTTTAACAGTAAGCAAAGGTTGATAAACTCAGACTTCAGTTTTGAGCTTTTCGGCTTATGTGAAATTACCAAAATACCCCTACGGGGCATAGTTTGGTTAAAAATGATAAATTTCACATACATGCTTTAACCTACTGATATAACTTAGCAAATTGAGTATATTTTCTGATTACATCAGACCTGTAACTCAGGTTGTTACTTAAACGCTTTTATAAACTTTTAAATGACCAAACTACCCCTACGGGGCCTAGTTTGTGTTTAAACATGTTTCGGGCATAATGAAAGACACCTTACTGATGTCACAACATATTTGAGACATAATTAACTTAGGAAACCTGTATATAGCTCTCATGAATACCCGTCACGCTTATTACGCGCAGGGTTCGGTTTATGTAACAAGTTTACATAAATTAGCCGAAACGGGTCAAACCGTAACGATTTTATCTCAAAATCCAGAATGTGAATAATAAACCCATATTAAACAAGTCTTCAAACTTGTCGGGTCTGAATCACATTCTATCCGGTCTTCGCTTAATCGTGCGTACGAACCGTATCTTGAAACTAGCCGGTCTAAGCTTAAGCTTAATAAAAGGCCCGTTAGAATTCTAATAGGTTATTATAAACCTTCGTTCCAGATTAGGAGGACCAGTAAAAGCTACGTGCATTTTGCTTGTTGTGATTAATACTTACTCAGGTAAATACTTTTAACTTATTTTCCCTATACGGGCTTGGGTTACGGTATATAGCATACCGCTTGATCGGGCATCAAATCTCCACCGTTAAAGTGGGTAGTTGAATAATTTGATCGGCTCGTTTAAACAGTCTTGTTTACTTTACAGCCTTTGGGAGGTTAATGACCATGTCCCGGATATCCTTGGCATCATCTTACGAGATGGCCACGACCTGAGCACGGGGTGTAGGCGTACACCCGTCAGTGTATAACTCTATGATGTGGTGTGTCTATTGATCTTTAACCCGGACAAGATCCGGGCTACTGAACGCATAAGTAACATGTAATTCGTTCACAAGATTATAGTATTAAATAATTCTCCCAAGTTAAATAAAATGTTTATGTCATGTGCACCCAAACCAATTTTCAATCATTTTACAAAATGAGTCAGTTGAATGTATTTACCAGTGTAAACTGACGTATTTTCCCAAAAAGATTAAATGCAGGTACTAAGCGAAATTGGCTGGGATTTCTCCTAAGCATCATTAGAAGTCTCGCAAGCTTAAGATGCCTGAAGTCTGTAGAACCATTGTTTCTATTTTGTTTCGATCCTACTGTGGATAAACTTCCGGATATTGTTACATTGATAAACAATATTAAATTCGGTCGTATCATATTTTAAATTTGCTTCCGCTGTGCATAATAATATTGTGTTGTTTGACTATTACGTTGCCAACCACGTCACGATACTCCCCCACCGGGCCCACCGGTGACACGTGGAAATCGGGGTGTGACACAAAAGATGTATTATATTAATCAAAAGGTTAACATCAGTTAACCCAAAGTTACATCCACCAAAATTTTACACCTTCATACAAACTAAATCAAATATACACCAATTCTCCCATGTAAGCGACATAGTCTTTGCCCTATGTTTCAGCCATAGAAAGCATAATACTTTATTCTCTTCCACAATGTTCGTCACAGCCACCCTTTTATTATTGAAAACCGCATCTCTACCTATATATTGAATTAAAAACTCCTATTACTCATTAGTCTTCGTTTCGACTTACATGTATACACATACATACACATCATACATATTAGAGGAGTGTAAATCACGGTTCGATGGTGAAGGGGTATGGTCCCAGATCTCGCGTCTGCATGACCGCGAATGACCATTACCCTTATCAAAAACCCCCACCAGCAATAACTTACCTGTGTTCGTGCGGGCACACGCGAACACAGTTGTCCAATCTGTCCAGTGATGAGAAGACTTACCTTAAGCACGGAAATAAATGTTACGCATAGCGATGCGGCCCGACACCACATCCTATGAACATTTTCGTCACGACAAGGGATCTGGACAACAGTAACAGTCACTAAGCGGCGATGCGGCATGGCACCGCATCCCGCATACATCTTGGATAGAACGAAGAAAGCGGGAACAACATCAGTTACAGCAAGCAGCGATGCGGCCTGGCACCGCATCCTGCCTACAAGGCAAGTGGGTCTGACACTTAGTGCAAGTGGCACTGAGAACAGTCGCCTACTAGCCCACGTATGTGCAACAGTCTGACACCACAGTAGGACGTGGCCTCCTCACCATAACTGTTGGTGCACACATCTGTCGTCTTCGTTTTATATCGAGTCTCGGTTACATTGCAGCTCTAATCAAGGATGATGTCATCATATCTAATGATGACATCACACTCATGACATCATCCATGACATAATGAATATGACATCATCACATAGAATAGCATACATATCCGAATCAGATTCTAATATTTGTTTGTATTTCGCTTAAAGACAAAAGCATGTGGGTTTCGCTTCAAGGCATCTAGAGGTTTCGCTTGAAGATGATATGTGTTTCTTCAAGCGAAAGCCTAACCACTATATATAGGATTGTCATGTTTTCATTTGAAGCGATCAGGCGAATAGATCAGAGCCTTGTAACTTGTACCGAAGTGCTGCCGGTATATTTTGTGCTTGTAATCGTTGATAAATCAATATACAAGAGATTTAAAGTGACATTCAAGTTGTTTCAAAGTCGGTTTCTTATTTTCCGCATCTGAAACTGATAAAATCTCTTCTGAACGACTCGTTTGGGTCACAAAATGATCCTACAAGTGGTATCAGAGCTCAGCCTGTTTTCGTCACTATTTCTGATCCTACACCATTCTTTTTCAAATTCAAACATTTTTCACGGTTAAAAACGGCTCAAACTTTCATCTATTGTGCGTAATCATGTATTAATGAATCCTGGAAATTTTCAGCACTAAAATCAACCTAAAAACTGGTTATATTCATCTACTCGCTTGAATTTGTTCGACATTTGCTGACATCATCTGGGCTTTCGCTTGAGAAATTTTGATGGTGTTTGAAGCGAAACACCGGCTTTTGCTTGAAATTGACGTGTTTCGCTTGAGTGTGTACATCGAGTTGTGTGTAACATTTATCGAGGTTATCAATTGGTTGGGATAAGATATCACATGCTTGTGTCGGTTTGCATTTGAAAGATGATAAAGATGTGTAAGTCGGTTATAAAATCAAGTATCACAGGTCTCGAGATATAGAGATTCGGTTTACATGTGATAACCTTTTAAGAGGTCAAATAGAATTGTTTCGATATTAAGGGTTGTCAGGCGCATGTGATTTGAGTTCACGAATTTTGATAAAGTGTTTTGGGTCTTCAAAGTGGAAAAGAAATCACGAGTTTGTGTGTCAGGCGCATGTGAATTGGGTTCACGAATTTGATAAAATGTCATCGGCTCAATCAAGTGAAATTTTTGTCAGCCATGTGCTTATAGAATATTAGGTGGTCCAATCAGATTGAATTTAACATTACTGTTGTCGGCACAATATATGATAAATTGATCAAATTGTTAAAGTTGATTGTCATGTGATCTTTAAAGTGGATGTCAGCCAACTTATAATATGATAATCACATTCTAATGAAGTCAATTTAGTGGGTTCATCGGTCCAATCACTTTCATTTGTGAGCTATTGGGATTGGATATCTTTGGGTTGATCATATACAATATTAGTTGATCATATACAGGTCACACAGTTTGGAGTTCAAAGTTTTTCAAAGGTTCATAAGGTCGTTTGAATTTGATCCGGGTCATAGCATTTCGCACGTTTTGACATCAAATTCAGTCCGCACAGTGTGTCAACTTTCAGTCTGCACAGAATTATCATTAGTTTGAGTACCAGTGTTATTTCGTTAATCGATAAGTTTTTTTGAACTGATTGTTGTTTGTTTTGTGTCGTCAGGTAATTTTTTTTTCAAGGTGATATAGCTCATTTGAAAAATTCGAAACATGGAGAACGAGTTCTACAATGCTTTTGCTAGTCCAATTACAATCACTCAGAGTGCTTTGCATGAAAATGAAACCGGGACGTCTCAGAAACCACCCAAACTCATGGATATTGATGATTACAATGCATGGTCCGAACGGTTTGGAAATTGGGTTGAAGCTTATCACTTAGATGCGTGGGAACACACTGAAGAACCATATGTTAGACCCACAACGAATAATATTCAGCAAACAATTAGGGAAATGAGTACGGAAGATAAAAAGAAATATCGAGATGAGAAATTGATGGTGAGTCTGCTTCAGCAAGCGATAAAAGAAGATATCTTGATACTGCTTCAACATGATGGAACTGCTTATTCAATTTGGACAGAATTGGAAGCAAAATTTGTTGGAAGTGATGATATGCTCAAAAACAAGATGTCTCTCATGAAGAAAGAGTTTGATTTATTTCGTGGTTTAAAATCTGAAAACACCAAGCAAATAATTGATAGATATTGTAATTTGGTGAGAAATATCAAATGTCTGAAGAAGTTGCCAAAAATCAAATGTCTTTGTTGGGAATGGTTCTAGAGTCTTATAGTAGTTTTGTGGCCGGAAAGATCGGTAATCCAATGCTCACAAAAGAGGATTACGATCAAATCGATGCTGAGGAAATGGAATTGATGGATATTAAATGGTGCATGGCCAGTGTAATGAGAAGAGCTGAGAAATTTAAACAAATTACGGGAAGAAATGATTTTCTTGATGCAAGTGTTTCAAATTTAGGCTTTGATAAATCTAAAGTTACATGTTTTCGTTGCAGGGAAAAGAGGCACTTCAAGAGGGAGTGCAAAAATCGTGAAGCTACTGGAGCCCAGAATCCTTTTGGAAACAACGATTATCACAAAAAGGCAATTTATCATCAAATCACACCACCAGCATCGCATCAGGCACAAACTGCACATGGGAGAGATGTGATTGAAGGTTCAAAAAGAGCGTGTATAGTTAATCAGGGCAAATATGATAATTTTAGCTGGGATAAATATGTTCCAACAAACAGCAAAGTGTGTCTGGCAGATCAAGACGATGAAAAGTTAGCTGAAGGTTTCAATTGGGATGATTTTTGCCCAGATCAAGACACTTCAAATGCTAAAGCTTTCATTGCAAATGCCTACGATTTGAAATGTGCTGAAAAGTGCAGAAAAGTAATGGAAGCTGCTGAAGCAAGACGGAGAAAGCTTGAAGAAGAGGAAGAGAGATTAAAAGCTGATGCTAAAGCTGAGAAAAAGAGAAGAGCTGAATTTTTACAATCAAACCGAACAGTCAAAGAGGTTCCTGAATTTGAAGTCAAAGTTGATGCAGAACCTGTCAAAGTTCCTGAAAAGTGCATGAATTGTGATTCTTTAATCAAACAGAACAATGAGTTGCTGCACAATATAAACAGATTGAAAGAATCCTATGATACAATGAACAGAGAAATTAACAAGTATAGTGATTCAAACGGTGAACAAGTTGTGGCAATGAATACGCTGAAGAAAGCGTATCTGAGACAACTTGATGATGTCAACTTTCACATAAAGAAATGTGCTGATCTAGAGTTGAAGTTGGCAACACAAAAGATAGAAACTGAGAGAGTCAACAAGTTATTAGAAAGTTACTCATGTTCTACTTTTGTTGTTGACAGGATTTATCCGGTTGTAGAGAATTTGAAGACTTTTGAATAAGTGAAGACTTCAGAAGGAAAGAAGTCAGAGACAAGAAAAGATGATGAAGTGAAGATTTCTGGTGAGAAATCAAGTGTTGTCTATAATAAATGTCCACCCCCGGTCGAAAATGGATTTTTACCTCGAAATCCAAATTCCGAAAGAGTCGAAAAGGCAATAAACTTACAATGGGAGTTTGGGCCATCAGATAACTTGCCAGAAAATATTGATGTCACGTATACGTCGTCCGACACTGATCATGAGTCAAAGTTGATAAAAAGTGTGGTCGATCAGGTGTTAGATAAAGATGACAGTGAGGAGTCAAACATGGAGTCCAAACCCGAGTCAAAGTCTGAGTCTGATGCGTCAAAGTCTACAATAAAAAAGGACAAACGGGTTTATGACAAACAATTTTTGCTATCGAAATCTAATTTGAATGATGAATCAGTCAAAGTAGCATATACTTTGAAAGGTTCTGGCAAATTATATTCTGATGAGAGTTTTCCAATAAGAAGTGTTAGATTTGAAATGATTCAAAAGGTTTTCAAAATCACAAAAATTAATATTTCTGAAATAAAAGTTTTAAATCTTAATGGAAAACCTAAACAATACACTTCAAGAGATCAACAAAGATTTAACAAGAAAATGGGTTACAATTGTGGTTACAGTTTCCAAAAGAAACCAAATCATAATCGTAATTACAAAAAGAAAGGATTAGGTTTTGTACCACCGAAAAATTATAAAAATGAAAAATTTTCTAAATCAAAAAACTGTGTTTGTTTCAGGAAAATCTTTAGATGATGAGAAAGAACAAGCATTCAGAAAACAGACGAATCAGGAATTCCTTGCCAAGAAGCAAGAAGAGTTGAAGAAAAATGTTGTTCCAAAGAAGATAGAAACTAGAACCTGTTTTCAGTGCAAGATTGTTGGTCATGTTGCTAGGAATTGTCCGAAAACATTCAAACCAAAACAGGAAGTATCTGGTAAATTGAAAGAGAAAGTTGTGGAGAAAACTGAACTTACAACCAAACCATTTACTGGCTTTGAAAATTCAACCTTTGAGAAGGGAGAATGTTCAAAGAGTGTTTTGAAAGGAAAAGAAAATGTAAAAAAACAAAAATGGATTGTGAAAGGTTCAGGTAATAATTCTGGTGATGAATCTGATTCCACAAAATCAGAGGAGCCACGTGTTGAGAAAAAGGTTGAAAAATCAGTTCCAACTATGAACGATGAAAATTTTCCACCGTTGTGTGCTGAAAATTTTATGAAGAAAGTTGGAAAAGTTGAAATATCAAATCAATTTTATTCTGATAAGAAGAAATTTGATGTTGATAAGGCTTTCAATGGAACTGTGAAACATATTTTTGGCAAAATGGTCAAAGGTAAGGCCAAAAGTGTCAAAGAATTTTATGCTTCTAAAAGATGTGTTCACAAGTCTGTTGAAAGAAAAGATGAAGAAGAAAATGTTGTTACACCCAAGGAAGGTCAGGCTTGGGTGGATATATTTTTCAAACAGTAAAAAACCTGACTTGCCGGAGATCCCAAGTTGGTAATCGTGGATCATGAATCGGCATCATTCTTTATCATGTTTGTATAATGTGTTTTTGAGAAGTTTTGCAGGACTTGCCGGAACTCCCAGGTTGGTAAGTGAGGAGTAGGAATCGGCATCTTGAGAATTCAACCAAAAGATGGTAAATTGGTTGAAAAGCAGGTTTAAGTTGTATGGTTGTGATTTTTACAAGTGGTTCAGAAGTTGAATTGGATTGATCTTACAAGTGGTAAATCAGGGACATTAAGTTGTATCTGATTTCCTACATATGATTGGTAAAAAAATGTGATGATTTGATCCCCAATTTTACAAGTGGTAAAATCAACAAAACTTATTTTTCGGAAAAACCATTTTGATTAAAACAAACTTAAGTGTTTTGAGATCACAATGGGAAAATAGTTTGTTGTGAGGGGGAGTTCTGATTGTTTATGCCAAGTGGATGGCGATTTGAAGCAATTCGATATCAGTTGTCAAGTTCTTGTATAGTTTGTTTTCAAATTTCCTAAAATGTGTTTGCATTTAAGGGGGAGTAAGAAATTTTAGAAAATCCAAAAACATTTGAAAATTTGAAAAAGCCAAAAACATGATAAATTGAAAAATGAGTTTTTGTTGCATATAAGAGGAAATGATAGTACATCAGTGGACTGTCACAACATGCTAAAGAAATGGAAAGTTAAAATGTGATAAACGGTCTCACAGATGATGTGTCAGTAGGTTTTTACACATTTAGCAGATTGTGACGAGATATAAATCTAAATTTCAAACTTACTTATATCGTGGGGAAACATCTCTCGGATATATGGGTAACCCCCGAAATCTCGTTTGAAAGGTCTCATAATCTGATATACTAGATCTTTATACTCAATGATGTCTGGGGTATTATTCCGGGACTTCTGCTGAACGATGGTTCTGACCTAGTCCTTGGATAATACTTTCCGCATATGCTTGAAACATAGCATAAACCCTCAGCATGCAGATGAAACAATAAAATTGATAGTCGCTGCTGTTGTAGCTAAAAGATCCTCTAAAGGGGACATACCTTAAAGTCGAAGCTGATATCTCTCTGCGTATACGGAAGTATCGACCTGAGATCCCTTGGCCCTTGCATTACCTAATTTATGTACAGATATCATTGTAGTATACTCACCTGTAAGACTGAATATTGGGATCTGGATACGGGAGTATATTCTGAGGTGGGACACGCGATTGAGTTTAAGTTCTTAAAACATTAATTTCGTATCTCGAAGCAGTTGAACTTTGTGTGAAAATTTAAGTGGACCAGTATACTGACAATCTAAGTGAATCGTTTAGAACTTAAAATGAAATGAAGCTTAACGGTGTTGGTGATGTGTCTCAAAAACTGATATGATCCTTTTGCATGAACTCACAAAAATATTGTTTGTAAATATTTCATTTCTGTATTTTCTTGTTTCTACAAGTGGTGTTAGTTATTTTCTTTCAGAAAATCCAAAAAGATTTTAGTGTGTTTTAGCATAATTTTTGAAAAATCCAAAAAGATTTTCGACAACTGATTTTGGAAAGCTGATTTTCAAAATTCCGAGTGCTAAACATGATGAACAAATGGTTTGGGTGAATGAGTTTGAGGAATGTTGAAATGAAATGAGAAAAATTTTGCAATAAAAACGTTATTCCTGCAAGTGGTAATTTAGATTTGAAAATCTTATCCACAAATGATTATCAGAAAATTTATTTTTGGGTAGAGTTTATGCAGGTTAGCCAGGTTCCGAAACCTGAGTTTGATGAAGTGCCAGGTTACGATCTAAGAACCTGTGGAAAGTGAATTCCAGACTGCGATCCTAGCTTAGCGAAAGGGGGAGTCTGAGGACATTGAGAGGGAGTCTGAAGATTGTAGAGACAGATTCAGATCCTGAAGATTACGAGAAAGAGTAAGAGATTGATTGAGGATGCTTACAATGGAGAATTTTGAAGAAAGTGAACAGACTGATAAAGACTGAAGATGCGAAGACTCGACACTTAAGACTCGTCAACATCTGAGGGGGAGTCTGTTGGTGCACACATATGTCGTCTTCGTCTTATATCGAGTCTCGGTTACATTGCAGCTCTAATCAAGGATGATGTCATCATATCTAATGATGACATCATCCATGACATAATGAATATGACATCATCACATAGAATAGCATACATATCCGAATCAGATTCTAATATTTGTTTGTATTTCGCTTGAAGACAAAAGCATGTGGGTTTCGCTTCAAGGCATCTAGAGGTTTCGCTTGAAGATGATATGTGTTTCTTCAAGCGAAAGCCTGACCACTATATATAGGATTGTCATGTTTTCATTTGAAGCGATCAGGCGAACAGATCAGAGCCTTGTAACTTGTACCGAAGTGCTGCCGGTATATTTTGTGCTTGTAATTGTTGATAAATCAATATACAAGAGATTTAAAGTGACATTCAAGCTGTTTCAAAGTCGGTTTCTTATTTTCCGCATCTGAAACTGATAAAATCTCTTCTGAACGACTCGTTTAGGTCACAAAATGATCCTACAATAACTGACAGGTCTGACACACCTGTGCGATGTCAGATTAGCTACTCAACTACCCTCCTTCACTCCTCGGCTATAAATACCCATCCCAAACCAGGTTTGAGGTATCACTTCTCAACTCTCTCACTACTACTACTATCGCACCCCCACCCCATCCTCCTTGTTACGAGTCACGGCTTGTTTCCTTGTGCAGGAAACCAACCAGCGGATGATCCAGCCAAGGATCCTCGGAAAGAAGGGATTAACCCTACTTGACGAGACCAGTGAGTTAACCCCACCAGGTTAACCATTGTTTCATCATTGGTGCCCACCGCTACTCTTAGCACTTTTTTTAACCATCTTTTTCTTTCTGAAAAACCATGTCTGATCGTCTAAACAACACTACCGGGGATAACCTAAACCCCGTAAACACAGGGCCTACGGGGACTATTCCCGTAGCCCCAAATGCTGAACATATTGGCACATCAACGCAAGGGGGCGCATCCCTTACGTTCGGCCACGATTTATCACAGTATGCCTCTGCGATACCTCCAGGCATGAACCTTCATACCTGGTTCGACCAGCAACAAACTCTGTTGGCCGCAACATACAACAGAGCCTGCGCGGAAGCGCAAGTATCTGCGGGGCCTACCCCAGCACCGCATACCCCAGCGGGTCGTATTTTACAATACGACGGTAGGGCCCCAACACATCCTGCCTCCAGAAGTAGGCAGGAAGACCGCGGTTCCTCTTACTGCGACGTTCGCACACTCGATGAGGACGATTCCTCATATGGGTCCCGCCGCAGGGGCCATATACATAGCCGTCTAGGCCCACAGGGCGAAACTAGGCGACAATCTACAGCCCACCACGGCCCGTCCATCCATAGCCGGCTGGGAACTCAGTCCCACCATGAAGGCCAGGGCCGTACCGATCCGGACGATGGTACATACTGCGGGGATTCACATGCTACTAGCAGTAGACCGGGAGGACGAAACTATGTCCCTCCCATTCAAACCCGCAACACATACCTCCGCCCCGCAAAGCTCCACCAGCCCTACAGGCCGAAATCTGCGGCCGAAAACTCCAAATTTGTCCCACACATTGCAAACGCCGTTGTCACCACCACCAAATTCCCATTAAACATTGGGAAATACAACGGTTCGGCCGACCTAGATGACCACATGAACATCTTCACCGGCGCCGGGTGCAACGGCAAGTGGGATGAACCCACGTGGTGTCAATTTTTCCCGCATACCCTAACAGGTTTGGCCAGGGCTGCGACAACCCGAGTTTCCAAGGTTCCTACTCAACTTAACCTAGTGATTGTTTGCAAAATGTTTTGATTTTATTTATAATTGGTGTGCATCATAAGTGTGTTGTATGTATACACTTGATTGTGTTAATAACATGTTTAATATCAACATGAGAGTAATAGCCGAAAACACCCTCCCTGATGAAAACACACATGGTGTTTTCGTCCATATGTGGCTAGCGAAAACAACAAATGGGCTTTAGGCCCAGTGGTGAATTATATATATATTTTTTTTATCACAACCTTCACGGAGAAGTTTTTCAATTGGCAAACCCTAATCACATCGTTTCTCTCTCTTTTTGAAACCCGACGGCAGCCTTGAACATATACATCAATCGGTTTTGTTGTCTCTTCGGTTTAGGTTAGTAATTGGCTATTGTTGTTTGTTTGATCGAAATCATCATAGATTGTTTGTTTAACATTCTGTATTAACTGCTATCATGAGATATGTATGAGCATATGATTGAACATCGATTGTTTAACAAATGGGTTAAAATCTCTGTTATTAACTGGTCTTCGTTAATCTCTGTGGTTAAGTGCATCGCTTTTAAGCTATTGAAAATGGTAGGTTCGAAATGTGGGTATGAAATTAAGAAATTGTTCTTGTTAAAAATCTGTTGTGATGATGTCGATTCTTCTGATTGAACGATTGCTGGTTGAAATAGTAAACTGTTAATGAGATAGGATTGCTGGGTATGCGCAACCTGCTGTTGTTGATGATGATAATACTAACGAAAACACCCACCACATTTGTTAACAAACTGGACGAAATCACTAAGGTGATTTCGGCCCATAAGGTGTTTTCGGCCCATAGTGTGATTTTGACCCATAGAGTTTTCGGTCCATAAGGGATTTCGGACATGGGGATTTCGTCCATAAGGGTTCTCACCTAAAGAAGTGATTTCGCCAAAATATATGTATTGTCATATGTGATTTCGTGTGTATTATTCAGTAACATTGTTAGTTCAGTTACTCCATTAGTTTATTAACTTGGTTGAGTTAGTAACCTTGTTAACTTTGTTAACTCTGTGAAGTATAACATTAATAGCTTATTAATCCTGTTAAATTTATTAACGCTGTTAAGCAGGCCAATTATATTAAGTATATTAACTGGGTTATGTTAATGATGTTAACTCTGTTATGCATGTGAGCTATGCAAAGTGTAATGATCCAGTTAAATGCAATAACCTCGTTAAACCCATTTAACACCCTTAGTCAAGTATGAATAAACTGTGAATGACAGGTATGTGAAACATGAGTTGCATGAAATTGATTAACTGTTTACATGATACAAGATGCTAACTGCCAAGCACACTCTGTGATATTACTGTGATACTAGTTACATGTGAAACATTACGAACATGAACTGATTTAGTATACATGCACTATAGGTCGTGATTGATTAATTGTGAGCGTGTATTCCTTTAGCATACCGAGCAAACCAAGGTGAGTTCACACTCTTACCATGGCATGGGATTCCCGGGGTGGGAATGGGTTTGAATGATTACTTATGCTTAAGTTGTTATCGGAATTACATACCATAGGCCTCGGGAGAGGAAGGTTATTGGTAGATACTGCTAGACTAGTGATACATATACATCTCTTCGCACACACGCCGGGAATGGCTGCGATAATAGAACTAATCTTCGCACACATGCCTGGAATGGCTGCGAACCATACTCTACACTTCGCACACATGCTGGGTGGGCTGCGATACAAATATACCTAGTCTAGAAAACATGGGAAACCCCCATAATCTTCGCACACATGTCTAAGAGACTGCGATTCAAGTACATACGATATATGGGTTACTAAATGAACATACGGGTTACAATACGATTACTATAACTGAACAACCAACTGTGAACTCGCTCAACTAGTTGTTGACTTCCTGTTACATGCCTTGCAGGACCATAGGTACTCATGGAGCTTGCACGGGAGGCGCGGTCGTTGTGGGCACGGAATGTGGATGTTTTGATGAAAACTTTATGACTCTTTAAACTTAAGACTTGTGTTGGATTTTAATTCTATGCTTCCGCTACTTATACTATGTTTTGATGGAACACCAATTGTATTGTGATGGATTACATTTATTTTTACTTATTACTTATATGCTCAATATGATTGGTGGCTTGATCCTGGTCAGTCACGCCTCCAAGCGGTGATACTCCGCGTGTGGATTTTGGGGGTGTGACAGATTGATATCAGAGCCATTGGTTATAGTGAACTTGGTTTTAATAAGGGGGAAAACGTTTTTATTAAAACCAAACTATAACCTGTACAGTGCTCAACGATCCACAACGACGCCTCGCTCCACGTGCAAGACTCAACATTCTAGGTAATATGGTATATGTTTTATTGCCTACTTGCTAGAATTACATAGAACTTTGCTCATGGTATGCTTAGATACACATGACCCTTATTGCTTGAGAATACTTGTGTGCTCACTCTCTTCTGTCATCGCACTATTCGCGAACCTCTCTTACTTATGTTATCTTTGCAATGAAGATCATGGTTGGACGTATCAACATGACACAAGCCCAGTTGACGGCTCTCATTAACGAGTGAGTTGCTGCGGCACTTGCAGCCGCACAAGCAGGAGGTATACCCTGCAGTTGTAACTCACACTAGGATCTTTAGATCCTACACTCCTACACCAACTCTTGTGCTTAATCTTGTCCTGGTTCTTATACACAACAGGTCAGCACGCTCAGCCACCTGTTTGCACCTTCAAAACTTTCATGGACTTTCGTCCTACTACTTTTAGTGGCACGGAAGGAGCGGTTGGACTTCTCCGTTGGTTTGAAAAGCTCGAGTCCGTTTTTGAGATGTGTGAATGCCCTGAGGCTCGCAGGGTGAAGTACGCCACTGGTACTCTAGAAGGCATTGCGCTGACTTGGTGGAATGCGCAAGTTCAGATGTTAGGGTTGGCTGTTGCTAACGCCACCCCTTGGAACGATTTTAAGGAATTGATCAAAGAAGAATACTGTAGCCGTGATGACATTCATAAGCTAGAGGTAGAGTTTTACAATCTGAAGATGACAGGGTCGGAGATTGAAGCATACACCAAAAGGTCAAACGAGTTGGCTATTCTGTGTCCTACTATGGTAGACCCTCCCATTAAGCGTATCGAACTGTATCTCAAGGGTCTGGTGCCGGAGATTCAAAGTCATGTAACCTCAGCGAATCTTGGCACCATTCAACAGATCGTCAAGTTAGCTCATCGCCTCACCGACCAGGCAGTGGAACAGAACAGGCTGCCTAAACGTATCAGCGCTACTACCACCGCTACCACTTCAGCTACCCCTGCTACTCCCAGTGACAATAAGCGGAAATGGGAGGGGGATTCCAGCCGGGGTTCAGCTACCGTTCAGTCTCAAGCATAGCAGCAACGCAAGATTCATGATTACCAGAGTCCGAGTCAGCAATCTTCTGGTGGTCAGGGGCAGGGTGGATATCGGGGAATTCACCCACTATGTAACAGGTGCAACAGACACCACAGTGGTCAGTGTCGCAAGGTCCGGTGTCAGAGATGTCTCAAGATAGGTCATGAGGCTAAAGATTGCAGAAGTTCACGACCTGCGAATCAGATCCAGCAACAACAACCACCCGCTCCATGAAACCAGCCACAGCAACAACAGCAAGGAAATAGGGCATGCTTTCAGTGTGGGGCTGAAGGCCACTTCAAGCGGAACTGTCCCCAGTTAAACCAGAACCAGAATAACAACAACAATAATCAGGGCGATGGGAACAACAATGGGGGAAACAACAACGACAATGGTGCTAGGGGTCGTGCATTTGTGATTGGTCGGGGTGATGCAAGGAACGATCCTAATGTGGTTATGGGTAAGTTTCTTCTCGACGACTTTTATGTTACTGTATTATTTGATTCGGGTGCGGATACCAGTTATATGTCTCTGAAAGTCAGTAAAATTCTTAAACGCGCACCAACACTTTTGAACACCAAACATGTCGTAGAGTTAGCTAACGCTAAAACTCTAGAGGCCACACACGTAGTTCAGGGTTGTAATCTTATCCTCACTGGTCAGACTTTCTCTATCGATCTCATTCCCATAACTCTGAGTAGTTTTGACATCGTCATTGGTATGGATTGGTTATCCCAACAACAAGCGGAGATCCTTTGCAAAGAGAAGATTATTCGTATTCCCCGTATTGGCAAAGAACCTCTCGAAGTTCAAGGCGACAAGAGTGGTGTCGTGAGTGGCATCATCTCCTTCTTGAAGGCACAGAAGTGTTTGCGAAAGGGCCACACAACTATTTTAGCACTCGTTACAGATACATCGACGAAAGAGAAGAAGTTAGAGGATATTCCTGTTGTACGCGACTTTCCTCAAGTGTTTCCTGAAGAGTTACCTGGATTACCGCCTCATCGCCAGGTCGAATTTCAGATCGAGCTAGCTCCAGGAGCAGCACCCATAGCTCGAGCACCTTATCGCTTAGCTCCAACTGAACTGGAAGAACTGTCTCAGCAATTGCAAGAACTCTTGGAAAAGGATTTCATACGTCCTAGCTCTTCGCCCTGGGGAGCTCCAGTATTATTTGTGAAAAAGAAAGACGGTACTTTCCGCATGTGCAAATATTACCGCGAACTGAACAAGGTGACCGTGAAGAATCGCTATCCTCTTCCACGCATCGACGACTTATTCGACCAGTTGCAAGGGTCGAGCTATTACTCGAAGATTGACCTGAGGTCAGGCTATCACCAACTGAGAGTCCGGGATGAGGACGTCTCCAAAACAGCATTCAGAACTCGCTACGGCCATTACGAGTTTTTGGTCATTCCATTCGGGCTAACGAACGCACCTGCGGTTTTCATGGATCTTATGAACAGGGTGTGCAAACCTTATCTTGACAAGTTTGTTATTGTTTTCATTGACGACATCCTGATCTATTCGAAGAGTCAGGAGGAACACGAGCAGCATTTACGACTCATTTTGAAACTCCTTCGAGCAGAACAGTTGTACGCCAAGTTTTCAAAATGCGACTTCTGGCTTCGTGAAGTCCACTTCCTAGGCCACGTGGTAAACAAGGATGGGATTCATGTCGATCCATCCAAGGTAGATTCGATCAAGAACTGGCCTGCACCTCGCACACCAACCGAAATACGCCAATTCTTGGGTTTGGCGGGTTATTACAGACGGTTCATTAAAGACTTCTCAAAGATTGCACAGCCGCTTACATTACTGACACAGAAAGGTGTTGCTTACCGTTGGGGTAATACACAGGAAACAGCGTTTCAGCACTTAAAGGATAGACTCTGTAGCGCACCTATCCTCTCATTGCCTGAAGGCACGGACGATTTTGTAGTCTACTGCGACGCATCCATCCAAGGTCTTGGATGTGTGTTGATGCAACGGGATAAAGTTATTGCTTATGCTTTGCGCCAACTTAAGATTCACGAACGGAATTACACTACACACGATTTAGAGCTGGGAGCTGTTGTTTTTGCGCTCAAGATATGGTAACATTACCTGTATGGTACCAGGTGCACCATCTACACCGATCACAGGAGTCTTGAGCATATTTTCAAGCAGAAAGAATTGAACATGTGTAAGTCCCAAAAACTATCAACCGGATATCAAAATCACAATCACGAGCGCGGAATACTGATGAAAGTGATAAGAACAAGAATGATTCGTATTGATTGAATATCAAAGTGCACACGGTTTCTAGGAACCGTCTGGTACACAAACAAGCAACTCGAAAATACTAGGAAGAACAAAACAGAATAGCCTCTCTAAAATGTCTAACCTAATAATGAACTAGGTTCACCCTATTTATAGTTACATACGGTGACCTAGTTACAAGCTGGACCAAGCCCAAATGCATATTACTAACCAAACAGGCCCAAATCTCTTAATTAGCCCACATGGCTTATCCCATTATTATCTAACCCACTACAAGGCTAAGCCCAATAGCCTATAATTGTGTTTGATAAAGATAGGCGTAAACCTACACCATTATAGGGCCTTACAATATCCCCCTAGGTTTATGCTGTCTTTATCAAACTGCGGTCTTCATTATGTTTCTGTGGGAAGATGCTTTATCTCTTAATCTTCAAACTTGGGCTCGTTGTTCTTCTTAATCACGATCAGCTTTGCTTGAAAAACTTGTTGAAAAGAATGCAAGTGGAGGATTCTCATCAACTCTTTTCTTTGTCAATGTCTTCAATTTCAAGCAGGTTCACAGGTACTTCTTCAAATGCACTATCACTGTCAGATGATGACTTGTATCTGGTTCTTCTGACTCAGGCACATCTTGTTGTTGTGATGCTTCATGCTTTATCAGCAGCCAACAACATCTCATTCTTCAATAACCCCTGTTTCTTGATTTAAATCTAATTATGCACATGCTCAGAAATTCATAAGCAACATTTCTAAACAACAGAGGGAAAGTACCACATGAACACTCAGTACATCCAAGTATTTGTACTTGGATTTCACAATTCAAATTTCATTCAATTTATGATGATCAATAAAATCTTCAAGAACGGTTAAATTTTTTTTTTAATAAAACAAATAAACACTCTATTTTTGGATTTTTGATTTTATAGAAACTAACAATATAAACCAAAACACAAATAAACAAAGAAACTAATATACAATTACAATTGCAATGGGATCAAATCACAGTGTTTCAGGCTAGACTACACTTATCAACACTAATTTACTTTGGGTGATCTGAGCGATTGCCAGTATGTTTGTCCCCTTAAACTTATCTCCCTAGGCCTTTTTCAAGTGATGGTCTGCAACTGATTTATCATGTTTTCCAATTTAAATTAATATGAACACTCAATTTAATCACAATCAATTCCCAGAATTTTAATTCGAACACGCTATCATACGTGTAGTTTCCCTGCCACATATTTCACAAGCCCGTTCTAGGATTCTGAAATCTTGACTGGGACTGGATTGAGAAGAGAAAAGAATAGATCATTTGCAGAGATGGATATAATATACAGATCAAATGAGATTTTCTCAATTTGATATAGGTTTTTATTTTTGGGTTTCTTTGGGGCACTAGAGGGCCTCTTTTGGGTGTAATTGATCTATAGCGCGACAACGTACAGCTAGGTCAGCATGTATCTGGATGCAACAGAAGCTGACGTTGCCTAGCACCTCCAGGTCTTTGCTCATGCAAAACAGAGGAGATACACGAGTTGGTCAGAAAAGATTTCAGAACTAGAACGAAATTGTGTGTATCGGGACGTCACACACGCATTCAAATAACCATGTCCTAATTTCAAGTGACGTTCTTTCCTGAGGTCATAGATTAATATTAGTGTTCTACGCAGTACCAGTCAAAGAATCTAGCCATCAGGATAAAGCCTACCAACATATCGCTCTAGAGTCGGACCGTTTTAATATTGGTCTTACATGAGTCAGCCTTAATCCACATTGTGAAATTATTTCATTTCCCATATATGCAACAAAATATTTTTGATTTTTCTTGTTTTTCGAATATTTTTGTATTTTTTTTTCATTTTCTCTATTTACAGATGGATATGTTTAGATATCCCCCTAAATTTGTGCGTAAATCTTACGCGCAAATTTACCTAAACAACGAAAACGTATCTACAAAGAGAAACACAAAAGAAAATGAAAATATTTTTGTTGTTTTGTGTAACCGTTCCATCATCAGATTTAAGACTAATCAATATCAAAATTACAATGCGAAATTTAAATTTGTACCTTTTCGCTGATCTTGTCTTACCTCTCTTATCTCCTTCAAACGAAACATATCAACTGTAAGGAAATATACATTTTGCAACAGTGAAATGTTACCCGTTATGTCTCTGGAACAACCGCTATCAACATCCAAGGATTGTCAACAGCTCCTCCTTGGTTGTCCCTGAAAAGTAAGGAGATTAGTAAGACATTGGTACCCAGGCCATAGTGGTCCTGGGTATTCCTGAAGCATCAATATAAGATACTTCTCGAAAACACATGCCCCCTTTTGATTCAAGGACTGGTGATGTCGCTGCTTTGTGTTTTGCCTGCCAAATTTGTTTAGGCTTCTCTAATTTCTGAGGTGCCTTTGGCAAAACTGTTTGCTTTTCAACCTTTTTGTTTTTCAAAACTTGTTTTGGTTTCAAAGCTTGTTTTCGTTTGTTTTTCGCAACATTCCAATCCCCATCAGATGGTTTAACCTGGGGATGCTTATTCATCATTGCCTTAGGTTTTTCAACCTTCATTGGCTTAGAATAAGATCTATCCCTAGATGTAACCTTCTGATGATGTGTATAATATGGCACGTAGGGATGATGTGTGCAATTCCTAGCAATGTGACCGGGTATGCCACAGTTGTAGCAGGTTTGCTTTTTCAAGTAAGGAGCATATCCCGATCCATTCCATCCAACTGATGCTGAATATGAGTTATAAAATTGGTTGGATGACTTGTGTGCAGTTTGTTCAGTCTTTTTCCCTTGTTTCTTATGTCCCTGTTTACAACAGTTAGCACATTCATTGGATTTAACATTTTCATTTCTAACTGTTGGCTTTGGAGGCACATATTTATTTGTAGGGCCTCTCAAGGCTTGCTCAGAAACAGCCTTTTTCACATAAGGAGGAGCATCAGCAGATAAATTTGATGTTTTTAAACAAACATCGTCAGCTTTTTGACAAACAATATCATCCTCCTCAACCCAATCCTCTACTATTACCTCATCTGCACATGAAGTAGAAGCATCAGTAACGTTCAGTTTTTCACAAACGGTGGCAGGCGAAGCCATAGTAACATGGTCATTCTCGAGTGACACCGTTTGTTCAGTAGTTTCAGAATCATCAATATGCAAAGATGGAGCAGAGGCTTCAGTTGTCAATTCACCACTAATCTTAACAGAAGCTCCTGATGTCGATTCTGATTCTACTTTTATCTGATCCGATTCAACTTCTTCCGGTGATTCGCTACTAGACTCAGCTGAATCAACTAACCTCGACTTTTCACAGTTAGCTGTCTCTGAGGAGTCACATGACGAATCAGATGAAGAAGTTGATTCATTTTGAGATGCCTCTGCCTCCTCAGGTGATGCACTGTTGACACTACATGATTCGCCCATTTCTGATTTCTCAGATGTGGGTGTCTCAGAAGTGTCACAAGATGTGTCACATGATGAGGCAAATTCACTTTGTTTGCCCCTATTGAATTCTTTCACAAACTCAGTCAAACCTCTTAACATAGCAAACTCGATGTTGTCTACATTAACTCTAGGCTCTGTTAATTCAGACTCTTTTGTTTGAGGTTGCACTTCAGATGAATTTTGAGAAAAACTTGACACAGTATTATCTAATACTTGAAAATGTTTGTCAATGTTCGCATTATTCTCAAAATTTAGAGTCTCGGTTTGCTTTAAAACATCAGCAGGTTTCACGAAAGTTTTATCAAATGCCTGTTTTTCTAGAACAATTTCAGTTTTATCTGGCCTTGTGATTTTGACTTTCTTCGGCTTAACAGGCTCAACCTTCCTATCCCCGGGCTTCCCATATTCCATTTCAGGCAAATCGGCTATCTCCTCATCAGTCATGGGAATTGAGGTGTAATTGTGATTGTATGGTGGAGGTATGCATACAAATCCCAATCCTTTATTCCTGACTTCCTTTTTGCTATATTTTAACTGTTGATTAATCATCTTTTCGACTTTTTCACTTGAAACATCAAACTTTTTAAAATTGAATTCTGTATTTTCGAAAGTCGATTTTAAGTCGTTTAATTCAACAGTTAAGTTTTCAGATAGCTCCTTGAAGTGGAGATATCGACATTTTGCTTCGCTTAGATCACTATGCAACTGTCGAATGTCACGTTTTTGAGCCTCTACCATTTCCTTATACCCATCCAGTTTCTTTTTAACTTCGTAGCTACTGGATTTGGTACATTGAAGTTGCATAGTAAGCGATTGAGCCTGTTCTTTAAAACCTTTTACTTTCTTTCTACATTTTTCAATACAACAAACATCATCTACACATACCTCAGCCTCAGAAGGAGTGTAGTCATTCATTTGAATATCTTGAGTAGACTGCTTGTCAGCATTGTTATATGACTTGATGAGTGAGATCAGCTCATCCGGCTTCATTTTGTAACAGTAGCAGTCGGTTGTCACAATTATCTCATTAACATTTCTAAACCAACTACAGTTTGCCTGATCTGGAATCTTTTTTAGAACATCCAGAAGCTTTGTGTTGCTCGTGCGATTAGACACCTCAATCTCAGCCTTCACCATTTCAGAGAGCAGTTCAGCAAACCGGCCTGTAAGTGCTTCTAAAGATTCACCATACGAGTATTTGAATCCTTGAAGTTCCTGCTCAAGCACCTCTCTCTTAGAAGACATTTTTAAGATTTGATCCCCCGAAAATGTGATCCCCCAAAGATGTGTGCCTTTAACTGTTTCCACAACACAAGCCCAAAGCGAGAACCCGTGTACTTGCTAACTCAGACCCGTTGCCACACACACAAATCAACAATCTGTACTGCACGTCCAAACCTGTCAAAACTTATCACCAAGTAATAACGAAACCCCTTTTTTATTTTAATAAACCTTTTTGTTTTTTTTTAATATAATATAAAAAGTAATAAAAGAAATTATTATTATTATTTATTATATTATTACTAATGATTAGGTAATTATTACCAAAAGATTATTATTATTATTATTAATATTAAATTATCAATTAATTAAAACAAAACGAAAAACTGAAACAACGTCTTCCTTCTTCTTCGTTAAAACAGCCGAACCCAAAACCCTAGTAACTTAAAAACACAGCCGCCTTCGTCTTCTTCGTTCCTTTTCAGCGACAACACAAGCCAAACACTAATAAGTATAACACAACACAGTAGCCGCCAACCTTAGCTGATGAACAACAGAGAGTTATCGACGATGATGAACGGTGAGACTGTGGTCTTTACGGTTGTCGGAGATGGAGAAGGGATGCCGGAGATGATGTTGATCGTCGACGGCGACCGTGGGTGATGAAGATGACTGGGAAACAGAGGTGACGGAGATGAATATTGATAGTGTTCGGAACAGAGATGAAGATGATGATTGATGGACAACGGAGACGAAGATGGTAACCGGAGACGTGAATGGATGAAGACGTGGAGGAGGTGTTGTGATGTTGATGATAAATGGAGAGGGTTGTACGGTGACCGGCGACGAAGGATGTTTCCGGTGATGTTGACAAAGGTGAACAGTGGAGATGGTATGATGGTAGTTATGATGAATGACGGTGATGTGATTCTGCGGATACCCGAACTCGAACTCGATACCGAAACGGAGAAGTTGATGGTGTCGTGATCGGAGGTGATGGTTTAGATGATGATAGTAAGGTGTGTTGCAGGTTAGTGGTTCAACATGGAGGTGGAGGAGATAACCAAGTGGACGTGAATGATTCTCGCAGTTGTCGAAGATAATTACGGTGTCCGGTGTTAGCACGGTGGTCGTCGGAGAGTTCAAAGGTTGATGATGGAGAATCACAGTCGCACAAGTTTGACGTTGACGTCACTTCAATCGCACAATCCAAGTATGGTTCGATCGCACAAGATCAACTTATCGGATCGCACAAGATCAACTTATTGGATCGCACAAGAATCCCGTAGACGCACAAGACGGAAATTCAGTCGCACAAGATTGGAATGTTGTAATTGCACAAGTTACAATTTGTAGACGCACAAGATCAGTTGCTTCAATCGCACAAGAATAATAATGTAGTTTGTTGAATTGAAAATGATGATTGGTGATCGCACAAGTATAGTCGCGCACAATTTGACTTTTTGTTGCAATTCTTGTAGATAATTCCACTAATTAAATCCCCGAGAATCAAGGAATTGATTTGAAATTCAATCTCTTTGATTTATTTCCACCAATAACTTTCAAAAAATATGCAAACAATTTGACTCCTCCCCAAAACAAGATCGAAATGCAGAATTTCTAACTGTTCTTCGTATCTTCAAAAATTTCTTCGTGTTCTTCGAATCTTCAAATAATATCCGATTAAAACCGAGCCTTCGCAAGACTACTTAGGCTCTGATACCAATTGTAAGTCCCAAAAACTATCAACCGGATATCAAAATCACAATCACGAGCGCGGAATACTGATGAAAGTGATAAGAACAAGAATGATTCTTATTGATTGAATATCAAAGTGCACACGGTTTCTAGGAACCGTCTGGTACACAAACAAGCAACTCGAAAATACTAGGAAGAACAAAACAGAATAGCCTCTCTAAAATGTCTAACCTAATAATGAACTAGGTTCACCCTATTTATAGTTACATACGGTGACCTAGTTACAAGCTGGGCCAAGCCCAAATGCATATTACTAACCAAACAGGCCCAAATCTCTTAATTAGCCCACATGGCTTATCCCATTATTATCTAACCCACTACAAGGTTAAGCCCAATAGCCTATAATTGTGTTTGATAAAGATAGGCGTAAACCTACACCATTATAGGGCCTTACAACATGCGACAACGTCGATGGGTCGAACTGTTGAACGATTACGAATGTGCTATAAAGTACCATCCGGGCAAAGCCAATGTGGTGGCCGACGCCCTCAGTCGAAAGGATACTACACCTAGGCGTGTACGAGCGTTGCAACTCACTATTCATTCTAGTCTTCCTGCACAGATACGAGATGCTCAGGTAGAAGCATTGAAACCAGAAAACGTCAGGGCTGAAGCTCTACGCGGCTCAAGGCAACGGTTAGAACAAAAGGCAGACGGCGCCTACTATGTTACAGGACGCATTTGGGTCCCACTCTATGGTAACTTACGCGAGCTTGTAATGGATGAAGCTCATAAGTCTCGCTACTCAGTACATCCTGGTTCGGATAAGATGTACCATGATTTGAAAACTACATATTGGTGGCCTAGCATGAAAGCTCACATAGCAACTTACGTTAGCAAGTGTTTGACTTGTGCGAGAGTCAAAGCGGAATATCAGAAACCTTAAGGCCCACTCCAACAACCTGAGATACCACAATGGAAATGGGAGCAAATTTCCATGGATTTTGTTACTGGCCTGCCTAGATCTCAACGTGGGAATGATACTATTTGGGTGATCGTGGATCGACTCACTAAGTCTGCACACTTCCTGGCTATTAAGGAAACAGACAAGTTCTCTACCTTAGCAGACATCTACTTAAAAGAAGTGGTTTCAAGGCACGGGGTGCCAACCTCTATTATCTCTGATCGTGACGCACGTTTTACTTCAGAACTGTGGCAAGCAATGCACAAATCTTTTGGCTCTCGTTTAGACATGAGCACAGCTTATCACCCTCAGACGGATGGGCAGTCTGAGCGCACTATTCAAACTTTAGAAGACATGCTTCGTGCATGTGTAATCGATTTCGGCAACGGCTGGGAAAAGCATCTTCCGTTGGTAGAGTTCTCGTACAGCAACAGCTACCACACCAGCATTTAAGCCGCTCCATTTGAGGCATTGTACGGGCGTAAATGCCGATCACCTCTCTGTTGGGCAGAGGTGGGTGATAGTCAGATCACAGGTCCAGAACTGGTAGTAGACACAACAGAAAAGATTGCTCAAATACAACAACGCATGGCGGCAGCTCGTGACCGTCAGAAAGCATACGCCGATAAAGACAGGAAACTACTCGAGTTCCAGGTTGGGGATCGAGTGCTACTCAAAGTTTCACCTTGGAAGGGTGTTGTTCGTTTTGGTAAAAGGGGCATACTCAATCCACGATACGTTGGACCATTTGAAATCATTGAGAAAATAGGCAAAGTGGCCTACAGACTGAACTTACCAGCTGAACTCAGTGCAGTTCACAACGTCTTTCACGTGTCGAATCTGAAGAAGTGTCTGTCAGATGAGACCCTCATAGTTCCTTTGAAGGAGCTCACTATCGACGAACGGTTGCATTTCGTCGAAGAAGCAGTTGAAATCACGGACCGGGATGTTAAGGTCCTCAAGAACACCAGAATACCTCTTGTTCGAGTTCGTTGGAACTCCCGTCGTGGCCCAGAGTATACCTGGGAACGAGAAGACCAAATGGAACTCAAATATCCCCAGTTGTTCGAAAACAATGCAACTACTACTGAGGCTGAAGCTACTACAGAATTTCGGGACGAAATTCCAAATCAACGGGGGGGGGGGGGGGTGATGTGACACCCCAGGAAAACCAGTAAACTACACAACACAACACAACTAGCTTCCTCAGTAACCATGTGCTAAATTTCGGGACGAAATTTCTTTCAAGTTGGGGATAATGTGACAACCCGAGTTTCCAAGGTTCCTACTCGACTTAACCTAGTGATTGTTTGCAAAATGTTTTGATTTTATTTATAATTGGTGTGCATCATAAGTGTGTTGTATGTATACACTTGATTGTGTTAATAACATGTTTAATATCAACATGAGAGTAATAGCCGAAAACACCATCCCTGATGAAAACACACATGGTGTTTTCGTCCATATGTGGCTAGCGAAAACAGCAAATGGGCTTTAGGCCCAGTGGTGAATTATATATATATTTTTTTTATCACAACCTTCATGGAGAAGTTTTTCAATTGGCAAACCCTAATCACATCGTTTCTCTCTCTTTTTGAAACCCGACGGCAGCCTTGAACATATACATCAATCGGTTTTGTTGTCTCTTCGGTTTAGGTTAGTAATCGGCTATTGTTGTTTGTTTGATCGAAATCATCATAGATTGTTTGTTTAACATTCTGTATTAACTGCTATCATGAGATATGTATGAGCATATGATTGAACATCGATTGTTTAACAAATGGGTTAAAATCTCTGTTATTAACTGGTCTTCGTTAATCTCTGTGGTTAAGTGCATCGCTTTTAAGCTATTGAAAATGGTAGGTTCGAAATGTGGGTATGAAATTAAGAAATTGTTCTTGTTAAAAATCTGTTGTGACGATGTCGATTCTTCTGATTGAACGATTGCTGGTTGAAATAGTAAACTGTTAATGAGATAGGATTGCTGGGTATGCGCAACCTGCTGTTGTTGATGATGATAATACTAATGAAAACACCCACCACATTTGTTAACAAACTGGACGAAATCACTAAGGTGATTTCGGCCCATAAGGTGTTTTCGGCCCATAGTGTGATTTTGACCCATAGAGTTTTCGGTCCATAAGGGATTTCGGACATGGGGATTTCGTCCATAAGGGTTCTCACCTAAAGAAGTGATTTCGCCAAAATATATGTATTGTCATATGTGATTTCGTGTGTATTATTCAGTAACATTGTTAGTTCAGTTACTCCATTAGTTTATTAACTTGGTTGAGTTAGTAACCTTGTTAACTTTGTTAACTCTGTGAAGTATAACATTAATAGCTTATTAATCCTGTTAAATTTATTAACGCTGTTAAGCAGGCCAATTATATTAAGTATATTAACTGGGTTATGTTAATGATGTTAACTCTGTTATGCATGTGAGCTATGCAAAGTGTAATGATCCAGTTAAATGCAATAACCTCGTTAAACCCATTTAACACCCTTAGTCAAGTATGAATAAACTGTGAATGACAGGTATGTGAAACATGAGTTGCATGAAATTGATTAACTGTTTACATGATACAAGATGCTAACTGCCAAGCACACTCTGTGATATTACTGTGATACTAGTTACATGTGAAACATTACGAACATGAACTGATTTAGTATACGTGCACTATAGGTCGTGATTGATTAATTGTGAGCGTGTATTCCTTTAGCATACCGAGCAAACCAAGGTGAGTTCACACTCTTACCAAGGCATGGGATTCCCGGGGTGGGAATGGGTTTGAATGATTACTTATGCTTAAGTTGTTATCGGAATTACATACCATAGGCCTCGGGAGAGGAAGGTTATTGGTAGATACTGCTAGACTAGTGATACATATACATCTCTTCGCACACACGCCGGGAATGGCTGCGATAATAGAACTAATCTTCGCACACATGCCTGGAATGGCTGCGAACCATACTCTACACTTTGCACACATGCTGGGTGGGCTGCGATACAAATATACCTAGTCTAGAAAACATGGGAAACCCCCACAATCTTCGCACACATGTCTAAGAGACTGCGATTCAAGTACATACGATATATGGGTTACTAAATGAACATACGGGTTACAATATGATTACTATAACTGAACAACCAACTGTGAACTCGCTCAACTAGTTGTTGACTTCCTGTTACATGCCTTGCAGGACCATAGGTACTCATGGAGCTTGCACGGGAGGCGCGGTCGTTGTGGGTACGGATTGTGTATGTTTTGATGAAAACTTTATGACTCTTTAAACTTAAGACTTGTGTTGGATTTTAATTCTATGCTTCCGCTACTTATACTATGTTTTGATGGGACACCAATTGTATTGTGATGGATTACATTTATTTTTACTTATTACTTATATGCTCAATATGATTGGTGGCTTGATCCTGGTCAGTCACGCCTCCAAGCGGTGATACTCCGCGTGTGGATTTTGGGGGTGTGACAAGGGCATGGTTCGATTCTCTACCACCAGGGTCACTGACCTCATTCGAGGACTTACATGCAAAGTTCCTCGCGCATTTTTGCCAGCAACGACGTCATGAACGCGATTCTATGGACGTCATGAACATCTGGCGCAGAGACAACGAATCAATTGAGGCGTTCGTTGTCCGTTACAATAAAGAATGCCTGGAGATAGGCGACGTGGCAGACCAAATGGCACGCAACCATTTCATCGTTGCCGTAAAGGACGAACAAATGGTTATGACTATCTCTGGCAAAGACGGATTGCCTAAGAAATGGGAAGATGTTATGGTTGCGGTCAAGACATACGCCCAGACCCAGCGGTCCCTCAAGCCGCATGTATCAAAGGCACAGCCCCAAACGGAAGGCCAGTCCTCCCACCAAGAACACAAGCGCAACAACAAGCGCAACCCGCGATTCCAGACCATATGTTCCGCGAAACAACCAGCCCGACGCAAGGGCTACAATCAACGCCCAGCATGAAAACCGGGCGTCAAAGACGGAATCTCGGGACCGTAGCTGGACCGAGATCAACCAGTCGCCAAGCGACGTCCTCCTAACAGACGCGCAATCCCTGCGACCGGCCCAACCGATGAAGTCCAAGAAAAACCAGGATCCTGCACTCTATTGCGAGTATCACAAGGACTCGGGCCACACAACAAACAGTTGCATCAGTCTCCGACTGGAGATTGAGCGAGCCCTAAAGGAGGGGAAACTGCAACACCTGTTGACAGGGGAGCAAAAACCTACAAAGCGCATCACTCCCCACAACGAGGGCACCTCCGCGGGTAAAAGGACAATGTACGTGGCCTCAACCCACATGATCAACGGAGGGCGAGGAAGGCCGCGCAAGGCGGCAAGAAGACTGGACAATGACTGGAAGGACGAACACGTTGTCTTTCCAAAAGTCCGAGGCGGACCGCGCGACAGGCACGCCATGGTTATCACAGGCCACCTGGCTCACTACTGCACCGAGCGATTATTCATCGACCCGGGCAGTACATCTGATATTATATACGAGCAGTGCTTCAACCAATTCGATTAAGAAGACAAAGATCGGTTGCAGCCGGTGGATTACCCGTTGGCCGGATTTGCAGGGGAAACCGTATTCCCCTTGGGCCAAATTACTTTTCCTGTGCGCCTCACCAACGGGAGGCACACAAGAACGGAGGAGGTAAACTTCATGGTTTTACCTCACACCTCCAAGTACGACGTACTTCTCGGCCGAGAGTCCTAGGGCGACTTCAACATGATCACATCCGTTCCTCACTCTGCCATCGGTTTCCCAACCGAGACGGGGGTCACGATAATATACGCCCGAAGAGAAGTTATGTCTACGGACGAGCTGCGTCCAACCAAGGTAGCAAGGCCTACCCCCAACACTCAACCAGAAAAATGGGTTCTTAACGCAAGACACCCGGAGCAAACAGTTACGTTGGGCCACGCCTTGTCCCCTACCATCAAAGCGCACCTGAAGCAGCTCCTCTTCAGGAACCAGGATATTTTTGCGTGGACACCCGCAGATATGACAGGGGTACCACGTGAAATCGCGCAACACTTCTTGAATACCATGCCAGGTATCAAGCCAGTGATCCAAGGCCAACGCCACCTTGGATCAGCAAAAAACCAGGCGATGCATGAGCAGGTCCAAGAGCTGCTCTCCGCAGGCATCCTGCGGGAAGTCAAATACCAGACTTGGTTGTCAAACCCAGTCATGGTAGAGAAACCATCCGGGGGCTGGCGCATGTGCGTCGATTATAAAGATCTTAACAAAGCCTGCCCCAAGGATTGTTACGCACTTCCGGAGATCGACGAAAAGGTCGATAACCTCGCACCATTTCGATGGAAGTGTTTCCTCGATTGTTACAAAGGCTACCACCAGGTGCAGATGGCAATCGAGGACGAAGATAAAACGGCATTCCGCACTCCTACCGGGAACTACTGCTACACCAAAATGCCGTTCGGGTTGCGCAACGCGGGCGCAACCTACCAAAAGTTGACGAACGACACTTTTCACGGTCAAATCAGCAAAAGTGTCGAAATCTATATGGATGACCTGGTCGTCATGAGCATGGAGGAAGACACCATGCTCAACGATATCGAAAAGACATTCCAAACTCTGCGAAGCGTCAACATGAAGCTCAACCCAGGGAAATGCTCGTTTGCAATGGAAGAAGGCAAATTTCTTGGATTCATGCTAGGCCCTAAAGTGTGAGACTGACGCATCAAATTAATACAACGAGCTATGGTTACTAGCTGGGCATTACCGGGTTAGTTTATATTAGGTTGTGGACCTTTATAGGTCACTTGGGCCAAGCTTTAGGCCATGTGGGCCAAGCAGGCCCAAGGGGAGCCCATGTAGGGAAGTGGGCTTTAGTAAGTATATAAACAAGTTTCTAACTTGTTTTTAGGTTTGAACCTCCATGTTACAAAAATTCTAGAGAAACATAGAGAGAGAGGCGATTTGGTTGTGAGCACTTGTACTAGACGGTTTTGCTTTTCAAGTAATAGAATCGTGTGCAAGTGTTGAAAGTGATTTGGTGTGTTCTTCGTATTCGGTTCGTATTTTCATATTTTTCGGTTTATTCTTGAATCACACCAAGTTTGGATTCCGCACAAACTTGGTGTTGTTTGATATCATTGAAAGATCCGGTTTCACGGGACTTACAAGTGGTATCATAGCCTTTAGAACCTATTTCTAGGCTCGGTGTGATATCAAAGATTCAAGAATTTCGTTATTTTTGGTTTGGTGTTCTTCGTGAAAAATACAAAAAGAGTTTGCTGTAAATATGTTTTGTTTTAGGGGGAGAAAATGAGAAAAATATAAAAACATTTGAAAAATGAAAAAGCCAAAAAGAAAAATTGCATGATATGGGAAGTGAAATAAATGTTCGTGTTAAAGGGTTTGACTAACACATGTAAGGTGCCATAGCTGAAAAGACTAGGATCTACTGCGATATGTCGATAGGCTTGACGCTCAAAATGATAAAAGATACTAAGTGTTATAAACATAACGAACTATGTACCATGTGGGTAACATACCAACGGCGTATGATTTTATGGTCTTAAATCTTGCGTTGATAGATAGCCAACATCTGAGGTTTCGGGTCTTTATATTGTTGAATCATCCGGGGATATCTTGGGTATCCTTCTGTTCAGAACTAAAATTGTACATGAACCCAGGAAAGAAAGTCACTTGGAATTAGCTCATTTCTATTTGAATCTCTGTATGTTGTCCCGATACACACAATTTTGATCTGATTCTGAAATCTTCTCTGAAAAAGTCGTGTACCTCCTCTGCTACATCCAGATATATGCTGACCTGGAGGTGCTAGGCAACGTCAGCTTCTGCTGCATCCAGATACATGCTGACCTAGCTGTACGTTGTCGCTCTGTAGATCAATTAACACCCGAAAGAGGCCCTCAAGTGCCCAAAAGAAAACCGAGAAACCTATATCAAATTGAGAAAAACTCATTTGATCTGTATATTATACCATCTCTGCTTAAGATCTATTATGTTCTCTTCTTAATCTATTCCCAGTTAAGATTTCAGAAATCTGGATTGGACTTGTGAAATATGTGGTAGGGAAGATACTTGCATGATAGAGTGTGCTGTTTATATTTCCAGGATTTGATTAGTATTTATTTGGGTGTTCATTGTTAAGAAATCAAAACATGATAAAACAGATTATATGCAGACCTAGACACGGTCAGGATATCTTAAAGGATGACATCAGTATACTTACCTGCTACGATGAATCGTTGTGCTTACCTTGATCGCGGGGGTATGCCTTGGAATGGGACACACGGGTATAATAGTATAATATTACCTAAAGCATATCACGAAGTTAAAAATTGAAAGTTGAGCGTTAAAGTTTAAGTGGACAAACATATTGGCAATCGCATAGACCAGTTTGATTAGGCTCGTACTGAAAAGTGTTCCTTAGTCTGCCTGAGAACGAATTTTGATCCCATTGCAATTGTAATTGTATAATATGGTAGTTGTTTATATTTTGAGTTTTTATCTGTTTTTAGTTTTTAAATTAAAAATAAAAATTTGAAAAATTCAAAAACCAAAAAAAAAATAGAGTGCTTATTTGTTTTTCTTAAAATTAAAAAAATGTAACCGTTCTTGAAGATTTGACTGATCATCAAAAGTTGAAAGAATTTAAATTGTGAAATCCGAGTACAAGTACTTGGATGTATCTAGTGTTCATATGGAACTCTCCCTGTTGCATAAGAAATGTTTGCTTATGAGTTTGTGAGCATGTGCAGAACTTGATTTCAATCAAGAACAGGGGTTGATGAAGATTGAGAAGCTGTAAGTTGCTGAAGAAGCCTGAAGCAGCACAACAACAAGATGTACCTGAGTTAGAAGAATCGGATACGAAACGTTGTCTGACAGTGAAAGTACATTTGAAGAAGTACCATGAACCTGTTTGAAAGATAAAGATTGAAGAAGAAGAAGAGCTGTTTCTTATCCTGATATGAAGCTAACCACAAGAGCTGAAGAAAAGAGACCCAGTGCTGAGAGTTCAGAAGTCAAGAACTTCCACAACATCTGCAGCATAGCGACAACCATAGACTTCGTTGAAGACGTTGCTGAATTCATGTTATGAAGACAATTTGATGGCATCAGTCTAGGGGGAGATTGTTAGGCCCTAAAGTGTGAGACTGACGCATCAAATTAATACAACGAGTTATGGTTACTAGCTGGGCATTACCGGGTTAGTTTATATTAGGTTGTGGACCTTTATAGGTCACTTGGGCCAAGCTTTAGGCCATGTGGGCCAAGCAGGCCCAAGGGGAGCCCATGTAGGGAAGTGGGCTTTAGTAAGTATATAAACAAGTTTCTAACTTGTTTTTAGGTTTGAACCTCCATGTTACAAAAATTCTAGAGAAACATAGAGAGAGAGGCGATTTGGTTGTGAGCACTTGTACTAGACGGTTTTGCTTTTCAAGTAATAGAATCGTGTGCAAGTGTTGAAAGTGATTTGGTGTGTTCTTCGTATTCGGTTCGTATTTTCATATTTTTCGGTTTATTCTTGAATCACACCAAGTTTGGATTCCGCACAAACTTGGTGTTGTTTGATATCATTGAAAGATCCGGTTTCACGGGACTTACAAGTGGTATCAGAGCCTTTAGAACCTATTTCTAGGCTCGGTGTGATATCAAAGATTCAAGAATTTCGTTATTTTTGGTTTGGTGTTCTTCGTGTTCTTCGCGGTATTCAAAGTGTTCATCTGGTTTTGTTAGAATATAATACATATTTTGGCTCTTTGATCTGTTTTGAAAGTGTTATTGAAAAGTTAAAATTAAAATTTTTAAAATCTTAAAATTCTTGAAATATCTTTAAATTTTTAAAAGATTCAAAATTCCTATGTTTTTGGAAAGTTCACGTGAATTCAGTTGACATAGTTGACATAGCTTTATTCTCCATACGTGAATTCCGAGTCGCAACAAGTTCACGGTCTCGAGTCCCATCTTCTTCACAGGTCTCGAGTCACCTTTTCACGGTCTCGACTCCCATCAACCTCTCAATTCCGATTTCTCGAGTCGCAACCTCCATCTTTATCCTCACTGGTCTCGAGTCATCCTCATCACGAGCAGTCTCGAGTCGTAACCTCGGTTCCGACTCGCAACCGCATCCACCGTTCCGACTCGCAACCGTCTCACAGTTAATCATCATCAGTTTCGGCTCATCCTGTTTGATTTCGACTCGCAACCATCATCAGTTTCGGGTCATCCTGTTTGGTTTCGACTCGCAACCATCATCAATTTCGGCTCATCCTGTTTGGTTTCGACTCGCAACCATCATCAGTTTCGACTCATCTTCATCAAAACACAATCTGAGAAAACCAGCGACTTCCGACCACATCGCACCTACTCCGGTCACAACTTTCACCATCGTCATCTCCGTCGCATCTTCTCCGATCACCTCCGACGAGAAACATACATGAAACAGCCATCGGAAATTGAATAGAGGATATTGACCGAGCGGCTGACTGAACTGAAATTAGGGTTTCGGTTCGGTTAGTTTACGAAGAAGAAGAGCTGTTTCTTTTAATCATTAATATATTATTTGAATTAATTAATAGTTTAATAATATTAATTATAATAATAATCATTAGGTCATCATTGCATAATCATTTTGTTTATAATAATAATAATAATAAACCTTTATATTTATTAAATTTATTAAAGTAACTTAAAAAAAAAAAAAAAAAAAAGGTTTGTTTGTTTGGTTTGTAACGGTTTTGACAGGTTTTGAGGTGCAGTTCAGTAAGCGGGTTCATTCGATTGCAAAGGGTTTGAGTTAGCGAGTACACGGGTTCTCGTTTGATTTGTGTTTTGAGGAGAAGAACAAAAGTATTAACCACCCGCTGAAATTATGGCATTTGTGTTTCACAAACCCGCGGCTCAAGAAATTACTCGTGAAGATGTACTTTCTGCTTTCTGTACTCCTGAGTGTAGACAAAGAATTGAAGTTTATAGAATACACAACGCTGAGCTAATTCAAGATTACCAAGACATAAAAAATAAAAACTTTACTTTATCGAAAAACGAAAAACTTTTCAAAGAAAAGATCGAAGCTCAGCGAAAAGACATCATCAAACTCAAGGATGATGTAAGTGTAAAATCATCTCAACTCTTATACGTTCAGGAAAAACTGTGCGCAGTGACTAAGGAACTGGAAGATATCAGAGACAAATATCAAATTAATGAGCTTAATATTAAGAAATTTGATTCTTCCAGCAAACTAGTCAAAAACTTGTGTAATCAACAGCTCGCATACAAGGAAAATAAAGGGCGTGGTTTGGGTTTTAATCAGACTCCTCCTCCATATAATGATAATTACACTTATCTGCCAATGACTGAGGAGGAGATGATAAATGAGAGCAACATGACTTATGGTTCCAAAACCAACAAGTCGTCTTCTCATGACAGACAAGTTGAGAAACAGAAGTCTACTCCATTAAATTTTGTTTCCAAAGGCTCAATTGATCCTAACGTTTCATCTTCATGTGCAGATGATATTTCTGAAGTAAAGTGTGGAGATGTTCATGGGAGTGAACCAGTCGTTATTTCAAATATTTCTGAACCTTATTTGGAACCTTATTCTGAACCAACTGAATCTGACATTGCTTTTAGTCGTTCTTTATTTGCGTCGTTTTCTGCTTATGTTTCGTCTTGTGAGCCTGTTGTTTTGGGCAAAACTGATGATGTTTGTGTTGATAGTTTGAACAATAAGTGTGGTGATGATTGTTTTTCAGCTAATATGTGTGATCCTAATGTTTCTAACGTTTCAGTTAATGAAAATGTTACAGGTGAGGTCCCTCAGGACGCATTCAGTGAAACCACTGAAACTTCTTCTCAAGAAAATCAAGAGTATCCTGATTCTTCTTCTGATTCTGTCTCAGTGGGTGTCCCTAATGTTGAATCTAGTGGGACCCCATTGGAAACTGTAGATGAAAGCAAACCTAAATCGGATTCACATGATACATGTGTTGACGAAACATGTGTTGATGAAATTTCAACTTGTTCTAAAATTGAAACTGAATCTGAATCTATTAAAGAAGAAAAAGGAGTTGAAATAAATGAACAGTCACCGAAAAATGTTTCTGAAAATAAAGATAAAACTGAAACACCGATTTTTCAAAATGATCATGATAAAAGTGAGAAGGATGAATCTCATCATCCGTCTACATCTCATGCTTGTGCTAGTTCTGATCAACAGGTACAGAAGAACTCAGAAAAGGCACATGGAATACAAGCAACGCAAGCTCGATCATCTAGACCCATCAAAACAGCTAATGCTGCTAGCTCTCAGAATCTCCATACATTGAAACGACAGACATGTTTCAACTGTGGAATTCCTGGACACATTGCTAGAAATTGTGTTCATCATCCAAAAGTGCAACAAAATGCCAACACTCACTTGTGTGCTGATGTTTGTGAGCCGGTTCACAACACGCAAAAGGAGCCAAAACGAGCAGATCAAAATCGAGGGTATAAGAACTCTGCTCATCAAGGACAAGGCAGCAATAATCCTCATAAGGCTCGTGACAAGGTGAATGAAAGATCCAATCAGGGAGAAAAGACGAAGAATGGTACTCATAGCAACAAGAGTTCTGCAAACAGCAAATATAAGCACCCAAATTCGTCTTCGTCTGAAAGTCATGTGCAGGCGCATCCAACACGAAGAGGACCGGTTTGTCCTTCAGGGTCTTCAAGAGCAAATCCAGCTGATCAGAATGCTTTCTACATGAAGAGACAGACATGCTTCAATTGCGGCATTGCTGGTCACATTGCTCGAAATTGCACACATCGTCCCTATGTACCCTATTATATGCAAAATCAGAGGGTTACACCAAAGGATAACAATCATTCTAAGCCTATGAAGGTATCATCACCTAAGGCAATGAAGAATGTGAATCCCAAGGTTAAACCTTCTGATGGGGATTGGAACGCTGCCAAAAACAAACGCAAAGCTTTTCAGGAACAAAAATGTGCTTCTAAAACTAACAAATCTGAAACAGCTAAAGTTGCTCAACCGAAGGCAACAAACACGTTTGTTAAACCGAAACAGATTTGGAAACCCAAATCCAAAGCAGCAATGTCTCCAATCCTTGAGACGAAAGGGGACTTATGTTTAAAGGAAGTGTCTTATTTTGATGCTTCAGGAAATCCCAGGACCACGATGGCCTGGGTACCCATGTCTTACTAATCTCCTTACTTTTCAGGAACAACTAAGGAGGAGCTGTTGACAATCTCTGGAATGTTGATAGCGGTTGTTCCAGAGATAAAAACGGGTAACATTTCACTGTTGCAAAAAGTTCAAATTTTTTTTACAGATGATATGTTTCCTTTGGAGGAGATTAGAGAAGTAAGAAAAGATCAGCTAAAGGTACCGTTTAATTTCAGTACTTTGAATTGAATTTGATTAGTCTTAAATCTGATGACAGAACGGTTTAAAAAAAATATATTTTTTCTCTTTCTTAGTTCATTATTTTGTATATATAGTGTCCTTTCTCTAGTAAATGGTAAATTTGCGCAAAAATACAAGATTTATGCACAAATTTAGGGGGGGAGAGGAATATATAGATAGATATAGAGTTTAGGGGGAGAAAACTCAGAAAATACAAAAAGAGTTTGCTGTAAATATGTATTGTTTTAGGGGGAGAAAATGAGAAAAATACAAAAACATTTGAAAAATGAAAAAGCCAAAAAGAAAAATTGCATGATATAGGAAGTGAAATAAATGTTCGTGTTAAAGGGTTTGACTAACACATGTAAGGTGCCATAGCTGAAAAGACTAGGATCTATTGCGATATGTCGATAGGCTTGACGCTCAAAATGATAAAAGATACTAAGTGTTATAAACATAACGAACTATGTACCATGTGGGTAACATACCAACGGCGTATGATTTTATGGTCTTAAATCTTGCGTTGATAGATAGCCAACATCTGAGGTTTCGGGTCTTTATATTGTTGAATCATCCGGGGATATCTTGGCTGTCCTTCTGTTCAGAACTAAAATTGTACATGAACCCAGGAAAGAAAGTCACTTGGAATTAGCTCATTTCTATTTGAATGTCTGTATGTTGTCCCGATACACACAATTTTGATCTGATTCTGAAATCTTCTCTGAAAAAAGTTGTGTACCTCCTCTGCTGCATCCAGATATATGCTGACCTGGAGGTGCTAGGCAACGTCAGCTTCTGCTGCATCCAGATACATGCTGACCTAGCTGTACGTTGTCGCTATGTAGATCAATTAAACACCCGAAAGAGGCCCTCAAGTGCCCAAAAGAAACCCAAGAAACCTATATCAAACTGAGAAAAACTCATTTGATCTGTATATTATACCATCTCTACAAAAGATCTATTCTGTTCTCTTCTCAACCTATTCCCAGTTAAGATTTCAGAAATCTGGATTGGACTTGTGAAATATGTGGTAGGGAAGATACTTGCATGATAGAGTGTGCTGTTTATATTTCCAGGATTTGATTAGTATTTATTTGGGTGTTCATTGTTAAGAAATCAAAACATGATAAAACAGATTATATGCAGACCTAGATACAGTCAGGATATCTTAAAGGATGACATCAGTATACTCACCTGCTACGATGAATCGTTGTGCTTACCTTGATCGCGGGGGTATGCCTTGGAACGGGACACACAGGTATAATAGTATAATATTACCTTAAGCATATCACGAAGTTAAAAAATTGAAAGTTGAGCGTTAAAGTTTAAGTGGACAAACATATTGGCAATCGCATAGACCAGCTTGATTAAGCTCGTACTGAAAAGTGTTCCTTAGTCTGCCTGAGAACGAATTTTGATCCCATTGCAATTGTAATTGTATATTATGGTAGTTGTTTATATTTTGAGTTTTTATTTGTTTTTAGTTCTTAAATTAAAAAATAAAAAAAATTTAAAGGCTATAAAAAAAATACAAAAATAGTGTCTTGTTTTTTTTTATATAAAATCAAAAATCCAAAAATAGAGTGCTTATTTGTTTTTCTTAAAATTAAAAATGTAACCGTTCTTGAAGATTTTACTGATCATCAAAAGTTAAAAGAATTTAAATTGTGAAATTTCATGTACCTAGTGTTCATGTGGTACTCTCCCTGTTGCATAAGAAATGTTTGCTTATGAGTTTGTGAGCATGTGCAGAACTTGATTTCAATCAAGAACAGGGATTGATGAATATTGAGATCCTGTTAGTTGCTGAAGAAGCCTGAAGCAGCTCAACAACAAGATGTACCTGAGTCAGAAGAACTGGATACGAAACGCCGTCTGACAGTGAAAGTACATTTGAAAAAGTACCATGAACCTGCTTGAAAGACAAAGATTGCAGAAGAAAAGAGCTGATGAGAATCCTCCTCTCACATTCTTTTTAACAAGATTTTCAAGCAAAGCTGATCGAGATCCTGATATGAAGCTAACCACAAGAGCTGAAGAAAAGAGACCCAGTGCTGAGAGTTCAGAAGTCAAGAACTTCCACAACATCTGCAGCATAGCGACAACCATAGACTTCGTTGAAGACGTTGCTGAATTCATGTTATGAAGACAATTTAATGGCATCAGTCTAGGGGGAGATTGTTAGGCCCTAAAGTGTGAGACTGACGCATCAAATTAATACAACGAGCTATGGTTACTAGCTGGGCATTACCGGGTTAGTTTATATTAGGTTGTGGACCTTTATAGGTCACTTGGGCCAAGCTTTAGGCCATGTGGGCCAAGCAGGCCCAAGGGGAGCCCATGTAGGGAAGTGGGCTTTAGTAAGTATATAAACAAGTTTCTAACTTGTTTTTAGGTTTGAACCTCCATGTTACAAAAATTCTAGAGAAACATAAAGAGAGAGGCGATTTTGTTGTGAGCACTTGTACTAGACGGTTTTGCTTTTCAAGTAATAGAATCGTGTGCAAGTGTTGAAAGTGATTTGGTGTGTTCTTCGTATTCGGTTCGTATTTTCATATTTTTCGGTTTATTCTTGAATCACACCAAGTTTGGATTCCGCACAAACTTGGTGTTGTTTGATATCATTGAAAGATCCGGTTTCACGGGACTTACAATTCATCGTAACCAAAGATGGATTCAAGGTGAACCCGGAAAAAGTTCAGGCGATAGAGCGCTTGCCATCGCCTTCTACGATGAAAGAAATGCAACGACTAGCCGGCAGGCTAGCCGCACTAAATAGATTCTTAGCCAATCACGCAGCTAAGTCTTACCCTTTCATCAAGACCCTGCGGAGCTGCTTAAAAAAGGAACGATTCCAATGGACCGCAGAGGCCGAAAAAGCTTTCCAGGAGATGAAAGAGTGTTTGATCCAACTCCCAACTCTAACCGCACCACGCAAGGATGGGCCACTTATCTTGTACTTATCTGCCGCGGACAACGCGGTAGGCGCGGTACTCATAGTAGAGCGGGAAGGAGTTCAAACACCAATCTACTACATCAGCAAAATGCTCAACGACCCAGAGGCAAGGTACTCCATCTTGGAAAAGTTGGTATTGGCACTAGTACACGCGTCAAGACGGTTGCGACGATACTTTGCAAACCACGTCATCACGGTGCTAACCAACTACAGGATCGGCCCGATCCTATCAAAACACGACATCTCTGGTAGATTAGCAAAATGGGCAATTGAGCTGGGCGCACTTTCACTGAATTATAAGCCACGCCCCGCAATCAAAGGCCAGGTCCTGGCTGATTTCGTTGCTGAAGTACCAACAAATCGCATTCAAGAATGTGAAGAAGAGCAAAACCCTACATTGCCACCATCCTACGCAGAAACTTGGGCACTATATACAGATGGTGCATCCAACGAAGAGGGTGCAGGCGCAGGTCTGCGACTCGTTAGCCCTGATGAGCAAGAGCTTACCTATGCAATCCGCCTCGATTTCAAAAGCACGAATAACGAGGCAGAGTATGAGGCTCTACTGGCAGGGCTACGTCTGGCAGTCAAACTCGACGTCCAATATTTGGAAGCACACGTCGACTCACTATTGGTTGCAGGGCAAATACGCGGCGACTATGCCGCAAAAGGGGATATCATGATCCTCTACCTCGAACAAGCCTTGCAACTGAAATCAAAGTTCACCTCCTTCAATATCCACCATATCAACAGGAGTGATAACAAACCCGTGGATGCACTATCAAAACTTGCATCCACCAACTTCCAACACCTGGCAAAAGAGGTACGCATCGAGGTTCTGCAAAATCCCTCAGTACCCCTGTGCCAAGTCAATGTCATCCAGTACGGTACAACATCCTGGATGACACCGATCATTGCATACTTACAATCAGGTGTTACTCCTGAAAGCAAGGCAGAGGCACGCAAGCTACAATACAAAGCGTGTCATTACCAAATGGGAGACGGTATCTTATACCGTAAATCATACCTGGGGCCACTCCTACGATGCGTCGACCCTCAAGATGCCACGTACCTTATCAGAGAAATACACGAAGGAATATGTGGCATACACGCAGGCCCACGCATGGTGGTGGCCAAAATCATGAATGCCGGGTACTACTGGCCCGGCATGCACCTGGATGCAGTCAAAGTCTTGCGCAAGTGTTTCAATTGTCAGCGGCATGCTCCCAAGACCTTGCGCCCCAAGAACAACCTGATCCCCGTCACCACCGCATGGCCATTCCAAAAATGGGCAATCGATGTGGTGGGACCATTTCCAGACGCACCAGGTGCAGTGAAATTTATCATAGTGGCGGTCGACTATTTTACAAAATGGGTAGAGGCAAAACCGCTCGCATCAACCACCGCTATGATAACAAGGAAATTCGTCTGGGAACATATCATCTGCCGTTTCGGTCTACCAATGTGCATTGTTACCGATAACGGTACCAACTTCGCTGCCGATGACTTTCAAAAATGGCTGAAGGAGCTAAATATTGAACACATATTCTCCTCGGTGGCGCATCCGCAAGGGAATGGCCAGGTCGAGAGTATCAATAAAAGCTTAGTCGAAGGCATCAAAGCACGGTTGGGAACAGCCAGACGCGGCTGAGTTGATGAACTCCCAAGTATCTTATGGGCACACAGGACAAGCCCAAAGACAAGCAACGGTGAGACACCCTTCAGCCTGGTCTATGGCACTGAAGCGATGATCCCCGCAGAAGTTGGCCTCCCTTCACCTAGGATGTTGGCTATCAACAAGATAGACAACAACGAGGAACGCAGGGTTGACTTGGACCTCCTGGAAGAAAGGCGTGAAAACGCTGCCATCAATGAGGCCAAGTATAAAACCAAACTCGAAAAGTACTACAATGCACGCGTCCGCATTTGTACCTTCAACCCGGGAGACTACGGCCTTCGTGACAATGAAGCATCTAACGCGGAACGCCCAGGGAAACTCGCCCCCAAGTGGGAAGGACCCTACCTCATCCAAGAGGTCCTGGGCAAAGGCGCATATAAACTGCAAACATTAGAAGGCGAAACTATCGCACGCACATGGAATGCACAACAGCTTCGACGCTGTTATATGTAAGCCATGTTCTTTACATTTACCATGTAACCTATCGGGCCGCAGGCCATTTGCAAATAAATAAATAAACGATTCAATGCAATATTGTTTATTTACTCCTATTACAAATGCGTGTTCCACTCCGCGGTATCGACAAAAACAGATTGGCAAAATCTTCATTCGCGATACCCACATAGAGTGGTGACCACACGCAACTATTGTAATAGGCCAACAATGGTAAAACATTAACTGCCTATCCGGCTGAACAGGCGACTACGGTTTTCACAAAACCTACACAATTCCTACACCCTAACGGGATAAAAACAGGAATTGACTAGTACTCATACGACAAAGGTATAGAGCATACTTAACCGCACTTTACAACGAGTAAAGTTCTTCATACTTGCATATCATCTAGATATGCAAAAGGCAATTACAGACTTGGTGTTATTCACAATAACATTAAACTCATACAAGTTCAAACATGCAAGTAATAAAAACACTTGTACAAATTGAACAGAGCGGTTAAAACCTTATATTCAAAAAAATTCTACACCTACGCGGTGCACAAGGGATTTACATAAAGTTCTTAACATTTACATAAGGAAACAAAAAAGGCACGCAGGCCAGCCTAGTCTTTCTTTGTACCGCTGGAACCCGCACCATCCTTGCCCACAACAGCAGGCTTTTCCTCATCTTCCTCATCCGCATATAACACTCGCAAGCGGTCCACGTAGTCCTCCGCCTCTAGGCATTCTTCAAGATCCTCAAGAGCGGTGAACGTTGTTTCATTATACGCCGCGACCGCAGCAGCAAGAAGCGCTTCAGTATCCACACCGTGGTACCCGGATCGCTCATCAGTATATTGGCCCTGGGCCATAACATTCATATGAGCAATGCAACGATTGTAGCCAGCTTTAAAACCAGGTGCGTCAAGAATGGACACCTGATACGTTCTCAGGTGCGTCAAGAATGGACGTAACAATCTGCGAAACAAGAATACTACGGTTACCAAGTGCAAACCTAAAAAAGATGGCAAAACCAACGGATACTTACATGCCCGATACCGCGCATACGCATCCATCCGCGAGCAGCCTTTAGCAGATCAAGTGAAGAAGCAAGGCTATCTCTAGCCTCTTCAGCCTCTCTTGCCCGCGCTTCAGTTTCAGCAGCACGGGCAGAGACCTCCTCAATAGCGGCCCCCCGGGTCCGCACTTCAGCCTTTTAACAAGGGAAACACAAGTATACAAAAATAATCAACATACTTGTAAGACATGTACAAATTAAAAACATAAGAGACTTATACCTGGAGGCCCAGGATAGTTTTGGTTAAGTTGGTGCGGTCAATATTTGCCCCTTCAAGAGCCCTTGCAGCGCGAGCCTCCGCCTCCTTGGCCTCTTCAAGAGCCTTGGCAAGGCGAGCTTCTGCTTCCTTGGCCTCTTGGGCAGCCGCAACAGCTGCGGCTTTCTCTTTAACCAACGCAGCGTTCGCTGCCTTGGCATTGGTAAGCTCCTGACGAACATGAAAAAGAATTTCATTCTGTTTAGCCCAAGATTCTTTCCAAGTCTTGCGCTCATCAGATAGCGTCTTGCGCTCATTAGAAAGAGTTTCTTTCCAACTCTTGCGCTCATCAGAAAGCAGTTTTGCAAGGGTACGAACTTGTTTAAGCTCAGCAGTTGCAGCCCACTCCTCAGTCTGCTTACGCTTTTCAAAGGCAGCCTTATCCTTTTCAAGCTGCTCCGTGCCATCACGAGCAGCCCTCACCAACTGTTCGTCCTCAGCCCGTAAGCGCGTATTTTCCTCCTCCTTGCGTCCCAGCACCTTATAATTTTCCAAAATGGCATTCGCCATTATGGAACTCCCCATAAGCATGGAGGAGAGTTGGTTAATTTGGACCTCAGTTGGTAAGGCACGGGCCCGATTGACTTCAAATGGGGTGCCCAAACCACCCAAAATCTCCCTACACGCGGAGGGGTCAGCAGAAATATCATCCCCTTGCATTACAGTCCATGGGGGGCGGTGATAGGTCATGGCCCGGTCTTCAGTATAGGTGCGGTAATAAAACTCCAATTCAGACTCTTCAGGCTGAATAGGAGTCTCTGTAAAACCCGCACCCCCAGAAGCGGAACCAGAAGCTTTCTCCGCAGCTGGAGATTTCTTCCCCTCAGTATAAGCAAACTTTAGGTTCAGCTCGTCAGTATCCTCTGGGGTGATAACATTGTCATGGGAATCTACGGTATCATAGATCCGAGCCGCAGGCCCCTTCCCAGTATCCTCCACCCGCGCAGAGGGCTCAGGCACCACTTTAACCCCCACATCCGCAGCTGTGTCACGCGGAGGGGAATGAGGAGCGTCAAAAATGGAGAAACCTTCATCTTGCAGTTCTGTAATCAAAGCAAAAATACTTTAAACTACAAGTACAAAGACAAAATACTTGTAAAAGTTATGAACTACTTACCAGAAACAACCGCAAGTTTCACAGGCTTCAGAACAGCCGTCCGTCTGGTCTGAATTTTCGGTTTCTTTTTCTCTCCAACATCAACAGCCTTATCCGCCTTTCTCTTCTTCTCATCAGCAGGCTTGGAACCCGCAGAGGTCCCACCTGCAACCGCACCACCTGGAACACCCAAACCCTCAAGGGTGTCAGATACTACCACGTAATCGGTATATCTGCCACCTGCGGCACCAAAGGCGGAACAGCAGGAGCCTCAGGTTTTTTTCTTGCCGCGACCCCGCACGGGTTAATCCACTTGCTTCTTCTCTACATGCTTCTTCGGAGCACCCTTCGCCTCAAACTTACCCAGGGCCCCAAGAACACCTGCGTGTAAATCACAAAACAGGCAAATAAGAAGCATGAACTTCTTTACAAAAAAGTAAGCGGATTATATAATATACCTTCGCCTTGCGGCAGGGGTGCGTTCAACGCATCACGAGCAGGAACGCGGAAGTTCCTAACAATGGTTAAGTTAAAACCTTCACCTTCCGCAGTCTCAACAATTTCAAGCTTGCCATCGAAAGACGGATCAAATATTCTCCACAGCTCAGCATCCTCTGATGAGTACTTTTACAAATCAGTAACAATGGCTAAGAAAAGAAACCGCAAAAGAGTTAAACACATACCTCCACTTTTCTCCCGCACAACGGGCCTTGCATGCCTATCAGCCCTGGTCAGCATCATCCGCAGCACCCACAGCTACGTGTTGTCCAGCTTCTGATGTTCAATGGTCCTCAACCTTGGGAACCACTCCGCAGTCTCCGCACTAGGAATAGCAATATCCTCCGCAGGGATAGGCTCATTAACATCCCGCAAGGTCATGCTGGCAACAACCGCGGCAGCCTTAACGTAGAAGAACTTTTTCTTCCACGTTGAGATACCCTTGGGATGGGTCATTAGCTTGGTGCTTCCATACCGTTGGCTAAAAGAAAAAAACCCGGTGTTCACCGTCAACTGGTAGAACCCCCGGAAATTATTAACGGTAACTGGCAAACCAAGAGCACGAAAAGTGTACTCAAAGTTTCTAATACGAATCATCCCGAAAGGACTCATCTGAGAGATATGAAGTTTGTAAAAATCCAAAACTTCGGCAACAAACACGGTTAATGGTAAACGAAGGTTACCATCATCGAATGAATCAGCCCACATAGTGACATAACCAGCCAGAGCATTAGCACCGGTGTCACCCTCCTTGGGATAAAGAGCCCCAAACTCCTTGGGCATTTTTATACTGGTCATCAGTCGGTTAAACAGCACCGTGGACCACTTCAAAGGTGGTAGACCACCACCGGGGGCACTACCACCGTCGTCTTCTTCTTCTTCCCCAGCCACCGGAGAAGAAGGTTCAGGGTTTTCACCCTCCACATTGTGTGGGTTAGATGGTTCAGCCATCGAGAAATATAAAGAAGATAAGTATCGAGTTTACAAGAAAACTCAGAAAATCACCGGAAATACAGACAAACTGGTCGGAGAAGATGAAGAGAGTACTCTTTTCTTTCAACAGAATTTTCGAAAAATTTGAATAAAGTGAGGAAACCACAAGCGGTTTCCCCTTATATACTCATCGCAATTAATGCGATACAGTAACCGACTCAGCATGATCAAAAAGGGCCAATTACGTGTCGCCACGTGTTCAGCGCCATTTCCGCTGACGGTTATCACGCGCGCGTGGCCGCCCACGCGCCTGACAGAATGGACTTTTACACTACTTGCTACAGTGCATTTATGACCTATGGCAGTGGAAACGTCCTTTCAAATCAGCACATGACAGAATCCTACCAACTTTCAACAACCCGCACGTGCGCTCAGCCACGTAAGCAGCACAAAAGCGACAAACATTATCCAAACATAAGCGGCATGCGGTTTCTCTGGTTTAGCGCACCATAACCCATACCGCATGTTGTTTTTTACATACCCCTCAAAAAAGGCAAAAAATATATATCTCTACATTATATAAAGGGGTATAAACAATAACCGCACATACCGACGAGCACACGCGGAATATGCGGAGATGACCCCGCACGGATGTGTCAGATACTCAGAACCAGCATGGTTCTTTGGACTGCGAAAATCGCTTCTCAGCATGCAACAAACCGCATTCCATATAACCTTCTTCAAGGTTCAAATCCCTCATGTCCGGTTCACAACCACGGAGGGAACGCAAACAGCTTCTCCTTAGGATAAAGGACATGTACGCTGAACAACCGCACATCGGCAACCCTATCTCCTGAACCTTCAAGAGCCACATCCAGGCTACAAGACTTCTAGAAGCGAGTTCTTTGCTGCAAACCGCAACCACTCATGAGTAGTTGCTACAAACCGCAACTATGCGAACGATAGCTACGGAAGAGCCACAACTAAACCACCACGCGGTGGAGCAAAGCTACTTCAAAGAAAACTGCTTTTCAACTAAGCATGAAGGAAAGTGGCTACAAAACGAATGCGGAAGAGTTTCAACCAACTTCCCAAGTATCTAAGGTGATCTCCTCCGGCAACACTACTTAAAGGAAAACTACTTTCCACTAAAGCGTGAAGGAAAGTAGCTCCAGAACAGTTGTAACAAGTCTGCTTATGACTAGTTACCCACCTATGGACCGCATAGAATAAACAATGGTGGGCACAACCCTGCCTATGACCATGTTTATCTGCCCATAGTCCAGATTCACATTGTTCGACCAAACACGGCCAACAATGGCGCAACTACCCCACGTTTCTCAAACAAACATGGCCAACAAGGTGCAGCAACGAGGTAACCGCAAAGGACGTGCGGTTACTAGAGAGCTAAACCTCAGAGGACGTGCGGTTACTTGAGAGATAAACCGCAGAGGACGTGCGGTTACTACAAAGCTTAACTGGAGAACACGAACGCCCCACAAAACAGGGATCATCGTTGCATGTCCAGTTGCTGAACATAGAGCTTGAGCAAAGTACTTACAACTTTGCACTAGCTGACACAGAGGTTACAACTAAAGTGGCGGAGACGGACATCTTCCGTCACGATCTCAAAGGTTGGTTCGAACCCTACTAACACCTTCAGTCACCGTTTCAAAGGTTGGTTCGAAAGACCAACAGGTGGCTGATGACATCAGAAAAAGGTAGACCAAGAGTCAAGTCCTTGGCTGAGAATTCCGCATCAGACGGAACTTGCTCACCGGACATCCTTCTCAAAGGAAGAAACAATCCACTCGAAAGGCCTACCGACCAAACGGACTGACAACCGAACGGTCAACAGCTTGAAGGAGGAGCCATCCAAATGGCCCATAGTCTACCTTCTAGACACCATAGTCCAGTATTCCTCCCACATGCAACTTGCATAAGGAAGAAACACTAGACTGGGGGGACTTGAAGGGGTATGGTCCCAGATCTCGCGTCTGCATGACTGCGAATGACCATTACCCTTATCAAAAACCCCCACCAGCAATAACTTACCTGTGTCCGTGCGGGCACGCGCGAACACAGCGGTCCAATCTGTCCAGTGATGAGAAGACTTACCTTAAGCACGGAAATAAATGTTACGCATAGCGATGCGGCCCGACACCGCATCCTATGAACATTTTCGTCACGACAAGGGATCTGGACAACAATAACAGTCTCTAAGCGGCGATGCGGCATGGCACCGCATCCCGCATACATCTTGGATAGAACGAAGAAAGCGGGAACAACATCAGTTACCGCAAGCAGCGATGCGGCCTGGCACCGCATCCTGCCTACAAGGCAAGTGGGTCTGACACTCAGTGCAAGTGGCACTGAGAACAGTCGCCTACTAGCCCACGTATGTGCAACAGTCTGACACCACAGCAGGACGTGGCCTCCTCACCATAACTGACAGGTCTGACACACCTGTGCGATGTCAGATTAGCTACTCAACTACCCTCCTTCACTCCTCGGCTATAAATACTCATCCCAAACCAGGTTTGAAGTATCACTTCTCAACTCTCTCACTACTACTACTATCGCACTTTGCTTCCCAAGCAAACTACTGATTCTCACGCGGGAGAGTGGTAACAAGGAGCACCCCCCACCCCATACTCCTTGTTACGAGTCACGGCTTGTTTCCTTGTGCAGGAAACCAACCAGCGGACGATTCAGCCAAGGATCCTCGGAAAGAAGGGATTAACCCTACTTGACGAGACCAGTGAGTTAACCCCACCAGGTTAACCATTGTTTCATCAGATGGTAAACAAATTTGTAACTAATTACACATACATATATATACACAGATGGATACATTTGGTTTCTTACGAATCATTTACATTATATTTCAAATTACCTAAATGCAACTACACCCATGGAAGACGAACTTCTTTCAAGGAGACAGTGCATTTGCATGAACATATGGTTTTGTTTAAGGAGGAGCACCCCCACATAAAATTGAAAAATTCGTCTTCGCTTTCCATGGAGTTTTAATTCAGAGAACACGAATTCCAACATCTTCATCAATCACAATACATATAGAATAAGGCAGTTTGGCTAGGGGGACAAAAACGATAACGAATAGTCATTGATACGTCAAGTTTTATTGAACTCGGGTTCCAACTAAGGTAGAACAAGGTATTTATAACTGAAAAAAACAACTAATTTCGACAAACTTATCCGTCTATTAATTTTGAATAATAAATTAAAAATAAAAAAATGGTGCCATAGGTCGAATAGCGTCACTCTTTCATGCCACGTCCAACTCCTCCTGTTTTTTCACCACGCCACTTTTCTAACGCGTGCTGAGGTGTGGTCCTCATGTCGCATAACGCCACATTTTCAAGCCCCCACTCGGAGTCTTACAAAATCTTGATTTTAAAACTTAAATCTTGATTGACCATGATATTATGCTTTGGATACAAACCAATCAAATCTAAGGAGATGGTAAGGTTTAGAGTTTAGACAACGAGGTTGAAGTCAATGGGTATGAGCATTAGTTAGTGGTGACATTGTTAATCATGCCTATTATGCGACAAAAGCTAGTCTTATGTATTTCCATTGATTTTAGTGATTACTTCAACATGTGGATATAAATTTTGTTTCTATCAAACTCGATCATTATGTTATTTATTTCTGATCGTTGCATGATATTTTTGTTCATTTGTCTCCTATTTCTTTACAGTTGTGTTACATCGATGTCAAGTGGTGTAGATATATCGTGAAAGTGTATCAAATTAAATTTTCATGTTATATATATTTGGATTTATTTATCGTCTTTAGCAATATAAAAGTAAATTAGACTTCCATGTGTCCACTTATAGTTAGCCTTTTATAATGACACGTGTCTACTTACGTTTGGCCAATTGGAAAAAGATTAAAATTACTAGTACTTATGTGTATCTATACTATATTATAATGTTTGAGGTAGAGATATTTTAAGATATCCAAAAAATAAAAACTTCTTCCCTCTTTATTTATAAAAACAGACCTAAAATGAGGGTAACTTGGTATTTTAAACACTAATTATATTTTAGTCCCTCAAATTATTACACTTAAATCCCTTTATCTTAACAAAATTATGGCTAATTAGTTACACTTATCCCATTCCACAACAAACTTATAATTATTTTAGGTATTCTTGTCATATCTTATAAACTATAATGTTTTAAAAAATCCAAAGGTACCGTGATGATCTACTCAATTTTGTCGACGTTTCGATAGTTGTCTTGGTCAGTATTGTTGGGCGGATTAAAATGTACAAGTAGATGATGCATTAATGTACAAGTGATTAAAGCAATGTGTCATATCACATTTCAAATGCTCAAGACTCTCTACGTTGTTGTCGTTGTTATCAGTTTAATAATATTTCAGCGCTTTTCACTCCGATTATTGTTTGATTAAGCTTGTTCACCAATTTGTTCCGATGACTTGAAACCTTGCACATACGGGTTTGATATGAGCTTTGTTCGTATTCTGTATGTTTGTGTATTTACTCGGTTGGGTGTACACACTTACATGAGTTAGCAAGTAGTAAATTGACATTAAATAAGCTCACTTGTTTTATAGGATCGTTTTCAGACCCAAACGAGTCGTTCAGAAGAGAACTCGTCCAATATGAGAGGCGGAAACAAACATATTAGAGTTATTTCAGCTAGATTCACTTTAAACTGTCTCTTTTATTGAAAACACAACGTTTTACAGCCTGAAGACACTTCGGCAGCACTTCGTTGCCGGAATCAAATCGTTCAGAACCCTTTCAAACGAAATCACAAGGCACCTATATATAGGCAAGGCTATTTCGCACGGAACAGTTCAAGCGAAATCAAGTTCACACGAAATGACTATTTCGTACGAAATGACCAGTTCATTTCGTGCGAAATACCCCATTCCTATTTCGTGCGAAATACCCACCTTTTACATTTTCTCGAATAACGTGCCCTGATCTTTCTACACTAATACAAGACTCGATACAAGACGAAGTCGACAGACGTATGCACCAACAGACTCCCCCTCGGATGTTGACGAAGTCTTCAGTGTCGAGTCTTCGGTTGTCAATCCTTCAGTCTTTATCAGTCTTCACGCTCTGTCCAAAGTTTCTCCATTGTAAGCATCTTCAATCAATCTCTTTCTCTTTTTCTATCCACAGGATCAGAATCACAACCTAGCACTCGAATTTTCTAATTCTCCTGATCAGATCTCTTGAATCTTTTTCTTCAGAATCGTAATCCTGACTCTTATCCTGTTTCAGCATCAGCGACTTCAGACCCCCCCTTTCGATCAGCTGGGATCGCAGTCTGGAATTCACTTCTCACAGATTCTAAGATCGTAACCTGGCTTTTCTCAAACTTCATTCCTGCACAATCTCTACCATAAACATAAGTTTCACAGATGTAAAATATTGCAAATTTATATCACTTGCAGTAATAAAATGATTTACCATTTAAAAGTTTCTGATGATCACTTGTAGGCAAACATTCAAAATAATTTTTTTCTCATTTTAAACCGACTCTCCCAAACCTGTTCATCATGTTTAGCATTCGGAATTTTGAAAATCAGCTCATCAATATCAGTTGTCGAAAATCTTTTTGCATTTTTTTTTCAAAATTTTATGCTAAAACACACTGAAAATCTTTTTGGAATTTTGATTTTAACGAAATGCAGTAAAAGAAATATATACAAACAATATTTTTGTGAGTTTGTGTAAGAGGATAATATCAGTTTCTGAGACACATCACCAACACCGTTAAGCTATAAACATTTTAAGTTCTAAACGATTCACTTAGATTGTCAGTATACTGATCCACTTAATTTTTCACACAAATTTCAATTGTTTCGAGATACGAGATTAATGTTTTAAGCACTTAAACTTATTCACGTGTCCCACCTCAGAATATACTCCCATATCCAGATCCCAATATTCAGTCTTACAGGTGAGTATACCTAGATGATATCTGTAAAGGGTTAAATGCGAGGGCCATGAGAGCTCAGGCTATTGCTTCCGCAAAATCAGAGAGATGATGGCTTCAACTTTAGGTGTGTTCCCTTTAGAGAATCTTTTCTTCAACAGCACATGATTAGCATTTTGCAATGTTTCATCATTTTTTATGCTGAGGGGGGTGCTATATTTTAAGCAAGCAGAAAGTATTATACGGGGACTAGGCCATTGCTTCCGCAAAATCAGAAGTCCCGGGATAATACCCTAGATATCACTAAGCATAAAGACCTAGTATCTCAGAAAGAGGGGTCTTTCAAACAAGATTTCGGGGGTTACCCATATATCCGAGAGATGTTTCCCACGAGATAAGCAAGATTGAAATTTAGGTTTATATCTCGAACACAATCAACTAAGCGTGTAAAAACTTACTGGCATATCATCAGTGAGTCCGTTTATCACATTTTGACTTTCCAATTCTTTAGCATGCCGTGAATGTCCACTGATGTACTATCATTTCCTCTTTTTCACAACAAAACTCAATTTTAAATTTTCAATGTTTTTGGCCTTTTAGACTTTATCATGTTTTTGTATTTTTTTTCAAATTTTCAAAATTTCTAAAATTTTTACTCCCCCTAAAATCAAAATATGTTTCAATTTTGATTTTCTGGGAAAATTTGAAAACAAACTGTACAATAAAATGACAACTGTTGTGAATTGCTTCAATTCGCCATCCACTTGGCCTAACCAATCAGAACTCCCCCTGACAACAAACTATTTTCCCATTAAGATTTCAAAACACTTAAGTTTGTTTTAATCACAATGGTTTTTCCGGAAAATTAGTTTTGTCGAATTTACCACTTGTAAAAATGGGGATGTGATCATCACTTTGTTTTTCAATCATTTGAATGAAAGTTAAATCAAGTTCAACTTAATTACCTTGATTAACCACTTGTAGATAAAACCTCTCTTTCAACCACTTGTCGGTTTGCTTACTAACAATTACCAGTTGTAGGTTGAAATCTCAAAATGTCGATTCCTACTCGACACTTACAAACCTGGGAGTTCCGGCAAGTCATACTTGTAAAAAATTTCAATTTTCAAAAACAATTTTTTTAAGAATGATGCCGATTCATGTTCCGCGATTACCAACTTGGGAGCTCCGGCAAGTCCAGATTTTAATCAAAATAGGTTCTATCCCAGTTACCAACCTGGGATACTTACCTGGTTTCTTCGTTTTCTTCTCATAGAATTCCTTTACCGCTTTTATCTTCCTGTCAACCATTTTCACAAAAATATTTTGAACTTTGGGGCTAAAGGCTTTTTCAACATCAAATTCTTTCTTTTCAGAAAAGAATTGATTTGAAATCTCAACTTTTCCAGTTTTTTATTTAAAATTTTCTGCTCGCAATGGTGGAAAATTTGCATCATCCATTGGCGGAACTGATTTCTCTTCTTTGATAACAACTTGTGGCTCCTCTGATTTTGTGGAATCAGATTCATCGCCAGAAGATAGCTCATCTGATTTTGACGAATCAGAATCATTGCTAGAACTATCATCAGATTTCTTAACAACCCATTTGTGGTTGTCAAGATTCACTTTTCTTCTGTAAAAACTCTTTGAACATTCACCAACCTCAAACTTTGAATTTTTGAAAACTTTAAATTGTTTGGTTGGTGGTTCATTCTCAACAATCTTTTCTTTCAGTTTAAGAGAAACTCCCTGTTTTGTTTGGATTGCCTTTGAACAATTACTGGTAATATGACCAATGTTTTGCATTGAAAACAGGTTCTTGTCTCCTTCTTTTGTTGAGCAACATCTTTTTTCATTTCGTCTTGCTTCTTAGCAAGGAATTCTTTGTTCGTCTGCTTTCTGAACAATTGCTCCTTTTCTTCTTCAGATGATATTCCTGAAATAAAAACAGTTTTTGGTTTATAAGTTTTTTCATTTTTATGATTTTTCGGTGGAATAAATCCAAGACCTTTCCTTTTGAAATTACCATTATGGTTTGGTTTCTTTTGAAAACCAGAACCAGAATTGTAACTTTTTTTCTTGTTTATCCTTTGTTGATATCTTGAGGTGTACCTTTTAGGTTTTTCAGAAAGATTTACATTTTTTATTTCAGAAATATTAATTTCTGTTAGTTTGAAAACCTTGTTTATCATTTCAGGTTTAACACCTCTTATTGGAAATTCTTCATCAGAATATAATTTGTCATAATCATTCAAAGTATATGCTACTTTGAACAGTTCGTCATTCAAATTAGATTTTGATAACAAAAATTCTTTATTATAAACCCGTTTGTCCTTTTTTATTGTTGACTTTGACTTGTCAGACTTTGACTCTGAGTTTGACTCCGACTTTGACTCCTCAGTTTCATCGTTATCCAACACCTGATCGACCACTTTCTTTATTAATTCAAACTCATGATCAGTATCAGATGATGTGAAAGTGACATCTATGTTTTCTGGAAAATTTTCTGAAGACTCAGACTCCCACTGTAAGTTTGTTGCCTTTTTTACTCTTTCTGAATTTGGATTTCTAGGAGAATATCCATTTTCAAGCGGGGGTGGACATTTGTTGTAACCGACACTTTGTTTCTTACCAGAACTCTTCATTTCAGTATCCTTCTTCTTTTTAGATCTCTTGTCTTAAGATACTTCCTCTTCATCAAATGCCTTCATGCCTTCAATGGTTGGATAAATCCTGTCAATAACATAAGAAGTACATGAGTAACTTTTTAACAATCTATTTACTCTTTCTGTTTCAATCCTTTGGGTTTCCAGTTTCTGTTCAAGCAAAGCACACTTCTCAATGTAATTGTTAACAACTTTTTGCTTTGTCATGAAAGCTCCTTGAAGAGTCTTCATAGCTGTTGCTTGTTCACTGCTTGATTAATTGTATTGATTCATTGCTTTGTTTAGAACATCATATGATTCTTTCAATCTGTTCATGTTATGAATCAAAGTACTGTTTTGCTTTTTCACTACTTCACAGTTTTCACATTTCACAGAAATCTTTTGTGCATCAGCTTCTGCTTCAACTTTAAAAGCTGGAATGTCTTTTATTTTCTTCCTTATCACACGAACTTCTTCATCATCACTGCTAACTGGTTGTTTAACTTTCTTCTTTTTCACTCGAACTTTTTCATCATCACTGTCACTCTCTTCTAGCATTCTTAAATGCTCTTTCATTCTTTTTGCATAATAATCATCATTATCACTATCTTCATCAACTCGAGCAACAAATGCTTTATGATTTGACTTCTTGTTAGGATCATAATCATCCCAACTGAAATTTTCCCAAGTGAAACCTTCTGGAAGTCTTTCATCATCTTGATTTATCATTTTGTTCATCAAATATGCTTTCTTTGATGATTCCTCTTCAATCACCTTCCTAGCATGTGCAATTTGTGTCTGTTGTTGATGTGGTTATTGAGCAACTTGATGATAAATCGCTTTTCGATAGTAATCATTGTTGTTGAATGGATTTTGAGCTCCACTTGTTTCGCGCTTTGTGCACTCTCATTTGAAATGCCCTTTTTCCCTGCAACGAAAACAAGTAACTTTAGATTTATCAAAACCTAAAGTAGAAACATTTGCATCACGGAAATCATCTCTTCCCGTGATCTGTTTGAATTTTTCAGCTCTTCTCAACACACTAGCCAAACACCACTTAATATCCATTAACTCAATCTCTTCAGCATCGATCTGATCGTAATCCTCTTTAGTCAACATTGGATTTCCGATCCTTCCTGCAACTAAACTTTCATATGATTCTAACACAGTCACCAACAAAGACATGTGACCTTTTGCAACCTCTTCCGAGAAATTCTGACCATTCTCAAGGTTTAATGCAATGTTGCATTGTAACATCATTCCATTCTTAGTTGCTGAAAAGTTTGAATCAAATGATGGATATGAAGAAAATCCGGTTTTGCTGTTTGATCCTTGAGATGACTCTCCAGATGAACTTTTTGCATTGAAAGCAGTTTCGATCTTTGGTGAAAGATTGGTTTTGTCACTGATACCTCCTTTGTAATATAGACCAATGTCTTGTTCACCATCAAAATCTTTCATTCTAGAGATCTTCCGTTGTTCCATCTCTTGAGTTTCAAGTTTTTCAATAAACTTGCTCAGTGTTAGATTGCTAAACCCTTTCTTGTTCCTTAACATCATAAGATATGTGCCCCAAACTTCATGTCGCAACGCATCAGCCAATTTTTCAATCAACTCTTCATCATCCTTTGTGATGCTCAACCTTTTCATGTTAACAATTAAATTGCAATATCTTTCTATGATCTGCTTGGGGCTTTCATTCTTCAAACCACGAAATAGATCGAACTCCTTTTTCAAAAGCGATTTTTTGTTTTTAATCATCTCTTGGCTCCCTACAAACTTTGATTTTAATGCTTTCCAAATTGAATACGCACTCCCATTGTGTTGCAGTAAAACTAAGATATCTTCTTTAACAGCTTGATGCAATAGACTAATCATCATCTTTTCATTTTTGTATTTCTTTCTATCATCAACACTTAGATCTTTAATAGCAATCTCCTCTTCATCATCATTTAACAGTCTAATATATTTCGTTTCAACACATTCCCAAGCATCCAAATAATTTGCTTGAACCCAGTTTTCGAAATGCTCTTCCCATCCTTTATATTCCTCAATATTCATGAGCTTTGGCGGTTTTTGCATGGTGCCCGTTTCATTTTCCATGTTCAAGTTCTGAGTAACAGTAGTAGGAGTACTCGGTGCAGTAGCAAATGCGTTATAAAATTCTTCTTCCGTGATTTGGTAACAAGATTTCACAAACTTTGAGTTTCAAACGAAAACACTTTTCACACGAAATGAACTTTGGTGCGAAATCAACTTCTTCACACGAAATACCTGTTTAAACGAAATAACCAATCTGATGCGAAAAAAGATGATTTCGTACGAAATACCACAATTTCAAACGAAATAGGTGATTTCGTATGAAACGGCCAAACGAAATACCAACTTGGTGCGAAATAAGCTGATTTCGTGCGAAATAGCTGAAACTAAGTGATTTCGTGCGAAATCAAATTTCTATTTCGTGCGAAATGCTACTGATGTCATCATCTCGGCCATGTTTTTGTCAAATTGATCAGGTTTTAGTCCAATTTTAAGTCCAATTCTCTCAAGGCTTTGTTAAAACACAGTTTCGCATATAATGTGAGAAATTCAAATCATTTTGACCGTGAAATCAAGTTTAATTTTAAAAAGAAGGTGTAGAAATCAGAATTTGCAGCTGAAATGGTAAGAACTCTTCCTCCTAGGCTCTGATACCACTTATAGGATCCTTTTCAGACCCAAACGAGTCGTTCAGAAGAGAACTCGTCCAATATGAGAGGCGGAAACAAACATATTAGAGTTATTTCAGCTAGATTCACTTTAAACTGTCTCTTTTATTGAAAACACAACGTTTTACAGCCTGGAGACACTTCGGCAGCACTTCGTTTCCGGAATCAGATCGTTCGGAACCCTTTCAAACGAAATCACAAGGCACCTATATATAGGCAAGGCTATTTCGCACAGAACAGTTCAAGTGAAATCAAGTTCACACGAAATGACTATTTCGTACGAAATGACCAGTTCATTTCGTGCGAAATACCCCATTCCTATTTCGTGCGAAATACCCACCTTTTACATTTTCTCGAATAACGTGCCCTGATCTTTCTACACTAATACAAGACTCGATACAAGACGAAGTCGACAGACGTATGCACCAACATGTTTTATCCAATTTGTTATATTAAAAAACTTTATATAATACCATATTCAATAAAATGGAATTTTAGTTTTCATAAAAAATTATAAAAACGTTTTTAGAAGCATTTTTGTTTTCATAAAACCTTTTTTTATAAAAAACTTTTTTAGAAGTTTGGTAAATAAGTTTTCCACCAACAAACTTTTAGGAAAAAACTCCATAATCTAAACATAATACATCTTCAAAAACTGAATACAAGATTGTGTTGGATTTTTTAGGGATTATAAGTTCAAAAATACTCTTATAGATAATATCAGTTAGTTGAAAAAAGCTACAATTTATTTAATTTGTTGGTTTATAGGTTCTATATATAGTATAATTCACTAGTTTTTTTCACTTCAATAAATTTCTTCTTGTTAAGATATAGTATAATTTATTAGTTTTTTTCACATGAAGAAATTTGTTGTTCTTTAGAATTCTTGGTTTACAGGTAATTTAATTTTTTTGTTGTGTATAACTTTGATTTATTCTTCTATGCTCACACTTAATATTCATCTTATTTATTATTTAGTGGCTTTAAAGTTTCAATATTCATTCTTTCAGATCTTTATACATGTATGAATGTTTCTAAAACATGATATATTGTTTTTTTATATTATATTTAACTGTGAATGTTGTTTTTTATCCTATATTATATATAACGGTAACATGATAAAAATATGTAACTAAAATACTTAAACATTTTTTTCCAATTCCCAAACTGCTCCAGTTACTATTGATGTATCAGTTAAAGAGGAGAACAAATAAGAAACTCATCCTCTAAAGGATGTAAAAATCAAACAGGAATAGATACAAGAAATTTTGGAGGACGCTGATTTCGATGATGACAAATGGTGGTGTGACAAAAATAGGTGGCATCATTGAGATGTTTAAGCCGTGTGATTACTAAATTGATCTCATGATGATGCAAAGTACTTGACACTTGAGCTTTTAGTTTTCAACTTTTATATTTAAGACTTATATTTCCTTCTTCGTGTGCTACTCTATATAACTTTTATTAATGTTTAAAAAAAATTCTTATTCGTGTGTTACTTTATTGCATCAATGGTTTCTTAAGTAATTGATAATTTAATTTCTAAATGTAATAATTACTAGACATGTGTAATACTTATGACATAAATCCACCACAATAATGCTACCATAAATATTATACAAATAAGAAAACTACTAGAAACGAGTGCCGCAATGCAAAGTATCGCCCCCGCCGCATCGCGCGGGCTCCCTACTAGTATATATATATATATATATATATATATATAGGATTATGTTCAAAAATGAATATTGGTGTATTTTACGATTTGATGATGAAATCCTAGCCATACACGTGTGTAAATCAATGGTCAGGACAGTGGCGGAACTAGCCCAAAAAGTTAAGGGTATCCTAATTTTTTTTAGGATCAGGGGTATCCTTTATATAACAGAAACGGAGTTGAGGGGTATTATTACACTACGAAAATGGAGTTAAGGGGTATTTTTTACACTAGGAGACAGGGTTGAGGGGTAGCCCGTGCTACCCCTAGTAACACTCTAAGTCCGCCTCTAGGCCAGGATTTGTTCACTCAGTTTCGCAAATACACTAGTGTTTACTCTAAAACCAACCATAAATATTTACAGAACTCCTAATAAACAATCTTTTTATTTATATATTTTTTATTTTTAGGATAATTTTATCATTTATTATGTGTATTTTTACAATTATATACATGTTAAGGTAATTTTATCATTTTTTATTTGTAATTTTATAATTACACATATGTAAACTAGTTTTTTTACATATATGTAATTTGTTATGACACATATATATAATTTTGGCAATTAAACATATGTAAACTACATTTAACATGTATGTAATCAAAGAAATACATATAATAGATGATAAAAAGATCCTAAATACAAAAACTTATATATAAAATGATTGTTTATTAGGAGTTCTGAAAGTTCTGTAGTTATTTAGAGTTCTGAAATGAACTCAATCCTATATATATATATATATAGGGGAATGCTAAAATGAGAACCACCTCGAGTTGTAAGAACCGTGAGAACTACACCGTAGGGGGCGCGGTGGACCAAATTTTTTTTCATAAACGTAGATGCATGTATAAAAACAACATTTGTAAAAAAAATTCAAAAAAAAAAATGTCGTGTGTGTAGTTTTGAGCGCCACAAGTTTGTGTTTACGGGTACCGTAAATCTGGCCGGAAAATTTACGGGTCCCGTAAACACAAACTTGTGTTGCTCAAAACTACACACACGACATTTTTTTTTGAATTTTTTTTTACAAATGTTGTTTTTATACATGCATCTACGTTTATGAAAAAAAATTGGTCCACCTCGCCCCGGATCAAAAAGTTCTCGCGGTTCTTACAACTCGAGGTGGTTCTCATTTTAGCGGATACTTATATATATATATATATATATATATAGTATGAGAGTTGGCTACAAAGCCAATTTTTCCTACAAAGTGTAGGAAGCCACCACATAATGACATGTGGTTCGTCATTGTGTTTTATCACTAAAACACACTACTATGAACACACCTAATATCCAACATCAAGTGCAGTAAAACACAGTACTATGATCAAACTTTAAAAAAACACGTTGTCTTCAACAAAACATTAAATACATGTATATGCAGGATCTAATCACAATGTAGTTTTGACACATCAATCCTTAAAACAATATCAATGTAAAAAATAACACATTTACCAAGTTAGTCACTTGTTTGTCACATTGTGTTTTATCACTAAAACACACTACTATGAACACATCTAGTATCCAATATCAAGTGCAACTATGATCAAACTTAAAAAAAAAAAAACACAGTCTTTAACAAAACACACTAAATACATGTATATGCAGGATCTAATCACAATATAGCTTTAACACATCAATCCTTAAAACAATATCAATGTAAAAAAAACAACACATATATCAAGTTAGTCACATGGTGTTTTATCACTAAAACACACTTCTATGAACACATCTAGTATCCAACATCAAGTGCAATAAAACACAGTACTATGATCATCTCTTACGCTTGTATTTCATGCCGAATTTTCAATCTTGATCCATGATTCTAGCTAATTCTTATATGCAAAATGGTTATCGATAATGGGTTTTAGATAGAGAGAAGGAAATGTGCGAGATTATAGAAGGTGAATTATTTTTGGCAGTTATTCGATTGAGATAGAGATAAGGAAATGTGTGAGAGTATAGGATGTGCGTTATTTTTGGTAGTCATTGGATTGATTTAAAACACGGTAAATGACCAGACTACCCTTAGCCTATTATAACAATTAATTAATGACACACAAATATTACAAAAATGTCACCAACTTGATCTCAGCCATTAAAGACACCCATCCAATGGCCAGGATCACTTCCTACACTTTGTAGGAAAAACACACTTTGCACAGGAACCCCACTATATATATATATATATATATATATATATATATATATATATATATATATATAGGGTATGGTTCATGAGTGAACAATGGTGGATCTAGATTTTTTCTTTAGTGACAAGATTGTAATTATCTTTTGTAACTTACATGTATTTTAATAGACACAAGGGTATAACTGTATTTTTCTCTCTCCATTTAATTAATTGATTTTTTTCTCTCTCCTAATTTCTCTTTACAATTAAAAGAATATTTAATTACATTCTCTATACTTTGTTGTCTCACAAATTACCTAACTTAATATTTGATACTTTTTTCTAGCTTCACATGAAAACCTTCTCATAGGAGTTGCTACAAAGGGAGGTAAGCTTTATATTAGGTTATTAAAGATGAGGAAGAGGCTGAGGCTTGTGGTTAATAGAGTGGCGGATGATGTCGGTGATTACGGGGTGGTGGGCCAAATCCTACTACTTCACGGTATGTTTAACAATTCAGGTGGTACTTATGTTTTGTGTTACTTATATGCTTTATCAATTAGCAGTTCAATTGTTTTGAACCAATAATGATGGTACTACACTTAGGGGTGTTTCCGGGTTATTTTATCGGGTTTCGGGTTGATCGGGCTTTCAATTGGGGAATATGACCCGATAACCAACCCATTCTTGATTCGGGTTGTGTGGTCATCAGGTTAATGGTGTTAGTGTAAATCAGGTTTTGGTATTAAAAACTATTTATGATTAACTTGATTAGGTTCTTTGAATTCACTCATGTTAGTGAATAATTTAGAGAAAAGTAGTAAAGAATATCGCATCGCATGCCCATTGATTATCCAAATGAATTGAATTATTTCATCAACTAAATATCTGTTTTTTATTATAACATTGTTTGTAAGATTGTATTTTTGGCCTTGATAATCTAATCGTATCGACATAGTAGGACACATGATGTGAATATGAAGAAGATGACCTGCCATGTAATGTTCAGTGAAGGAAATGCTCATATGAAGACTCCACCATTGGTCCTAGCCCAGGTGATTCTACACAACTTTATCAATAATATTATAGTGTTGAATTGTTTCAACCGAGATTGAATATACTCAAGCATTGGATGATACAAATAAGTAATTGAATTATATATCATAAGTTACATATGTGTAAAACATGAATTAGATACATATAAAATAGTCAAATAATTAGTCAATCAAGCGTATGTATAACTTTATAAAAAGAAACTACACATGTAAAGAATGATACAAATATATGTAAATACAAGAACTTCATATTGAAATCAAATATATGGAATCATGGTAGAGTCTTCATACATATACAAAGTATATGAAATGAAAATTATGGCCTATGTTAAATCTTCTGATTAGTGTAATATTTAACAATTACTTGCTTTCCATTTTATGCATAAGATAAAGACCTAATACTTAAAAAAAACAAATTAGGAAGTAATGCGATAATGAGTCAAAACTAGTAATTGATATTGAGATATATAAGGAAGAATAAAAGCATGTGATAATTTGGGATAGTCAAATTTACTTTTATACCCTTCATCAATTAAATAAACAAAAATAAAATCAATAAAAATGAGTGGCTATAAATAGTTCTACAAGTTCTGAAAATATTTTGGGTTCTGAAATGATCTTTACCCTATATATATAGAGAGGAAGGTTAACATACAATACGGCTTAACGTACATCACGTACGACAGGTAATTACGCACGTTCATTTTAAAATCACGCACGTTATAACTCAAAAATCCAAAATCACGCATGTTCAAACACAATAATCACGCCTATTGAAAACATTAATCACGCATGTTATAGAACAAATCACGCACGTTGTCGTACGTTAAGCCGTAATGTACGATATACTTTTTCTATATATATATATATATAGGGGACCGCTAAAATGAGAACCACCTCCAGTTGTACGAACCGTGAGAACTACACCTTACGGGGCGAGGTGGACCAAATTTTTTTTTCATAAACGTAGATGCATGTATTATAAACACATTTGTAAAAAAATTCAAAAAAAATGTCGGGTTTGTAGTTTTGAGCACCCAAAGTTTGCGTTTACGGGACCCGTAAATTTTATTTAAAATTTACGATACCCGTAAACACAAACTTGTGGTGTTCAAAACTACACACACGACATTTTTTTTTTGAATTTTTTTTACAAATGTGTTTATAATACAAGCATCTACGTTTATGAAAAAAAAATTGGTTCAACTCGCCCCGGATCAAAAAGTTCTCACGGTTCTTACAACTGAAGTGGTTCTCATTTTAGCGGTCCCCTATATATATATATATCACGATAAAGCTAATGCTTTAATGAGAAAACTAAAAAAACTCAATGCTATATATGTGGTATGATATATATATATATATATATAATAATTTGAAAATCTAAAGATTTTGAAAATAGAGAAGTTGATAATACAAGTTTTGGGTTTGAGGGTTTTTTCATACATAAGAGAAGATGTAAGAAAATGTGTGTCTTCCTTCATTGATCTTCTTCCCTTTTATAGATGGAGAAAAAGGGTCTTCATGATTAATTCTTGAAAAGAGCTTCCGCAAGTAGTGGTTTTTGTTGAAAAGGCTCTAAAATTTGTTTGTCTTCTTTGAGAATTTTTTGCACCATCTTTGAAGAATTGGAAAGTTGGTTGTCTCTTTGTTGCACAATCTTCCATAATTAGAAAGTTGATTGTCTCTTTGTTGAATTATTTGCTCCACTTTTGAAAATAAGAAAAGTTAATTGTCCTTTTGTTGAATTATTTTGCATCATCTTTTATAATTAGAAATTTTCACTATCTTGTCGGCCAAAAACTTTGATAAATACAAAAATATATATATAATTTTTTTTACATTAGATCAAATGGGTCTTGAGAATCTTGAAAAACTTCAGTCCCCGGAGATGAGTGTTTTGAAGGGGATGGAGACTGTCGAATTTCATTGACTATCCTTAAAATTTCTTCTGGAGAATTGCATCCAGAAAGTCTTTGAATATACTCTTGATCTTCATTGCTGGCTTTGATGTTTCGAATTGGAGACTTTAGACTTCTTTCATATTGAGTAGTTAGTTCCTTATAATACTTGGTAACTGCTTGAGAATTTGCTTTTGTGATGATAAACTTATTCCACCATTTACATCTGTATTGTCTAAAGAGCAATGGAGGAGAAAGTTCTGTAGGACTTTCTTCTTGAAAATTGTAAGTCCATAAACAGATCCATGGAATTCTGAAAACACTCATAAACTGTAAAGTATATTCGAAAATTGGTGTTCCATCATGTTGAAAATACCCTACGAATCTTGAAAATGCCTCTGAAATTTCTTTAGGAAAAGCTTCTGGAATAATTCCCATATATTTAAACCATTTGACAAACCATCTTGGATAAATATTTGAAAAATCTTCATCAAATTGGAAAAACCAAGAATGATCAAAGTTTCTTAGAAGAAATGCATATTCCCATGCATCTTGATAATCATAATAGTTATATTGAGGATAAGCACTGAAATTTGAAAGGGTTTTTGAATTGTAGGGCTTAGAATTCCAATATTCTAAAGATAGAACCTTTAAAATTTTTACTTGACTATAAGCGATCTTGGAAGGATCTCCACTATTAAAATTGTGCCGAATAATAACTGATTCTGAATCTACTAAAATTGCTTGATAATAATCTCTGGTTTTGTATTCGTCCTTGAAAAAATGGCATCCTCTTGGATAAATGAAGTCGATTAAGGATAAAAAAATTTTGCTAACCTTTTCGACTTCTAAAGGTTCTAGGATTTTGATAATTTTTCTATTTGGGTTGATAGTATAAGGAATAGTGGCTGGTGAAGAGCTTGAATGAGAGGCTGGTTTAGAGAGTTTTGTAAAAGAAGGAGATTGAATAATAGGTTTTGATTCTAGAGTTTGAATAATGGATGAAAATGGAGGTCTAGGTCTGGGTCCTGGGGTTAGAGGGGCAAATCTGTTTTGAATATTAGGTAACAAGGGAAATTGTTGCAAATGGGTTGGTCTTGCTGGAGAACTTGGAGAACTTGATAATTGAGATTTTGAGAATTGTTGTTTTGATAATACAACTTTTTTTGTAGAATCAGAGTTGCTCATATTCCCTGTAAATATTCTCTTGAGAAAAAGTCTGGTAAAGAATTATTTTCTCCTTTTATAAATTCTATTTGAAAATCAAAGTTGCTTAATAATGCTTGCCATCTTGCAAAAACTTGTTTTGAAATCAAATTTTTTATATCTTTTTCTAAGATATATTTTGCAGATAAACAATCGATTCTTAATAAAAATGGTTTCATATATAAATCATCTTCAAACTTTTTTATACATAAAACTATACTTAAAATTTCCTTTTTAATTGTAGAATAATTATTTTGAGTATCATTCCATGCACCTGAATAATATCTAACTAAACTTTCTTTATTATTTAATTCCTGTTTTAGTATTCCTCCAAATCCTAAGTCACTTGCATCAGTTTCCACAATTAATTTTGCATTAGGATGGGGAATATGTAAACATGGTAGACATTTTATTTTATCTTTGATATGTTTTACTATATCTGTGTGTTCTTGAGTCCATGGTTTTGGATTCTTTTTTAACCTGTCATATAAAGGTTTACATATGATTCCTAAGTCTTTGAAAAAGTCATGAATATAATTTAAACATCCTAAAAATCTTTGCAATTGCTTTTTATCTTTGATTTCATTTGAAATTTATTTGAAAATTCTAAACTTCTGTTAATAGGTTTTATTGTTCCTTGAATAATATTATGTCCTAAAAATCTTATTTCTCTTTGGAAAAGACTCATTTTTAGAAGGTGATACTACTAATCCATTTTTATGAATAATATTATAGAAAGCATTTAGATGTTTGAAATGTTGATCTAAGGATTTTGAAAATATTAATACATCATCAATGTAAACAATTGCATAGTTTCCTAATGGTAAAATGATATCATTCATTATATTTTGAAATTATGGAGTATTTTTTTAATCCAAAGGGCATTACATTCCATTCATAGTGTCCAAATGGTACGTTGAATCCAGTTTTATATCTATCTTCTTCAGCAATTTGAACTTGCCAAAATCCAGACTTCATGTCAAATTTAGAAAATATTTTGAATCATAAATCTTTTTTAACAAATCTCTTTTATTTGGTATAGGATATCTAATCCACTCTAAAACTTTATTTAATGGTTTATAATTTATAACTAACATAGGGGCTCCTCTTTCTATTTTTGCTTTATTTTGAACATAGAAGGCAGAGCAAGACCAAGGGAATTTAGATGGTCTTATTAACCTTTTATCTAATAATTCTTGTATTTCTTTTTTACAATAGCCTTCTAACTCTTGAGACATATGTATAGCTTTAGATTTTGTTGGAATACTTTTCTCATTAAAATCTTTAATATCAGGTAATCTTACAATGTGTTATTTTCTTTCCCAAAAAGCATTTGGAATATTTGCACAGATATTATCTTTAAATTTGTTTTTAGTTTCTTGTATTCTTTTTATAATTATTTTATCTTGCAATTGATTCTTTATCCTAACATGATCAATTTCTTCAATTAAAAATTCCTTTTGTCTTTCTTTTAAACTTAAAATATTTATTTGTTTTGAAGTAATTGGATGAGCAAATTCAAAACAGATCTTTTTATTTAATACTTTAATACTTATTCCTTTTTCTTCAACTGTAAAAGTATATAATTGAGTTATGAATGGGAGCCCTAATATAATTTGAGATGTTAAATCCTTGACTAGAACTAATTGAGTTTTATAACAATAATTTTCATTACAAATATGAACATTTGATAATTTATATTTAATATTTAATGGATTTCCATTGGCTCCAGATAATATATAGGTAGTCTTTTCATAGTATTTTGTATGTATTAAACCTCTTGAATACAGTTCATATCAGCACCACTATCAATCATGGCAACCAATGTTAATCGAAATTCATTATTGATTATTATATTTAATTTAGTATACCATTTTTGAGAAGTTAATCCTTTTAATCCTTGACTAGAACTAATTGAGTTTTATAACAATAATTTTCATTACAAATATGAACATTTGATAATTTATATTTAATATTTAATGGATTTCCATTGGCTCCAGATAATATATAGGTAGTCTTTTCATAGTATTTTGTATGTATTAAACCTCTTGAATACAGTTCATATCAGCACCACTATCAATCATGGCAACCAATGTTAATCGAAATTCATTATTGATTATTATATTTAATTTAGTATACCATTTTTGAGAAGTTAATCCTTTTAAATGATTTGTTTTTCCTAATTTTTCAGTATTATTATTGTTTTCTTCATCTTCTTTATTTTTTCCTTTTTCTAATTCTTTAATCTGTGATTTTATTTCTCGAATTTCCTCTTTAATATTTTTTAATTCTATTTGTAATTCAGTTATTGTAATAGGATTTTCTTTTATTTGTTTTGTTTGAAACCTTTGACATATTTCATTGAAATTATACACCTTTTCTTCCTTTTTTATTGGTAATTTATACTTTTCTTTTAATTGTTTTAAATATACTTGTTTTACTTCTTTATCATCAATTTTCTCTAATAACTCGAATAGGTCTTTATTATTTTATGTTAGAGAATTTATTGTACCATCGATTTCACAAATGCAAGGACCAATACATTCACATGAATTTTCTTCTGAACTATTTTCTGAATTAGAATCTTCAATATTGTTTAAACCATTATCACTATAGTCTGAAATACTGTTTTCACTTGAATTATCATAAATAAGTATTTTATTTATTTGTTCTTTTAATTCATCGGAAATGTTTAGTTCATTTATCTTTCTTTTAGTATAACAATCCTTTGAATAATGTCCTTGTCTTCCACATTTATAGCAAATGACAATATCTTGTTTGCCTTGTTTTTTCATTTGAAAATCAGTCTTATCTTTGTAATATTTTTGTTTATTTTTAATATATGGTTTTCTTTTATAATTCTTCTTGATAAATTGTTTAGGAATTTTCTTTTTAGATTTAGAAGGAGTTTTAAATGGTTCAAGTCCATATTGTTGACAAAAACTTCCTAATTCCTTATGACCTTGAATACCATCCTTTTTTATTTTTTCTTTTAATTTTAAATCATTTCATATTTTTAATCCTTCTTGATTTATATAGTTTATTATTTGACCATAGGATACATCTTTATAAGGAATACTATTATTAAAGTCTTTTTTATTTTTTTCTCTGATTCTTTCTGCAAATAATTTTGGTAACCCAGCTATTTCTTTCCAATAGGCTTCTTTGCAATCATCTCTAGTCATAACTTTTGAAAGAAATATATCTTCATACCATCTAAAATCTTGTAATTTTCTACACGTCAAATTTAATAATATTAAAGAATTTCTTTCTTGATAATCTGTTGGATTTCCAATAAAATGTTTTATTACAGCAAACATTAAAGTATTAATTATATCAGGTATTTCTGTTGGTGTTTGAACATTATTTTATGTCTTAATAATTAATTTTTTAGCATTTTGTATTAATTGTCTTTGTTCTTCTGTAAAATACTTATCCCACCAACCTTTAAGAATTCCAGTAAAACCAGAAACTATCATAGTAAGAATTTGAGCTTCATTGTTTCCATTTGCTTTATATGCATTAGCTGCCATTATCATTTCTTGTAATAAATTAAGAATTTGATGTTCTGTTTGACCTTCTATATTCCATTCGTATAGAGAGGTTCCATCATATTTCGCTTGAACTAAAGTATGTCGTTCTTCAAATTGTAAATCCGGTGGGGTAGGTCTAGGATAATAATTTCTTGTTTCAGGCCTAGAAGTATAAGTATTATTTTTTGAAAAATGATAATTTCTTTTAATTTTGTTTATAGAATCTTCTATCTGAAAATCTTAAAATTGTTCTTCGATATTTTGAATTTCTTGATCTGAAATAACATTTATATTTAGTTTTGAGATTTTTGAAGAAATATCTTGTAACATATCTTGTTGTTTGTTTAGACGTATTGGGATATCTATACTATATGGTTTAAATATTGGATTCTCAATAGTTTCAGTTATTATTTTAGTACTTGAAGTACTAGGTTGATCTAGATTTTTATTACTATTAGTTTCTATCCTTTCTAATTGTTCTCCTATAGTATTTAATTTTTCATTGGTATAATTATTTTGAAAAATAATTGTCTTTACATTTTTATCTATATCTTCCTTAATGTTTGCTAAAGGTTTTGCAATATAGTCTTTATTTTCAGCTTTTATTTTTATATCCGTATGTGGAAGATGTATACTAGTAATATCTTCATTTTTATCTATAATTGTATAGGTTTTGGTTATAGTATTACTAACAGATATATTTTCAAAAAATTGATATTCAATTTTATTTTCTATACAGTAAAGAGGAAACCAGGAGAAAAATGGAATATTTTCATCATTTTCACACATATATAAGTGCCAATCAATCTCATGTAAAAATCTTTCATCTTCATCGTATGTAGAAAAATACCATATTAAATTTTTATTATTATACTCATTGAACATTTCATCTTTTAAATATTTTATCATTTCTTTATCCATAACTAACAAGTTGTGCTTGAAATTTTCTCTATAAGTTTTACTTTATAATTATTTTCTTCTCTTAATCTTTTTTCTAAAAATAATATATAGCTAGAGGGATGATACGAGTTAGATGTATAATTAGAGGGATGATACGGGTCAGATGGAGGCATGTTGCATGGATTTTTATATTCTTCTATTCTTTCTCTTAAATATTTTATTCTTCTATTGCAATTTTTCAAAAACCAAATATTGTTATTTCTTGAGCTTGAATTTTTGAATCACTCATTGTATTTCTTCATAATTTTCCATATGAGACTTAGTTGGGACATAAGTATTATTATCACTATCATTTTCTTCATGTAGTGGTCTTGGAATAGTATTTGAAAAATCAACACCTTTCATTTTCATTGATAAACTTATTCTAAATAGACTTTCATCTAAAGTATTTCTAGAAGTACTTGCTCCTATAGAATGCCTTGGTAATATATTACTAAAAGAAATATCTATTGAACCATCAGAATGTTCTACTATGCTAGATGTTTGATTGTCTATCTCTATAGGTTTTGGCGGGTTTATATCTTGTAAATTTCATGTTAATGATTGAGTTATTTCATTCCATTTTAATTTTTTAGGTGTTCTTATCTTTGTATGCATGGTATTAGCTTCAAAAATAATAGTTTCATCTTTTGAGGATACTAATTTTGTTTTTTAGGTTCTATAGTGGTAGTCATAGTCTTATAATATATTCTATATATAACTACTGCAGCATTAGTTTTTTCTTTCAATTCTAAGTTTTTGGTTTTAATTGTTAATGTTAAAGTATCTAAAATATTTGGATCAAATAAACCAATTGAAAAGTTTGGGTAGCAATTAAAATAAATAGGGTCATTTGAAATATTAGACTCAGCCATAGCTAGTAAAGAATTATTAACATTTGTATGTCTTGCATCTCTTAGAATTAGTAAAACAGGAGCATCAATTCCTAATCTGAACATAGGTTTAATGGCGACTTGAACTAATCCTATGTGTAGAAATTTGTATAATTTTCTATGTCTTTTAATAGCCTCTACTGATAATAATTGCATGTTTTGATACTCTTTATTAATAGGTATGGTTTGTTCATGAGTTTTTTATAGAATAATCTTGTAAAAAATCAAAAGTACCAATTCTGTAAATAGTTTTAACATCTTGTTTTGGTATATTCCAATTTAAAAGATTGTTTTCAATTTGAGAAATATTAATTTCAACAGAATTCGTATGTAAAGAGTTCATGTTTAAGTCTTTTTCATCATTATCATTAGTATTTGAGCTATAATCTCGTTTAGAAAAGAATTTTGATAACTGATTCATTATAATTATTAGTCTTTAAATTTTTAAAGTAGAGCTTATACTGAGGGAACACCCCCATATTGTCGTGGTTCGGCTGCCCATTTTCATTTTTCTTTTGGGCATTTAGCTAATCCAATCGACAATCGACAGGGCTTACCAACACAGTTCTACCCCCCTTTAGAAATTCAGGGCTAATAATCATAATAAATTAGTAATTAAAACAGTTTCTAAACAGAGACATGGCTATATATATATATATATATATATATATATATATATAGGGGACCGCTAAAATGAGAACCACCTCTAGTTGTAAGAACCACGAGAACTTTTTGATCCGGGGCGAGTTGGGCCAAAAAAAATTTCATAAACGTAGATGCGTGTATTATAAACACATTTGTAAAAAAAAAATTAAAAAAAAATGTCGTGTGTGTAGTTTTGAGCACCCCAAGTTTGTGTTTACGGGTACCGATAAAATTACGGTACCCGTAAACACAAACTTGGGGTGCTCAAAACTACACACACGACATTTTTTTTTTTGAATTTCTTTTTACAAATGTGTTTATAATACACGCATCTACGTTTATGAAAAAAAATTTGGCCCAACTCGCCCCGTACGGTGTAGTTCTCATGGTTCTTACAACTGGATGTGGTTCTCATTTTAGCGGTCCCCTATATATATATACATATATATATATACATATATACATACATACATACATATATACATACATACATACATACATATATATATATATATATAGTATGGAGCTTTTTAGTTTTTTCATTTACAGTCGTTTTTATAATTGAAATTCGTGAGAAACCATTATCAAAAGTTCTATTAATCTTTATATATGTTATTGTCTTTCCCAAAAAAAGCTATTAGTAGCTCACAAGATTCATATATATAGCTCGTAAGATAAATATAGATATACATACATATATATACATACTTTCGTGAGCTATACAATTTTTACAATACCTACATTTTAGTTAAAAATAAATGAAAAAAGTATAAAGTTTCGATTAGTTTATAGTGGTTTTCTCAGTTTTGAAGCTTTATGGAGTTTCTCTTGTAGGTGGCTCTCGACTATCGACAGGCGATGGTGTTCTCCAATCAAGGCGGTCCATCTTGATAGTTGACTATAGGGATGATGGTTGCTTAAGTAGAGACATAGTTGTTGTGACGATCCAGTCAAAGGTTTGCAGGGGTGATTGGCAAAGTCTAGGATGGCAAGGTCCAAGGCTGCAACAACAACATTGGACGAGCGACTGCCCATCGAACCGGTGATGAATGTGATGGAGAAGATGGCTCAGTGTGTTGTTACTAACACACTGAAGATGACTGCAGCGGTGGCCAAGGCTAGTGACTGCCTTAGTAGTGGCGGTGGCATGATTTGCAGTAGTTCAAGTGGCGATGATCAAGTTGAATGGAATCAACTGTGGTGTCGGTTCAATTGAGAAGAAAACAGAGTAGTAACGAATTGTTTAAGTAATGCGTGAGAACAGATTGTTTAATCAATTCGTATATGAGTGTGATACTAAACGAATCCCCAAGTTACAATTGTGGTAACCTCACACTTTGATGGTTGAAAAAAGTTAAAAGAATATTTTATTATCATTTTGAATTTACAAATGTCAATTTTGTTGATTTATAAAGTTAGATTTTAAGTGTGTTGAAATTGTAACATGATAAAGCAAGAAAGTTAGTCGAATACGTGTCAAGCCACAATGGTAATCTTGGGTAAAGGATGTGGGTCTTTTGATTCGGATCTAGTGTGGATATTAATGCAATAGGAAACTTTATGATTGTTTGTCGATGTATGTGTGTTTGTGCGCACACATGTTTACTTTTTAGTGTAGCCCTTTGGAAGTGTGTTTATCACAATTTTTGTACCTAGGAAATTTGTGTTATTCCAAGTGTGGTGGTTTTATGTAAACTTGATAACGTAGGAAACCTATAATTTAACGGGTTTATATAAAGATAATTTTATACTTGTGCTTTAAAATAGTTGTATAGACCTAACTAGCACAATGTCACGGGCCAAATGTTTGAAAATCGTTTTGCTAAGGTTTGTACTTGTTGGCTTTGGTTCACTGGCTAATCTAAGACTTAAGCAGACACGACCTCAGCGGATTAAGTAAGTGCACATGCCTAGTCGTCTCTATCCAACAAGTGCACCACTAGTCGAGAGTTGTTGTAACTCTCCTAATGGGTCGGAGGCAGGACGAAACCAGTAATCATTATGAAGAAAAAGTATAAAGTTTCGATTAGTTTATAGTGGTTTTCTGAGTTTTGAAGCTTTATGGAGTTTCTCTTGCAGGTGGGTCTCGACTATCGACAGGCGATGGTGCTCTCCAATCAAGGCGGTCCATTTTGATAGTTGACTATAGGGATGATGGTTGCTTGAGTGGAGACAATAGTTGTTGTGATGATCCAATCAAAGGTTTGCAGATGTGATTGGCAAAGTCTAGGATGGCAAGGTCCAAGGCTGCAACAACAACATTGGACGAGCGAGTGCCCATCGAACTGTTGATGAATGTGATGGAGAAGATGGCTCAGTGTGTTGTTACTAATACACTGAAGATGACTGCAGCGGTGGCCAAGGCCAGTGACTGCCTTAGTAGTGGCAGTGGCATTATTTGCAGTAGTTCGAGTGGCGATGATCAAGTTGAATGAAATCAACTATGGCGTCGGTTCAATTGAGAAGAAAACAGAGTAGTAACGAATTGTTTAAGTAATGCGTGAAACAAATTGTTTAATCAATTCGTATACGAGTGTGATACTAACCGAATCCCCAAGTTACAATTGTGGTAACCTTACACTTTGATGGTTGAAAAAAATTAACAGAATATTTTATTATCATTTTAAATTTACAAATGTCAATTTTTTTGATTTATAAAGTTAGATTTTAAGTGTGTTGAGATTGTAACATGATAAAGCAAGAAAGTCAGTCGAATACGTGTCAAGCCACAATGGTAATCTTGGGTAAAGGATGTGGGTCTTTTGATTCGGATCTAGTGTGGATAATAATGCAATAGGAAACTTTATGATTGTTTGTCGACGTATGTGTGTTTGTGCACACACATGTTTACTTTTTAGTGTAGCCCTTTGGAAGTGTGTTTATCACAATTTATGTACCTAGGAAATTTGTGTTATATTCCAAGTGTAGTGGTTTTATGTAAACTTGATAGCGTAGGAAACCTATAATTTAACGGGTTTATATAAAGGTAATTTTATACTTGTGCTTTAAAATAGTAGTATAGACCTAACTAGCATAATGTCACGGGCCAAATGTTTGAAAATCGCTTTGCTAAGGTTTGTACTTGTAGGCTTTGGTTCACTGGCTAATCAAGGACTTAAGTAGCCACGACCTCAACAGATTAAGTAAGTGCACATGCCTAGTCGTGTCTATCCAACAAGTGCACCACTAGTCGAGAGCTGTTGTAACTCTCCGGATGGGTCGGAGGCAGGACGAAACCAGTAATCATTATGAAGAGCGAGATGGATTGGCTTATCCCTAGGGCAACCGAGGACGCCAAACGGAGCCTCGAAAGATAACTATGTGACATAGTGGTATTAATGCAGGTGGATTCTCATATACCTTGAAACGTTGACACTTAACCAAATGTGCTTAAACCAGACGGGTATAGTTACGCAATGGTGGTGGGAGAATACCACATATAGGTCATTTTAGTGATTGTATCTACAATTACGAGTATGGGATCATGATCTCCGCCATAGTCCAGTCTCAGTGAAGTTTGTCGTGATCGTGTTCAATAACTACGGTTTAGCAGCGCAGTGCCATAACCAGATTGAAGGCTACCACATCCTTTAGGTCCCCATATTTGTGAAACTATAAGCGAAACATGGGTTCCATTTTATCAGGGATGACCTCAGCAGATTAAGAATGCGTACATGCCTAGTCATATCTATCCAACAAACACACCACTGGTCTAGAGTTGTTGTCGCTCGCTTGAAGAGTCAAAGGCAAGACGAAACCGGTGACCCTTATCAAGGATGGGATGGATAGGCTTATCCTCGGAAACCGAGGATGCCACATGAATCCTCGAAAGATAACTCCGTGACTATCAACTGACTTATTTGGGAGTGTATTTATGGAGGTGTGATGCCTTTACTATTTAGGGTAAAAGATTGGTATGAAGACCAACATGGGAACGACATGGCTCATGGTGCTTAGTGCATTGTTGAACATTGAATAATGCGTTATGTTTCATTTAGACATATGTCTTGGAGGGATTCTGTTGTATATCATTTTATTTAAGACTTTCGTTGTATGTTTGTTATTTTAAACAGTGGTTCGTTGTGTTCCAATAAGTAAGGCACAAGTTTTAGGGTGTTACATTAGACGTGTGGGCAAATTGGTGATAGTCACCGTCAGATAGATTATTGGGTTTAGGTCATATGATATTGTGGGATGTTTCAAGCACACGTTGTGTGTGGAAAATCAATAGTGGGCCTCATTTAGTAGTACACTCAAGCACAATCATCCCATACTTGTCAAGAGTCAACACAATTGATTTGGGGAAGCTACGCATAGTGAGTACGTAATTTGGATTTAGTGGAGTTTAATTATAGAAGTTAATTGCTAAGTGGTTTTTACAGTAGTTTAATTTACAAGAGGAGTTGTGTTAGATCAGGTGATAAGCACATATAGTTGGTAATGTATTAATTATTAATTAGGCAAATTGAATCTTAATAATCTAAAATATGTCTTATTTCTCGATAATGATTCGTACTAATAATTAATATGACCAATGACACTTCTAACATTCACTTTCGTTGTTAAGAATGATCCCACTTAAAAGGAAAAGTAACGTTGTTTATCCCTATGAATAATTGGCTAGTTTTTTTTCTCAATCATAATGTTTTAAATTTTTTTAAACGACATAAATGGAAGGAAGCGACATGTAGAGTTACTTTTCAATAGGATAGCCCTTGGTAATGAAAGTATAAGTGAGGATTGTCGTTGGTCACATTACCGATATGGATTATTATCGTCCAACTAGTAATTGTTTGGATTAATGAAATCTTATACGCCTATATATGGATTATGTTACTTTGTATTGTAGTAATATGCTTTTATAACCCGTTTAACTTGTCTTACTTTTGCAAGTCTGATAAAAAAATCCTATTGCACACACATGACAACAACCATACTGAATAGTTGCTTTGTTGGACTCTGGTATTATTTGGAGGACATCATGCGACAAACCTTATTCGTACGCAAATTGTTAACCCTTGTTATTGTACGTGAACATATAATTTTATATCATCGACACAATAACCCTTTTCACCGATGAGTTTTGATATGATTGTCAGCAGTGTTGTAAGAATCGCTAGGCACTAGTCGGGCGGTGAGGTACCGACTAGCGATTAATCGGGATTAATAGGGATTAATCGGAATTAATCGGATTGAGATTTTTATATGTAATTTTTAGTTACATATATACACACGCATTTTTATATGTAGTTTTTTAAAGTAGATATGTTTTAACCCATCATTAACCCTTTTTTTTTTTAAGTAATTGGAATGAATTTATATGGTTTGGTCAAAATTTGGCTGACATCTAGCCAAAATTTGGCCAGAATAGGACCGCCATTGACTGCCTAGCTATTAATCGGCCATTAATCGGTGAACCTCCGATTAGTGATTAATCGGCGACTAATCGAAGACTAGTCAGGATTTTTACAACCATGATTGTCAGTCGATGATACTCATTTGTTTACTAGTGTTAGATATATGTTATATCACACGAATATAAAATTAAATCATTTGTTATTTCAACCCTTCCTTTTGATTCATCCTATGAAATAATTTTCATTTTAGCCCTTTCAAATTATTAATCTTTACACATTCCGGTTGATCTCTTTATATTACCACCTAAATTCTTTTTACACTTATAAAAGAGAAAGATAAATTGCAACATTTGAACCAAATCGAAGTCCACATGTTGCATGTGCATGAAAATATCCCTTTCTTGCTAACTTTATCCAAGTTATCTGACAAATATGCCCGACATTGATTCTCGTTTTAATAATTTATGGTCCCAAATTTATCAAAGACAAAAGTATCAATCTGATGACTAAAAGTAAAAATGGCAATTACTTCCGACCACTTTTTCTATTTTTATCGTCAAAAATATTAGTCAAATTCTAAAGATACATAGCGTTTGTATCTATAAAGAGACAGGACGTCGATGTTAACATTTTTCACGAACCTTAAATTAATAGTGTTGAGTTTAAAAAAAGCTTAGTAGAGAATCAGGATAAGTGCGTAAATTATACGTAATAGTGTTCATGTATTTTAGGAAAAACATATGTAGTTAGACAACTATATAATCGTCTTATGTATATCGTATATTTTATATAAAAAAAAATACATGCATCTATGTGATTTTTTTTGTATTTTTGCTACTTGGGATGATCCTTTGAAGTTTTTAAATTGTTTATAATATTAAGAAAGTTGGGATTATTTGGAGCACCGTTTCGAGGTAAGTTTTACATAAATTGACTTGTATCCTCGTTCTGATCAAAATCTCTAAAACATCGGTTTGTAATTCGAAAAAAACTTATTGGCAAAGTTTTTAATTATACACTTATGACTAAACTTTTAACCTTAATAATATATTGGCAAACATCCGAAACATGTTACTAAACATAACTATTTTTAATTATGGGTTGGGATCAAATACAAAGTCTTCTAAAAATAAGAAGTCGTAAGAAGGGTATCAAACGGAGTCCGATTTTATTCAAGCTGCATTAGAACCGTCGCATCGAACTCTACGATGTGAGATTTTAGGTTTTTATTTGTTTAGCTTGTAGATTTTAGACTTTTTTTTACATCATTGTGTTTTTTATTTATTATTATGTCTTTTCTATATTTGTGTCATCATGCCTTTTTGTGACTCGTTGTGTCTTTTTTCTTCAACATTGTGGTATATTTTTCAGGATTGTATTATATTTTGCTCGATATTGTATAATATTTTACGATCCATTGTGTCTTTGTACATTTCTTGTTTTTAGAAGCTTTTGTAAATAATTTTATATGAGTTGCATATATGATTATTACTGGTTAATATTTGTCAACAGTAATTATTTGTCACTCTTTGCACTCAAACTAATTGTGCTTTCACATAAAAGGTGTAGTCCAATTCAGAATATCGGGAGCAGTCCAGTATGGCCCAATTCAGAATCTCAGCCCAGCACTAATTCTAAGATTTTGTCATAACAAAAAGTCAAAAACTAGTTTATTTTTTCGCATTCTATGATTTTGTCATAACAAAAACTAGTTTAATTTTCACGCGTTGTAGCGGTACGTTATTGCGGGCATTCGATCGGTATGATTTGAGTTCGTTACAGTACTGGTACGATATACACACTCGATATAGAAATCAATACGCATTTTATATCCAACATTTTCTCTGAAAAATATAGAGTATCCTGCTATTTTAAATTAAATTCATATCCGTTTCATGTATAAAGACAATTTGTTTTAACTTAAATATTAAACTAACACTCCGGTTACCAATATGTTTTTTTAATCTTAGCTACTTATTCAAGGTACACATTTCCAGAGCATATGTTGTCTATTTTATATTTTATATCTCATATTTGTCTCACTGCTAACAAATAGTTATATCATATAACAAAATATATGATATGGGATTGTTTGAGGAAAATAGGTATAAAGTTAAGACTGTCTTTACATATGTACTTAGTTGAAATTAATTCCAATCAATAGATAAAAGTTAGAATTATTAGAATTCAATAACGCTATGTTGTAGTGGTGCACAAAAAACCCGAACCCGGACTCGGATCCGGAAAAAAAAAACCCGGAACCGGGTATTATAAAAACCGGGTTTTCTATACCCGAACCCGAACCCGACCCTACCCATAGGGTAGGGACCGGGTATTCATATTTGATCTAAAACCCGAACCCGGAACCGGGTTTTTTTATACCTGTTTATACCCGAAACCCGGTTTTTATAAATACCCGGAACCGGATTTTATAAATACCCGGAACCGGGTTTTATAAATACCCGAAACTAGGTTTTTTTTATACCCTGTTATATAGCTACCTCTATTTTTAAGTAGATACATCTTTGAAAATATGATTACACACACTTAATTATGGACATTCCACTTCTGTTTAAGCTTATGGGCTTCATGAGGGCTTTTAAGCTTTGAGGGAATATCACTCACAAAGTTGATTGAATTTTTTTGTCCCCTACTCCCCTTGCTTAACTGCACTTGATGTAACATTTGTTACTGTACACCATTGAAGACATTTAAAACAGAGAGTGGTTGGAGATTATTTACTGCAGAAGGGAGTGGTTTTGCTCCAATTAATTACATTTGGTCAATCCCCAACAGAAACCCATTAAATAAGCCTAGACCACAATTAATATGCACAACAACTAAAAATTAGTATATAGAAATACGAACGGTAGTTTTCATCAAGCTTATGAAAATGCGGGTTCTTCTAGTGGTAGTTCAACAAGCAGTAATAGAAATTTTAAATTTTTTTTGTTCAATACTTTCCGAAGTGACAATGCTAAACGAGCTCGTGGTAACACCCCAAGTATCGAGTTCGGGAGATATATTGCATCGGATTTTTTAGCATTCGAAGAAGAATTTGATAATTTTGACATTTTGGCTTGGTGGAAAGAAAAGGAACCCCAATTTCCGGTTCTAGCCGCAATGGCCCGTGATCTACTAAGTGTCCAAGCTTCCACGGTAGCTTCAGAGTCCGCCTTTTCTTTTAGTGGCCGAGTCATTTCATTAAGGAAGACGAAGCTTAGTCCCGAGTCGGTTGAAATGTGTATTTGCTTGAAGGACTATTTGGATGCGGCGGAGCGGATTCAACATGTGGAGTCACTTGAAGATGAAAATGGCGTTGAAACGGATATACACGAGGAAGAGGTCGAAATGGGAATGTCAAGCCCACTAGAAGAAGACTAAACGAAGACGATCAAAAAACGAAGACGACCAAAAAGAAGAAGATCAAGAAGCGAAGACGATTCAAGTCCTATCTATGTTTTTTTATCTATGTTATTTTATCTATGTTTTCAAGCATTAAGACTTCTAGTTCTTATGATTTAAAACAAAATTATGTATGCACTTCGATGTAATCTTGTTTAATTATTAAGTTTCTAATGATATTTGAAATATTTGATCATTATTCCTGTCACAACCCGATCCCTGATCCCCGGGAACGGGCGGACGTGATCACAGAGTTTGGTGGTATCAGTTTTATTTAGTCTTGCAGCGGAATTTACATCAGGACCGTAGTTAGGAAATGTTTATCAGAGTAAAACCACCTCATTTCATATTAATAATCATATGGGTAAAACCCAAGTTTCTTATTACAATACATTATTAGGGACAAACCCTATTTTATTGAATTTAAAACATCGTTTATTAGGTAACTTTTATAGCCACATTTTCCCAAGCCTTCAGTGCTCTCCAGGTGGCTTTTTACTAATTGGCTGTCACATTGGGTTACCTGAAACATGTTTTATAAAAATATTTGTCAGCGGGAAATACTGGTGAGTGAATCCCAATTTAATCAAGTTTAAAGTCACAGTGAACAGTATTGAGAGTGATCACTTTGTTTATGTCTACACAATTACTCCATTTGGTACTATCAATCCTGACTTGTGGGTCATATTACCCATTGGCTAACTCATTGTCCAATGGTAACGCATTGTCATCCCGACTTACTACTCGCAAGTAGTACAAAATTTTGTATACAAAACCCCAACATACCGGCAGTAATTGAATAACTACAAAGACTCAATTACTGCTAAATTTCATAGTAAAACATTTAAGGTTTGGTAAAACATTACCAAAAACATTAACAAAAAGATGATAAACTCACATTGTTGTCTTAGGCTTTTCGTAAGGGTTTCCTGGATATAATCTATAATTTATACAAATGTACATTGATTAGTACCATAACCCTTTGAAATTATTAATGATACCCTCCCCGAGACGACATTCCAACAACTATGTAGGGCAGAACCACGACAGTTGTTACGGAACCCTAAATCAATCGGGCAGCGTAACTACTATGAAACCAGGGTTATAATACTTACAACGGAGCAGAACCTCGCTAATTAGGGTATAATACCCGAAATATTATAACTTCTCTACAGAATTTCGAGATTGAGATTTGAGAATGAGCGACGGAAAACGTAGACTGATGGCCTTCTTATATAGTTGCTGATTTCAGTCCTGTCGCGGCCCGCGTAAAAGACAGGGGACCCTTACGCGGCCCGCGTCAACACCGGTCAACACACCAGCTTAGCTGGGTCAGCTACTAGACTCGACACGATGTCGACACGTGTCAGCACCGGATGTCTCCGCGTTTCATGATCTGTCGCGGCCCGCGTCAAAGACCTATACACCCTTACGCGGCCCGCTTCAACTTAAGAAATCAGCGCAGTCAAGTCCAGCCTTGATACGGCCCGCGTAAACTAAGGGTAGAGTATGTCGCGGCCCGCCTTAACCCTATATTTTCAGATTTTTATTTTCTTTATATACTATAATATAATTCGGGCTCGGTTTTTACATACGGGATGTAATATAAATCATATTGGGACAATTTAAGATATAATAAAGTGTCAAAAATATTATGAGAGTGTCGGTTTTACCGAGGGTTGTTACATTCTCCCCACCTTGTTTTAGAGCTCGTCCTCGAGATCTACTGAAACAAGTGCGGATATTTCCTTTTCATTTCTTACTCGAGTTCCCATGTGTACTCAGGTCCTCTTTTGGAGTCCCATTTCACTTTGACCAGAACTAATCTTTTTTGTTTGAGATTCTTGACTTTCCTGTCTTCAATTTGTAGAGGTCTTTCTACAAACTTGAGTTGTTCATTTACCTCTATATCCTTAAGAGGCACTATCAATGATTCATCAGCTAAACACTTTTTAAGATTAGATACATGAAACACATCATGTATTCCTGCCATTTCCTCTGGCAATTGTAGCTGATAGGCTACAGGTCCTATTCTTCTAATAATCTTAAAAGGTCCAACATACCTGGGACTTAGTTTTCCTCGTTTGATGAATCTTACCACTCCTTTCCAAGGAGAGACCTTTAACAATACTTTATCTCCTACTTGAAATTCCAAGGGTTTGCATCGGTTATCAGCATAACTCTTTTGTCGATCACGTGCTGCTTTCAGTCGTTCCTTGACTTGAATAATCTTGTCAGTTGTTTCCTGTACTATTTCAGGTCCAAATAATTGCTTTTCCCCAATTTCTGCCCAACAGACTGGGGTTCGACACTTTCGTCCATAAAGTGCTTCGAATGGTGCAACATTGATACTTGTGTGATAACTATTATTATAAGAAAATTCTATTAAAGGTAAGTGATCGTCCCAATTACCTCCAAAGTCAATTACACAAGCTCTAAGCATATCTTCCATTGTCTTAATTGTTCTTTCACTTTGTCCATCTGTTTGAGGATGATAAGCCGTGCTTAGCTTTATCTTAGTTCCCATTGCCTTTTGGAAACTTGACCAAAAATGAGATGTAAATCGACTATCTCTGTCAGAAACAATTGATAAAGGAATACCATGTAAAGAAACAATTTCATTTACATACAATTTAGATAATTGTTCCATACTAATTGTTTCTTTCATTGGTAGAAAATGAGCTGACTTGGTTAATCTATCTACAATCACCCAGATTATATCATTTCCTTTCCTAGTTTTGGGTAATTTAGTAACAAAATCCATTGTTATTAATTCCCATTTCCAAACTGGCATTTCTAATTGCTGTAATAAACCTGAGGGTTTCTGATGTTCAGCTTTAACTTGTGAACAAGTCAAACATTTAGAAACATAGACTGCTACGTCCTTTTTCATTCCTATCCACCAGAAATTTTTCCTTAAATCCTGATACATTTTATCACTTCCTGGATGCATCGTATATTTAGACTTATGGGCTTCTTCTAATATATGGTTACGCAGGTTTCCGTATTTAGGTATCCACATTCTCTTTTTATGGAACCTCCAAATTCCATCTGTTCCTTGTTCCAATTCTTTTAGCATACCTTTTAATTTTTCAGAATCATCCTTAATTACTGCTTCTTGTGCTTCTCTTATTTGTTCATTTAAATCTACTTGCAGATTTAATTTAAGAGAACGTATCCTTTTTGGCTTTTCATGATACTTTCGACTTAAAGCATCTGCCACTATATTTGCTTTTCCTTCATGATACTGGATATCACAGTTATAGTCACTAAGAAATTCCATCCAACGTCTTTGTCTCATATTCAACTCTTTCTGTCCGAAAACATACCTTAAACTCTTATGATCAGTGAATATGGTAAACTTACTACCATAAAGGTAGTGTCTCCAAATTTTAAGAGCAAAAATTATAGCTCCTAATTCTAAATCATGGGTTGAATAATTCTCTTCATGATTCTTAAGTTGTCTAGATGCGTAAGCTATAACCTTTTGGCGTTGCATCAACACACATCCATAACCTAATCTAGAAGCATCACAATAAACTACGAAGTCTTCAGTTCCTTCTGGTAATGCTAATATGGGTGTATGGGTCAATCTTTGCTTAAGAATTCTAAAGGCTTCTTCTTGTTTTATTCCCCAATCAAACTTAACAGATTTACAGGTTAGCTTAGTTAAGGGAATGGCTATTCTAGAGAAATCTTTAATAAATCTTCTATAATAACCAGCCAATCCTAAGAAACTTCTAATCTCGGTTGGTGACTCAGGGGTTTTCCATTTCGTAATCGCTTCGATCTTTGTTGGATCTACATGAATTCCTTCATGATTGACTAGGTGTCCAAGGAATTGTACCTGTTCTAACCAAAATTCACACTTAGGTGCTGTTTGTTTTTTCTGTAGGAAAAGGTCTGTAGTCTGCGGACCACATCTGCAGGCATCTGCAGAAGAAGAGGTGGACCAAAGGTCTGCAGTCTGCAAGGAGAAGAGGGTTTGTTTTTTTCAACAAAAACCCTTCTCTCTTCTCACACACAAACACACACAACACAGACCTCATCTCTTCTCTCTCTCTCTCTCCTTCATCTACCACCACCACCACCACCATCACCGTCACCACTACACCACAGCCACCACCGTCACCACTACACCACCTCCACCACCGTCGACCCTTCACCGTCTTTCTCTCCTCGGCCTCTCTCTCCTTGGTCTCTATCTCTCTCGATCTCCCTGTTTCGTCGCCACGCCGCCACCGACAGGGATGGTGGTGGTCGGCGTTCGTCAGTCAGATTAGGGAGAAAGTGGGGGTGGTGGAGGTATTAAACAAGAGAAGTGGGGTGTTTGTCGGTCAGTTACAGGTCATCGGCGCTCCCGAGGGGTGTTTGTCGGTCGGTTACAGGTCATCGGAGATGGCGTCCGGTCAGCGGCTCCCTTGGCCGACGAAGGGAACACGAGGGAGAGCAGGGGAGATAAATCTGATTTGTTGTGTTTCTTCATGTTTGTTTGGGGTGTGTAGCAGAGATCGAGAGGGGGTGTGTGTGGGAGATTTGTTTGGATCGGTGGTGGTTGCAGATGAAGATGATGGTTGGTTGGTGGGTGTCGTAGGTGGAGGTGGTGGCGGAGTGGAGGTGGGCGGCGGAGGAGGTGGTGGCAGAGGAGGTGGTGTGCTGGAGGGAGAAGAGGAGAAGAGCTTTGAAGAGGTTTGAAGACATGGGTGAATGTCTGCTTGGGGAAGAGGTGAGGCAGAGGTTAAACGTCTGCAGATCTTCAAGAAAACAAACAAGCTGCGGGACCCTTATGTCTGCGCGACGCAGACATAAGTGCTCAGAAGAGCTTTTGCTAAAAAAACAAACACCACCTTAGAAAACTTAGCATAAAGTTTTTTCTTTCTTAACAAACTTAAAAGTGCGTGCAAATGTCTTGCATGATCCTCTTTACTCTTAGAGTAAATTAGAATATCATCTATAAAAACAATTATGAATTTATCCAAATATGGCTTACATATTCGGTTCATCATGTCCATAAATGCAGCTGGGGCATTGGTTAAACCAAATGGCATGACAGTAAATTCATAATGACCATACCTTGTTCTAAAAGCAGTTTTAGGAATGTCCTCTTCCTGTACCTTTAATTGATGATATCCCGACCTTAAATCGATTTTAGAGAAAAATCGAGCTCCTAGTAGCTGATCAAACAGATCATCGATTCTTGGTAATGGGTACCGATTCTTAATCGTGACCTTGTTTAATTCACGGTAGTCAATGCACATACGCATTGATCCGTCTTTCTTTTTAACAAACAATATCGGCGCTCCCCATGGCGACGAACTTGGCTGTATGAATCCTTTTTCCAATAATTCATCTAATTGTTTCTTCAATTCTTGCATTTCTGCAGGTGCCAAACGGTAAGGTGCTTTGGCAATTGGTGACGTTCCTGGTATTAGATGAATCCTGAATTCAACTTCTCTATCTGGAGGTAGTCCTGGTAATTCTTCTGGAAAGACATCTGAAAACTGAGATACTACTGGAATATCTTTTAAATCCTTTCCTTTAGTGTTAGTGATTATAGAAATCAAATACACTATAGAACCTTTTCTCATACAACTTGCAGTTTTCATCACAGAAATGAATTTAGTAGACCTAGAAGGTTTATCTCCTTTAATTGTGATCATTTTACCTTTTGGTGAATTTATTTGAATTAACTTTTGATCACATAAAATACTAGCTTTATTGGCTATTAACCAATCCATTCCTAAAACAACATCAAATCTTACTAGATTCATGGGATACAGGTTTGCAATAAATTTCTGATTTAAAATTTCTATGCTTGCTCCCTGTAAGATTTCAGAAATCCTAATGGTTTCTCCATTGGCTGTTTCTACTAGACATTCTTGTGGTAGTTTAGTTAATGATTGATTTAAAATTTTGCAAAACGAAGTATTAATAAAACTTTGGTTCGCACCAGAGTCAAATAATACTTTAGCAAATGTATCATTAACTAAAAACGTACCAGCTATAACGTCTGGAATCATCTTGGCTTCTTCTGCAGTCAGAACAAACGCTCTAGCATTTTTGGTATTCTTGTTGTCTGTGGCTGGAGCTAATTTTGGACAATTTGGCCTGATATGACCTTTTTCTCCACAGTTGTAGCATAAACCATTACTGGTTTTCTTTCTGCAATTTTCTTCCTTGTGTCCTGGCATCTTACAATGATTGCAGAGAATGGAGCATTTTCCCGAATGCTTTTTCTTGCAGACCTTGCAGTATGTTGCAGAGGTAGAACCCATATTCTTACGATTATAATTTCCGGAACGAAATTCTTGTGTAAGCCTTTGAGTTAAGTTCCTCCTCTGATCCTCTTCTCTAGTATGGACTAACTCATCAGTCAAGGTATTTGTTAATTCTACAGCTTCTTCTATGGTTTGAGGTCTAGTTGCCTTGACTATGTGTCTTATCTCCCCTATTAATCCCCAAATATAACGAGAGATTAACACTGGTTCTGGTGAAGCAAGAGTTGGCACTATCCTAGCATATTCGAAGAATAACTTAGTGTACCCTTTGCTATCTACACCAGTCATCCTAAGGTTTAGGAATTTGTTTGCTATCTGCTCCTTCTCATTGGGTGGGCAAAATTTCCTTTCTACCTTATCCTTAAATTCTTCCCATTCCATATTGTAGGTTCTATCACTTCCTTTTGTTTGGAGGATAGTGTTCCACCATTCTAGTGCTGCGTTCTTAAACAGATTAGAAGCAAACAGTATTCTATCTTCTTCAGCACACTTGCTTATTCTTAAGACTGCCTCAGTCTTCTCTATCCAGCGCAAAGTTGCAATGGCTCCTTCATTGCCCGAGAATTCCATTGGTTTACAAGACCAGAATTCTTTATAAGAACAACCATAAGGCATGGTTCTTCTTCTTTTGGGAATAGGCATTTGAAGTACCAGTCCATTGTTTACACTGTTTTCTGGTTCAACAGGTCGCTTGCTGCTATGTTTACTTTTATTATCAGCATCCTTAACAGTTTGAAGTATAAATAGCATAGCATCTATAATTCCCTGTGCCACTATGTGTTGGATAGCACTATTATCCACTTGGTTTCCGTTGTTATTGTTGTTTGGGTTCTCATTATTCAGATTATCGTCATTCTAAATATTATCATTCTGAATTTCCGGGTTATTATCCAAATTGACTTGATTTCCTTGGTCGACCATCTGAATTTTAAACATTTATCCCATATTAATATCACAAATAATATCTTACTATAGTTAATCACATGACATGCAGTTTTGCCAAAAACGTAGATCATTGCTACTATACTCTTTTCATATACTTATGCGTCTATTACACACTAGTGCAGAAATAAAGATTACAATACCAACAGAAATAAAATAGTAATATGTATCCGTACACACATATTTTATTTTATTTTTATTTTATTATATTATTATTACTACTGCTTCCTCCATTCTAACATTCACGGATATGGATTTATCCAAAAATCCATATTGCGCTCATCGTATTTCCATACAAGACGCTCTCCCACCTGACGCATCATCTCACTGCTTTCTAAAATTTCCTCCCCAAAAGTCCTAAGTTCTTGAACGTTTTCTGCACTCATTGGGGGTGCAGGTTCTCGGACTGGGTTTGGAATCTGGGGTACGGGTTTCTGATATGGGGGTGACAATTCCTGAAATTGGTAAGGATCCTCTAATATTTCCCTAATGTAATCATCTTGGTAATAGGGATCTAAAGGGTCCATACCTGGGTAAACTTCTATATTCTGTATGGGTGGATAATCCTGGACAGGGTAACGTTGCACAAAGTCCCTATTATCGTCCCACCAGGGGTCGTAATTCGGGTCTAGAGGGTTTGGTGCAGGTACCCTAGGAATTTCTTCTGGGTTAAAGTCATGCATCTCCACCTGGTTTTCCTGATTTTCTATCTCCATGGGTTGTTCTGGGTTTTGTGGTTGTGGGGCTACTAATTGTTCCAGACTTGGGTCAGCAGCAGTTGTAGCTAAGATATGGAAATTAGCTAGACTTCTATTTAACATATCTTGGGTATGAGCATCTGTCTCTAGCTTAATAGCTGCTAAAGCCCTTTGCTGTTGCAATTTTCGCATTCTCTTCCTACGAGCAAAAGCTTCTTTACTGAACCATCCTCGTTTCTTAGTAGGAAATGGTTCTTCAAATTGAGCTCTAAAAGCAAAGATTCCATCTTCCTGATCAGCAGTATACCCTGAAAGGGTAGGCTGTGATGATGTACCTTCACTCCTAGGTGAATCGGATAACTGACGATTCACGTCTGATGGTCCTTGATCACTCATACTGAAAACTAACAGATAGTCAAATAACACATAACAAATAAATACAGTTATCCATGTATCTTCTTAATTTATTTCCTAACACAAAATTTAAAAATTTAAGTGTCAGCAGAACACTTCTTTGGCTCAGACCAGTGGCTAGGCTCTGATACCACCTTATATCACAACCCCCGATCCCTGATCCCCGGGAACGGGCGGACGTGATCACAGAGTTTGGTGGTATCAGTTTTATTTAGTCTTGCAGCGGAATTTACATCAGGACCGTAGTTAGGAAATGTTTATCAGAGTAAAACCACCTCATTTCATATTAATAATCACATGGGTAAAACCCAAGTTTCTTATTACAATACATTATTAGGGACAAACCCTATTTTATTGAATTTAAAACATCGTTTATTAGGTAACTTTTATAGCCACATTTTCCCAAGCCTTCAGTGCTCTCCAGCTGGCTTTTTACTAATTGGCTGTCACATTGGGTTACCTGAAACATGTTTTAAAAATATTTGTCAGCGGGAAATACTGGTGAGTGAATCCCAATTTAATCAAGTTTAAAGTCACAGTGAACAGTATTGAGAGTGATCACTTTGTTTATGTCTACACAATTACTCCATTTGGTACTATCAATCCTGACTTGTGGGTCATATTACCCATTGGCTAACTTATTGTCCAATGGTAACGCATTGTCATCCCGACTTACTACTCGCAAGTAGTACAAAATTTTGTATACAAAACCCCAACATACCGGCAGTAATTGAATAACTACAGAGACTCAATTACTGCTAAATTTCATAGTAAAACATTTAAGGTTTGGTAAAACATTACCAAAAACATTAACAAAAAGAGGATAAACTCACATTGTTGTCTTAGGCTTTTCCTAAGGGTTTCCTGGATATAATCTATAATTTATACAAATGTACATTGATTAGTACCATAACCCTTTGAAATTATTAATGATACCCTCCCCGAGACGACATTCCAACAACTACGTAGGGCAGAACCACGACAGTTGTTACGGAACCCTAAATCAATCGGGCAGCGTAACTACTATGAAACCAGGGTTATAATACTTACAACGGAGCAGAACCTCGCTAATTAGGGTATAATACCCGAAATATTATAACTTCTCTATAGAATTTCGAGATTGAGATTTGAGAATGAGCGACGGAAAACGTAGACTGATGGCCTTCTTATATAGTTGCTGATTTCAGTCCTGTCGTGGCCCGCGTAAAAGACAGGGGACCCTTACGCGGCCCGCGTCAACACCGGTCAACACACTAGCTTAGCTGGGTCAGCTACTAGACTCGACACGATGTCGACACGTGTCAGCACCGGATGTCTCCGCGTTTCATGATCTGTCGCGGACCGCGTCAAAGACCTATACACCCTTACGCGGCCCGCTTCAACTTAAGAAATCAGCGCAGTCAAGTCCAGCCTTGATACGGCCTGCGTAAACTAAGGGTAGAGTATGTCGCGGCCCGCCTTAACCCTATATTTTCAGATTTTTATTTTCTTTATATACTATAATATAATTCGGTCTCGGTTTTTACATACGGGGTGTAATATAAATCATATTGGGACAATTTAAGATATAATAAAGTGTAAAAATATTATGAGGGTGTCGGTTTTACCGAGGGTTGTTACAATTCCCCTCTATTTGCTGGAAAGATCCATTGGTGTTTGTCTAATACAAAAAAATGAAAAATTGATAGAACTTGGTTAAAACATAACATAGCAAATAAAATATATTGTTGTTTATGTAATCCAAAAGGATTCAAATCAGGACTATTCCTTCGATCTAGCACTATCGAGTTTAAATTTAGAAATGTCATTAAACTTTCAATAGGCACCATCCACTAAAACATATAAAGAAGCATTAATACCCGGTCGGGTTTTTTTAATACCCGTTGCGGGTTTTTTCTCAACCCGATGCATACCCGAACCCTACCCGATGAATACCCGAACCCGAACCGAACCCTACCCGAACCCGGGTATATAGGGTATACATTTTTGGTAGAAAACCCGGACCCGGACCCGACCCGGTTTTTAAAAAAACTCGATTTTGTAAAACCCGATCCTACCCGAACACGGTTCCATACCCGGAACCGGTTTTTAAAAAAACCCGATTTGTACACCACTACTATGTTGTATACTCACTAATTAGGGTTGTCGCCCAAGGCCCGAAATTGCAAAGGGCCCGGAAGTTTTTTAGGTTTTGTACTCGTGAGTTCCTGATATATTAGATTAACCAGTTCGACTGTGTGGTATTTTGTTAATTGATTCATTAGTTTAGATTTTTAACAACTGGTTCGACGCGTCAGTTTCTGATATATTAGATTAAAATCCTATCCATCGTTGCCGTTATCCTCAACCCACAAAGCCGGTGGCGAAGCTTGAGATTTCTAACCGGGGGTCGAAAACGTATATACCTAAAGAAATTATAAAACCGGAGGGTCGAAAACGTATGTACCTAAAAAATTCTATAGGAAAACTACATATCGGGTACTACTGAGCGAAAAGTTCGGAGGGTCGGGCGCCCCCGGCCCCACAAAGTTGCGCCCCTGCACAAAGCATATATTTCAGCACACTATTATTGCTATTGTTTTGTTTATTTTATAACAGTTAATCAATTATCGTCGATCTTGGATATACAATTGATAAGTTTATATTATAGAAACAGGGCCCTTTTTTTGTCTCGCACGAGACTCAATTTTTTTTATCATGGACGGCACTGTCCACCACGTATCTTAACTCACATTTTCCTCGTGTAAGTTCAGTCGATCTTGAATAATAATTCATTTACATTACTATATACAAGTTAAAAGTTTATTTGGATTAATGCACTGTCTTAACTCTTTAACTATAAATCTATCAAAAGATTTATTTAGCATGAAAATTAATGGCACAACTTCACATGGTTCTTACTTGAAGTGATTTCATTGTATACGTTTTTAGCTAAACCCCGATGTTAAAGTTTAAAAATTCAAAAGTCACAAAAAAACATGTGCATAGACTTAAAAACATGTAACCTTTTTTATCCATTCTGAATCACAATATTTATTGAAAATATAATATTAACTCTTTATCATACAATGGTGAAACTATAACTTTTCTAAACTTTTTTTCCATGTCGAGTCCAAAATATTCATTGAAACTATAATATAAAGCTCTTTATCACACAAAGGTGAAACTATTATCACACAAAGGTGAAGCTATAAGTGTTTTAAAACTTTTTACCCGTTAGGCCGTTACGAACTTTGAGATGGCCATTGTGACGCTTTGGCAGTTAATATGATGAAGTGATGAACTTCGACGTGACATATGTGTTTGTATAAATGTATATATTGCTTTATAAACAGTACCTTTAACCTGAACACACATTAAATCATGTAATTCAAAGACGATCCAGGTAATCCATGTATTTAAACGAGGTAATGAGTTTTAACGGGTTGCAAGTAAAGTATATGGGTTTAAGCATATTTAAAGAAAGAAGAGTTCTCTTACATCTCTCTAAGCCCTTATATTATATCCTAAGAATAGAGAAACTGGTTTTAAAGAAATCCGCAACTCTAATTCAGAAAAATAAAACACAAAATAAAGACTTTACACAAGAGATGATCTAAAGATAAATAGTTGTTCAATATTGTTTAAATTTTGAAATGAAGCACTTTCACTTTTAGTCCTCCAAAATAAAGGTTTTTTAACACTTCTCTTAAATTTATGTTGGAAATTGGAACCCATTTGCAGGGCGGAGCTAATGTGTTAGTAGGGATAGCACATGCTACCGTTTAACCTCGTCACCGTAGTATAAAAATACCCTTCAACTCTGTCTCCGTAGTGTAAAAATGCCCCTCAACTCCGTCTTCGTTATACAAAGGATACCCCTGATCCCAAAAAAAATTAAGATACCCCCTAAATTTTTTAGCTAGTTCCGTCACTAATTTTTATTTTGAACTGCAAGGAACGATGTGTCAACCACAGTGACACCGGGCGCTGTGGCCAAGATCAACTACTCGACTACCGCCAACCCCATGGCTCTCCCAGATGCGCAGAAACCCTACCTCCACCCGCCCGAAGACACGACAATGGAATAATCGGTAAAATCTCCCTTCCCATCCAAGACGAATCGACGTCACCCGTATTCGCCCTTCATCTGGATGCCGCAGAAAATAATGAGTAGAGTGGGAGTCGAACCTGGGTCACAAGTAACACCAAGTCTTTCCCCCCAACTCCACCACTATGGCACTACCTCATTGGCATTTCCGTCACTACTCATTTGCCCATTTTGACCTCTACAACTAATGAATTTTAAAAGCAGGGGCTAAGTTTGTAGTTTTCAGAAGATTTCAAGTAAAAGGGACCAAATACAAATCCCTATACTTTCTTTTCGCTATATCATGAAAACTACAATGCTCTTTAATCGTTGGTTGTAACATAAAAAGTATAAAAGTTTGTGTAACTTCAACTTCACGTGGTCCAAATCAAATGTGCACAATCAAACTTCCATTAAATCTATTCAGTGGCTAAAATCTAGATTTAAGATTTGCTTTATTTTGCCGATTAACTTCTTTCAACCAAAGCTACGAAATACGAATCCCTACCGACCAAACCGTTGAAAATTGTAAACCAAACCGTTGAAAACTAAAACCAAACCAACCGTTACTAACGGTTTGGTTTCACGGTTTGGACATCACGAAACTTTTATAAAAAGAGGCCATGAAACATAAAAACATTTTGAACTAATAAATTTACAAATGAAATAGTATTTGGGAAAAAATTGATAACTTTTTACCTTTTTAGCAACCGTTAATTTTAATTAATTTTAGTCATTATTGTCTATTAGGGTATATAATGATATCTGAACAAATGAGGCTTTTTCACTGCCTACATAGTCATAGTTAATAAAAAGAAAGAAGATAGGTAATTTATAAATATGATATAATCATAGTTTTATTTTAACAAAATTTAATAGAAAATATAGATATTTAAATACGTGTAATATAAAATATATAAAAAACTAAAATGTGTTAACGGTCCAGTCCGGTTTTATACGATCTGTTTTCAGTATAAACTGTAAACCAAACCATTCACTACGGTTTGAAAATTCAAAGACCGGCCGAAAGTTAAAGAAAAAAACCGAGCGTGAAACCAAACTGATGACCGGTCTGGACGGTTTCACACTTTAAAACCGAACCATAAATACCCCTAATATCCACCATGGCGTGTACCTAGCTAGGTAGCAGTTTTTTAACGGATAGATGATAACATGTATACTATATGTGGTTTTTTAAACTTATTTGCATTGTTTCTAAGCGATTTTTTTTGTTTATCAACAAGTTAAGAATATTAAAGATTGAAGGAGTCGATCACTTCTGATAAGAACAAGTCATATTGGAGATACTTAAACATTTTGGGGTGGTATGAGATCACATATGATGAGGTGTATATGATTTGTTATGTTTCTCAAAAGGCAAGAGTGTATGTTAAAGCACATCCCTTTATACGTAGATAACTTGATAAAAAGTGGAACAACTTTTGACAAAGTATTAAAAAAAAATACGCCAACAGTTTGACATAACTTAAAACTGTGAAGCATAAAATTTGAAGCAAATACACAAGTAAAAGGATCTATATGAACATGATATCGATTGTTTAAGATAGAGATTATTGGTAAACCACTTGATTGGAAATGCATCCAAGTGTGTGCACTTGAGTGGAAATGCATCTGGGACGAGTACTTGCGCCTAGTTAAGTTTGCCTAAAGTAACAGTTGGCAGGCTAGAGAAAAAGTCGCTAGGAGCCAGAAACTATAAGCTCAAATTCGGCAAACTAGTTATGTCGGTTGACACCGATGCGCTTTAGAACTTGTCGACAAAAATGTTATATTGATCGACACCGAGGCACTTCGGAATTTAATTTCGTGAACCAATTGTCCTTTAAGGTTTCACTTGCCTTCTTTAATCGGACCATATAAGATTCTGTAGAAAGTTAGGGAGGTCTCCCGTCTTTTGGCATAACACTCGTAACTTCACATGTACTTAACTTTTTTATGTTTCTCTATTGAGAATCTGCCATTATCATTTTCCCTAGGTCCTTAACTATTGTAGGAATGCGGTTCAGGGGTATGTTTGGCAAAAGTAGCTGGTGGCTGCTAGCTGTAAGCTGTAAGCTGGTAGCTGGTGGCTGGAAGCTGGTAGCTGTAGCTGGTAGTTAGTAGCTGTAGCTTTTTAGATATATTTGGTGTTTGGTAGAGTAGCTGGAGCTTTTAATAAAATGTATAAAATGACCAAAATGGACATAACTAAAAATTTAAAAAGTTGATGCATTAAAAAGTTTCCTATTTTTAGAGGTTAAAATAGTCATTTTTTCCCTAAAAGCTTGTAGCTCCTTCTAAACGCTACTAGTAGTAGCGTTCAACCAAAAGCTTCAAGCTCCTAACCTAAAAGCTTAAAGCTCCTTCAACCAAACAAGACTTTTTATTGAGTATGAGCTTTTTCTTAAAAACTTAAAGCTAGAAGCTCCTAAAAGCTCCTAAAAGCTCCTAAAAGCTCCATGCCAAACATACCCCAGGACTACTTGAGGAAGAGACAAAGATTATCTTAGACTGTCAGTAATGAGTCAAAACCCTATTTATTTCTTTAAAAAGTTATGAAAATCTGTAATGAGAGTTGGACGAGTTGGGCAAAACTAGGAAGTGAAATGTTCCGTTTTCAATACCTAGTAAATTTAAGGATAAATTAGACGTTTTGTCCTTTATCTTAACACCACTTTTCAGGCGGTGTCCTTTTCAACGAATTTTGACAGATTTTGCCCTTTATAAGAAAAATCCTTGCATGTTACGTCCTTTGGTCCTAACCCAGTTAGGTTTTCTTGTTAAATCTGATCATGTGGACCACATATAAGGGTATTGTTGTCTTTTCACATCTTAATATATAAATAAACCCTTTTTAATAAAATATATAAAATCCACTCTTCCCTTCCCTTCCCTTCCCACCCACTCTATTCTCTCTTTCTCTCTCTCTCTAAAAACCCAGATACCCCCTCTCTCTCTCTTTAAAATCCACGATCAACACCACCATCCACCATGTTCTCAACCACCATCCAGCAACACAACCACCATCCAGCACCGCAACAAAAAACTATAATCCAATCGACGGAAAATTTCAAGCCCCTTCTTTAACTCACCAAATCACCACCGAACAAAACCCCAATCAACCTTAGTCACCACCCAAACAACCACCACCAATGGCGTCATAAAGCAGTGGCTTAACCTTCAAACTCCACCCATTCGTCATTGTCAATATCTCCGACCACCACACTCACGTCAAATCTCAGTCGCAACTGCCCACCGCCACAGTCTTCAAATTAAAATCCAGAGAGAGAGAGAGAGACAGAGAGAGAGAGAGAGTGTGTGTGAGATAGAGAGATAAACCAGACAGAGGGTGGGTTATGGTGGCCGATTTGGGGTTAGTTTTGGTCTGAAATAAAGGTTGTGGTGGCCAATTTGGGGTTAGGGTTCCGATTTGGTGGCCGATTTGGGGATAAACCAAAGAGGGTGGGTTATGGTGACTTATTTGGGGTTAGTTATTGTTTGAAATAAGGGTTTTGGTTTCGATTGCGGTTTGAAATAGGGGGTAAGGTGGTTGGGGTGGTGAACTGAAATAGGGGGATAGACGGGTGGTAAGGTGGTTGTGTGTGGTGGTGAATTGAAAGAGGGGGTGGAGAAAGCTGAGTTGGTGGTGGTGGAGAAGGCTGAGGTGGTGGTGGGTGGGGTGGCGGTGAAGGCTGAGGTGGGTGGTGGCAGTGAAGGTGGGTGTTTTGGTGGTGATAAGGGTGAGATGTTTTAGGGAGAGATAGAGATGAGAGTAAATTGACAAAATTACCCTCATGTGCGTATCACATGGCTAGACTTAACAGACTTTTTTAACTGAGTTGGGTGTAACGGACAAAATGTGCAACAAAATTCCATGTAAAGTGCAAAATCTGTCAAAATTCGTTGAAAATGACACCGGCTGATATATGGTATTAAGATAAAGGACATTTCTTGTAATTTTTCCTAAATTTAAAGAACCTTAAAGGATTTAACTTAGGCCATGTGTAGTAGTAACACCGCATAACCCTCCAAAAAGTGAAATGTGGAGGATTATGGGCTGAGAGGGTATATAACATGGGTGTATAGTGGATGGAGCCCCATAACCCCATAGCAATCATTACTCAATTATTGATTTTTAAACTTTTTTAATTTAATCTCTAAATTTATAAAATAAAAAAACAAATAACACTTCAATTAATTAAAAAAACACATTGCAATAATAAAAAAATATTACAATAAAATAAAATAAAAATACTCTAAAACTCAAAGTCTATATTTCTTTTCGATGATCGTCTTTCTTTGTAGAGCTATTTCCAACACCTTTTTCCGGTTAAGTGGTCGTACGGCTTCAAGTAAAACTCAAAGTCTCTCTCAAATTGTCTATCCTTCATAAGCTCGACCACTTCTCGGTTCTCTTGCATACGTTGAGCTGCGAGGTCACGTATGTCTTGAAGGTGTTGGTTCATCTCGGAAACGCTTGACTAAAGTTGAATCCCCCTGACGATGTCTCCGGTCTCCTCGATTTTGCACCGCTTCTTATACCGAGTGGTCGTTGTAGGTCCGCCTCTCGCTTATTCGCCCCTTCCTCCCCCGTAAATAACGGATTAACATCGTGTAAATCGACGTTGTTGGCGTTTCAGTTTCAACCGACTCGGAGGTTTTTGACTTCTTTGTCGGCTGTCTATTTCCCGACCTTATGGAAGAAGTTCTTACCGTCTTAGGGACGATGGCCCATTTAGAGCTATTCCCAAGAAGCTTCCAAACCTTCAAGTATGGGAAATTCACTCGTGTCGCTTGATATTCTATTAAAGCCGACTACATTATATCCTCGTCGCTCTCGCCGATTTTCCAACCGTTTATTTGACGTTGGTAAATCTATTGAAAATTTGTGCATTAATTCTCAAGGACGTCACTGTATACATATTTATATTTAAAAATGTAAATGTTTTAAAAATATATTAACCATTTTTAAAAATTATAAACCTTTATCAATGTATGTATATGTGTTAGATTATGAAATGATAAGTTGGACAAACATGTGAAATATATTTAGCAAATAGGGTTAAAAGCAAAAAAGTATAGCTTCAAGATACATGTGAAATATATTTACCAAATAGGGTTAAAAGCAAAAAAAGTTTAGCTTCAAGATAATCAATAATGCAAGGGGGTCACGTGGCATGTCTTTCAAAGTTAAAGGGCGTGTTATCGGATAAGGATTCCATAATACTTTATCCAAGTATTCAAACTTCTCTTAAATCTCATATTTAGTCAAAGACATAAATAATTGATAATAATTATTTAATTGTTATTACATAAATCAATCTATAAAAATAAGTTTATCATTTAATTAGACAAGGGTAAAGTTATCATACAAAGTCTCCTAAAAATGAGAAGGATACAAAAACACAATAGATCGTAAAATATAAGGCTGGACGGTATGGGTTTCGTCCCAGCCCCGTCCTGCTTCGTCGCCCCCGTCCCCCCATCCCCCCCAAGCCGCGGCGTCCTGAACGTAGGCCTGCGGACGTTGGAGACGGGCCTCCCCCTCTCTCACACACTGATACATACAATATATACATACATATATATATATATATGGGATCGCTAGAATGAGAACCACCACGAGTTATGAGAACCGCGAGAACCACGTGCCACGGGGAGGAGTTGACCACGATTTTTTTTTACAACTAGATGCGTATATTTTAACAACATTCGTAAAAAAAAATTTCAAACGGCGCGCCCGAGGGGGTATTTTTTTACACCCAAAGTTTGGTTTTTTTTTTTTTTTTTGTTTTTTCTTTTTTTTTTTACAAACTTTGGGTGTAAAAAACTACCCCCTCGGGCGCGCCGTTTGAATTTTTTTTTACGAATGTTGTTAAAATATACGCATCTAGTTGTAAAAAAAAATCGTGATCAACGCCCCCCCCCCCCCCCCCGTGGCACGTGGTTCTCGCGGTTCTCATAACTCGTGGTGGTTCTCATTCTAGCGGCTCCCTATATATATATATATATATATATATATATAGGCTAAAGATAAAAAGAAAACCACTTTTATTGAGAAAACCCGGGAAACTCAAAGCTCCCGACTTTTTTTTTTGAAAAAATTACCACACGTAATATACATGTTTTTAAGAGTTTTGGGCAAAAAAAATCGAAAAAGCGCCGAGTAGATATTTTAAAAAAAATATCACCAAAACTTGTTTATTTTTTTTTTTAAATATCTACTCGGCGCTTTTTCGATTTTTTTTGCCCAAAACTCTTAAAAACATGTATATTACGTGTGGTACCCGATCTACGTGGCGCCTACGTGACGGATCATCCTCCAAGGGAGGACCATCACCATACCGCATAGCCTAACACAATGGATCGCAAAATATAATATAATGCCGAAAAATATAACACAATGTCGAGAAAAAAAAGACACAATAAGTCGCAAAAAAGACACAATATTGCAAATAAAGAAAAAAACATGATGCTAAATAAAAATTCTAAAATTTACAAGATAAAAATCCAAAAGGGAAAATCTAAAATATCGTATAGTAGAGTTCGATGAGACGGTTCCAATGCCGCTTGAATGATGTCAATCGGAGTCCGTTTAATACCCTTTATATAATTTCCTATTTTATGAAACTATGTATTTAAACCTCACTCATCTATACTATATAATAAAAGAAACCAATTAAAGGATACTTGTCATTATTTTAGACCATCTACTCTTACTTAATTGTAGATAATTATTATTTAATTTAAATTATTAAATTTAATATATGTTTCAAACATTTAAGAAATTACGGATAAAGTTTCATAAATTATCTTATTATTTATTTATATTAATTACTAGGTTAGAATTATATCTTAATAATTGAAACAAATATCGAGCATTTTCATAATGAGTGCGGAGGGAAGGGTTTTCTTGTTATATTATATACATATTGATTTTTAAACAACTGAGTGTCTATTATCCAATATTTTTGTTCATCCTTTCTAATATATTAATTTTGTCACTAATAACGTTTTATGTAAGAAATCAGTTAACATCAAACAAGTAAACAACACCAACATATGACTTTAATGTATCAATTTAATGATTCTTCCTATGATTCATACTAATCATATAATATGAAAATGATATAATTTTGCCATTTATGCATATAATATTACAAATCTATGTCTATAAAATTCTCCTAAACTTTTTTTTTAGTAATAAAGAAAATTAATTTGAGATATGAGATTGAATGGGTGAAATCATGTTATTTAGGGGTGCAAACGAGCCGAGACGAGCACGAGCTCGACCAGGCTCGAGCTCGAACTCGTTTAACATATGAAAGTTCGAGCTCGGCTCGATTCGAGCTTTATTTCTAAAGCTCGAGCTCGGCTCGACTTGTTTAGTATTTATTAACTAATTAATATTAATTATAATTATTATTATACATATAATTTAGTTATTTTTTATATTTATATAAATGGTAATTATTATTATTATATAAATATATGTTTAGTATATTAATAAAAAATATATAAACGGGCTCGGGCTCGTTTACTAAATGAGCTTGTTTTTAGGCTCGGGCTCGAGCTCGAGCTTGTTTAAGCTCGGCTCGTTCGAGTTTTTTTTCGAGCGTTATTCAAGCAAATAAATCTATTGTGAATTGTGATGGGCAGATTTAAAAAGTTGGGCCGAGAAGGTTGTGGGCCATCTATTTTACGTGTTGGGCTGGATGAAGTTTGGGCTAAGGTGAACTAGCAACAGGCACTAAAGTTAAGTTCAAAAGCCCTTTGGTGTTTAATTAAAATACACAATGGTTTAAATGTATGTATTTTCTGGGAAATGGTTTAGAAGTACCATGCTTATTTTATAGTATTTTGATTCAAATGTATTTTCAGGGTTAACAAGTTTAATAGGTGAAGAATGTACATAAAGATTCCGACTTAACAAATGGACTAAAGAAGACAATGGTTTAATTTGTCTATGGTTCCTTTGTAGGAATTTAAAGTTTATAACTAGTCTAGATTTATAGTATTGTATTAGATATTATACTTTCATTGAATTATTATGCAACCAAAAGAAGAGGTGGGCAAAAAACCCGGTTAGGAACCCGTATCCAAACAGATAAATAAAATCCGATTGGGTGGAAACTGTTTTGAAACTGATTGGATTCGTAGGTTTCAGATCGGTTTGGAACCCCCTTTCTTGAAACTGGTTTAGAATAGAACAAGCCAAAAACCGTAACTTGTTTGGAACCGAACCAATCATCTTTCACTTGGAAGCCGGGTTGGGTAAAAAGCGTTTTGAGTTTTGTTGACCTGAATCGTAACCGGTTTTGTAATTAAAAAAAAAAACTGATTTATGCACCTTTTAACTTAAAGTGATAAAAAAAATGTTCTAGTCCAACTAGCCCAATGAGAAGGGTGGCTCGGTCCATGTTACATGACTGATGACCCAAACACTAAATGGCTTAAATGGAGGGCCGAGTTGGTCTAGTGAGTAGTTCCTAGATTACGCCCTAAGAGTCTTAGGCTAAGACCATTATGCCTAATGGGATGAAATCATGAACCCAAGTTGATCATGATTATATTTTTATTTGTGAATATAAAAATACAAATATATAACCTTAATTGATATAAAGAAGACAAAGAAAATAGAACCGTATGTAATTCTGTTAATTAGAAGGGCAATTCGGCCATATAAAATGACCGAATTGTCTTTCTCTTTAACAGAAAAAATGAATGAAATTAACCCAGTGGACTAAAATGGCAACGGTGAAACCTTTTTGAACCCACATGTGAAAATTGAAACTTTTGGACTAAACTGACAAAATAGCCCAAACACAGGGACTAAAATGACATTTTACTCTAAAAAAACATACAAACATTTCTAAAAAGAATACAAAAAAATTGCTTGAAGTAAGTTGAGAGACTTAAAAAAAACAAAAATAAATTTTAAATGACTTTAGTGATTACTATTTATTGGATTAATGGCCAAGTGGGACTAGCTCACTTGGTAGAGGCTTTTGCCTCTTAGTGGGACGTCTTGGGTTCAATCCCAAACAATGATGATTTATTTGTAAATATAGGAGTTTGAGAGAATAACATTAGTTATTTAAAAGAAATTATTGGATTAATAAGATGAAGTTTTCTCTTGAATGCATGTCACTCCCTTAAAATATGCAACTCTTCGAGCATCCATAACACTAAATGCAAGTCCAAATCTAGACTCTTTGGTTAATAAGACAAATCATTCCAAACCTTACTTTTCCCACACAACACTAAACAATATCAAACAATTTCAAACCTTCACATCATCATCAACTTTTTCATTTTATTTAAATTGTATCTATTTTGTATAATCTATTTTTATTTAATTTACTTTATTTTGAAAAATTATTAAAATTCTGGAATAATAAATTTTAAAACTAGATAATCCATTAAAAAAACACACACACTTATAACAATTTTAATTAAAAACCTAACTTAAAACCTAAAAATAAAAACATACCAATAATAAAAAAAAACACACTTAAAACCTAAAAAGGCATACAAATTATAAAAAAACATACACACACACATAAAACCTAAAAACCAACTTAAGCTCATCCATGTTTTTTCTTAATTTTTTTCACAAACTTACTCGTGAATTTTTAGTCGAACCGTGTTCGTTCCCGAGCAGTCCATAAAAAGGATAGTTAAATCTTGATTCGTCAGAAATTCGTTGAGTTTACTCTTGAGGTCATCCATCAGATGCTTTCTTTCTCCCATATATTGTTGCATTTGAATTTTCACTAGGTCGTCTTCTTCATGAACCGATGTCACCTTTTGTTTTGATATCCTCATCGACTTTGCCCATACAACTTTAGCCTTTTTTTGCCCCATTAGACTAGGCATCTCTTAAACGTCTTCATCATCGAGATTGAAATTGAAATTTTCAATTGTGGACTGGAGGTCATTGTCGTCCAAGTCAACCGCGTCGGAAGCGGATGATGTATGCGCTCCCGACTCAGATGTCTTTGTCCTTTTTGACATCAAAGGGAGCGGTGCATTCCATTTCGGTTTGTTTTTAACTAATTGAAAAACATGTTCGTAGTTGAACCATATATTTGTTTCTATTTCAAACTCCGCTTTGGCCTTAACCATGACCATCTCATCGGAGTAACCACTATGCGCATTTTTGTGGCGGTTGTATATTCCACAAAAAAGAGTTGCCGGATTGGCCATGTAATGCCAATGTGATTTCAAGTTCTCCTTTATTCGGTTGAACTTGTTATCTATTTCTTCACAAAAATAGGTATGGATATGCTCCCAGTAGTCGGTTTTTTTTTTTTGTTTTCTCTGACTATGGTGCATGTTGACACATGAAGATAAGCTCGTATAAGAGTCGTTTCTTCCTTAGCCGACCACTCGTGAATAACAACTTTCTGCTTTTGCTTTGAACCAACCATTGGTTTCCCTTTATTTTTTCTGCTCGAATGCTCGAAGATGGAGTTGGTTTAGATGTACAAGACGACTTAGTATCCGGAGAGTTGAACACGGGCGCCAGTTGAACATTGGGTTGACACCCGTCTCCATTTGTGGAGGCAACTCATAGAACGGGGTAAACGGCTCTGAGTGGAGACATGGCACTAGGTGGAGGCATGGACCCGAAGTTTTGGAGTTGTCGATGAATGAATCTGGGTTGATTTATGAACTGAATTGTTGATATTGGGAAGGCATGGATCCGGGTTGATTAGGTAACCCGTAGCTTTGGTAGAGCAGGGTGTTGGTTGATTGGTTGGGGTTTAAACCAGCCCTAACATTTCTTAGAATCTTCTTTGGTCATCTATGAAAAAGTTTGATGTGAGAGTGAAGGGTTAAGTGCTCAATTTTGGTGTAAAATGAAAGATGGGTTGATAGTAAATGGTTGAGAGTGAAAAAAGTTTGAATGTTTGAGGTTGGTGTGAATTTGGTATAGGTTTAAATTTAAAGTTGAAGTAGGTTGATATTTATTAAAAATTGCATATATATAGGGAGAAGATCATGCGAGAACCACCTCTTATTGCGAGAACCGCGAGAACCAATGTGAACACAACCAAAAATGCCTAAAAATAGCTAAAAATCACACAAATTTTTTTTTTTAATATTTTTTATAAAAAAATCGCTACTTTTCGAAGCCAAAATTTTTTTTTTTTCCCTTTTTAAAAAAAAAAAAATTTGCTTTAAAAGTAGCGATTTTAACATAAAAAATACTAAAAAAAAAAATTTAGATTTTTTTAGGTTTTTTGGGGGTTTAGTTTTTAGCATTTTAGCTTGGGGGGGGGGGGGGGGTGGGGGTTTAGGTTTTTTTTGGGGGGGGGGGGGGGGTGGGGGTTGGGATTTTTTTTAGGTTGTTTTGGGTGTTTTAGTTTTTAGCATTTAGCTTGTGGGGGGGGGGGGTTAGGTTTTTTTCAGGGGGGGGGGGGGGGGTGGGGGGTTAGGTTTTTTTAGCTATTTTAGGTTGTGTTCACATTGGTTCTCGCGGTTCTCACAATAATGGTGGTTCTCGCATGAGTTCCTCCCTATATATATATATATATATATATATGGAGAATATCATGCGAGAACCAACTCTTATTGCGAGAACCAATGTGAACACAACCAAAAATAGCTAAAAATCACACAAATTTTTTTTTTTAATATTTTTTATAAAAAAAATCGCTACTTTTCGAAGCAAAAAAAAAAAAATTTTTTTTTTGGCTTCTAAAAGTAGCGATTTTAACTTAAAAAATATTAAAAAAAAAATTTATATTTTTTTTTAGGTTTTTTGGGGGTTTAGTTTTTAGCATTTTAGCTTGGGGGGGGGGGGGAGGGGGGGTTTAGGTTTTTTGGGGGGTGGGGGAGGGGGGGTTTAGTTTTTTTTTTTTTTTTTGGGGGGGGGGGGGGGGGTTAGGGTTTTTTTAGGTTTTTGGGGGTTTTAATTTTTAGCATTTAGCTTGGGGGGGGGGGGGGGGGTGGGGGTTAGGTTTTTTTAGCTATTTTAAGTTGTGTTCACATTGGTTCTCGCGGTTCTCACAATAATGGTGGTTTCTCGCATGAGCTCCTCCCTATATATAATATATATATAATATATATATATATATATACACACTAGAATATTGACCCGTGCCGCGCGTTGCGGCGGCAACGTCACGTTTGTGACTTCATTACACATGTAGCAATGATGGCAAATAACATGTGCGGCGCACACGTGACATTACGTATGTCACAGGTTTTTTACCTTCTTACACACGTTACTTTCGTCATTAGTCTACGTGTTGTGTCTGCTTTCGTCACGACAAAAAAAATGGAAGCTAAATAATGTGGTAGACAGTCACGTCATCAACATGATTAGCATTAGATACATGTTTCCAATTCCCGGCATTGGATATTTAGATTAACCAAGTGTCAGAAACGGAGATGTTCTCCAAGAAAGACATGCAAAGTGGTTATCACCAACTTCGAATCAAGTGAAAAAAAAATTAGAAATCGTTTAAAATAGACTGTAAAAAAAGTTTTCAAATTATAAAACAAATAAAAAAGCGTTTTAAGTTTACGTGAAAACGTATACCAATCGAAAATGCACAATACTTAGCAGCGACAAAACGTACAATAACTCGAAGTTTATAATGTCGAATGAAAATGTATTATATTTGACCCGGCTCGTTACCGAACAAAGTTTACGTCAAAACCGTTAGACCAACCGAAAATGTATGCATAAATAAGCATGAAAATGTATTATATTTGACCAAACTAATTTCTGAGAAAAAATCTCGAAACGTGAATTTATATCATTTAAGTTGAAACGTGAATTTATACCGACATGGACACGAAAATGTCAAAATGTAGACTAACTGAAAACGTACATAAAAATGAGCATTAACAACATTATATTTGACCCCACTCATTTTCGAAAAAAAATTGCGTCAAAATGTGAATTTATACTGAGGGTAAATTTGGAAAGTTAGAACTCAAGGGGTGAAATGACATTTTATAAAGTTTTAAGAAAGTGTAAGGGTGTAGATATCAATTTCAAAACTCTAAGGACTGTTTGTGTCATTTTATAAATTTGGTAGGCTTTTTTGTGGTGTCATAGCACCGACCATGAACTTTAAGAGATGCTAGTTTTTTAACCCACGTGTTACGACGGGAGATGCGGTGCGGATATTGGCTCGGTTCGTTACATGATTGATAAGTTACCTATATAATACGACTAATCGTTATAGCAACCGAAACAAAAGAAAATACCCACAAAATAAATCGTAATATTCCAAGAATAATATCGATTCGTTACAAAGTTTTTTAGTGTATAATTAAAAAACACCAAAGCTATTTTTGAGTAAATTAGTATGTTAAATCTAAGTGAAGTAATGAATTAATTATATTATTTTTATTAAGATTGACTAATCATGTGTATCTATTTAATTTTAATGAATCAGACATGGAGCCACCCATATGTGAGTCATGATAACATTAAAAAGTTCAGATAAAAAAAAAGACTTACCCGGATCGAACCTGTGACCTCAAGTTGAGACTTTGAGGAAACAACTACCACAGCAAACTTAGAGATATGTTCTTATCAAGCGATAATATATTATATATAAAGAATGGCGGTGGCTGTGATGTGACAGCCACCGACCATTCATTTTAAGATTATATAGAATAGGGTAAGGATATATAGAAAACCACTTTTATTGAGAAAACCCGGGAAACTCAAAGCTCCCGAATTTTTTTTTTTTTTTTTGAAAAAATTACCACACGTAATATACATGTTTTTAAGAGTTTTGGGCAAAAAAAAATCGAAAAAGCGCCAAGTAGATATTTTTAAAAAAAATAAAGTTTTGGTGTAACATATGTTCAGCGAATGTAACATATGTTACACTAAAACTTGTTTATTTTTTTTTTAAATATCTACTCAGCGCTTTTTCGATTTTTTTTCCCCAAAACTCTTAAAAACATGTATATTACGTGTGGTAATTTTTTCAAAAAAAAACAAAAAAAGTCGGGAGCTTTGAGTTTCCCGGGTTTTCTCAATAAAAGTGGTTTTCTTTTTATCTTTAGCCTATATATATGGGATTAGGATCGGTTAGGAAGCACTCTTTATTGCGAGAACTGCGAGAACCAATGTGAACACAACAAAAAATACCTAAAAAACACACAATTTTTTTTTTACATAAAAATCGCTATTTTTCGTTACCAATTTTTTTTTCGAGTAAGAATTATAGATGCACATGTGCATATGTATCATTTCTTTGACAAATTCCGTAATACATTACCAGTATTAGACAATTGCACTCTCATTTACACTATCATCCGTAATACAATACTTTTTATATTACCAATATTAGAACTGCACATGTGCATCTATATGTATGAACATGATATAACGTGTTTTTGGTACACTACTTTGAATACACTTTCCTTTTCATCAATCATACCATCCATAATATACTACCAGTACCTCCTACTATCCATAATGCACTACCATTGTCTCCTACTATTCATAATACACTATCATTACCAATATGTATAGTATTTTTCACTTTATGCACATGTGCATCAACACCCTTCATACCATACCAAACAACATATTACATCATAAAGTGACAAATATAAACAAATCATCAACCACTAGATATAACTAACAAAAAACATGTATATTGGCCTACTTCATCATTCAAAATCACAAACTTTTTGTACCAAAACACGTTATATCATGTTCATACATATAGATGCACATGTGCATTTTATATATTTCTAATGTAAAAAGTAGTGTGGGATTGTAGTGTAAATGAAAGTGCAATTGTCTGATACTGGTAATGTATTACGGAATTTGCCAAAGAAATGATACATATACACATGTGCATTGATAATTATTACTCAAATTTTTTGGTAACGAAAAATAGCGATTTTTATGTAAAAAATAAAAAAAATTGTGTGTGTTTTTTTTTTAGATATTTTTAGGTTTTTTTTTTGTGTTCACATTGGTTCTCATAGTTCTTGCAATAAGAGTGGTTCTCAAATGAACCCTACCATATATATATATATATGTAAAAAAACTAGTTTCCATATGTGTAATTATAAAATTACATTTAAAAAATGATAAAATTACTCTTAACATGTATGTAGTCATAAAAATACACATAATAAATGATAAAATTATCATAAACATAAAAAAATATAAATAAAATGATTGTTTATTAGGAGTTCTGTGAGTTCTGTAAATATTTATGGTTCTGAAATGATCTTTACCCTATATAACACGAATTTTATTGAGTGGACGCGCTTCAATAAGGGTAAAAGGGTCTTTACACTTCTATACCAAAACGCCAAACTAATGAATAAAACGCCATTACGGCCAAAACGCATCCCTATATAAACAAAACATTCTCATGCATAAAAACACACCCCCCCGAACCTGAAACGCCATATTTTCTGCTATATACCATTCATCTTACAAACGCCAAAATCCCCAAAACGTCAAACACACCTACTCAAAAACGTCATATTTTACTATATACCAATCATCTTAGAAAACGCCAAAACACTCAAACATCGAAGATCCATAAAATGGATGTTTCTTTCAGATACACTATTTCCTCAGTAAAACGCCAAAAATGGCAAAAATCGTTTCTTGTATATTCAAATATATTGTTCTACACGAAGTTTCGGAGAATGCATTCTTCCCTGAGGTGTTGTGACTTAAATAACATTTTGCTACATGAGATGGACAAATCATAAACAAAAAGAAGCTGGTGTCAGACTTATGTCATTTTTTATGTTTTGTTATTGGTGAATATTATAATGGCATGAATAGACGAATGACACTGATGAGTGGTTTGAAGATACATATTCAAACAAAAAAACTTATGTCATTTTGTCTTTCAAAACGGTCACAAAAACACAAGCATGACAAAGCCAAACCACCAGTAAATATGTTTTTGAAAGAAGAAAAAGACTGATGACAGTGAAGATTTGAAAGATGAATTGTTTCTCTTTTTAGTTTTTTAATTTTCCTTTTTCTGTTGTTTGTTATGTATTTATTCGACTAAGAAGAAAAAATACATTATATTAATCAAAAGCCAAAAAGTCATAATGATTGTGAAACGCCAAAATGCAGTAAAAGGCTAAAAACTCCCAAACTATAATAAAAGTAATTTTGAGAAGTATTACTAAAAGCTAAAAATGAAAAAAAAAGGGCAAAAAATTACTTAAAGCCATTAAAAAACGCCAAACTTGGAAGATGGAACGTCTATGACCCTAAAAACTCATAAAAAACTGAAAAAAAAACAGTAAAAATACACACAGTAACTGAAAAGACGGCTACTTTATTAACATCATTTATTATAAATAAAATTCCTCCTAAACTACGCGCCAAAAACATCCTATAAGAGAGACGTCTCTGCACAATCAACTGATCACACACCAAAAACAAAACGCCATCTTTCCTAGAAATCATTCACTTTAAAACGCCCAAAAAATAGTTAAAAAAGCCACAGATGCGGAACCTCGTTTCTTCTATATTGAGTATTGTTTTGCATGAAGTTTCACTGAATGGATTCTACTCTGAGGTGGGTATCTCTATAAGCTTTTGCTGAATGAGATGGACAAATATTCATGAAAAAGAGACTGATGACACTGATATGTCATCATGTCATTTTGTTCTTGATGGATATATTGATGGCATGAAGGGATCAATACATTCGAGAAGACGTTGTTCTTCAACATATCACCAAACAAGTATATATCAAACCACAATAAAGGATGGCACAAAAAATAAGCATCTTCTAAAGACGGACGTTATATAGGAAAATAAGGATCTATATAAGGTATTCAAAACGCCAAAAAGGTTAAAGTTGAAGAGGCTGATGACAGTGAAGATTTGGATGAGAAATTAGATTATAATTTTTTATTTTTTTCATTTTCTATTGTTTGTTATCTAATTCTCTGTTTTTATTATCTAATTCTCTACTAACAAAAAAATTGAGTGTAAAACACCAAAAACTACAAACACGAAAACGCCTGATAGTGTGAAATCTGTGAGAACGGATGCTAGCAAAGCACGTTGTTGCTATATAAAACGCCAAACAAAGTATTATTGGAGAAAGCAACACTAATTGACAGATGAAATTGCAGGAAACAGTAATTGCGAAACAGTAAAATGAAGAGACGGTAACATTATTGCCAAACATTTATTATATTAAAAACCACTACATGAAAAATTGAAGTTTATCTTTTCAAAACACCATAATTGCCTGTCACATTATAGGCCTTCATCCTACTTAGTTAAAACGCCAAAATGTTTACTATGATCCTGATCTAAAAACAATAAAAACGCCGCGTATTTGTTAAACGCCAAAAAATGGAAAGGTATGTGACACGCGTTTAAAAAAAGAATATGAAAGGACAAAAAAGCCCCTCCGCCGTTCTCTATGTCGCGTGACACGTATTGGGCCAGGATGCGTTCTCACCGTTCTCACATTTTTGGGCGTTTTCTCCTGATTCCATTCATATATATATATATATATATATATGCTAGGAGTTAGCTACAAAGTCCAAAATTCCTAAAAAGTTTAAAAAGTTATAAAACACCATAATATCAATGATAAAACACACTCAAAACCCACATATAACATAATAAAGATTACTAAAAGACCAAATATGTGGGTTTTGTTTCGTGTTTTAGATGATAAGGTTCTGATTATCGAATGACTAACATTATGTGTTTTATGTTAATTATCATGTTGTGGTTTATATTCATAGTTCTACGATAGTGTGTTCTGAGTTTTTTTATAGACTGTCAAGGTTTGTATATAGTGTTTTAGTAATCTTCACTCTATTATTTGTAGGTTTTGGTGTGTTTTAGGACTGAAATTGTGGTGTTTTATGACTTTGTACACTTTTTAGGAGATTTAAACTTTGTAGCCGATTCCCACCACACACACATATATATATATATTTCAAAAAATAACCGTTTGAATGTCTTAAGATTTGAAAACTCAATTTTTTTAAAAGTATATTATTGTTGAAAAATCATGTCGGGCCCTACCTCTGTCCACCGGACGAATCCACACAAGCAGACCAAGTCCATTCCGGATGTCCGAGTCAGCAAGCAACAACGTGGGCGGTGTGTTTTTGTGTGCTACGCTCACCGGACTCCTCCAACGGACCAAGCGTTGGAGGTACTCTTATATGTAACCTAATTTTAAAATGATAAATGTTTGAGTATTACATTTGATTTGAAGTCAGGACTCCCTTTGTATTCAGAAAATAAGGATTCATTACATTGGAAAAAGTTAAAAGTTTTATTTTTTATTTTAACAAAAATACAATACAATCATGTTTTTATTGAAACAACAAGTGTTACATCCCGTCAAAACAGGTAAAAAATGTGATCAATTGTATCAAGCAATTACGCAAGGAAAATAACAGACTTTTATTGAAGGTCAACACTAGTCTTTCATTAATGGTCAACACTAATCTGGTACAACAATTCTCAACCTCAAAATGTTGTCAAATCACTTAGGATTTCATTACATCCTAATTGGGAAACAAATTTCTATGATAAGGATTCATCAAATCTGGGAGTTCCACTATCGCCCCACTTAGTTAAGCCTTCTATTCAACATCAATGTGATCATTACATTCCTCACTTACCAATTCCTAAAAACACATGTTTAGAAACATATAGCATAACCAATGGGGTGGTGGTCCATTAACAAAGACAAAGCCTTTAAAAACACGTAGGTTTTTAAAAGAAATTAGCCGTTCAAAAAAAAAGAAACATATAGCATAAAGCCGATTAGTTCACGATTGACCAATACATCAAACAATTATACTACTTTCAATGTAGTATTAAATCATAAATGCACTCCAAATAAACTCTCTTTTAGTGACCACCAGCTCACTAGAATGTGTGATAACATATATATACACACAAATAATGTTGCCCTATAAAGGCCACAAGCATGTGTTTGAAGCCATTAATAAATATAGATAAGATATTGTCTACAATATATATATATATATACACACCTTGAGTATCAACGCAACTTAATGATTTGTATGAGTCAAACATAATTGATATAACCCACTTACAAAGAAAAATTGTTATTTATTAAAGTATTTGAATGTATATAAGCCCTAAAACATAAAAAATGGGATCGGTCATGAAGACTCACCTAAACATAAGCCATACGGCTTAGGTTATGGGGTTATACCTTCCCGATCAACGGTCTTTGCCGCAACTAGCACCACATTGACACACTGTCTCTTTCTCTCGTAAAAGGAACTTTCAGTGTTTCAAAAGTTTTTAGACAAAATTGCACAAATCAACCTTTATGTTATACCTAAACTGCACTTTATACCTTTCACTATGAAATCGGCCAAACCGAACATTTACCTTCATGTTTTGTTACATTTATAACCTTTAGAACTAACGTCGTCTAAAAACTCAGTTAAGTTACCTCACATGCTTTGCATGTGAGGATATTTTGGTCTTTTCACCAACCTTTTATAACATAAAGGTTGATTTGTGAAATTTTGTCTCATAATAATAATAATAATAATAATAATAATAATAATTATTATTATTATTATTTTATTATTATTATTATTATTTCTTATTATTATAAAAAATAACTTTCAGAAACTGATTGTAAAAATACTAATAATGATTTTAGAAAACATTTTTTTAAATAATAAAAAATGTTATTATTTATTAGTTATACTAAAATGTTTAAAAAACGTTTTTTTAAAATCCTTAATTCTTGTTTTACCAAATAACCAAATCCTTGTCCAACAAATAAAAAAAATGTTATTATTTATTAATTACAAATTTACAATGCAACGTTTAAAAATATTGTTTTTAGAAAATCCTTAATTCTTGTTTCTACGAAACTAGTTTTATACTGGCGAACCCGAATCTTTGGTGAACCAATCAAGGTGGGTGTTCATCTTTCTATACACAACGTAAATTTCATAAATTAATCAAAATGTGTTTTAAAGTTTCTCGGTACCCGAATCTTTGGTGAACCAATCAAGGTGGGTGTTCATCTTTCTATACACAACGTAAATTTCATAAATTAATCAAAATGTGTTTTAAAGTTTCTCGGTTTCAACCAAAATAATAATAATAATAATAATAATAATGTATATGCTATTTATTAATTTCAACCGAAAAGGGTTTGGCAAAACAAATAGACAGCAACTATGTTTTGCTATGTAAGTTACATTAGAAAACAAACGAACTTGGTAACAATTTGGTTTTCGGTAAAATCTATGTTTAAGCAAAAAAGAGAGAAAAATAAACCATAAATAATTTTGTTGATTGGATCGATATTCGGTAGCTATTAATTTTAAGGAATATAAATATGCTATGCTTTTTCATTTTTTTACGAACGTATTTTTATCTCGATATAATAATTAATAAATAATAACATTTTTTATTATTTGTTGGACAAGAATTTGGTTATTTTGTTAAACAAGAATTAAGGATTTTTTAAAACGTTTTTTTAAACGTTGGCGTGTAATTAATAAATAATAACATTTTTTATTATTTAAAAAATGTTTCCTAAAACCACTATTAGTTTTTTTTACAAACAGTCTGTGAAAGTTATTTTTTATAATAATAATAATAATAGTTAATAATAATGAGACAAATTTCACAAATCAACCTTTATGTTATAAAAGGTTGGTGAAAAGACCATGATACCCTCACATGCAAAGCATGTGAGGTAACTTAACTGAGTTTTTAGACGACATTAGTTCTAAAAGTTATAAATGTAACAAAACATGAAGGTAAAGGTTGGGTTTGGCCGATTTCATAGTGAAAGGTATAAAGTGCAGTTTAGATATAACATAAAGGTTGATTTTTGCAATTTAGTCAAGTTTTTATTTGGGGTGCACTCTGTTACCGAGCATACCCACTCTACCCTTGTCACACCAGAATAACTAGGCCAACACTAGAGAGCGTTTAGAACTCGAGAGACTCCCAAAAATATGGGTTTCTCTCTCTACACTCTCACTAGAATGAGAGAGGTGGTGCTGAAATGAAAGAGCTAAAACTTGCTATTTTTAAAGTCAAGGTGAGGCTCTTATGAACGGTATGAACTGGTATGGTATGGTCTTATTGTCCCTAAGGGCAATACCATGAGCAAAAACTACGATTATTGATAGTTTTTCTTAAGCCGGTCTTATGGACCGTATGGGAAATCCAAGCTTTCCCTTACAGTTTGTAAAAGTCACGTTTAAAAAAGAGTTAAATGGCATTTTAGTACCTGTGGTTTGTGCCATTTTGCCAGTTCGGTCCAAAGGTTTCATTTTTCGCCTGTGGGTTCAAAAAGGTTTAACCGTTGCCATTTTAGTCCACTGGGTTAACTTCATCTATTTTTTTTCTGTTAACAAGAAGGGCAATTCAGTCATTTTATGTGTAATTCTGTTAACAAGAAGGGCAATTCGGTCATTTTAGTCCACCCGTAAGATTATCATTTAATGATATAAATACGAATATGCAATCAAATATATATTGGAGGTATTCAACCTATTGTCTTTAATGCATAAAATAAATTTATAGATATTTTCAACTGTATTAATATATTAACTAATAAGCACTTACTACTGGCCATTGACAAATACAAAACTTTTAAACACCTAGATTGGCGAGACGGAAGTCTTGGGTTCAAGTCTCATACACCGCAAGATTTAAAAAACTTTATCGTTAAAAAAACAATGGGTAAATTACTTTTTGAGTCCCTGTGTTTTAGTGGTTTTAATCACTTGAATCCAAAATCAAAAAGTTTAACAACCTAAGTCCCTATAAGCATTTTTTACCGACAATTCAGACACTCTGATATTACACCTTTTTTTACAATCATTATAAGATTTTAACCCTCGCTATTTGAATAAATAAACTCTCATCTCAACTCATAAATACCGCTAGATTAAAGACTCTTTCGTTACTATAAATGGTACATGACGATAACAAATTCTAGACCGCCAGCCCTTCTAATTAAGGAATTAAGTGGTCGTTTAGGTAGTAGTTAATGACATATTTAGTTTTTTTTTTTTTTTTTTTTTTTTTTTTTGAACGGCTATGACATATTTAGTTAATGACATATTGACCTAGTTGTATATTTATATTTATTTTACACACCAATATTATTTGTATTCCAAATTAAAAACTCATAGATAAAACAAACACACTTCCGTAAAATTATTTGTTTTTATATCTCAAGCTACCACTTCTGAAAATGACAACTAGATAATCATAACGACTTTGAGATCTTTTACAACATGCTAATGAAATGAAATAAAATAAATTAAAATAAAAAAAGAGCTTTGAAATTTCAATTTCTAAAGACTTTAATAAAACATATACCTGTCTGTTAGAATGTTTGACCCGATGAATCAGAAAGTGGTCCAATGTTGATGAGATCGCTAAAGCCTAATTAAAGGTTCTTAATTCTTTTAGGACTTTACACTTTTTATATGTGCATTTACACGAGTCGTATTGACTATTTTTATCTTGTAAAAGATCGATTATTGTGTATTTACCGATGCGTGATGAATACTAACCTTGTAAGGGTGTTTATAATTCGATTCAGATTCGAAAAATTCGAAATTCGACTCGATTCGAATTCAAGTTGATTCGTATTCGAGTCCAGTATTAAATTTGAACTGAATACGAATTTATGATTTTCGATTCGATTTGAAATTCAAATTCAATTTATATATAATTTTTAATATATATATACACACACACATATATGCACACACATTTAACTTCTAAACTTGGCCAAAGTATGAATTACATTCATAAGTGATAGGTTTATTATTCATAACATTACCAAAACACAAATAGTCCATACTACTTATTTCTAGATTTTTACTTAACTTAAATCAATACCAGTAACCAACCTATCTTCGAAATTTTGGTGTTTCATATCGATAGTTAATTAATTTTACAGATTATTACATTTTATGTTAAATATAATTAGTTTGTAGTAATTTTAAAAATATACATGTAAAGTAATATATTGTTTAAGGTGAATCTGAATTAAATCGAATTTATTCGAATTCGAATTTTTAAACACAAATCGAATCGAATATGACTTCAGGTAAAAAAGATAAAAATTCGACTTGATTAATTCAAAGATTCGTTATTCGTTTCGATGAACACCCTTACAACTTTGTTTCATACATGATTAGATCGATCTTTGAGTAAGTTGCAACTTTTTATGTCAAAAGTAAACATAGAAAAAAGAGTTTGCTTTGTAGATATTTTTGTTCTTTGAGAAATAAAATCTAAGCCTAACTTTGCCGACTTTGTTGGAAGGACCCACAAAACATGAGTTGTCTAGGTCAATATTGTTATTTCACATGGTAAAATAGTATATAACGACATGCAATTAAGGCCTTTGTTGCCATCAAACAATTGTACTTATCCTTATGTTCCTTAAGGACCACATTAACCATACGTACCATATATAAAGAGGGTTTGTGTTAACCATTGGGTGTCAGCCCAATGGCCACCAGCCCGCATTCTAACCCGGAGGTGGCGGGTTCGAGTCTTGCTCGTTCCCAATGCCTAGGGCTGTAAACGAGTCGAGCCGAGTCGAGCCAGGGTGGGGTCGAGCTCAAGGTCGAAATTAATTCAGGCGGTTAAACTTGGCTTGAGCTTTACATCGGAGTTAAACGAGCCTAAAAACGAGCCAACGAGCCGAGCTTAGCTTGAGCTGGGCTTGGTTACAAAATGAGCCAGCTTGGTTCACATCATCTCAAATTGAGTTTTTTAGCTAGTTTTTCTCGAGCTTCTTTCGAGCGAGCTACGAGCCGAGCTACGAGTCGCGAGCTTTATGAACAGCCCTACCAATGCCCCTACGGTAGCGGATTTACCCCCAGACTCAGGCTTGCTGGGTGGCGGTCTGCGAGGTGGAATCACCTTGGCGGTTGGGAGGACCGTGGAATATCCCCCCCCCCCCCCCCCAAGAGGGTTTGTGTATTTTGTTGACAGACGGTGTCCTTTACTAGGTATTTTGTTGCAATTAAGTCCTTTATACCCAACAATTAACAGGGTTTTTTAACTGGGTTGAGTGTAAAGAACTAAACTTGCAACAAAATACCTAGTAAAGGACACCGCCTATCAACATTCGTTAAAAATGACACCACCTGAAAAGTGGTATAAAGATAAAGGACAAAACTTGTAATTTTTTCTTAAAAAAAAGTAAAATTAATTGATGAAACAACAACTTTATACTTTATAAATTAACTATTGTTTAGGTTCAATCGTCACTTAGGATCCTTTTCTTGTAATTTTGGTATTCAATCCAGGTTTGTGTTTTGTTGTTGGATATGAGTTGGATTTTGTTATTTATGTTAAGTTTTGTAATAAAAAAATGTATATTCTAGTAAAAAATAATGAATCATTCACTCATTTTAGTTAATTGGTTTACTGAATTACGTAAATTAAATCCATGATTCATGACATAAACGTCGTTTTACAACGTGTAAATTAACAATTTGACTTGGGACGTGAAAATAATAGTTTAAACAAAGACGTGCAATGCCACATATTTATTTATTTGATGGACTTTTTGGCATTTACAGTTTGGTACTAATCGACATCCGTGTACCACTTGCATGTTACAAACGAATTGAATTCTATCGTGTTTTTCTTTTCAAAGTTTCTCATCCTCATAAACTAAGAAATCTTAGCTAATAACCGAGATATAATATATATATATATATATCTATATAAAAACCCTCTTAAGTTGTAAAAACTTAGAGAACTATGATTTTCGTGCGAGTTTTGCCCCATTTTTTTTGCACACGTAGATTAAAATGTTACAAACACATCTATAAAAAATTCAAATCAACGTTTTCAGCTTTTTTACGTTGTTGACATCAGCATGAATTAATATTTACACCACGTGTATACATTTTTTTACGCCTAGTGTAAATCAACAAAAACTATTTTTTTAGAAAAAGTTGATTTTTTAAAGTAGGAGTTTTCGTTGAAAAAAACGTTTTTTTTTTTTGAAAAAAAAAACGTTTTGTAAGGCCGAGTTCTCTAAGTTTTCACAACTGGTAGGAGTTTTCGTTGCGATGCTCTATTATAAACCTATGTTTCTTACCTACTACATTTAGTTGACATATTTTCTACATGTTTCAGGTGTGTGTACATTAACTTTGATCAAGGCAGTTCTAAGTAGTATCCCAACATACTACCTATCATTATCTAAGGCTCCAACTAAAGCAATCAATACAATGGAAGGTTTGAGGAGAAAATTCCTTTGAGGAGATAAAAGAAAACACTCACAAAATTAGATGGCTCGCTTGGGAAAGAGTAACGAGAGATAAAGGCAAAGGTGGCCTTGGAGTCAGAAGCATAAGAGAGGACAACATCTTACGAAATGGTGGTGGAGATTAAAGACGGAGAAAGACCAATTATGGACAAAAGTAATCAAAGCCATACACGGGAATCTAATTTACTCAATAAATCTGTTATAGGAGCATGGAAAACAATTGTGGAGATTCAAGACGAAGCACTCAAGAAAGGGCTAGATATCCATTCGAAGCTAAGAAGTATAGTTGTAAACGAGGAAGACATTTGTCTATGGCTGATAACAACAATCAACGGGGGAATTTGTGTAAGACTCTGCCAGAGCTATTCAGAATCACATCAAACAAAAAGATAACATTGACAAATTGCTCAGACAACGAGTAGATCAGCTCCTCATCATGCTACAATAGATTCACACTCATGAAGGGCAGCATAAATGGGAATGGGACGAAGGGGAGCAAAATCATTTCTCAGTCAAAGTTTTTAGAAAGCAACTGAACCTAGCAAGACGATTGGCAAAGCCGAAAAATAACAGCTCATGCTCAATGCCTCCATGCCTCTGATAAATTCATATCGGAACTCTTGGGTTCCAAAAAAATTAAACTATCTAGCTTGGAGGACAACTTTAGATAGAATTCCAACAAAAGAAGCTCTTAAAAAAAGAGGCCTGGTGAACTTACTGGACAATTGGGTGTGGTGTACCATTGGAAAGGACGAAAAAAAGCACATTTTGTCAATTGTTAAATGGAAAAAATTATATGGTCTCAAATTATGGGGTGGTGCAACATCTATCATCATGGTTCAGCAAGTAATCTTGAAGAGATTCTTAACTTGGGCAGGTTGGCGGGCTGCTCTGTAGCTCATAAAAAACTTATCTCACTCATACTTCTTCTATTACGTACTTTGGGTAAAGAGAAATGAGAAGATTTTCAAAGGTAAATAACTCTGACACAACTTCATGGCTAACTCCTCACATTTGAGAGAGCTAGATCAAAAACAATTTTGATGTCATCTGGAAAAGTTGCTGATGATTACTCTATTGGTAACACAACTTTAATGAGTTATGATTGATCTTCATTAACCAACAATGATAGTCTTTAGAGTTATGATCATTTCGTTGGCATAACTATTGGATTTAACTCCTAAATTAACTCGTCATGTGTTGGAAATCAAAGCTTTGATCTTATGATGTATGATCAACAACCTATGGACCCAATTGATTAAGAAGAATTTGATATTCTAGACCAACTTGCCCTACTAAGTTTCAATTCTAATAATTTTTATAAGAAAACAAGTGGGAGGTTTTCTGGTTTAGATGGGAAGGGTAATTTAAGAAGGATAAATCCCAAGTTGAGTGTTATAAGTGTCATAGACTAGGGCACTTTGCCAGAGAATGTAGAAATCCCACTTAGAACTCTTCAACCTATTTAACCTATCCAAATTCAACAAATCAATTTAACCCACAACCCCCATATCAGAATTCTTCCCAAAATACCTTTTATCCAAACATTTAGGCTACAACTTATTTTTCTCATACTTCTTTACCCACACTTGTCCAGTATGCTCACACACCCGTTCAAAATCAATACTCTCAAGTTTCAAAGTCACATATTCTCATACATTCTTCCACACTTACGCAAACTACATCACACACGTAAGCACCATCAGTTTCCCAAAACTACTGGTTGCCATGCACTAGACTCAACTTATCAAAGCTTATTCACTCAGTGCTTGTAGACAGGAGTAGTATGTCTGATGATATTCCAAACAACAATCTGTCCATGTTTGCTATAGATATCAAGCAACATACATCCACTAATGAACAATTTGTTCCTCAGGAATCCCCTTAAAAAGAAAAAAAAGCATTTATGAGGTACCTAGTGGAACTGCTGGTAATCCTCTAGAGACCATGTCTGCAAATATGGCATTAGTTTCTACAAGTGAGATAATAAAAAATGGATTCTCTCATTTTGATAGCTTGTGGTATGTTGATAGTGGAAGGTCTAGACATATGACTGGTTGTAAGAAACTTCTCTCTAATTTTAAAGACAATGGAGGATCAGATATCTCATTTGGGAATGATTCTAAAGGAAAATTCTTAGGTTTTGGTGAAGTAAAATGTTGGAAAGCTAACATTTGAGAATGTCAACCTTATTGATAATCTGAAGTTTATCCTCTTATGTATATCACAAATGTGTGATAAAGGGTATGCCATTTTTCACTAAAAACTCTTGTAAAATTGTTGGCTAGAACTTGTGAAAAGGATTGGGTGCCTCATTGCAAATGATACACAACTTGTGGCCAAAATAAGTGGAAATGTGTATGTGGTTGATATGCTGAAAGATAACCATATGCCACAAAGTGTGTGTCTATTCTATCACGCATCGGCCAAAGTGGCTGAATTATGGCATATGAGGTTAGGTTAAATCAACTTACAAACAATCAATGATGTGTCCAAGCAAGTTCTTGTGAGAGGACTTCCTAAGAAAGAGTTTAAATGTGACCAACACTGCATCTCTTGTCTTAAAGGAAAATAACATAAAGTCTCTTACAAGTCCATTGAAGAATCCAAAACTACTAGTTGTCTTCAGATGTTTCATCTTGATTTGTTTGGTTCCATTAAGATATGGAATCTGGCCAAGAAAAGATATTGTTTAGGATGACTACTCAAGATTTACCTGTACTTATTTCTTACACTCCAAAGATGAAACTGCTGAGATCATAAAAAACTTCATTGTCATGTCAGAAAAAAATATGATCTACCTGTCAAAATACTAGTGACAATGGCACAAAATTTAGAAATCACACACTTGATTCATTATGTGAATCCAAATGGATTGTTATATAATATAGTGTGCCTAGGTTACCTCAACTGAATGGTGTTGTAGAAAGAAATAATAGAACTCTTATTGAAGCTGCAAGATCAATGCTAGCTGACTCTGGTCTACCTCTCTCCTTTTAGGCAGAAGCAGTAAATACTTCAGGTTTTGTTCAGAACATGGTTCTAATTAATCAAAGACATCAAAAGACTGCATATGAAGTGCTTTTCAAAATTAAATTAATTTCATTTTTTAAAGTCTTTAGGTGTCCTTGCTTCATAATGAACTTAAAAGACTCTATATCAAAATTTGTAGCTAAGGTAGATTGTGGTTACTTTATTGGATATTCTTCAACTACAAAAGCCTACAGGGTGTTCAACTCTATAACAACGTGATTGAAGAAACATTAAATGTGAATTCAATGAAATGTCCATACTTAAGATACCTGTTAGTCCAGCTGAATTATTTGATCTGGATATCTTGAAGCATGAACCAAGAATTGATCCAGTAGCTTCTAGTGTCAATTAAACTGCTGGTACAACACAGGAATATTATAGAACATATGTCCTTATACAACTATTTTCACCAGCAAACAATAAAGACAAAAGTGCTAAAGTGAGTTTTAACTTTGGAACAGTGGTTCCAACACTTGCTGAGGATTCACATGATCATTCTCCTTCCAACAGTTCTGAGATACAAACTTCTGGAATTTTAAAAGAGGCAGACACTTTATTTACCGAACCTCTTGGTCCAATTATTCCACCACCACAATACTCTGATTCACCCATTTCCTGTTCAAATAAACAATCTGAACCTAGCTCTTCAAACACTATCAGTGATATTATTCCATATGTTGGAGGACATCCATTCTTGAAGTTTCATCCTCTAGAGGAAATCGTTGGTGACATGAGTAATGATGTTCTCACAAGAAGCCAAAAAACAAACATTTGTTTATTTGTTGGATTTCTATCAATGGATGAACCTCTAAAATACCAAGATGCCTTAAAAGACAATAGCTGGGTGGAAGCCATGCAACAAGATTTACTTTAATTCAAAAGACAAAAAGTCTGGCAACTTGTACCATTACCTGAAGGTAAATATCCTAGTGGAACCAAATGGGTATTTAAAAACATAACTAATGAAAGGGGAATTATGGTAAAGAACAAAGCAAGACTGGTGGTTCAGGGTTTTAGGCAAGAGGAAGGGATCGATTATGATGTGACCTTTTCTCTTGTGGCTAGATTCGAAGCTATCAGGTTATTTCTTGGCGTTTAATGTAGAATTGTAGAATTGGAAACCAGTTGTTTTGAAAGTTTTGTGAAAACTACTGGATGAGAGTCCAGTCTTTTGGCTAACTACTTGTATAAACCAGAGGTTTTATTTTCCTTTCGGCAAAACTACTGTTGTGCACCTAGAAGTTTCATTTTGAAGAAATACAAAAATAAATTGGTTTTATATTTTAAATTGATTGATTATTCAAAATTCAACATTGCCAACCTAGAAATTAGGCTTTGAAATGTTGAAGTGTCTAGTGGTTTTATAAAAACATCTGCAAGCTCATTTCTAGAGGACACGTGATGAATAGAAATCGGACATTTCTCATAGCAACCCCTTACAAATTGATGTCTGATATCTATGTGTTTAGTTCTTGAATGTTAGGCATGATTTTTTTATTATATTTTGTGCAACTTCACTGGTCTTGATTGGTGTTTTAAGAGCTATGTTTCCATAATCCAATAGTTGATTCTGTAACCAGACAATTTGAGTTGTATAGGTAGCTTCAACAATATATACTGCTTCAGCAGTTGATTTGGATACAACACTTTGCTTCTTGCTTTGCCAGGATATTAAGACATTGCCTAGGTACTAACATCCTCCCATGGTTAACTTTCTTGTGGTAAGACATCCTTCAAAGTCACTGTCTGTAAAGATCAACAAACTCGGGATTATCATTAGCTGGATACCAGATTCCTAAGGGTATAGATCCTTTTAGATATTTGAATATCCTTTTTACAACACGTAAATGAGAGTCTCTAGGATAAGCTTGATATCTGCCACACACACATTTGGCAAACATGATATCGGTCTTAATACAACGAGATTACCCTATCATACACCTATATAAAGTTTGATCAATAGATTTGCTAGTAGGATCAGAGTCTAGTGATTTAAATGTGCACACGGGTGTGGTGTAGTTTTACAGTTTTCTAGATCAAATTTCACAAATTGAGTTTTGGCGTATTTGTTCAGATGAATAAAAGTTCCTCTTTCAAGTTGCTTAACTTGTAATCCTAGAAAACAGTGTATTTCTCCCATTGCACTCATTTCAATTTTTGTTGTCTGATGTTGGGTAAAAACACGTTATATTTTATACTAGTTAGTGTTGATTTTTAGCGTGTTAAACATGCTAATCTCTATGTGTTTATATATTTATCGTATGTTAATGTTTTCGGTTAAACATGTATCAAAAAGGGTAAATGAGAGAAAACAAGTTAAAAAACAAGTTTGACAGGTCAACACGGACATGTAACGACAAAAAATCAACCTTCGAGGCTTTCGCGACGCGCGACAACATCTCCTATACCCTCCGCGTACCGCTTGGACAATCAAGTCAAAATTGGTCAACAAGAGAACCCTCGCGACACGCGACAGGTGTCTCGGAGGGCTCCGCGACGCGCGGCGGACAACGTTTACAGGAAAGGTTATATATCGAGCCAAATTAGGTTATTAGATCATCATTCGTACTTCAGTCGTCCCTAACGAACCAAAGGCGATTTTAGCACCATTCCTCCATCTTTGAAGCTGTTTTTGATGTCTCATCCATCCTCGATCAAGATTGAAGCTGTGATGACAATCATGAGCGGCTAAACACTCGGTGACTTCCACTCGGATGAACGTTTGCTTTGTTTTGACATAACTACCTTGTTCTGATTCTTGTAAACTGGTAAAGCTTGACCACTTGTGTTGATTTTGTGAAACGTTGATTGTGTTTGCAGTATTTGTCATTCATTAAGCGTATTGACGATATACCTGCATCGTTAGCGGGGGGTAAGAATTCATTCAGGGAAACTTCATGCAGAACAATACTGAATATCCAAGAAACGAGGTTTGCTATCTGTGGTTATTTTTTACTATTGTTGGCGTTTTAAAGTGAGTGGTTTTTAGGGAACATAGCGTTGTTTTTTGGTGTGATCAATGGATTGTCCCTAGACGTTTCTCTTTATAGAATGTTTTTGGCGCGTAGTTTATGCGGGATTTTATTATAATAAATGCTAGTAATAAAGTATCCGTCGTTTTGGTTAAACTTGGCGTTTTGGTAAAGATGGCATTTTTAGTATGATCAATGGAAGTGATGATGGAAACGATGGTAACGTCGTTTATATAACGATGTTTTTGGCGCGTAGTTTAGGAGATATTTTTTTTCTAATAAATGTTAATAATCGACTTTTAGTTACTGTTTGTTCCATCTACCTACTAAGTCTGCAACGCGTTTTAACATTAAGCTTTGGTGTTTTGTATTAATGGTGTTTTAGTCGTTTTGAATTGCGTGTTGCTCATTTAGTTTGCCGTTTTGAATTTGAGAAGTAAAAGACCTTTTTACCCTTAATGAAGCACGTTCAAGTAATAAAATTGATGTTATTTATGAAAACGCCACCGCGCCAATCTAGTACATAGATTGTTTTGATCTAACGATCCATAAGCGTTCTCACCTTTCTCACACTTTTCACCGTTTTCCCTAAATCCTGACCCTATATATACATACATATATATATATATAATACACACAGAGATATGTAATTGATGAAACACTGGTTAACAATATGGTTAAGCAGCGGGGTTATTTCTTCTGTGGGTTCAATCTCTCTTTCTACTCGCGGGTGTGGCTTGGTTCCTGCAAAACAGCAACACCGTTAGTCTCGTTATGAGGGGAATATGGGGGTTTCCCTCTTAACCAGGCTCCGGCGTGAGAATAAGTACTGTTCCGGGGAGGAAATAAGAGTGTGTGTTAAGTATGAGAATAGTGAGAGCAAGATCCCTTTACCTGAATGATGAAGGGTTCTATTTATAGCCGGATGGTGAGAGAGGGAGGAGCAGCGATGCCAGCTGTGGTTGCGCGCCAGCTGTCCGACCGAGGGGAATATCCTCTTGGTCTCCTCTGCTGTGGTCAGTGTAGTGGTACACGTGGCGCGCTCGCATTCGCTCATCTTGGAGACGTCGTACTGGCATTGTCGGGCTGCCCTTGGATTTGTTACAGGCCTACGTGGCGCCTGGTGACTGGTGACACGTTGTGTCCTTTATGTCGGGTGGAGCATCTTTGGGGCCACCCAGATATTTTCCAGAAGCTTCTAGAAGCTTTTGGATGACTTCGTCGATGTCAGCGCCACGTCTGATGGAAAAAGTGGTGTGGTCCTTGCCATGTTGGCAAGGAATTGGGACCATACCTCTTCAAGTCCCCCCAGTCCAGTGTGCCTTCTAGTTGAGTTGATCGTCTAGGAGGGATTCTGGACTTATAAGTGTGGTATTTCGTTATGGCGTGAGGTTTTGGGCCTTTAAAAAGTTGAGCCAAATGGACGCATGGCGCACCGCGCATGGGTTTTGGCCCTTTAAAAAGTTTAGCCAAAGGGACGCATGGCGCGCCGCGCATGGGTTTTGGCCTTTGAACGGTTGAGCCAAATGGACGCATGGCGTGCCGCGCATGGGTTTTGGCCCTTTAAAAAGTTGAGCCAAATGGACGCATGGCGTGCCGCGCATGGGTTTTGACCCTTTAAAAAGTTGAGTCGAATGGACGCATGGCGTGCCGCGCATGGGTTTTGGCCTTTGAAAGGTTGAGCCAAATGGACGCATGGCGTGCCGCGCATGGGTTTTGGCCCTTTAAAAAGTTGAGCCAAATGGACGCATGGCGTGCCGCGCATGGGTTTTGACCCTTTAAAAGGTTGAGCCAAATGGACGCATGGCGTGCCACGCATGGGTTTTGGCCCTTTTAAAAAGTTGAGCCAAATGGACGCATGGCGTGCTGCGCATGGGTTTTGGCCCTTTAAAAAGTTGAGCCAAATGGACGCATGGCGCACCGCGCATGGGTTTTGGCCCTTTAAAAAGTTGCCGTCGAGAGGACGCTTTGTCTGTCTTGGGAAAGGGTGACTGATGTGACTGACGGGTGTCAGATGAACAGTTGCCTTTTCAGTTACCGTCGGAAGCTTTTCGGCGAAGTGTCAGGAACTGTTCACCTACTTTCCGGAAAAAGAGGTGCCGTCTTCTCTCTCCTCTGACGTGTCTTCTCCCTGTTGGTTGCTTTTCCGGAGTCTGACCCCTCCACTACCCATCGCATTAAATGCGATGGGTATAAATACACGATGATTTTCTCTTTCTTCCTCACTTATTCAAAATTTGAATTCCGAAAAACTCTCTTCTTCCTCCGTTTCCTCTCTCCTTTCGTGTGAGTTCATCTGCATTATAGTGAGTTTCTACAAAATGTCTTCTACAAATCCGTCTTCAAGGAGAAGGAGGAACAAGGGGAAAACTCCTCCGGGCCCAGATCAGGCGGTGATAGGTTGGAAAGAGGAGGAATTCCAGAATTTAGTAAGGGAGATGGGTTTCCTCCCTGATTGGGGTGCTCAGTATCCTACCCCTGGTTCTACAGCCATGGATGCTCCTCCCGGGCATATGACTCTGTATGCTGCCTTCTTCCGGGAAGGTAACTTCAGGCTGCCGATTACCCGGTTCACTGCCGATGTGTTGAGGGGTTATGGTCTCCACATCTCTCAGATAAATGCCATCGGACTCCCTCGGATTACTCACTTCGAGTTCATTTGTATGGCGAACCGCTTGGATCCGACGTTTCAGATGTTCAACGTCTTCTACACTGTTACGTATACAAATGGGTTTTATTCTTTCAGTGCTCGTACCAACGTTTCTCCGGTTTGCTCTGTGCCACTGAAGAGTCTACATGATTGGAAACAGAAGGTTTTTTACATTCGCTGGGGTGTTGTTCCGATGGACATGCATTACAGATCTGTGGATGAGGGTATCCCAAAAGTTGATGTGGTTGCAGATTTTGCTAACCAAGACTGGTATAAAAGGTTGACCCGGAAAGCCACTCCGATAATCCAGCTTGAAGAGATGGCGTTGGTTGGTGCCGGTATGAGTATGAAGTGGATCCCAAAACATCCGATGGGAGTCCCGGTTTATGGTCATGACGGCAAGTGTACGTCTCGTTCCGTAACCTTACTCTTCTTCTCTTTTTGTATGTTGTACTTTGTATTGTTTGTGAGTTGTTTCTTATCTCTGTCGTTTTGTGCAGTAGGGTTCACGCTCTTGAACGTTTTGGATCCTAGGGCACCGGGTGCGATGGTTGAGGCGATACAAAAATCTGATAAACAGCCTTGGTTGGATCAGATTCGTGGCCGGTTTCTTCATCCAAGCAACGAGAGTTTCACCACTTATGTGAACACTGTCTTAGGTGAAGATAGTGAAGATGATGATGATGCGTTTGATTCTATTCGAGAGGAAGTTATCGTTCTCTCGAGTGATGGGTCTGGCAGATCTTTTGAAGATCTAACCTCTCGTTCCGCGCGTGCAGGTCCGGCGCAGGGGGTCGTGCATGAACCGGTGAACGAAGCTGTGGGTGATGATTTGGAGGTTCCGGTCGAACCTGTTGACCCATTGGAAACGAAGAGGAAGGCGAAAGCTGACAAGGCGGAGGGGAAAGGGAAAAAGACCGAAGGAACTTCCTCTAAGTCTCCTCGTAAGCGACTTCATACTGCTCGTATCCTTGATTATGTTGTCGTTTCTGACACGTTGCCTGGTTTAGGGGTTGGAGAGAAACGCCCTGAGTCGGACCCCGAGGACCGCGCAACTTTAACTGAGATTATGCAGAAAAAGATGTTTGAGGATAGGAAGCGAAAGCTTGACGAGCAGGCTGCTGCTGTGCTTGCCTCGAAGAAGATTAAACTTCAGAAAGAGAATTCTCCTGCCCCTTCTGAATCGGATATTGATATGGGTATTTTTGCTGAAAAGCCAAGTGATTTGCTGCAGAAAATCTATGAAGCTTCTGGTATTCGTTTTATTTTTTCCCAGCGTCTCTTATGTTTTCATTTGTTTGTCCTTCCTTTCTTTGAATATGCTCTGCTCGTTTTGGAGCAGGTACCAAAACAGCCAAGAGTGGGCACAAGGTTGACATATCCAAGATTACTCCTCCAGAATCTCCGCCGTCGAGGACGTTTGGGTTGTCTCCTCCTCATGACACTCCTGACGGGACGAAAAAAGGAGATGTGAGGGTTGAGCAGGTTGCGGAGGGTGGCGGTGATGTAGGTGGTGCTGCGGGCGGTGTTGCTGGTGCTGATCGTGGTAAGAATGTTGAGGTTGAGGTAGAGGTGAGTGAAACTACTCCTCATCAAACGGTGTATACCAAGCGCCCCCCGGGTGATGGTGATGGTGCAACCTCAGGTGCTGTCCGCAGCCCCCAGTTTGGAAAAGTTCATGCTGATTCTTTTGATACAACGAATCCTGCTTGTGACGATCTCCCGCACGTCCCCCGTTGGAACTTGACCCAAGGTTCTAGGATGGATAATCTTGGGAATTGTCATGACTTCTACTCGTTGTCTCTCCCCCCAGCTGAAAGGATGTTTCAGAAAAAGCGCCGTCGGTTTGAACTGTTAGATGATCATGTTCAAGCCGGTGTTAATTTTTTTCTCTACTACTCAGGAGATTGTCCGTGAGTGGAGGCAGATGGGGGAGGACACATTGGAGTTTGAGAATGATAAGAGATTACTTGCGGAAGAGAAGGAGAAATTCAACGCTGAGAAGAAGGGGTTGGAGTGGAGGCTTGCTGATGCAGAGGGAAAACTTGCCCAGGAGAGGAAGGTCAATGCTGACAAGCAGAAAAATTGGGAAGCTGCGTGCAAGCGTACGAATGTGGAGCTTAAAACTCAACGTGACGCCGTTGTACGTTTGTCTGGTGAAAAGAAGGATATTGCAGAGGAGGCTAATCAAGCGCGCATGGCGTTTGAGAAGAAGGAGAAAGAATACGTTGAACGCATCGCTAAGCTGGAGGTTCTTGCGAGGCAGTATGAGACTTCTGAACGTCTTCTTCAGGAGAAGACTGTTGAATGCACAGCCTCTGAACTCCTTGCTGAGGAAACGTCAGCTGATTGCAAGTGGTTGCTCTCGCGCGCAGTGCCCCTGGTAACTTTTTGACCTCTCTTTCTTTTTTTTTTTTTGTGTGACTTTCGTGAGCTGTTTCGCTTGTTTGTGTGTTTCGTCGTAGATTGCTGATCGCATCATTAACTCCCATGAGCTGGCCAACTATATGTTTGAGTTGGGGCAAGCCGGCTATAACAGTGGGCGTAAGGATGGTTATATCGAAGGCAGGGCTGCGGCGGCTAATAAGGAGAAAGAACACCATTTTGAGCTGTGGAAAGAAGATTGCACCGCTGCTTACGCTGCAAAGAGACAAGAGTTTTCGTCTTTGGAGTTTGCGGTGGTTAATGCTGCGAGAAAGCTGGCTCGAAGGTCGGATGGTGTTGCTATGTTAAAAAGGGCACTAGGTGAAGAAGGTGGTGCGGCTGGGGGTGTTGGACCCAGTCATCCCGAATGAAGAACTCCGGCCTGTGCGCCGCGTATGACCTTGGGTGGTCTTGTACTTGACAATTCGATAAACAATTTTTAACTTCCTTGTTATGCTGGTGGATATTTAGCTGTGTGTTGACATATGTTATGCTAGTAGTTGTCTGTTTTTATGCGAATTTTGTTATTGTCACAATATGTGCATGTGTAATTACTTTGATTCAGGTATCACGAATAGATGGTGGCGCTGACAGGTTTGTGTTGTGTTTATGACAACGTTTTATTCTGTCGTTTTTGTGCACAGGTTAGATCGTGAATACGAAGTGATCGAGTTTACAGGTTATTGTGTAGACCCAGCTGTTCTCAGCCTTGGGGGTGCTTACAATGCTTGTTTGTCCTGTGTTCGATGTTTTCGTGTTTATGTGAGCACGAAGTATTTGTTTGGCATTTGTTAGGCTTTAGTTGCGTGTCTGACCCGGCTGTGCACTTGCTTGTGACAGGCCTTGGAGGTCTACAACGTTTCCTAATGGTCGAGCCATTGATGTTTTCGTGTATGCCCAAAGTGATATATGCAGTTGTGACAAAGAAATTTGCATAATAGAAAGATAGCCAAACACTTCTTGTATTATAAATGTGTTGGCAACTTGGCCATTGCAATTACAAGAACTTCATTTATAAGTAGCACCTTCTCAGCTGTTGGGCGTTCCATGTGCGAGGAACCTCCTTGTTGTCGATGGTGCGCAGCTTATAGGCCCCCTTTCCGAGCACGGTGTCGATGACATACGGACCCTCCCATTTGGGAGCCAGCTTCTCGGGTTTTTCTGCATTTGAGGCCTCATTGTCTCTGAGGACGTATTCTCCCGGGTTGAAGGTGCATATTCGGACTTTAGAGTTGTAATATTTTTCCAGCTTCGTTTTGTACTTTGCTTCGTTGATTGCCGCCATTTCTCTCCGTTCTTCTAGGAGGTCGAGGTCGATCCTCCTTTCTTCTTCATTGTTGATCATGTTCATGGAGAGCATTCTGGGTGACGGCAATCCTATCTCTGCTGGTATTACAGTTTCCGACCCATAAACCAAGCTAAACGGTGTTTCTCCGTTGCTTGTTTTGGGCATCGTCCTGTGGGCCCACAAGATGCTTGGCAGTTCGTCTACCCAACCTCTTCTTTTTTCTCCCAGCCTTGCCTTAATTCCGTCGACTATACTCTTGTTGACGGCTTCCACTTGACCATTCCCCTGCGGGTGCGCGACCGAGGAGAAGGTATGCTCGATGTGTAACTCCTTGAACCACTGTTGGAGGTTGTCTTCGGCAAAGTTGGTTCCGTTGTCGGTGATTATCTTGAGAGGTAGACCAAAACGGCAGATGATTTGTTCCCAAATGAATTTTTTGACAACGGCGGCTGTGGTCGACGCGAGGGCCTTTGCCTCTACCCATTTGGTGAAATAGTCAACTGCGACTATTATGAATTTGACAGCTCCTGGGGATTCGGGAAAAGGTCCGACCATGTCTATCCCCCATTGTTGAAAAGGCCACGCCGTGGTAACCGGTACCAACTCGTTCTTGGGGCGCATCGTTTTGGGGGCGTGTCTTTGGCATCCACTGCATTTCCTCAATTCCTTAACCGCGTCCAAGTGCATTCCGGGCCAATAGTATCCCGCATTCATGACTTTTGCTACCACCATTCTTGGTCCAGCATGTATACCGCAGATTCCTTCGTGCACTTCTCTGATCAAGTAACGTGCGTCTTCGGGATCAACACATCTTAACAAAGGCCCGAGGTATGATTTTCTGTACAAAATCCCATCGGCCATCTGGTAGTGTTCGGATTTGTACTGGATTTTCCGTGCTTCTGCCTTGTTCTCCGGGAGTACTCCAGATTGGAGGTATGTGATTATCGGAGTCATCCAAGACGTTATCCCTGTTTGAACGACGCTTACTTCTCGTAGTGGCACTGACGGGTTGCTTAAAACCTCTATGCGTACATCTTTTGCTAGGTGTTGGAAGCTCGTGGAGGCGAGTTTACTCAGCGCGTCAGCTGGCTTATTCTCGCTTCTATTGATGTGATGTACTTTGTAGGAATAGAAGGTTTGCAGCAGTGTCTTTGCTTGGCTCAGGTAAAGTGCCATTGTATCTCCCTTGGCTTCGTACTGCCCGTTGATTTGGCCTGCCACCAACATGGAGTCCACATGCGCTTCGATGTGTCGTACTCCCATTTTGATTGCCAGCCTTAATCCAGCAAGGAACGCTTCGTATTCAGCTTCGTTGTTGGTGCTTTTAAAATCCAGGCGTATGGCATAGGTGAACTCATGTTTGTCAGGGCTCACTAGCCGGAGACCGGCACCTGCGTCATCCTCGTTAGACGCACCATCTGTGTATAGTAGCCATGGTTCTTCCACTTGTTGTTTCTCGGCCTTTTCCATCGCCTTGCATTCTCGATCTTTGTCATCTGGCACCTCTGTCATGAAATCTGCAAGTACTTGGCCTTTGATCGCCGGTCTTGGTCTGAACACTACGTTATGACCTCCGAGCTCTATTGCCCATTTTGCTAGTCTCCCTGAAATCTCTGGCCTTGCGAGTATGTTGCCAATATTGTAGTTTGTTAGCACGTGAATGACGTGGTTGGCAAAGTACCTGCGCAACCTTCTTGATGCATGGATCAGCGCGAGTACTAGTTTCTCCATGATTGCATACCGGGTTTCTGGGTCGGTTAGAGTTCGTGACACATAATAGACTGGCGTCTGAACACCCTGTCGTTCTACAAGCAACACTGCTCCTACTGCTCTGTCGGAGGCTGATAAGTACAGTACCAGAGGTTCGCCCTTGACTGGCGCAGTTAATGTTGGCAGCTTGATGAGGCAGTCTTTCATCTCGCGGAATGCGCTTTCAGCTTCCGGAGTCCACTGAAATTGGCTCTTCTTCATGCAGTTACGGAGAGTTTTTATAAACGGAAATGATTTAGCTGCGTGATTGGCCAGGAAGCGGTTGAGTGCTGCCAACCGTCCTGCCAATTTTTTTATCTCCTTAATCGTTGATGGTGACGGCATGCGTTCTATTGCTTGTATCTTGTCAGGGTTCACCTTGAAACCATCTTTCGTGACGATGAAACCCAGGAATTTTCCCTCCTCCATGCCGAAGGAGCATTTCGCCGGGTTTAACTTGATGCTGACTCCGCGCAAAGTGTCAAATGTCTTTTGGATGTTCAGCAACATTGTACTCTCCTCTTTGCTCATAATAACCAGATCGTCCATATACACTTCTATATACTTGCCGATGGCGTCGTGGAAGGTCTCGTTCATGAGCCTTTGATAAGTCGCGCCCGCATTTTTTAAACCAAAAGGCATTTTGGTATAGCAGTATAGCCCTGTTGGCGTGCGGAACGCGGTCTTGTCTTCATCCTGCACGGCCATCTGTACCTGGTGGTACCCTTTGTAGCAATCAAGGAAACATTTCCATCGGAATGTGGCAAGTGAATCGATCTTTTCATCGATGTCTGGTAAGGCGTAACAGTCGCGCGGACATGCCTTATTCAGATCTTTGTAATCGACGCACATTCTCCAGCTACCGTTGTTCTTTTGGACCATCACTGGGCTTGCTACCCATGTTTGGTACCTGACCTCCCTGATGATTCCTGCGTTTAACAGCTCTATCACTTGCTCTTTCATGGCGTCGTGCTTTATGTCTCCCAAATGGCGCTTAGAATGTCCCACCGGTTTGGCTTCTTCCGAGACGTTTAAGCGGTGTTCAGCTATGTGCCGTGGAACACCCACCATGTCTGCTGGCGTCCAGGCAAAGACATCCATATTTTGGAACAACAGTTTTTTTAGCGCTGCGCGCGTCAGATCGGACATTGCGGGACCCAAGGTTACTATCTTTTCCGGATATGCGCTGTTTAGCACCCATTTTTCTGCCTCTTGGCGTGCTTCTGGTTTCCTTGTTTTTGCAGGTCTTAGCTCATCTGTTGCTAATACTTCTTTGCTTGCGTAGATGATGGCTACTCCTGTCTCTGTTGGGAATCCCACTGCTGAGTGTGGGCCAGAGCAGATCATGCTGAAATCACCTTGGGATTCTCTTCCAAGCAGAATATCGTGTCTTGAATGTGCTGGCAGCACCATAAACGTGACTTCTTCTGTTCTTGAGTTTCTTCCGTCCGAGAGCAACACTGGGAACGATATTTGTCCTAGAGGAAAAACGGCTTCGTTGCAGAAGCCAGTGAGTGGGTAATCAACTGGTTCTAAGCGCGCTTTGTCCTCCTGATCGAACTGGTTAAAACACTGTTCATATATGATATCCGCAGTGCTCCCCGGATCGATGAAGATGTAATCTGTTTGGTAATGCCCTATGACGCCTGAGATGACTATTGGTCTTCTTTCTCGAGGGCCTCCTCTTACAACAGGGAAAACAACTTGTTTTTCGCGCCATGAGTCGTCTTGCGCGCGCTTGTTGTAATTTCTTCTTGGCCTTCGTGGACCCCCTTGAACCATGTGGGTTTCTAACTTCCGGAGTTTTTTGTTGTCCGGCCCTTCTTCTCTTCTTTGAATCTGGCGGTAATCACGCCTTCCACCTTTGACTAGGTGAGTTAACTTTCCGTCTCTTAAGGCCCTTTCGATTTCTTGTTTGAGGCTGAAACAATCGTCGGTTAAGTGGCCGGTGTCCTTGTGGAATTCACAGAAAAGATTTGGGTCTTGGCCCCTTTTGTTGCGCATCTGTAGTGGTGGCTTGAACTGGTGGTTCTCGGTTGCCAAGACTTCTGAAGGGGTTTTTGTTAGGACTGTCCACTGCTTTTCTCTGTTTTCTCTTTTCACCTCTTTTCGGTGTGCTATTTGGTTGATCGTATGGCGCGCATCTTCTCTGACCGGGCTTCTTTCTCTGTGACCGGATGCTTTCCAAGGTTGGTTTCTGCCTTTCTTGTTATGCCGGTCGGTATGGTTGTAACTACGCTGACGGTGGTCGTCACCGGTCAACTGTCTATCCGACTGTGCGATGGTTTTGGCAGCTTCAATGAAGGTCTCCCAGTCTTTGGGTCCTCCATCTCTTCCTTTGACACGCTTGATGAGATCATCACACTTGACAGCCCTCATGAAATGTGCGCGCATCATCTTTTCGCCTACATCGCCTATCTCCAAACATTCTTTGTTGTATCTTGTAATGAAATCTTCCACGCTTTCGTGGTCTCTGCGCCATATGTTTAGACAGTCGGCTGGATCCCTGGTGTGTCGTCGTTGTTGTAAGAAGTGTGCTAGGAACTTCTCTCGGAAATCAACCCATGATTTGATTTTTCCTGCTGGTAGGCTGTCAAACCAAATGCGCGCCGCGCCTATGAAGGTTTGAGCGAATAGATGACACCAGGTTGGTAAGTTCCATCCGCCTGTTGCTCCTGCACCGTTAAAAACTTGGAGATGATCGTCTGGGTCTGTCAACCCGTTGTATTTGCCTACGTTGTGTGGCAATTTTGTTTTGTCTATGGCAGCCGTGGCGATCTCTCTGATGAACTTTGAATTCTCAGCCATGTCGTCTGGACGATAGCTTAGAGTGTAATCGTGTTCAGCTTTTGGGTCATAACCTGCGCGCTTGCGAGGTTTGTACGCTTCATGCTCTGGTGGTAGCCTACTGAACACTGTGTTCGTCTCGTTGTCATCGTCGAATTCGTCGTTTATGTTACGCGGGCCTAAACGGCTTTGTATTGGCTTCTTCGGTTGTTGAGAGTACTGCACGTAATTGCTTTCTGTTTCGCCGTAAGTATCGCGTGTGTCGTGCGCGCTTGGCCTTCTAATATGCGGTGGGGGTATTGACTCAGGACGCAGGTTGAATGCATTGGCCTGTTGAGGCATGGGAGCACTCAAAGGCCTTTGCGGTGGAGTGACAAATGCTGACTGGTGAGCTTGTGCTTGAAGCAAAGCTTGCTGCGCACTGAGTTGTGTGTAAACAAGATTTATAGACGCCACTTGTTCGGCATACCAGGAAGCCAGAGTTTTTCCTTCGGGTAGCCCGAGTAGTGCAGAGAAGTTTAGTTGTGCTTGGTCCGATGGAGCTGAGGGGCCAGCTCCATGGCTCTGAGTTTGCACTGGTGGTGGTGTCTGTTGGACTACCTCTGACGGAGGCTGGAACGCAGCTCCATTTGTGGTCTGAGTGATGATTCTTGGTGGTGTTTGGAAAGTAGCACCAGGTGCGTTTTGGGTAGCAATCCTGGATGTACTCCCAAAGATGCTGGGAAACTCATTGTTCATCGGCCCTTCTTGGATAATTTTGTTCCTTGGACCTCGTTGGACGTGTACGTTGTCTGAAACGAGTTCGAAGGAAGAAACGTCTCCGTCCACTTGGTGAGAAGGGTTTTGTTCAGCCATGTTTGACGAGTGTTTTTTGAAAAGAAAAAGAGATGAGAGTGGTTTTGCTAAAAGCGGATGGCGCCAATGATGAAACACTGGTTAACAATATGGTTAAGCAGCGGGGTTATTTCTTCTGTGGGTTCAATCTCTCTTTCTACTCGCGGGTGTGGCTTGGTTCCTGCAAAACAGCAACACCGTTAGTCTCGTTAAGAGGGGAATATGGGGGTTTCCCTCTTAACCAGGCTCCGGCGTGAGAATAAGTACTGTTTCGAGGAGGAAATAAGAGTGTGTGTTAAGTATGAGAATAGTGAGAGCAAGATCCCTTTACCTGAATGATGAAGGGTTCTATTTATAGCCGGATGGTGAGAGAGGGAGGAGCAGCGATGCCAGCTGTGGTTGCGCGCCAGCTGTCCGACCGAGGGGAATATCCTCTTGGTCTCCTCTGCTGTGGTCAGTGTAGTGGTACACGTGGCGCGCTCGCATTCGCTCATCTTGGAGACGTCGTACTGGCATTGTCGGGCTGCCCTTGGATTTGTTACAGGCCTACGTGGCGCCTGGTGACTGGTGACACGTTGTGTCCTTTATGTCGGGTGGAGCATCTTTGGGGCCACCCAGATATTTTCCAGAAGCTTCTAGAAGCTTCTGGATGACTTCGTCGATGTCAGCGCCACGTCTGATGGAAAAAGTGGTGTGGTCCTTGCCATGTTGGCAAGGAATTGGGACCATACCTCTTCAGTAATCGTATTAAAAAGAACCACACATGTGTAAGTCTAAAATTTACACATATGTAAAAATTTTGTTGAAAGTAATTAACAGAAGAGTGATGAACTAATTGAATTGATAAATCATATAAAATCTAACACGTTATATATACACATACACCCCTAATATGAGTAAGAACAATACAAGCACACATCTTAGCTGCTCTTTTCATTTAACCAAAGGCCAACTAGTATGCGCCTTCGACTATTAACCCATCCAATCAGTCAGTCTGGTGTTAAAATCTGTCCATTCTCAAAAGGATTTAAGTTCGGCGGTTTTCCATAGACTTGCCACCAATTGTGACTTGTTCAATCAACACTACGTCAAAAAAGGCTTACAGCCACACAAAAAAAGTGTGACCATACGCCTTTCGCCACACTTTTTTTTTCCAACTCAAGTGTGACCAAAGGTCAAGTCATCGTAGGTATCATACGGTCACATTCACGTTTAGTGGCCGTAGCAACTTAAAAGTGTGGCTAAATGGTACCAATATTTCTTATTAGAATCAGACATTCTGTACAATAAGTGGCTAAAGGGTAGCAACAGCCACATGCATTTAATGTAACTGTGGCTCTTTCTATTATATAGTCACATAAAAGTTTGTTTTAGCCACATCAATAAAAAATGTGGCAAAAAGAGTTGTAATCAAGTATTCTATCCATTAAATGTAGCTAAAGGGTAGCAACAGCCACATGAAGTTACTGTAAGTGTGGCTGGTTCTATTATATAGTCACATGAAATTATTGTAAGTATGGCTAAAAACTTTTACTAGACACACATAACACTTTTGTAATTATAAGTGTAGCTATTGTCTAACTTTTGGTCACACATATTAGTTTTACCAATGACATTTGTTATCATCTAGTCACACACAAAAAACAATGTCACGAAAGTGTGGCTAATTGATATGTATAGCCTCATGAAATTTTGTGATTTTAAATGTAGCTATTGTCTAACATTTGGTCACACGTAACTTTTTTTTCCCATGACGTTTGGTGTTATTCAGTCACACAAACAAGAAAAAAAAAGATTATGGTGTGGCTAATGGTTATTTATAGCCACACAAAATTTTGTAATTTTAAGTGTGGTTATTGTTGAATCTTTGGCCACACTTAATTTTCTTTTCCTATGACGTTTGGTATCATTTTGTCACACAAACAAAAAGACAAGGTGACTATGATGTGGCTAATGGTTATTTATAGCCACATGAAATTATGTAATTTTAAATGTGGTTATTATTTATCCTTTGGTCACATATATTAGTTGTAAAATTAAAACAATAGTAAACATGAACAAATCAAAAAACAAAACTAAAGATATTAACAATATAATAAACCAAAATCCATACATAAGTTTTCAATTCAAATACTAAGTACATAAACTTCTAATCAAATGTTATCTACAAATGATGCAGCAACTACAACATAACCTGCTTCACTCCTAGCAGCACTTGTGTCTCAACCTACATCACTCCTAGCAGCACTTGCAACAACAACAGCCGCTTCTCCTTGTGTAATACATTGTGATCCACTACGCTGCATGTGTGAATGAATAGGAGTTAAACATCTTTATTGGTTTCTCTGTTCAGAAACTTCAAAGTTTTATATATCATGAGAACCAAGTTACAATGTTACCAAAACAAACATCAATTCAGATTTCTAATACATGAGGCTAACAAAATAGTAATGTACATTACAACTAAGGTAATTCCTGAATGAACTAAACATGCAATTAATTATGATATGCATTACCCGTATAAAATGAAGCCTCACGAGCCGCGATAGGCATATTAAATGTATTGGCAACAAGTGTGGTACGTTTCATGACAGATTCTTCACGGCCATCAGGCGAAGTCATGGTCAATTGAGGAAAATCCATGAGAACCTGCAAACTTATTATAAAATAATGAAGATGAAATTGCATCTATAAATGAAGCAAAAAATACAATAATATATTCAGTGGATATACTTCTGCTATTTCATTTCCTCTTTCCCCTCAACCAACATAAACAACAGTGTCTGAATTTGAGTACTGCATAGAAGGGAGAATAGTGAAAATAAAAACAACATTAATGTCTAATCATTCAAATGAGTTATGAAGAACTAATTATTGAAAATACCTTAGAGCTTGACTTATAACTGTTTTCCCACAGCCTAATGCACCAGGAATGGCACACGTCCCACCAAGAACCGAAGGGAAGAAGGCATCAAACACGCTGATACATATAAGAGGTGAAAAGGTCCACACACCTTGGCTCTTGTAAGAACGATCTTCCCGGAAACAAATATTAGGAGAACGATTTTGGTTGTTTCATTCGATATATAAGTCCCGGAAATAGTTCTGGTTCATACTGCATGGAAAAACAGAAATAAGTGTGAATAATAAATCAAAATTATAAGAGGATATAGATGTCATTTCGACCTGTTTACTTGGGAATGAGTTTCTGAGCTGGGATTTGGTTGAGCTCGTGCGCGCCCGCACGAATGCAGCTCCGAAAACCCGGGCCCGCGTGAGGCAGTTTTTGCACGCACTCGGTTTCGTTTTTACAAAAAAAAAAAACCCAGTTTTGCGCCTAGGCGCGTGCTACAATAACTATTATATCTTAAGAGGAAAAGAATATTTGTGGATCAACCCAACCTGATCCAGCCTGTTTCAAACCAAACCCGTTTTGACCCGTTACCCAACCCACCCAACAAATCCATCTTGATCTTGACACCTCTGACAGAAAACCTTAAACTCACACTTGAAAAGGCACCATGAGAATACGCAAGGCCTTCAAGTCGAATGGGAAATTTTACATCATACGATCCAACGATATTCTGAATTTTGAAATCCTACAAAGTAACATAGAAAAGATTGTTGATGTTAAAACGGCCAAAAACTTGTAATATATATCAATAAAGATGATGAAACTTACCAAATATAAAATATAGAGTATGGTACACGGATGGTCCTTGTGGTTAACTTAAATTTTAGATTTGGTCCCTAGCTTTTCAAAAGTACACAAATGGTCCCTGTGGTTTACACTTTGCAACGCATTTAGCCCCCAGCTAACAAGTCTATAGGTTTCAGGAGGTCCAAGTTAGGGACTAAATGTGTTACAAAGTGCAAACCACATGGACCATGTATGTACTTTTGGCAAAAGTTAGGGACTGAGTGCGTTACAAAGTGCAAACCACATGGACCATCCATGTTTTTTTTTGAAATGCAAGGGACTATATCCAAAATTTTAGTAAACCACAGGGACCATCCGTGTAGTTTATATAAAACTAACGAGAGATAAGATATATGAATAATAGAATAACGTTACCTTAAATCTAGCTGGGAATCCAAGTTTCTGAATAATTCTTGCATACTGAAGATCCAACATTATGCAGAAGACGGTAAGCGCAAATTCAAAAAAAACTGATGATGTCGTATAAAAAATAAATGTTAAATTGATGAAATAAAAAATTTAGAGCTAGACTGATCAATATGCACATTCTTATTTGTACAAAAGAAATGATGCTGATTTGGTGAACAAGTGCATTTGACCAAGAGAATAACCAGGTGAACAATTTCATGAAATTACGTAACGTTCAAGTTTATTTAAGTAAAAATAACATACGAAGAAATTTTAGTATGACATAAAAATTTATGCTCTTAAAAGACCTTGCGTGCTACCAGTTTGGATTGTTGTTCACTCTTGGCTCATGTACATATCTGCAGAAGCAATGTAAAAATTAGTAGTGGAAATAGGTGTGTTAGGTAACGGGTCAAAACGGATCGGGTCAGGTCAGTTGCGTGGTTGACCCAGCAAAAGAATGTATTCCCTTTTTCTTTCAAGTTTATAACTAGATATTAGTGCATTAAACATGACAAAAAAAAGGTTACTATGAATATGTTAATCTACTTTTTTTTATGAAGTAATTAAAAGGCTTATAAGCGTTTATTTCATTTGGCTCGAAAATTTAATTTTACAAATGCTTATGATTGATCTTGTAATCTTATAAGACCGAACATACAACTACAAACAGTTAAATTTCTCAAGTCTTTAAACTATCAAATTAACTTTACATATTGAAAGATGATTTGACTCAATTTAAAATTATCAAAAAAAATATGATTACGAAAAAAAACGGCATAGTTACTTGGTAAAAAAGACTACGACCAATTTAAGGCAAAGTATATTCTTGCAGCATGTTTACATTTTGAATTTTGAGGTCAAAATTGGGCATATCTTGAATCAAAGTTCAAGGATAGCTATCAACTAATGAAGCTAAACAAGAATCCGTACAGAAATTTTACAAATTGGGCCGCGTGCGATGAATTGATCGAATAGTGTAACTTCAATATCGTAACAAATCCGTAAGAGAATATTAATCGAAATCACATTCCTATGCCCCCGTTGACCATCCAATGTAACTACATGACATATTTCGTTACAAAACCAAGCTACGTTAGAGCCTTATTAGTAAAAACTGCTCATGTGCACAAATTTACAACAATATTGCTAGCAAACAACAAAAAAACACCCAAAACTAAACCGAAAATATCACAAATTCACGATACTTCTACCTCAAGTTAAAGATATGATGAAAAATCATACAAAACTAAAACATTTTTATGAGAACCTACTTCCTACATCACTAAACAACTTTATAGTAAACAAAACTTACATAAATTTCATAGCAGCTATTATAACAATCTCGCTAAACATAATTTGCGATTTAAAAATTAAGAAAGGGTATTAATTGATACCTCGTTGACCACCACTAGCACTGCCGACCACAATTTCATACCCACGACATCACACGGAATGCCTGGAATCTGATCGCCTCCTCAAATCTCCCGTGCTTCCCCAACTTTCCGCAACTCTTACCCACCGTCAACAACCACCTCCCCTACACACCCACCTTCACGACACCATCACATTCGATCTTCACTGTCATAACCATTACCTTTCCTCAATTGTTAGGTATTAGGGTTCCGATTGTCTTTCATCAATTGTTAGGTATTAGGGTTCCAGCTTAAAGAAAATAGAGTGGGAGTATTGTTGTCGGCTGAATATGTAAAAGAAAGCTTGGTTTCTCATTTGAATTCATTAGTGTTTGATTTAGGATTTGGAGGGGACTGAGAAAGCAATGAAAATTTGGGGGAAATGAATCTTGGTATAAGGAGGGAAATGAAAATTTGGATTACTTGTTAGGAGGGAAATGAATTTTTGGTAAATGAATGGGATGTGAACATAAACAACAAATAGTTAGGTGGAAATAAACCGAGCTACTTATAAACTACTTAAGTTTGGTTTGAAAAAAAATCAAAATTAGTTGATCATAACGAGCTCGAGCCTAAAAACAAGCACGTTTAGGAAATGTGCCCAAGCTCGCTATTTATATAAATTTCAACTAATATGTTAAATAAATATTAAAATAATAATAAATAACAATTGTTATGTTATGAAAAATTACTAAATTAAATATAAAATATTAACTATAATTAATATAAATTTATTAATAAATATTAAATAAGCTGAGATCGAGCTTGAAAAACTATCTATGAGTCGATTATGATATTGGTTTTAAAAAGCGCCAAAGCGCACAAAAGCAACGAGGTCTAAAACCGAGGCGCTAAGCGCAGAGCGCAAAAGCGGTGGGCTTTTCGTACGCGAGGCGCAAGGCGATTATAATTTTATATATATATATATATTGTATAGGTTTCTAGGATCATTTATCTGATATTTAGACACAAATAAGATGTACATATGTTTTAATATTGAAATTACATACATGTACAGCCTAAAAAGCATGATTTACAACAATCCACTGCATAAAATGGGTCATGTACATGAGGCACGCACCTCATAGTGGATTTTTTTAACAAAAAAGCGCACCTCAGCTGCGCTTTTTGTACTACATGCGCCTCAGACTACATCAGGCGCTGAGATTTGCGCCTAGGCGCGCCTCAGGCGCGCTTTTTTAAACCAAGATTATGATCCAATAAGGCGTAAATGGTCCATTAAGACATGTACTATCTATTATTGTCCATTGTGGTCCTATAAGGCCCAATATGGCCCATTAAGATATTTGTAATCTACTTTAGTCATTTGTGACCTATTAAGGGCCGACATGGCCCTTTAAACGATAAATATGATCTACTATTGTCTATTGTGATCTATTAAGGCCCAATATGATCTACAATTGTCCACCATGGTTCGTGAAGGCCCAATATGGTTCATTAAGACATATATGATCTACTATTATTCGTTGTGATTCATTAAGGCCCAATATGATCAATAATTGTTCACTGTGATCCATTAAGGCCCAATATGATCTACTACTATTCGTTGTGATTCATTAAGGCCCAATATGATCAACAATTGTTCACTGTGATCCATTAAGGCCAAATATGATCTACAATTGACCACCGTGGTTTGTTAAGGCCCAACATGGTTCATTAACACATATATGATCTACTATTGCCCATTATGATCCATTAAGACATATATAATCTACTATTGTCCATCGTGATCCATTAAGACCCAATATGGTTCATTAATACATATATGATATAATACTGTGCATCATGATCCATTAAGGCCCAACATGGTCCATTAAGATGTATATGATCTACTCTTTGTCCATCATTATCCATTAAGGCCCAACATGGTCCATCAAGACATATAAGATCTACTATTGCCTACTGTGACTCATTAAGGCACGATATGATCCAATAAGACAAATATGATCAACTATTGTTCATTTTGATCTATCAAGGCCCAACATGGTCCATTAAGACATGTGGCATCTACTATTGTCCATTATAATCCATTAAGTCCCAACATGGTCCATTAAGACACGTATGATCAATTATAACCTGGCTCGACTTGTCAAAAGCTCAAGGCAGTTATGGCACATCGAGCCGGCTCATTTATTTAAAAAAAAATATTTTTGATAATTTTTTTACACGTAAGGTCAAACATAAAACCAAAAAACAATTAATAGTATTATTTTGGGTGATAGAAATTTAATTTTAGCCAAACTAAAAAATAGTATAGTATTTTGAGTGATAAAATTTAGTTTTGGGCAAACTAAAAAGACGAGCAAGAGAAGAAAAGAGGTTTTCTTAATCTATATTTTTTTAAAAATCAATATTACAAATTAAAACTATAGCTTAAAAATTTATTTCTTTCGATAAAAAATAACCATATTAATATATATATATATATATATAGTAATACATATATGATATAATACTGTGCATCATGATCCATTAAGGCCCAACATGGTCCATTAAGATGTATATGATCTACTATTTGTCCATCATTATCTATTAAGGCCCAACATGGTCCATTAAGACATATAAGATCTACTATTGCCTACTGTGACTCATTAAGGCACGATATGATCCAATAAGACAAATATGATCAACTATTGTTCATTTTGATCTATCAAGGCCCAACATGGTCCATTAAGAGATGTGGCATCTACTATTGTCCATTATAATCCATTAAGTCCCAACATGGTCCATTAAGACACGTATGATCAATTATAACCTGGCTCGACTTGTCAAAAGCTCAAGGCAGTTATGGCACATCGAGCCGGCTCATTTATTTAAAAAAAATATATTTTTGATAATTTTTTTACACATAAGGTCAAACATAAAACCAAAAAACAATTAATAGTATTATTTTGGGTGATAGAAATTTAATTTTAGCCAAACTAAAAAATAGTATAGTATTTTGAGTGACAAAATTTAGTTTTGGGCAAACTAAAAAGACGATCAAGAGAAGAAAAGAGGTTTTCTTAATCTATATTTTTTTAAAAATCAATATTACAAATTAAAACTATAGCTTAAAAATTTATTTCTTTTCATAAAAAATAACCATATTACTATATATATATATGGTGAGGAACCGTTAGGAGCTAACATTTAGGTAGAGAACCCGAGAACTAGTGTGAACACAAACAAAACTACCTAAAAAAAACAAAACACACAATTTTTTATTTTTTAATTTTTTTCCAAAAATCGTTACTTTTTATTAATAAAGTCTTTTTAAATAAAATTCGCGATTTTAATGGAAAAATATAAAAAATAATAATAATAAAAACCGAGCAGAGCCGAGCGGCCCAACTCGTTTACAAACCGAGTTAATTTTGAGTTTTTTTTTTTGAGCGAACATAATAATGTACAATACCATGACCCATAAAGTTAAGGGCTTACGCATGCCTTCATTTAAAATTATAAACTATAAAGCTAAGTGGTATATGTGAATACATAATAATGTACAATACCATGACCCATAAATTTAAGGGCTTACGCATGGAAATAAGTACATTTTTTCCAGTACATTACATACTAAGATTTTCACTTGTACAATTTGATGCCTTATAAATCAACTATAACACTCAAAAGTACCAAAGTATAATGAGTGTGTTGATAAGCAATATATGTACATAGAAATAAATGTTTGAAACTGGAAAATAAGTTGTTATTCACCTTACGACCACGAATAGTTTAAAAGAGGATTGTTCTAAGGTCCATAGACAAATTACAAGTGCTAATTCCAACTTTAAGGTTCTTAAAGGGAAAATCTCAATGCATAATTATGTCATTAGACTAGACATAAGCAACGAGACTATCTATTATTCTAAAGAACAGTTGGATAAATTAATTAGATAGTCACTTACTAATGATATTTAAGTCTGATAATTTTTAATATTCCAATTAACACATGATTAGTTGACTCTAGTTCCATACGTTTCCTTACCAGAACTTAACAAATAATTAACATGAGAGTTAGTGACAAAATTAAATGTTAAGGCTATAAAAACCATAATAAGTAGTCTTCTAACAAAAACTTTTCGATGCCTTACATATTCTGAAGATTAATCAGAATATCGTATCATAATTAAGCTATGTTATGAAGGTTGTGAGGTTTGCATGGTCAACATAAAGTCACAATTACTTAAACCCTCATATTATTTGTTTTAATATCTGGATAGAAACATTACTTAGATGGAACTAGATGATACCTTAAACTTTCACAAATTTTGTCATCATGCAAATGAGAATTTGATAAAATAAAAATGAGACTTATAAATTTCATCCATTATAACCGAAATTCATGAGAAATCATGACATGGTTAATGAGGATGATTTTTTATCTAATCTCATTTTAAGTGATTTTAAATCATGACGTTAAAAGCCCTAAATCATTATTTGGCTTAAGGAATAAGTATGGGTCCATCATAAGTCATTCATTGACATTTGTGGAACTTATTCCAAATGGAATATTCAGACATAATTCATTTATCATTTAAAAGACTATCAACTTGTATCTAAATTTTGTCGCGTATGGCTCACGATCTTAGAAGAAATCTATTCATATATATATATATATACTTAATAAGATTTCTATTAAATATGTCCCTGAAGTTTCTTATGATATCTGGACATTAAAGAAATCAAATAAAGTCTAACGTATATATGATAGGTTCCCACATCACGTAGCTCATTGAAACTTCTCTTGTAGCATTCTAGAGATATTAAAGATCAGTGGGAGCATTAAGTGTCTTAATAATAACTTGCAATAGTTGCAAGAGGTGGGGGAGTGAAAACTTTATATTACTTCAATTTACACCTCTTGTACAAGACACCGCTCCATCACGACACTGTTCTATCAAAACTTGTCTCATTAAATCTAATGCTACTCTTACAAAAGTTTCATTGTTGCTTAATTGTGGGCACACTTAGATTTCTTACCTAAACTAACATATTCCTCAACAAGAGAAACTACAACGACTAACGTCATTAATTTGTTTTTCTCTATTAGAATTTGTTGGTCGTTAAATATTGACCCTAAGCATACTGAGTTCCTAAAGTTTTCTAAGGTCAGTGGGAGCAGTCAAAAGTCCTTATCATGACTTATAAGGAATACAAGAGGCGGGGGGAAGAGTGTCATTAAATTTCACTCCAAATTTAACTCCGATTACACCTCTTGTACACCATACTGCACCAACTCTTATAAACTTAGAATGAAAATGATAGCAACCTAACCAAGAGCTAATCCATAAAACTGAAACTTCTAACAAACCCAATAATCAACTCAGGAGGTCATCTAGGTTTAAAAACCTACTAAATTTGATGATTACATAACCTCCCTAATTGAAGTTGAAATGGATTTTGGAAAAGTTTACTGATCCTATCTCTTCTAATTAAGCCATTAGTGTCAATCAATCTTCTGAATGGAATAAAACTGTTTTCTAGTAAAACTCATTTTATGTGTTCGCATAACGTTTGGGATTTGATTGAATAACCTAAGAGTGTTCATAACTAAACAAAATCCTGATATAAACGTTAAGACACAAAGAAGCATGATTGATTGTCAAAGGTTATACTTAGGAAGAGATAAATTATCAAAGATTTCTTTTAGGATCATCACTGTTCTAGTAGCTTATAATAGTTTTGAGCTACATTAGATGAACATTAAAACAACTTTCTCTAACAACTGGCTGACATATTTATATGTTCATAAAACAACCTGAAAGTTCTACACTTAAGGTTAAAGAACAGTTTATCTATAAGCCAATAAAATCCATGTATGGGTTAATGCAAACATCATAATGTGATGAAATCTTAACGCAATTATTTTCATCAACAACCAAGTGGAATAATGTACCTACCTCAAGATGAGTGGGAGCAACTAAGATAAACTTGTCTATATAGATGATATTCTTTTGACAAGTAGATGTTACATAAGTCAAAGCATTGTTAACACAAACTTTGATATAATAGATCTCAGAGATATCTCTTACATAATAGATATCATAACATGTTGAGATAGACCAAATGGAACATTACTTCCGTTCCATAAGTTTAACATTAAATTGGTCCTTACATATGTAACAAACAATACTGCTCTCCTTTAGAGGATAATAGGATAAATGAGATTATTTCTTATGCTTCATTAATTAGAAGCCTTATGTAAGTTCAAGTCTATACTCGTTTAGATATTACTCACATTGCAACACACTAGATATGTCTAGATTAATGTGAAGCATTTAATAGAGTATTACAATATCCTTAAAAGAAACGAGAGGCTATATTTTAAAGAAGAAGTGAGAAATAAAACCGGTTTATTACTCTAACTTTGTAATATTCAAAGATGACAAAATGTAATTTCGGGTATATTTTTATGTCAGCAGACAAAACCTATCTCATGGAGGAGTCATAATGGACTGATATCAACAACCTAAGTTATAACGACATAATATAGTCACTAAATGTTGTTGGAAATTTATCAGTGGACTCATGACTTTATTAACTCCATATAATTAATATATTGAAGACTTGTTGTGATAAAGTCAGCTACCATGTCTCCTTGAACAGTAACAGTTCGAGAGGTGCTGCATTGAATTTCGATACACAATTAATTATTCGTTTATGAACGAATTGAGGAAACTAAATCTTTGTATCGAATGCATTCATGATATGCTTAAGGATCCTATAACTAAAAGTCTATCACCCATAACTATTATGTAAGCGCTTATAATAATCACGGGTTTATTGGTGACTATGTACAACTGCATATCGTACTAAGAATGATTAACTTTTAATATTCCTCATCAGTTTGATTTTGTATGTCTCTTACATATGTTCTGCCGGTGTAATGACATATAGACAACTATAAATACAAATCAAACGCTAAAGGGCTTGTTTGTATTTTGATCATAACTGTTAGGTTTTAAATTAAGGCTATAGTATGACTAATGGGGGTCCTGAGTCGCATAATGATTCAACGGCTGTATTTCTCTGCTATAGTACTTGTTTAAGGCTAAAATGAGTATTAACTTCTGATCAGACTTATCTAATACTCATGATAAATGATTATTCGGCTAAGTGGGAGAATGTAAGATTAAATATTTATTTATTTATATTTAATCTAGTAGCCATCATTATCATTTATATAATATAGATCAAAATATATTAAAACCTATAATAAATTAGTTGGTAATTGTTGATGGGCCAGATTACCCTAATTAACTAATTAGGTTTCCCCTTGGGTGTATATAAGGAGATTATTAGAGAGGGATTAGGGTTAGACCCTCATAACATCACACTAAAATCGTCCCTCCTCTCTCTCCATTACTACGAGTTCTTCAACCCTAAAGAACTCGGTACTACCATCAAGAACATACATCCTAAAGGGGAACCGAATCAATCTGACGAACATGACGTCTACTTCATTCTCTGATGCGGTTACTGGCTAACCAGGTACACATGATTTATTATCCATGATTGAATTTATTTAATTAGGGTTTATGTTTTACCCATGTTCTAATGATATAATCAACAAACAAAAACTAGTATATATTATATGTGCACACCGCAAGCGGGGAATATCATAAAATAAACATGAAAATGGAAGTACCGGAGGGCTAATAAGTGGAAGTATTCCAGTTATTCTGGCGAATAGCACAAATAACCAGCCATAAATCTCCATCACTAACATAGGAATGTTAAACCGAGGTGTTTTTGTGTTGGTGATAGCAGCTGCTATATCGAAAACTTGCAAGAAGGATGCATTTTCACCAGTAAGAAGATATCTTTGACCTGGTTGCCCTTTGTCCAAAGCTGCAATGTGACCATCTACCACATTATCTACATGACTGAAAGAAAACTTATCGTTTCCATAACCTATGTAGCCAGGCAACCGTCCGTTAAACCGTTCAACAATCATTCGGGCCACTACATTCCCCGCAGTGACTTTACCGGGTCCATATATAACTCCGGGATAAACAGCTACTATAGGTACGCCTTCCTTTGCAGCTTCTAGAGCAATTTTATCAGCAACGACCTTCGATTTCTCATATTCGGTACAGAAGAATTTGGCTGAATGCACCTGACTCTCATCAGCGGTATATCCATCAGTGGATCCCAAGGCGAAAAACGACGACGTATAAACAATCTTCTCTACCGTATCCGTCTCCTTACACGCTCAAATATAGAAAACAAATTACAAGTTTTAGCTTCCAAAGATAATTCCACACTTCTGTTACTCTTCTATTGACCATGTAATCTGTCACAGTATCATCCAAGTTAAAACAGAAATATAAAAAAAATTAGAACTTTTAGCTTTGAATAAAAAAGTTAATAAATTAATCATTGGACCCGTATTATAAAATTGACCATGTTCATACAACCCGTATGGGTCATACGACCTCTATCGTATTAAGGTTGGTGATGTAACTTTATGCTATATTACCTATATCATGTACATTTCAATATATGAAACTGGGTCATATGACCCCGTATCTAGGGGTGAGCATATTTAGGTGCAGACCGAAAAAACCCGATGACTGACCCGATAAAGTGTACACCCGACCCTAATCGAAGCAAGTAGGTAAAATTTTCGGTTCTTATATTTCACATGTAATCGGGGTTCAGGTCGGTTAGGTCCAAATACCCACTTAAACCGAATTAAACCTGCTAGACCGAAATAACTATGTAATATAGGACCTGGGCGGCTGGGCTATGCTATGGCCCATTTGCAATTGTCTTTTCTTTCTAAACTAATTCTAATACTGACAATGGAATCTTCATCGGCTGCTGGTTATTTCCAGCCCAATATTGCTCAGATCATGGCATGGCAAAGAGCAACTTTGAATCGTAAGGATGTTCGGTATTGATGACATCCTCAAACAACTGATGTTTGACATTAGCTGAATCAGTAACTTTAAGATTTGAACTATCATCAAGATTGCTGACAATGATTCCACTCCGAAAATTCGTGTGTTTGTGTGTATGAAGATCGCGAATTGAAGAAGTGAAGACTCTGAACAGTGTATTGGTAAGGGAAAAGGGGGTATTGTTTTCGGGTCAGTCTTATTACCTAGACCGAGCAAAACCCGATTTGTATTGTATAGTAACCTAACCCGATGTTTTTAGGGTCAATTTTCGGGTAGTATTATATGCTGGGCTCGGGTATTGGGTCGAGTATTGTCCAGGTCGGTTCGGGTATGGACTTTGCTCACCCCTACCCATATCACCAAAAACTATTCCAGTCAAGCTACACGTATATGCTAACAAACAAATCTGATAGATAATATTTCAGGTAAGAACATACGTGTCTATTACTGAAAAATCAAGATCTCTTACCCGGAATGCATAGATTGGAGGGAGCTTGCACCATTGCGATACTAAATGCCATACCTTTTGAGCGAAAGCACACGTCACACACGTATGTTCTGTAGACTCTTGATCCTTGCCACACACCGGACAAAGGCAGTTAACTAGTGACTGCAATGGTTCCCTCACCAATATTACACGATCGTGGTACTCATTGATTTGAATATGTGATTGCAGATAATACTGGACCTGCTGTGAGTAAATGAATAAAATTATACAACGATTGTGGTATTGTAAAAAATATTACACCAGATAATACTATATCAAAGTCTTACAGATGCTTTGTCACATGTATTGAGACCTAGATCTGAAGGCCCTATCATAAACAACAAACAAATATATGGGTGATCAAACAATAAGATTAACACATATGTATTAGTCACTAATTAGCATATTAGTAGTTGTAGCTAGCTTATTCATTCCTTAAATTTTGTAAATCTGGATAAAGTCAATACAACACAATTTCATAAAGACAGATTAACAAATATGTATCAGTTTACTAATTAGCTTATCAATAGGTGTAGCTATAAAGCAAGATAACACAAGTTAATAAAGACAGATTAACAAATACACATCAATAACTAATTAGCATATCAACTGTTGTAGCTATAAAGCAAAACAACACAAGTTCATAGAAACAAATTAACAAACATGCATCACTAGCTAATCAGCATCTCTATAGTTGCAGTGCATTCGTTAACTTCTAAACTTCTAATCTAAAAGAGAAAAAAAAACCTGTAACCATAGCAGTAGTAGCGGTAGTGACAGTAGAATCTGTTATAATCGATCGATCAATATGTAAGGATTGGGGGAAGAAGGAGAGAACGGTTGAATAAAAGCCGAGTGAGTAGAGGTCGAGCAGAGGAGAGTTGGGCCATGAAAGAAAGGAGGCACAAAGCTAGGGCTGTAGCCTTACCCTTGAGTCGGCCCTGCGTGAAATCATCGCCGAAGATTGATAAAACTTCTACATCGTCTTCCTCCATAATCCTAGGGTTCTTAACTTCAGAATTAGGACTATTCCATAAGGAAGAGTTATCTGGTTACAGAAGAAGGTACTGGAGCGGAGGGATGAGTAGGGAATTCAAATATTTTTGGTGTATATTAGATTGTCACATAAAGTAACTAAAATGGTGACCATAAACCAGTTATAGTCACGTTTTTTTTTTTTGTTTTGCTATTACAGCTGATAACTTTTAGTCACACATAAGAAACTCAAAATGACTAATAAACAGTACTTTTTGGTCACACAAACTTGGAAGTGGCCATACGTATGAGCTTTTAGCCACGTTATTAAAAAAAATGATGACAATCGGTCATATTTGGTCACACTTTTCGAACGTGACTAGAAAATGTCACATTTATAAGTAAAGGTGTGGCTAAAGGTTTCGGAAAGATGTGTTTTTGGTCACATAAATAAAAAATCAAACAAATACCATGGCGGTTGGTCATATTTGGCCACACTTTTCGAGTGTGGCTTGTAAATGTCACATTTTTTTCTTAAACGTGGCTAAAAGTTTTGAATTGTTATACAATGGTCACACGAATAAATAAAATGAGTGGCGAAAAGTAGGCTAGAAGGTTTAGAAATGTCATCAATGATCTTTAGCCACACATTTATTTGAAAGTGTGGCAGGGCGGTTTTTGAAAAAGTGTGGCTGTAGGTCACATTTGACGTAGTGCAAGACCGCTTAGATTGTTTATATAATTTGTTCTTAGCGAGTAGATGCGTTAACAAACATACAACACCTATGATTCCTAGTTTAATTGGTTGAACCAATTGGGTCGGGTAACTTATATAGTTATAGTTCTCTTTTATGTTTTATACGTAATATACATATAATATCTTTCAACATTGTGTTTCTTGTTCCTCAGTACGTAAAGAGACCCAAACGACACCATAAAAGCTCTTCTTATCACACGGTATGCATGTCTAACTACAATCAATAAGTAACAACATATTTTAAAATATCATATCTTTGCAGACAAAGCTTTTATATTCTTATTCTATTTTTTTAAATATATATGGTAATATTTTGCTTAGAAAATGTGCGTTAAGTTTATAAAAGGTGTATAACTGTATATGTATTCGATTTCCTTTGTAAATAAAATACATTTTTTTATAGATTCACTTTTTAGTATATCGTTAATTCGTTGGTGGTTGGGTTGATATTATAAAAATGGATTTCAAAAATCATTGACTCTAGAACCTTCATGTTGACAATATATTCTTCAAAATGTATTAAATAAAATAATAAAATAATATCATTTTCATTAACTTTTATTCTACGTTGCTCTTAAATAACTAGAATAAATAGCTACAATATGTTATCATAAACAAATATTCAAAGTTATATATTCTTATAAGTATACCTTTAAAATATATGAAAAACACAAAACTGGTCGTTAGTTTTAATGTAAATTTGAAATACACAAATTTGAAAAAGAAATGCGAGAATGTTTCATGTAATGTGTGATTGTTGGGTCAAATTCTTGTATTCCATTACATATTACACAAGGCATATAAAGTGAAAACTCAAAAACTATTTCAAATATTTTATGGATACTGATTAATTAGACTTCTGCTCTTCAGGTAAATGTTAATTTTGTACAAATGCACAAACAAATTTAATGTATAAATTAATTCATATATTTCATGAATCAAATCATATCAGTGAAATCCTTTTCAATATAAACGTTGTAGTATGATCCTCATTTTCACTCCAAAATGTATGTCACATAAAAAGTAGTAATATTGATCGAAAAGTTTATTTCGTTGTCATATGATTGATCGTGGGGATAAGGTTAGTTTTCTGTAAAAGTATTTCAAGAAAACTTCTTTTATTTTTTATTACAATAACTATATGGTGACACTTACATATGAATCGTGTTTGATATCCAATTTCAGTTTTACTCTTAACAGTTATTTTAATATATAATATATTTTGTATTAGAAAATTTGTTTAAGTATACTCATGTGACATCATAAGTTATATAAGTTTTAAAACATTTAGAGTTGTGAACAATGATAATATTTCATACTAATAACAGTTTATAATTTATTTAAGGGTTATTGGATTTTATCACCCACAATTATCGGCATTTGGCCGTTGCCACTCGCAACTAACACTTTGACACCCGACACCCCCAACTTGACTTTTTGTTTGCAATGGCACCACCTAGTTAAATCTGCACTAACTTTGTTAGTTTTTTTTTTTTTTTTTTTTTTTTTTTTGCTGCTGACGTGGCCATTTTTTGATGACATGACTTGTTTTTTATGAGGTGTCATGATGAGATGGCAAATTATATATTATATATAAGAATATGTATGTATATGCACAGGGAATAAATATCCCAATTCAATATATAAAATCAAATCATCATATCATCTTCATCTTCAACCCCTTATCAAAGCCTCATCTTCATCACCGGTGATGATCTCTCCGACGACCTCCGCTTCAACTCCAACGATGATCTTCATCTCCGACGATAATCTCTCAACTTCAACTCCTCCGCCACCACCGGTTCCGGCACCCCCCACTCCACCACTCAACACCATCACTCACAACTCACCAAATCCTAAAAACCCTAACTTCCATTTTCATCATTTTTCAGTGAAATTGATTCCTGTTGCTCATGGCGGAAGTGACGTTGAACACCACGGCGGCTGCGGCGTAGTCTACGCCGGTGACGGCGGGGAATGGTGGTAAGGGATGTGACGTTTCTTGGCCATTCAAGACCCGTGTTCGAGCAAGTGGGTTTCGAGACAGAAGTGGGTTTTGATGAGGGCGGTGGTGGTGGGTTTTGAAGAGGAAAGAGGGTGGCGGTGGTGGTGGTGGTGGATTTTGAAGATCTTGATTTGAAGGTGATATATAATTTGTATGTTGGGTTTTGCAGATGATTTGGGATGAAAGATGATATAGAATCTGTATGTTGGATTTTGTAGAATGATATAGAAATTAGATTTAGGATTAGATGTAGGTTTCGTTTTTTTATTTGTTCTTGTTTACATATGATTAGATTTAGCTTCTTGAATTCGCATATGAAATTTGATGATGATGTTTGAATATGTTCTTGATTTTTTATGGGTTTTAGATGTTTGAATATGTTCTTGAAATTTGATGAAATTGATATGAACATAGGCCCAGATCTTCAAAATAATGAAATCAGAATTTAGGATTTGTTATTGGTTTTTTTTTTAAATATTGTAAAGAAGGAAATGAGGTTTAGATACACATCAGCGCCACATAATCATCTCTAACTCAGCAAACCTGTGCCACGTCGGACAAAAAACTAACCAAGTTAGTGCAGATTTAACTGGGTGGTGCCATTGCAAACAAAAAGTCAAGTTGGGGGTGCCGGGTGTCAAAGTGTTAGTTGCGGGTGGCAACGGCCAAAGGCCGATAGTTGGAGGTGATAAAATCCAATAACCCTTTATTTAAAGATACTTATCATAATTCAATTGTTTCGGCCAATGTCTTTAACTCAGGAAAAAAAAGATATTTTAGTTCTCAGCGAGATGTACATGGCTATTCCCTATTGGTTGAATCAGAAATAAAGCTATTATAACGATTTTATAAATGAAATTCCCCCGAGTAAAAAGTAAAGCAAACACGATTTAAACAGCTAGAATCTCATATAAACGAGTAAAATCCATGTATTCTACTTTTCACTACAGGGTGTTTAAAAGTTGTGTGTGCCTCTCGGTTATTTAGCATTGCTTTCGTGAAGCAGTCACAAACATGTGAGTTCATGATGTCCTTTTTAAACCATTTAGTGTTTTCGGGCTAACGTGCATGTTACAAAGTTTTTATTGAATGTTAAACCTTTTATGAATGGTTGGATAGTATTTGGTGTTATCTTAATCTATGCATGTTGTTTGAATATGTGATAGTATGCGTGTATGTGAATGTGTTGTCTCGTCATGTTTGGATCGAATAAGCATGTAAAGTTACTAGCAGGCTCGTCGGCCTTGGGGCAATCAAAATGTCCCATCCCCTCTAGATGCCCTAAGGTAAAAGGAAGTCTCTTAATAGTTTAGTTGGCCTCGGGGCCATCAGGACGTCCCTTAATGTCACACCCCGATTTCCACGTGTCACCGGTGGGCCCGGTGGGGAGTATCGTGACGTGGTTGGCAACATAATAGTCAAACAACACAATATTTAATATGCACAGCAGAAGCAAATGAAAGATATATTTCAACTGAATAAAATTGTAATATCGTGTATCACAAACAGTTGAAAGAATCCACAGATGGATCAAAATAAATAGGAAACAGTAGTTCAACAGACGATAGGCATCTTAAGCTTGCGAGACTCTTATTGATGCTAAGGAGAGAATCCAGCCTATTACGCTTAGTACCTGCATTTAATCTTTTTGGGAAAATACGTCAGTTTACACTGGTAAATACAATCAACTGACTCATTTTAAAAATGATTAAAAATTGATTTGGATGCACGTGGCATAAACATTTTATAACTTGGGATAATTATTTAAATATATAATCTTGTAAAAGAATTACATGTTCCTTATGCGTTCAGTAGCCCGGATCGTGTCGGGTTAAAGATCAATAGACACACCACATAATCTATTTATGCACTGACGAGTGTACGCCTACACTCCGCGTTTAGGTCGTGGCCATTTCGTAAAATGATGCCAAGGATATCCGAGACATGGTCATTAACCCCCCAAAGGCTTTAAGTAAACAAAACGATTTAAACGGGCCGATCAAATTATTCAATTAACCACCAAACAATGGAAGATATAATGCCCGACCAAGCGTATTTTATACACCGTAACCCAGGCCCCTATAGGGAAAATAAGTTAAAAGTATTTACCTGAGCAAAGTAATAATCACAATAAGCAAATGCAAGTAGCTTTTACTGGTCCTCCTAATCTGGAACGAAGGTTTATAATAACCAATTAGAATCCTAACGGGTCTTTAGTTAAGCTTAAGCTTAGACCGGTTAGTTTCAAAGATACGGTTCGTACGCACGATTAAGCGAAGACCGGATAGAATGTAATTTAGACCCGACAAGTTTGAAGACTTGCTTAATATGGGTATTTCATACACATTCTGGATTTTGAGATAAAACCAATAAGGTTTGACCCGTTTCGGCTAATTTATGCAAACTAGTTACATAAACCGAGCCGAACGCGTAATAAGCGTAACGGGTATTCATGAGATCCATATACAGGTTTCCTAAGTTAATATGCTTCAAATATGTTGTGACATCAGCAAGATGTCTTTTATTATGCCCAAAACGAATTTAAACACAGACTATGCCCCGTAGGGGTAGTTTGGTCATTTAAAAGGTTATAAAAGAGTTTAAGTATTAACCTGAGTTACAGGTCTGATGTAATCAGAAAAAATACTCAATTTAATAAGTTATAACAGTAGGGTAAAGTATATATGTGAAATTTATCAATTATAACCAAACTATGCACCGTAGGGGCATTTTGGTAATTTCACATAAGCCGAAAAGCTCAAAACTGAAGTATGAGTTTAACAACTTTTTCTTACTGTTAAAATATTATAATTTACCTAAAATATCAGTAGGTATCAACCCTTGTATGTTTAAAATAGTTCTAGTACATACTATGCGTTAAAAACGCTTAAAAAGGCGATTAGAAGCCATTTCCGGGTTCTATACATAAAGCTTATGTTTTTATTATTCCAGAAGGCTTAAAATAATTTATTTATCATTTAAAATCAGTAGCAAAAGGTTTGGAGTCAATTAGATATGTAAAACTCATTTTATAGCCCGTAAGGGCAAAACCGACAATTACCGGATTAAGCCTACGACTATAAGTTATGCTCAGCCTAAAATTAATTAAAAATCTTCAAAAATCCCAAAATAATATATTTCATCAGTGGGTAATTAGTTTGATATAAAAAAGTAGGCTTAAATAGGCTATACGCTAATTACGCCGTTTAATCGCTAAAGAAGCTTTCTAATTACGCTAATGAGCATAACTCTCAATCTACACCTCAAACTGATGTCAAATTTTGGGTCAAAGTTTATATATCAGTAACTAAGGTTTCTACTCTTTTACATTTTCAAAACTCACGTTTTAAGGTGAAAAGGGCATAATGGTCAACATATGAGCAATTAACGGAATCATGCGTATTAATTGGTTAACTAATGAACCAAGGTGTATAATCACAGAGGGTTATACTAGCATGTAACCTAGTCCAATTAAAGCTCTAAGGTATTTCTAAAACATACCAAAACGGGTCAGAACTGAAGTCAAAGCGAAAGTCAAAGCTTTGCGACTTTCGGTTCCGAACCGGGTCTAAACAGAAAATTGTCGGGTTGAACATGTTTAGACATGTTCTTACACTAATTACCAAGTTATATTAATGATCAAACAGGTTGTATGTGTTCTACATTGCTAATTATGCATAAATTAGAAAATAAGTATTCTGTTGACTTTTTAATAACAAGTTTGACCCGACAAATGGTCTAGTTAGAGTGGGAATCAGAGGGTGCCCTTTTAAGGGTTTAATGCCCACATAATTACCAACTAATAACTACTTTCAATTCGACTAATCACTGAGCCATCAATGATTAATCGCTAAGTCAACCGTTAATTACGACGGTTTGACTTTTAAGCTAAAACTAAGCAAAAACTTAACTAAGAAAGGTTAAGCATACTTACTAGAGTCCTTTGCACGATTAGTGATCACTTGAGCCTGCTTTGGAGCTCCAGAATTGATCAGAAATGCTGAAGGAAGGTGTGAAGAATTGGTTGCAACCTTGACCCTTTATATAGTGCTCAAGAACTCATGGATCATTGACACACAAGTCTAACCATGGCCTTGGATCACTTCCAGATGTCCCTAAGTGTCTAGGGGTTGTTTAGGGGTCATGCAAGATGAGGAAAATCGAGTTAAAGGCAGTTACAAGGGCTATGGCAGACAAGAAATCCAAAAAATCCAACAAAATCGGAATTCTGATCATATAAGGCCGTCGCTTAGCGCGACGGCATAAGGGGTAGTGCTCGCGCTACGCGAGTATGTGGTGTCCAGCCAACAAAATTTTCCATTATTTGCAGTTTTGGTCCCTGGTCCTTCTAAAGGTCGCTTTCACGTCTTGTTTTGCACAATGAACCCTCTAAATTAACTTATAAGGGCTTTAAGACATTTACCCACTTTGTTTAGTCCTCGGTTAATCTTTATTGTTACCCGAAAAGTCATAAACTTCAACGTTGACGCTTTAACCCGTTGTATACGAATTTGATCATAACTTTCTCATACGATAACGAAACTTTATGAAATTTATATCGTGCATTCTAGTGAGCATAATTTACCGTTACAAAGCTTCGGGTTTGTCAAAAGGTCACTCAGAGGTATAACTTAAACATGTTGACACATTTAACCCCTGTAGTTTGTAATCTCTCACTTTCTTTCATATTTAGCTTCGTATGATCCATGATTTATTCGTTTGAAGGTATGAGCATCATGTAGGGTTAATGTACAATATATTTATTCACTGTTGACATTTAGAACTCGTATATTCACATACTTTCCATGATTGTCAACTTTAATCCTTCTATAACTTTCTTTCACACGTTCAATCATATGACACGTGTCAACTCATTATAGGACGTGAATTTTCGAGGTGTTACATCCTCACCCCCTTAAAAGAAATCTCGACCTCGAGATTTACTGAAATAAATAAGGGTACTTTTCTTTCATTGTGGACTCAACCTCCCACGTGTATTCGGGACCTCTACGGGCATCCCATTTGACCTTTACAATAGGCACATGCTTCCTTCGAAGCTTCTTAACCTGTCGATCCTCAATCGACAATGGTTTTTCCACAAATTTCAAGCTCTCATCTATATGCACATCTGTATGTGGTATGACCAGTGATTCATCAGCGAAACACTTTTTCAGATTGCAGATGTGGAATACATTGTGAATACCACTGAGCTCTTCGGGTAAGTTTAACTTATAGGCAACTGACCCGACACGTTCGATGACCCCGAAAGGTCCAATACATCTCGGGCTTAGCTTGCCTTTCTTACCAAATCGCATCACCCCCTTCCAGGGAGATCCTTTAAGCAACACTTTGTCACCTACCTCAAAGTTCATAGGTTTACGCTTTGGATCTGCTTAACTCTTCTGCCTATCTCGGGCAGCTTTGAGACGGTCATGAATCTGGACAATCTTGTCTGTCGTTTCAAAGACTATCTCTGGTCCTGATAATTGGACATCTCCAACTTCCGCCCAACAAACGGGCGTTCTACACTTTCTACCGTATAAGGCCTCAAAAGGCGCAGCTTTAATGCTGGTATGGTAGCTATTGTAGTAGGAGAATTCGATTAATGGTAGGTGGTTATCCCAACTACCACCTAAATCAATCACTCATGCTCGAAGCATGTCTTCCAAAGTTTGAATAGTACGCTCACTCTGACCGTTCGTCTGAGGATGGTAGGCCGTACTAAAATTCAAACGCGTGCCCAAAGATTGTTGGAAACTTTTCCAAAAATGTGACGTGTATCTAGTATCTCTGTCAGAGATAATAGACATAGGTATGCCATGTAAGGCTACAAACTTATCTACGTACAACTGGGCTAACATGTCGGAGCTATAAGTCTCCTTAATGGGTAGGAAATGTGCTGACTTAGTCAGTCTGTCTACGATTACCCATATGGTGTCGTTTCCTTTCTTTGTCTTAGGTAACTTGGTGATAAAATTCATAGTTACCATTTCCCATTTCCAAGTGGGAAGTTCAGGCTGTTGTAGCAAACCTGACGGCTTTTGATGTTCTGCTTTGACTTGCGCACACGTCAAGCATTTAGCTACATACGATTACCCATATGGTGTCATTTCCTTTCTTTGTCTTAGGTAACTTGGTGATAAAATCCATAGTTACCATTTCCCATTTCCAAGTGGGAAGTTCAGGCTGTTGTAGCAAACCTGACGGCTTTTGATGTTCTGCTTTGACTTGCGCACACGTCAAGCATTTAGCTACATAGGTAGCTACAGACTTCTTCAAGCCTATCCACCAATAGTTTGCCCTTAGATCCTGGTACATTTTATCAGCTCCAGGATGAACGGAATATTTAGAACTATGGGCTTCCTGGAGGATAACATCTCGAAGTCCTCCATAGATTGGCACCCATATTCGTCCATTCAATCTAAGAATTCCATCCTTTCCAAGAGATAACTGCTCCTCAGTTACCCCAAGCTTTTCATTAGGATAGTTAGCTTCCAACACAGCTTCCTTCTGTGCAGCTAACAACCTTTCATTCAAACTATTCTTTATTTCAATGCTCTTGGCATTGATTTGGATGGGTTTCACCCTTTCCTTTCGACTCAAGGCATCAGCGACTACATTCGCCTTGTCGGGATGATATCTGATTTCACAATCATAATCATTCAACGTCTCCATCCATCGGCGCTGCCTCATGTTTAATTCCTTCTGATTAAACAGGTGCTGGAGGCTCTTGTGATCAGAATAGATCACACACTTGATTCCATATAAATAATGCCTCCATAGTTTTAGTGCAAATACAACGGCACCCAACTCCAAGTCGTGGGTGGTGTAATTCTTTTCATGCACCTTTAACTGTCGTGAAGCATAGGCAATAACCTTGCCTTTCTGCATAAGCACACACCCCATGCCAGTGTGTGATGCATCGCAGTAAACTATGAATTGTTCGGTACCTTCAGGCAATGTCAGTACAGGAGCGTTGCTCAACTTTTGCTTCAGAATATCAAAAGATTCTTGTTGCTTAGGACCCCAATCGAACTTCACTTTCTTACGAGTCAACGAAGTTAGGGGTGCAGCAATCCTTGAAAATTTTTCGATGAAACGCCTATAATATCCCGCCAAGCCTAGAAAGCTATGAATCTCTGTAGGCGTCTTTGGCTCTTGCCAGTTCATAACTGCTTCAACCTTTGCGGGATCCACTTGGATACCACGCTCACTAACCACATGTCCAAGGAATTGGACTTCTCGAAGCTAGAATTCACACTTAGAGAATTTGGCATAGAGTTTCTCATGATGCAGGAGTTTGAGAATACAGCGAAGGTGTTTCTCATGGTCAGCTTGGTTCTTCGAGTAGATAAGAATGTCATCGATGAAAACGATGACGAATTTATCTAGGTATGGCTTGCAAACGCGATTCATGAGATCCATGAACGCGGCAGGTGCATTAGTGAGCCCAAAAGGCATCACTAGGAACTCGTAATGACCATAACGAGTCCTAAATGCAGTTTTGGGTGCGTCTTCATCTCTAACCTTTAGTTGGTGATAGCCTGACCTCTAGTCAATCTTCGAGAAATAACTTGCCCCTTGCAATTGATCGAACAAATCGTCGATCCTGGGCAAAGGATACCTATTCTTTATCGTGACCTTATTAAGCTCACGATAATCGATGCACAGACGCATCGATCCATCCTTCTTTTTGACAAACAAGACAGGTGCTCCCCAAGGAGACGAACTAGGTTTAATGAAACCTTTAGCCAGCAATTCATCTAGCTGTGCTCTCAATTCCTTCATCTCTGTTGGTGCCAGCCTATAAGGTGCTCTAGCAACAGGTGCTGCTCTAGGGATGATGTCAATTCTGAATTCCACTTGCCTATCTGGTGGTAAACCAGGTAGTTCCTCAGGAAAAACTTCAGGGTATTCAGAAATGATGGGGATGTCTTCCATCTTCGGTTTAGGCTCATCAATAATCACTTGTGCCATGTAGATGACACAACCCTTCTTTAAACACTTAGAGGCCTTGAGCATAGTCACTTGCTCAGGCAGTCCATACTGGGTATCTCCCCGAATGGTAAGTGATTCACCAGACGGAGTCTTAATCACCACTTGTTTCTTGTTGCAGACAATTTGGGCCTGGTTATGAGATAACCAGTCCATACCCAAGACTATGTCAAAACCGGCTAACTTAAAGGGAAGTAGGGACAGAGGAAAAGAGTGGTTCTTAATGGATATAACACATCCATCTAACACAGTTGAGACGGTTTCTATGGTGCCATCTGCTAACTCCACCTCGTAATTCACACTTAAGGTTTTGACAGGTAAATTCAATAATTTGCAAAACTTATTATCTATAAATGATTTATCTGCGCCTGAATCAAAAAGTACTCTTGCATAGATATCATTTATGAGAAAGGTACCTGTGATCACGTTATCGTCTTGCACAGCCTCCTTCGCATCCATCCTAAAGACCCTAACATTGGTCTTCTTGGCCTCTTCAGGCTTCCTGGCGTATTTAGGGCAGTTGGTTTTTATGTGCCCTTTCTCATTGCAACTGTAGCAGGTTGCATCCTTCATCTTTTTGCAATCCAAGGTCTTGTGGTCCTTGGACTTGCATATACCACAGGAAAAAGTTCTTGACTGAGTTTGCGAATTCGAGTCGAGCCTGCACTTTCCGAAGTGTTGTTTCTTGCAAATCTTGCACTTGGGCTTATCACCAGATTGGTGCCCATCCTTCTTCGACTCAGACCCCTTCTTGTTGTCACCTTTTCCTCGGTGCTTCTTGTTTGACCTCCGTGAATTATCATCTTCACGTTTTCTCTTCTCAGCATCTTTGTTCCTCAGCGATCTTTGTCTGACCGCGTCCAGAGTGAGGGACAGAGATATATCCGCTACAGATCTGAAAGTAGCTGGCCGAGAGGCCTTCACGCTTGCCTTATCTCGGGGGCTAGACCCCCAATGAAACGAGCGATTCGTTTGGGTTCCGGGGTCACCAAATACGGAACCAACCTCGACATGGTATTAAAGCTCGTGAGGTAAGCTTGGCAATCTAGGTTCTACATAACCAATGATAGAAAATCAGACTCTATCTTCTCAACCTCATGCTGAGGGCAGTAGTTCTCCCTGATGAGGGCAACGAATTGTTCCTATGACATGTTGTACAATGGGATCTTCCCAGTGGCTTGAATCAGTGATCTCCACCAGGCTAAAGCCTCGCCTTTAAAAGATTGCGACACAAACTTGACTATATCCCTCTCAGCGCACCCGCTGATATCCACTACTGTATCCATCTCATCTAACCACGTCATGCAGTCAATGGCTCCTTTTTCCCCAGTGAAATCTCTGGGTTTGCATGAAACAAAGTATTTATAGGAGCAACCCTTACTACGGGGTTCTTGATTTAGTACAATCTGTTGAGATGGAGCACTGTGGTGGTTTGAGGAGAGTCGATCTTCATCTTTCTTCGGTTCTTCCTTCTTGGAAGGTGGCTTCGAATGCGGTGTAGATAGGGTCCTACTTCGAGTCCCACTATATTCTTCGTACTGCCGCTCTAAGGCCTTTGTAACTGCGTCGTCTACTAACGCTTTCAATTCAGCACCCGTTAGATTAATTCGGGCGTTGTCATTATTCTCCCTTGGGTGACTATTAATTTCATCCGAGTCAGCCATTTTAATTTAAACTGTTACATAAGACAATAACAATAGTTTATTTGGGAGTTTATCATAGAATTGTCTTTTATGGCAATTCATTAACCATGGTATACATAAACCATATTTGGTTAATTTGTTAATCATATTTATTCAGGATTTTTATTACAATTTATCCTAATTATAAAAACAATAACAGTTTTATTAGTGGCACAAAAAGGCCTAGTCACAAGGACATTTATAAATTATAAGCTATGATTTCAGAGAATCAAAGCTTTTAAGGCTTGAACATAGTTCATTACCTTTTTCGGACAGGGAGTCATAGCTACCATTGTCTTTTGGCTCATGTAGAAATGAGCAAGGCCCGTAGGCACTATATTTCCAATGTATGGTCAAAATATGATCATCTTAATTGATGATTTAAACCCATTATTCAGAGATCATTTAGTTGGGTTAGGAATCTTTTAAAGAATCCTTATATAAGAATGACGTGTGTGATTTTAACGGATCACATCTGCCAGGAGCGTTAACACGTTTTCAGATGTTAACAGGGATTTGAATCTTTTAAACAGGTCTTACCATCATGGCCAGGTCTTCACAATGACACCCAGGCTAGGTTTCACTCTTAAGATTCTTATTCAATATTTAAATAGGCAGATTATTTTTAAAAGGAATGATTTTGATTTATTTATTTCATGTAATATATTTATGCATATAATAGCAAAATGAAATTTATAAACATAACACTCCATTAATTATTAATAGGTTACACGTCGCCCTAAACGAGACTTTTTAATAAAGCAACATACCCACGCAGGGGTCAAATTGAAATACTTGTCCACGCAGGGACTTAAACAAACAACACACCCTCGTAGGGGTTAACAGAAAGATAGACCCACGCAGGGGTCAAAACAAACAACATACCCACACAGGGGCTAATACAGCAAGACAGGCCCACGCAGGGGCTCAAATGATACAAGGAAAATTACAACAGCGGAAGGATTCAATGGTCCTTCTTGCTCTTCCCTTTTATTAGGCTTGTCAATCCCTGGAAGAAAGTTTGTCGCTCCCTGCGATCTCGGTGAAAGTGTCGCTCAACCTGGTCCAGTCTCTGAAGAATTTCCTCCCGTTCTGGGGGAGAAAACCGTGGCGGCTGCGATTGTGTCCGTATTATAGGTCCGGCAGGTATCTGGTACCCATGAGTTGGGTATCCTGCTCCCCAAGGAGCTCCATACGGTCCTTCAGGGTTAAAGGCGTTGTAATTGGACGCTACCAAGTATGGGTCGGCTTCAGCGTAATTGTAGTTGGTGTGAATCGGCGGCCCAAACGGGTTGTACGTCATAGAACCAGTGTAGACAGGGATCGGGTTATCAAAACCCATCGGTGGTGGTTGCTGTGCAACGGGGTTCGAAGGTCCACCCATTTGTGGATCTTCTTGAAGTGGCGGATAATGACTGCCACTTGATTGTCGAGGAGAGCTAAAATGGAAGTCCCCTCCTCGTGCAGACATACGTGCTCCGGTTCTCCTACGCCTCGGCGGCTGCGGAGGTGCCGGCTGCACTGGCGGCGGTGGAGGCGGTGGCGTGACTGCCACGAATCGTGAATCCTCAGAGGGATCCTGCTGCTGCTGCTGATGAGGCGACGAATGCTGCGAGGGTGTAAAATACCACTCGTGTTGATTAAATCATGCCTGATAACTGTCCGGACCATGGTAGGGTGATCCATGAAAAGATGAACCATCTGAGACCTCGATAGGATGGTTCGGAGTTCCGGTTGCGGGCTCGACTGGATCGGTGTCCTCGTCCATATCTTCCGCATGATCGCCGGAGAAATGATCCTCCGGCCCCAATGGGTTAAAACCCACTGGTTCTTGTATGTAATTAGTCGGGTTAAACCGGCCCCTAAAAACAGGTGTAGGGTCACCAAAGGAATTATGCGATAGGGATCGTTGAAGAGGTATGTAAGAAGGTTGAGGGTTGTCGGGCTCATTTTCCGAATGTGGCCCATAAGAGTTATGAATGGGAGGCGTCGAACTGTGCGATACAGATCGTATAGCTAGTTCAAAAAGGTTCCTCCGGTTTTCTCTAGGGTCAGCACTCGCAGTGGTGGTAGGAGCTCGCATATGCGAAGGTCCTGCCTCGTCGTCATTGGGGGCGGTGATTGGCCCCTTGCCTCGTCCTCTTCGTCGAAAGAACCTTGGCGGCATATTTAATCCTGTCAATACAACATAAGATAACGATAAGAATATATAAAATAAAGGACAAAACAAAACAAAACAAATCAAAGTAGAATTTGTCCTATGTTATTTGTCTAGACTCGAAAGTTTTTAGAATGTGCAATTGTGTAACTGAGATTAAACACAAAAGGCTAGTGTTTAATTCACTCAGCGTTGGCTCTGATACCAACCTGTCACACCCCGATTTCCATGTGTCACCGGTGGGCCCGGTGGGGAGTATCGTGACGTGGTTGGCAACATAATAGTCAAACAACACAATATTTAATATGCACAGCGGAAGCAAATGAAAGATATATTTCAACTGAATAAAATTGTAATATCGTGTATCACAAACAGTTGAAAGAATCCACAGACGGATCAAAATAAATAGGAAACAGTAGTTCAACAGACGATAGGCATCTTAAGCTTGCGAGACTCTTATTGATGCTAAGGAGAGAATCCAACCTATTACGCTTAGTACCTGCATTTAATCTTTTTGGGAAAATACGTCAGTTTACACTTGTAAATACAATCAACTGACTCATTTTAAAAATGATTAAAAATTGATTTGGATGCACGTGGCATAAACATTTTATAACTTGGGATAATTATTTAAATATATAATCTTGTAAAAGAATTACATGTTCCTTATGCGTTCAGTAGCCCGGATCGTGCCGGGTTAAAGATCAATAGACACACCACATAATCTATTTATGCACTGACGAGTGTACGCCTACACTCCGCGCTTAGGTCGTGGCCATTTCGTAAAATGATGCCAAGGATATCCGGGACATGGTCATTAACCCCCCAAAGGCTTTAAGTAAACAAAACGATTTAAACGGGCCGATCAAATTATTCAATTAACCACCAAACGATGGAAGATTTAATGCCCGACCAAGCGGTATTTTATACACCGTAACCCAAGCCCGTATAGGGAAAATAAGTTAAAAGTATTTACCTGAGCAAAGTAATAATCACAATAAGCAAATGCAAGTAGCTTTTACTGGTCCTCCTAATCTGGAACGAAGGTTTATAATAACCTATTAGAATCCTAACGGGTCTTTAGTTAAGCTTAAGCTTAGACCGGTTAGTTTCAAAGATACGGTTCGTACGCACGATTAAGCGAAGACCGGATAGAATTTGATTTAGACCCGACAAGTTTGAAGACTTTCTTAATATGGGTATTTCATACACATTCTGGATTTTGAGATAAAACCGATAAGGTTTGACCCGTTTCGGCTAATTTATGCAAACTAGTTACATAAACCGAGCCGAACGCGTAATAAGCGTAACGGGTATTCATGAGAGCCATATACAGGTTTCCTAAGTTAATATGCTTCAAATATGTTGTGAAATCAGTAAGATGTCTTTTATTATGCCCGAAACGAATTTAAACACAAACTATGCCCCGTAGGGGTAGTTTGGTCATTTAAAAGGTTATAAAAGAGTTTAAGTATTAACCTGATTTACAGGTCTGATGTAATCAGCAAAAATACTCAATTTAATAAGTTATAACAGTAGGGTAAAGTATATATGTGAAATTTATCAATTATAACCAAACTATGCACCGTAGGGGCATTTTGGTAATTTCACATAAGCCGAAAAGCTCAAAACTGAAGTCTGGGTTTAACAACTTTTGCTTACTGTTAAAATATTATAATTTACCTAAAATATCAGTAGGTATCAACCCTTGTATGTTTAAAATAGTTCTAGTACATACTATGCGTTAAAAACGCTTAAAAAGGCTATTAGAAGCCATTTCCGGGTTCTATACATAAAGCTGATATTTTTATTATTCCAAAAGGCTTAAAATAATTTATTTATCATTTAAAATCAGTAGCAAAAGGTTTGGAGTCAATTAGATATGTAAAACTCATTTTATAGCCCGTAAGGGCAAAACCGACAATTACCGGATTAAGCCTACGACTATAAGTTATGCTCAGCCTAAAATTAATTAAAAATCTTCAAAAATCCCAAAATAATATATTTCATCAGTGGGTAATAAGTTTGATATCAAAAAGTAGGCTTAAATAGGCTATACGCTAATTACGCCGTTTAATCGCTAAAGAAGCTTTCTAATTACGCTAATGAGCATAACTCTCAATCTACACCTCAAACTGATGTCAAATTTTGGGTGCAAGTTTATATATCAGTAACTAAGGTTTCTACTCTTTTACATTTTCAAAAATCACGTTTTAAGGTGAAAAGGGCATAATGGTCAACATATGAGCAATTAACGGAATCATGCGTATTAATTGGTTAACTAATGAACCAAGGTGTATAATCACAGAGGGTTATACTAGCATGTAACCAAGTCCAATTAAAGCTCTAAGGTATTTCTAGAACATACCAAAACGGGTCAGAACTGAAGTCAAAGCGAAAGTCAAAGCTTTGCGACTTTCGGTTCCGAACCGGGTCTAAACAGAAAATTGCCGGGTTGAACATGTTTAGACATGTTCTTACACTTATTACCAAGTTATATTAATGATCAAACAGGTTGTATGTGTTCTACATTGCTACTTATGCATAAATTAGAAAATAAGTATTCTGTTGACTTTTTAATAACAAGTTTGACCCGACAAATGGTCTAGTTAGAGTGGGAATCAGAGGGTGCCCTTTTAAGGGTTTAATGCCCACATAATTACCAACTTATAACTACTTTCAATTCGACTAATCACTGAGCCATCAATGATTAATCGCTAAGTCAACCGTTAATTACGACGGTTTGACTTTTAAGCTAAAACTAAGCAAAAACTTAACTAAGAAAGGTTAAGCATACTTACTAGAGTCCTTTGCACGATTAGTGATCACTTGAGCCTGCTTTGGAGCTCTAGAATTGATCAGAAATGCTGAAGGAAGGTGTGAAGAATTGGTTGCAACCTTGACCCTTTATATAGTGCTCAAGAACTCATGGATCATTGACACACAAGTCTAACCATGGCCTTGGATCACTTCCAGATGTCCCTAAGTGTCTAGGGGTTGTTTAGGGGTCATGCAAGATGAGGAAAATCGAGTTAAAGGCGGTTACAAGGGCTATGGCAGACAAGAAATCCAAAAAATCCAACCAAATCGGAATTCTGATCAGATAAGGCCGTCGCGTAGCGCGACGGCATAAGGGGTAGTGCTCGCGCTACGCGAGCATGTGGTGTCCAGCCAACAAAATTTTCCATTATTTGCAGTTTTGGTCTCTGGTCCTTCTAAAGGTCGCTTTCACGTCTTGTTTTGCATAATGAGCCCTCTAAATTAACTTATAAGGGCTTTAAGACATTTACCCACTTTGTTTAGTCCTCTGTTAATCTTTATTGTTACCCGAAAAGTCATAAACTTCAACGTTGATGCTTTAACCCCTTGTATACGAATTTGATCATAACTTTCTCATACGATAACGAAACTTTGTGAAATTTATATCGTACATTCTAGTGAGCATAATTTACCGTTACAAAGCTTTGGGTTTGTCAAAAGGTCACTCAGAGGTATAACTTAAACATGTTGACACATTTAACCCCTGTAGTTTGTAATCTCTCACTTTCTTTCATATTTAGCTTCGTATGATCCATGATTTATTCGTTTGAAGGTATGAGCATCATGTAGGGTTAATGTACAATATATTTATTCACTGTTGACATTTAGAACTCGTATATTCACATACTTTCCATGATTGTCAACTTTAATCCCTCTATAACTTTCTTTCACACGTTCAATCATATGACACGTGTCAACTCATTATAGGACGTGAATTTTCGAGGTGTTACACTTAATCCAGTCTAGCTGTTCTTGGGGTAGTATGAGTACGAAAAATTCATTTCATCATTTTCTTTGCATATGGCGATGAAATGTGAGGAGGCTCGTGTCGTCTACTTGACATTGTTTGAGTAATGATGTTATTTATTTAATTTTACCTTGAAGGAATTGAAGAAATTATTTTACAAATATTTATATTGTTTTACAATATTTAAAAACTTCAATTCACTTAGCGTAGCTGACTTTTGCATACATGTTAGAGTGATTTCAAGTTAGCATGTTGTATGGATGACCACTTGGCAAATGCACGAAGCTACCTAACATCTAATGTGACACTTCGGGTTTTCCCGCACTTTTCATTTACGTTATAACTTTGGGGATCTAATAAACGAGGTTTTATGTGATAATTAACTGATTGATTATAAGTTAGTTATGTGATAATGTGTATGAATATAAATGAAGTCGAAAGCCCTTGATTCCGACTCGAGACCTCATGCTTTCGGGTCGGGATTTCTGGTTCCGAACACCCCTCATTGTTGGCTAATGGATTATGTATCCGTACGACCTGGCTCAACCGGTAAGCCCACTCGAAACCCTAGTTGTGAGGCATGCAAAGTAAATGTAACACATCACCTTTAGCAGAAGTGAGACAATTAAGTTGTTAGGCACAAGTTTAGTTTGCAGGACACAAATCTAACACATCATTTTTGGACAGAAGTGAAACATTTATGCATTTAAGGCAAAATGTCATGTGAATATCTTATAGTTTTAGGATACCCATTTAAATGACAATGCTTAATCAAACTTAAATAACATGTAGTTCTAACACTTCATTTTGGGCAGAAGTAAAACATTAAAATGTTATTCGAGTTAAGCATTTTTCTACAGACTAGGTGACTTTAATCTTAGGCGTAACGACTATAGTCTAGTGACTTTAGACCAACAATTATGTCCAGAAAATTTATGCCAACAGCTTTAGGCCAACAACTTTAGGTGGCGACTTTATGTGTATAGACATTGCCAAACTCGTAGTAGGACTTTTAGGCAAGCAACTTTAAGTTGTGTCTTTAGCTGGAAACTTTAGGGTAGAGGGGTTAAGCTGCAAATTTAAGCCAATGACTTTAAAGTCGCTGATGCTGGAAAACACACTTTTTAAGAGATAGTATTCTGTTTCGAATGATTAGAAGTTTTATTTATATCCTAAATCTGATTAGTGATTTAAAACATAAAAATAATATTTTTTATACAAAAATTAGGATAAAGTTACACATATTAAGGACACTGGTTATCAATCTAATCAACTACCAAAATATTAGATTTTCTTCAGTTTTAGGATAAAGATCATAACGAGCAATTTTATGAACATTCAAACTGCTCTTGATTAATTAATTAGATTCGTACTGGAATCAGAATCTGAAACCTTTGGTATTAACTATTTTTGAAATATCATCAGATTTCAAAAGATCAAAACAGGTTTATCAGATTTGATAATCCATGAAAACGGGATATTTCATACCAGATTCGAAAATCATTATTTATAAAAAATTGATTTTATTAATAGGGTTTTTAATCAAAACTTCTTGTTTCTGATTTTCTTTAAGGAAACTAAAAAGAATTAATTAATGAACATTTGCTTTTATACGACATATTGACCAATTCTTTATCAAACATGATAGAAATAAGAAGATAGAATGTGTGTACCTGATTTAGCCAGCAACCGCAGTAAAGGAAGTAGACATGCTCTTGATTGATCGAGTTCTTGTTTAGGGTGTACGGTTAGGATGGTTTTAGGTGAGTTGAAGAACCCACGTGTTGTAGAGAGAGAGAGAGAGAGAGAGAGGGGGGGGGGGGGATTTTTATGTGTAATTAAGTTGGTGATCATTAGGCTTAACCCTCTATAATGATCTCTAAATATACACCCAAAAAGCCTATTTAGATATTAATGGTAATTACGTCAATCGAAAAATTATCAATTAAACACATAGTGGTATTAAGGTCAATGATCATTATATTAGATAATGAACGTAATGAAGGTAGAGCTAGAGATATTATAACACATCACTCAAAGATGTATAGTGCACTTTACGATGCTAACAAATTCATCTTACAATGTCTTAACCACTTGTTTAAATTATCTTCTCTATACAAATACACATGCATATCCAACTCATATATACTTCTCTTTAAGTTGATAGATACCACCAATCGTTTCTCCATAATTACACTTGGTAGGGATTATCAAAGACTTCTCTCTAGTTACACTTGGTAAGGATCCTTAAAGATTTCTCTTTTATGTAAATCTGGTATGGATCATAACAAGTTCTCTATATTTGCACTTGGTAGGGATTATCAAAGACTTCTCTCTAGTTACACTTGGTAAGGATCCTTAAAGATTTCTCTTTTATGTAAACCTGGTATGGATCATAACAAGTTCTCTATATTTGCACCTGGTAGGGATTATAAAAAATGCTCTCTAAATGTTAGAGAAAGGTTGCTAAAATTGAAGAGTGAGTAAACTAATGAAAATGTTTAGATAAAACATGACGGATCCTCGGTTGGTCGTGCTCCTACCTAAAACAGTCTGGTAAAACAAAGTTATAGGCATTATGTTTAGTTGAAATCTAATCGGTTACCTTTTTTAAAGACTTGAAACACTGATAAACAGACTTTCGTAAAGATTTCCGGTACATGAAAATAGCCTTGCTTAATTCATATGAGTTAATTGCTCAAGACATGAAAGATTTTCAATGAACATCAAAGTCTTTGGCACTTTGTCTAAATAGTCTTGACATGTCTTTCCAATGGTGGATCCTTTTAAATCATTTTCATATGGAAGATTATACCCAAAGATTTTATGATCAAGAGTTACATTTTTTCAACTTTGAAGTGTTCTCATAAAAATAAGGATAGTTTGAAAAACTTAAAGGAACTTTTTTCTATATTTAATATTAAATAGGAGCTTCACTAAACAAAGTTGTGTTGAGAAAAGTGTTAGGGGCAAGGTGACATGGCCGCTCCCTTTCTATCAATTATTGTGGTAAACTTTGAACAATGGTGTTCAAGGAGTGGCATATACACACATCTAGTAAACCTATCTCATCAGACTCACGTTATGTTTACTCATATCATGTGGTACTACTAAAGCTAAAGTTTTATATGTTAAAATTTTATACTTGACAGTCAAGCGTCACCGTATAATTTTGGACAATGACACCATAATTTGTTTTTCGATATAAGACATGACGGCATATGGGTGGTGGCACATTTAGCTATCACATAAGTGTCATAACTAATGAGTGATCCTAATATCGACAGTTTGAGACTCTCGCCTTTTTTTTAATATTTTTCTTACACTTGTTAAGCGCGATTAAATATGCATATATGCACCAAAATTGCGCATTGAATATGGTTGAATTTATACGTGTTTGAGCTTTCCAAATTTTATAGAGTACTATATTTTTGGGTGATGGCTTGGTAGAATGGTAGGGTCTAATATGCTCAAATTAATTGAGATATTGTTTTTGTGGTTACTATTTAGTGTGTACAGTGATCAAATTCATTGAGATATTGTGTTTTGATTACTATTGTTTGTGTATAGTGATCTCTTCATGTATATTATTATTGAAATTTTGATATTTTTGTTTATTCAACTATAAGTTAGAAGGTAAAAAACGAATGCAAGGTTAAATTTTAATTGTACAAACTCAACAAATAAATGTAGGCAATACTAGGGAAGATAAGAAAAAGAAAGTTCAGTTGTTGTCACTTTATAATATGTTATAATATGAACAAAAATGCAACAATGTTTTTGTGATTAGTGTTGTTTGTCTAAATACCATATAACTTTATACTTGTAAGAATTTAAACTTATTTTTGTTATAGGCAAATATATATCACTAAATCATAAATCATGGGTTAAAATTTATATAAAGTATAATAAGATTATTTTGTGAACATGGGTAGGGAGATGGGAAAATATGAGGCTGTGGGGTATGGGGCGGGGGTTTGGGCGTGGGTTGGGGGAAAACGCGCAAGCCATCACCCCGGATGGGCTTGGGTTGGGGTGTGGCCCTTGGGGCTTGGGGCGGGGGAAGCGAGCTGACATGGCGGGCTGTGAATGGCCAATTCAAACTAGCCGTTGGGGGCATGTTTTAAAAAAAATTCCTTTATAAATACCTTTCCATATTAAACATTTTTTTCACACAATATCAAACACATAAACCACAATCTTGCCATGAGTTCTTCAAGTTATAGTGAATCGTCATCATCATCTGACGATGGTGCGGAAATATTTCTACAAACGATCGCGGCGGTGGTGAAAGCTATCGTGGAAGACGAAGACGATGAGGTAGAGACTCAACAACCTAAACGGAGGAGAAGGTACATCGCTCGTGAACGGCACACCGCTAACAATTTGTTGGTAAGCGATTACTTCTCAGCGGAACCTAAGTTTGATGAAAAAATGTTTAGGCGTCGTTTTCGTATGAGTAGAAACTTATTTTTAAGAATATCTAGAGATCTTGAGGAGAAGTATGTTTATTTCCAACAAAAACCCGATGTAACTGGGCAATTAGGATTTAGTACGTGGCAAAAGGTCACGGCCGCACTTAGGCAGTTAGCGTACGGCAATAGTTCGGATATTATGGATGACTATTTAAAAATGTCTGCACGTGTAGCTAGAGAAAGTCTTCACAACTTTTGTTCGTGTATTCTAGAACTTTATAGGAAAAGATATTTGAGAAAGCCCTCCTTCAGTGACATGCAACAAATATTGGAACATCATGCAGATTATCATGGGCTACCCGGGATGTTCGGTAGTTTAGATTGTATGAAATGGGCTTGGGAACTTTGTCCTACCTAATGGCAAGGCGCTCACACTAGTGGATTTCACGGGATGCCAGCCATCATGCTTGAAGCGGTTGCGTCCCAAGATCTTTGGATATGGCATGCGTTCTTCGGTATGCCAGGTTCACATAATGATATTACCATCATAAATCACTCGCCCCTTTTCAATGATCGGGTAAATGGTATAGGACCCAAAGGAAATTTCTTTGTAAACGGGGTTGAGTACGTGTATGGGTACTACCTAGTTGATGGGATTTACCCATAGTGGGGGGTTTTTGTAAAATCGTTCATAAGACACGGTACCACAGATCCAAAGAGATTAAAGTTTAACAGGGTCCAGATGGCTGCACGTAAAGACGTCGAGCGAGCATTCGGTGTTTTGAAGAAAAGGTGGCGAATATTGGCAATGCCTTGTCGACTATGGGACAAGGATTAGATTGGAAACGTGATGTACACATGTATCATTCTTCTCAATATGATTTTGGAGGATGAAGGTAGAGCGGTCGTTACCTACTATGATGACGATGACCCCCAACCAGGTAACGTAACAGACGAAGATAAAGAGGCAAATGAATTTTTGATAAAGTCAAGGGATATACATCACAACCTTCGATCTGATTTGGTGGATCATGTTTCAACGATTCCTGGGTTCGAAACCGACGAAGACGAAGAAGAATGATTGTTTTTTATTTTGATAATTATTATGTATGTTTATGTAGTTTTTAAAAAAGAAATTATGTATGTTATGTTTATTATTTATGTAGTTATATATATATATATAGAATCACGCTAAAATGAGAACCACCTCGAGTTGTAAGAACCGCGAGAACTATTTGATCCGGGGCGAGGTGGACCAAATTTTTTTTCATAAACGTAGATGCATGTATTATAAATACATTTGTAAAAAAAATTCAAAAAAAATGTCGTGTGTGTAGTTTTGAGCACCACAAGTTTGTGTTTACGGGCACCGTAAATTTTCCGGTAAGATTTACGGTACCCGTAAACACAAACTTGCGGTGCTCAAAACTACACACACGACATTTTTTTTTAAATTTTTTTTTACAAATGTGCTTATAATACATGTATCTACGTTTATGAAAAAAAAAATTTGGTCCACCTCGCCCCGTACGGTGTAGTTCTCACGGTTCTTACAACTCGATGTGGTTCTCATTTTAGCGGTCCCCTATATATATACATATATATATATATATATATATAGGGTAAGGATATATAGAAAACCACTTTTATTGAGAAAACCCGGGAAACTCAAAGCTCCCGACATTTTTTTTTTGAAAAAAATAACACATGTAATATATATGTTTTTAAGAGTTTTGGGCAAAAAAAAACAAAAAAGCGCCTAAGGAATTTAAAAAAAAATAAACAAGTTTCAGCATTTTTTGCCTAACACATGTTAGTCAACAAAGTTGCTGAAATTTGTTTATTTTTTTTAAAAATAATCCTTCGGCGCTTTTTCGATTTTTTTTGCCCAAAACTGTTAAAAACATATATATTACGTGTGGTAATTTTTTCAAAAAAAAAAAGTCGGGAGCTTAGAGTTTTTCGGGTTTTCTCAATAAAAGTAGTTTTCTTTTTATCTTTAGCCTATATATATATATATATATATATATATATATATATATATATATATATAAAGGATTAGGTTCAAACGTGAACAAAATCCCAATAGTGAACTGCGTGAACTGATCTGGGTCCTTGATTTTTATGATCTTGAGATTAAAGTGAGTGGCATGATGGAAATTATTTGATTAATTTTTTCCATTTAATTAAATACAAAAAGGGTATATGTGTAATTTCAATCTTAAATTGATTGCATAAATCTCTCACAAGTCAAGTAATCAATTATCCTCTTAAATTGAAATCATAAATCTCTCACAAATCAAATCAAGGATTAGGAAAGATGTAACTTAATTCAATTATTAAAATAATTATTTGTTTAAATGCGATGTACACATGTGTATTCTGATTTTGCCCTCTTTTTAATGCGATGTACACATGTGTATATCGTCTGTTTTTGTGATATCTCGGAATTTTTTTTTGTATTGAATGTTGATATACACCTGTGAATTACTGTACACATATGTACGATGCTGAGTACACAAGTGTACTGTTCTATTTATATCCAAGTACACATGTGTATACCGTTGAAATATGAAGGTTACGTGGATCTTAAAAATCAAAATTTGAATTCTGGTGATGAAATCTGAAATAAAAATTAAAATTGAAATCTGGTGATTTGTTGTTTGTTTTGATAATTATCTTATTAATAAATAAACATAATGTGAATAATGAATTTAAATTAGGAAAGATGTAACTTAATTCAATTATTAAAATAATGATTTAAATCTAATTTTTTATATAATTACAATCCTACCCTTAACAACTAAAAAGGAAATTAAGGGTCCATATCTGTTCACGCAATTCACTCTTGGGAGGTTGTTCACACTGGAACCCAAACCTATATATATAGGTAGAGGATCCCGTAAAAAGTGCTCAAAGTGTGAGAAGTGTATTATAACACTATATATAATACTATATAACACCATATAAACACCGTATAACAATATGTAACACCATATAATACCATATAACACTATGTAACACTATATATCATTATATAACAAATATAACACTATATGTTGTCTGATAGCATGTCTATGATAGATGTATAGTGTTATATTTGTTATATAATGATATATAGTGTTATATGGTATTATATGGTGTTACGTATTGTTATACGGTGTTTATATGGTGTTATATAGTATTATATATAGTGTTATAATACACTTCTCACACTTTAGGCCCTTTTTACACTATCCTTACCCTATATAATATATATATATATATATATATATATATATAGGGGACCGCTAAAATGAGAACCACCTCCAGTTGTAAAAACCATGAGAACCTCTTGATCCGGGGCGAGTTGGACCAAATTTTTTTTTCATAAACGTAGATATGTGTATTACAAACACATATGTAAAAAAAAAAATTCAAAAAAAAAATGTCGTGTGTGTAGTTTTTTACACCACAAGTTTGGTGTTTACGGGTACCGTAAATTTACGGTGCCCGTAAACACCAAACTTGTGGTGTAAAAAACTACACACACGACATTTTTTTTTTGAATTTTTTTTTACATATGTGTTTGTAATACACACATCTACGTTTATGAAAAAAAAAAATTTGGTCCAACTTGCCCCGTACGGTGTAGTTCTCATGGTTTTTACAACTAGAGGTGGTTCTCATTTTAGCTGCCCATATATATATATATATATATATTAAAAAAATGTTGATGTGGTTTGGCCACGCCAGCCCAGCCACACCCAACCCAAGCCCCACCATACCCCCTACAACTTGGCTTTGGGTTTGTTCATCTTCAATATCCATTTGTCAACTAATGCCCCAACCCAAGCCCCACCATACCCCACGTTCTGAAGTTGGTAACTTGGTATTTACTTTGCATTAAGTTTGCAATAAATGTAGTCTTTAAGGTGTGAGTAATTATGAAATGATTCCGTGGGTTATGAATATGAGAGTCAGAAGAAGAATACATTGGTAAGTGGACCATGCCCCACTCAATATGCTACCCCATCACATGTGTTTAAATCTAAACTCCAATTATTACATACCACTTACACTACATTTCAAAATTTTAGACATGAATCAAAGTCTAAATCTTGATAGATTCATTGAGTTGATGGCTTTATCGACCAAATTTTACTCTATATAAATACAATACTTTTTAAACACATTTTTTATTAGATCATGCGTAGTGGTAAGACTGAATAATACCCTCACCCTTAGGTGTTTTTCGCCATGTGGCAGTACAGTCAGCAAGGGGCATTATTGGACGTTTTTCTAAAATGGGTGTAGTGGGTATGTGGGGATTGTGGGGCATTATGTTTGTAATAAAATTAAATAAAAAACATTAAAAAATCTTATTGGACAAAACAAATGAAGCTGAAGATGATTGGTCAGTTATTCCCCCATCCGGCGTTGTTTCAAACACGCCAAAACAAAAAATTTGACCAAAAACGCCCTAAAACGCCATGGGGTGGGGCTTGGGCGTGGTTAGGCGTGTTTGGGGGAGAATCACGCCAAGGTCTTACTTACTACGGATGGTCTTATAGTTTTAAACATTTGGTTAAAAACACCTCAATTACATTCTAAAAATTGCTATGGCAAAGACTTGTCAGAATAATTTTTAGGTAAGGTAATATGTATATATTTTTTACTTTGTCTGTATTTATAAGACAAGGGACATAACAATTTATTCAAATAAAAAGCAAAAATTTTAGGTAAGGTAATATGTATATATTTTTTACTTTGTCTGTATTTATAAGACAAGGGACATAACAATTTATTCATATAAAAAGCAAAAAAAAGTCACTATCGATTCGTAAACTTGAAAGAATTTTGTTATTTTACTTCAAAGTAGATATTTTAAAATAAATAAAAGTTAATGAAAGAATTTTGTTATTTTACTTCAAAGTAGATATTTTAAAATAAATAAAAGTTAAAATAGATTAATTAAAGAAGTACACGAGCAATAGGGAGAGTAGAGTAGGAAGTTGCTTCTTAGAGTTTTAAAATATGTTGATAAAACACATATTGATTAGGTATATATTAAGAGTTACATCTATAGACACTAGTTGTGTTGTATCTTTTACTTTTTTATCCTCCTTTTCCTTTCTTTTCTTTTATTTCCTGTCTTCCCTTTCTATGTTTTATTCTTCTTTATATTCAACTATATGATAATATTATGTTACTATAGATAAAATTGTTATATATATAAATTAATGAGAATATTTTTTGGTTACAATATAACTAATAACTATAAAATGATTCATTGAACTCTATTCACATTCGAATTTAATAATTTATAAATGTCAAAACTCTAAAAGGGATAAGTTGGCAACACTTATACACTCAAATTTGTAAGTCTGAAATTAACAATCTTGTAAATTTCGAAGTTTTACCTTTTCAAGTTTAGAAAAGTGAGAATTAGAATTCTTAGTTTGGGTTGAATTGCAAACAACCAAGTTTCACTCTCCATTCAGTTTTTTTTTGTAATTTTATCATGAAGGAGTTGATGCTTGTGTGACTAGTAGGGCTTTCTTCATAATTGGGTACATAACTTAGAGTTTATAGTGTGTGAGTATTGATAAACAACAAGTTCACCTATCATCACTTTAGAGTTTATAGTGATGATATGAGAAGACATAACATGCTTTCTAATCTAGTATGTGTTAAGAGTTGTATATAGTTTTAAATATGTTCACTAGGTTTGGGTATTGTTATGGGCTACACATTTAAATATAGTATAGGAGCTTTTGTTACTACATAACTTATGGTAATATTGGATTGTAATAATCCTAACTATTCGTCGTTGGCCGCAAGCAGTTCTAACTTTAAAAATAACCACTGGCAGTCCTAACTTTTAACATATTGGCCTCCAATGGACCCTGACTAACAGAACCCTAACGTCGTTAGTCTACGGTCGTCGGAAAAAAAAAAATTGGCCGAAAAACTCATTTTTGGTCGGAAAACTCAACATTTTTGTCTCGAACCTCTTTGTAACCTTATTATGGACCTTTGGGAATCTCTTTCTAGTAAACGTCCCAATTATTAAAGTCGTTAGAAAACTCATTTTCGTCGAAAACTTCTTTTTCGACAGAAAACTCAACTTTTCGGCCAGAAAACTCAACATTTTGGTCTCAAACTCTTTGTAACTTCAGATTGAACCTTTAGAATCCTTTTTCTGGACAAAAATGGTTTTCCGGCGACCGGAGACTAACGATGATAGGGTTCTGATAGTCAGTGTCCATTGAAATATGTCAATAGTTGGGGCTGCCAGTGGTTATTTTTTGAAGTTGGGACTATTGGCAGCCAACGACGAATAGTTGGGATTATAAAAATCCAATATTCTAATTCTATTTATACACATATGGAACAAACGTATCCCAAACATGGTTTTACAAACTTTCATCATATCAGATCCATCTAGATAAATGCCGGTTTTTTTATTGTCTCAAAACATCATTTTCCCCGACATCCTTGCACGACTTAACAAAACTAGTTGTAATCCATGGACCCTGAACATGAACTTCCCTATGATGAATTATCCTCTCCCAGTTTCCACTAGGGTATTTATCCTTTACTCGTGTAATACATCATCTGACATTCACTCGTCTGGATATCACACTACACGGTATAACAAGTTTATCTCTACACACACAAATCACACGAACCTCATTTCATGAGTACAAGGGTGTCAACACATTGTATCTAATTCCAATCCTGATGATGCATGAGTACAAGGGTGTAAACACGTTTTCAGACATGAATTATCCATTTACTCATGCCCGTGTTATCTTTTGTGATAGTGTGAGTGTCATTTACTTAATCTTTAACCCAATTCAACAACACACCAAACATGTAAGTGTTCATATACACTTTGTTAGAGAGCGGGTTGCTTTTATGATGATTGTGTTGCATGTTTATTTAGCCCATCAATTCACAAATATATATATCATATATGTACAAAAGGATTAATCTTCCATTTATGTTTTAGTTCATGTCTAATTTCAACATTATAGAATCTCATTTTCAAATTATGAGGGTATTAACTTTAAATATAAACTATATTGTGTCTTACTGTCTTTAGTATCTATTAACATATGTACAGGGGCGGCTATTAGGGTGTGCGGGGAGGACTTCCGCACAGGGCCCGTAATTTCGAGGGGCACGTGTTTTTTTTTAAACTGCTATACATATATGTTAATAAATAGAAATCGAATCAAACAATATGCATAAAATGATCTTTAGTACAGTGGCGCGTGTGTTTTGGTTAGTTATTTGGGCCCGGTGAGACCCGGGTTCGAGTCCCTTGGTTCACTTCTTTTTTATTGAGTTTCATTTAACAATTTCCAATAATTGCACAACCGGTCCCTGCATTTAAAAAGTTCTAAAGAATTACCAAATCAGTCCCTTCAATTAGGAAATTAGTTTAATCTAAAATTTATAACTAGGTTAGTTATTTCTTTTGTAATTATTAACGAGACTAACAAGTTTCATTCATAAAATTAATATTTTAAACCCGAAAAAACTAGTTATAGTAATTTCTAAATACGCGACATCTAATATAAATAAAAAAAGTTCGTTTAGGATCCGGTTTTCAAAATGGATGGGTATCGGAGATCCGTTTTCGGCGGATGTTACACATTGTTTATCGAATAATACGATTTTGTCATTTTCGTAAATGCCTTGTTTATCGTTAAGATATAAGGGCATATTTTTTTGACCTCGAAAAGGGTACATGAATTCTCAGAGACGCCACTATGTATACATAGTATTGGGGCCAGCTGTAATAATACTCTACTGTACAAATGGTCGACAAGGTCTTACACACTTCAAGTATGAATTATATCTAGGTTATATTTATAGTGTTTGGTTGAGATGTTGCTTTCACTATATCTCTATTTATTGGGGGTAAATATTAGATGATTTTTTTTCCTGTTGGTTAAAATTTGATAAAACAAATTAGGTTCATATGTTTAATCGTGCGTGAGTGTAAATGCTAAAGATAATTGATAGTTTATGCTAAAAACATATACTCATGGATTTGGTTGAGGTAATAATTTCAAACCATGTTTAACAGAGAAAATTTTAGTGTTATTGTATCTGGTTATCTTTATAAAATATATATGTAAGATTAAACGAGGTAAGGGTTCTTGTAAAAAGAGCATGTTTTGTACAAAATGTAAGAAGTCTATGTAGTTATGGTGCTTTAAATTTTTGAGAGAGTAAATTGCCATTTTAGTTTTGAGGTTTGGTCCAAATTGTCATTTTAGTCCAATTAGTTTTTTTTTCTCCTCTGGGTCCCTGACTTTTCCATTTTCTTGCCATTTTGATCACATTGCCTAACTCAGTCTAAATATCTGGTTATAACCAGGGGTATTTTTGGCATAACTGTTGTGTAGCGATAACCAGGGGTAGTTTACAACATAATTTATAAATCTCATATTAATTTAATGCCAAAACTACCCTTGATTATAACCTGGTTTTTAAACTAAGTTAGGCAATGTGATCAAAATGACAAGAAAAAGGAAAAGTCAGGGACCCAGAGGAGAAAAAAAACTATTTGGACTAAAATGGCAATCTAGACAAAAAATCAGGGACTAAAATGACAATTTACTCTTTTTGATATGATGTTATATTATTTTGGCATGATATTATATAAAAAAACACCAAACACCAAACGTAACAATTAAAAAGACAATTAAATGTATTTCAGGCATGAAATCTAAAACTCCATGCAAAGAAATTAATCAGTGTGTTTTAAGTTAAATGTCTAGAATACGTATGATTGTGTTATAAATTGTTGTGTCTGATATTTTTCTATGTTATACCATATCAAAAAATATATATATAAAACATCATATCTAAAATTTAAAACATCATACCTACATAAACTTCTTACATTTTGTCTAAAAAATGTCATTTTTACACTAACCTTACCTGATTAAACAATATATTTTATAACCTTTTGTTTTTAATATTCATAGTGTGAACACATGCGTGTACGATCTCACCAAATATCATGTATTAAAAGTATAATTAGATCAAACAACTAATAAAATATATGATTTGTTTTACAAAATTTATTTTAGAATTTGTTAATAACTCTTTTGAATGACACGATATCATCAACCATTGACACGATATGATTTGGTTTTGTAACCATGAAACCCAAGAAATTGTAGTATTCCTATTTCTATTAACAAACCACATACACGAAAGATTTACAATAGAATCAAGAGTTAAATTCCATTTTAGTCTGTGTGACTTGGGCCATTTTATCAGGTCAGTCCAAAGATTTGAAACATTGTCATTTTAGTCCAAATAGTTTTAAACGTTGTCATTTTAGTCAATTGTGTTAACTTTATCCCTTTATTATGTTAATTAGAAGGACATTTCAGTCATTCTATATATAATTCTAGGAAAAATTACAAGTTTTGTCCTTTATTTTTGTACCACTTTTCAGGCGGTATCCTTTTTAACGAACGTTGACAGGCGATGTCCTTTACTAGGTATTTTGTTGTAAGTTTAGTCCTTTACACCCAACCCAGTTAAAAAACACTGTTAATTGTTGGGTGTAAATGACTAAACTTGCAACAAAATACCTAGGTAAAGGACTAAACTTGCAACAAAATACCTAGTAAAGGACACCGCCTGTCAATTTAACAACGTTTTTTAACTGGGTTGGGTGTAAAGGACTAAACTTGCATCAAAATACCTAGTAAAGGACACCACCTGTCAACATTCGTTAAAAAGGACACTGCCTGAAAAGTGGTATAAAGATAAAGGACAAAACTTGTAATTTTTCCATAATTCTATTAACTGGAAGGGCAATTTGACCATATAAAATGATCGAATTACCCTTCTAGCTAACAGAAAAATGGACGGAGTTAACACAGTGGACTAAAATGTCAACGCTTGAAACTATCTGGATCAAAATGGCAACGTTTCAAACCTTTGGACTAAACTGCCAAAATGACACAAACCACAGGGACTAAAATTGCATTTAACTCTAGAGTCAAAGATAAAAAAAGTTTCAAACACAGAATTCCGGTATCTCCACATATCCCACCAAAATGTCATAAATAGTTTATTACGGGTTGGAAAGGAATTATCTTGAATACAATAATGGAATACGAAAGCCATTTAGTTCGACTACTAGAATCGGGCAAGGTAGGAACAACCTTTCAATGATTCATTTATTGTGATAATAGTTGCACACAAGATTTAAACAACCTTTGGATTTCTCTGATCATATGACAATGTCGTACTAAAGCAACTCTTATGAATATCAATAAAAACCAAATCATTTGTATGATTTGACATTGTACTTCAAATCTTGTCCCTTTTTAAGATGAGCAAATGTAACGTTATTTTAATAGCTTTAGAAGCCTATAACCGTGTAAACTTTAGAGTTATGCAACTATGTGTTCACTAGTAACAGAAAACTTAGTACATGATTCCTTCTTCATCGGTTCTAAGAGGAAGAAGATATAAAAGTATCGAAACGTATATAACAATAAGATAAGAGTATAATAATAAATTGAACTTTTCGAAGAACATTACCACAACACCGCAAAATAACAATAAGATAAGAGTATAGTAATAAATTGAACTTTTTGAAGAACATTACCACAACACCGCAAAACCGGTTTAAAAGTAGGAAGATCAATAGACCTAAAATGTTGTTGGTTAAAGCCACATGGGTGCATAAATTCTACAATAACTACTTGTAAAGAAACCAATCAAACCATGGACATATGAACAATAATAATGATATACGGTGACTGTTGTTGGACCCGTCCTAGCTAAATGGTTCCATGTGATATGAATAGTGAACCACATATGAAGGTAAAAGTACGAGCAAAGGTAAATCCATGCAAAAATAAGTAAGCAAAATACCAAAAACAAGTTAAGTCCAAAATGTTGTGCATTCATTTTTAAATCATTATAGTTTTAATCTATATCATTTAGTACTTTTTTTTGTTTTTGATTGGCAAACTTTATATAAAACAACCATTTAGTATTTTTTAATATTTCTTTTATTTTAGTCTAGGTATATACATGTTATTTTAAATGTTATTGTTAAATTATGTATCGAAAATAAAAGGGATAACAATCAATATTATAAATTGATTGTGAGACCATTTACATCCAACCCCTCATTTTTTTACCCCGTATTACACTAAAAATTACCATCTTTTTTCTCCTATCTTTTCTCTCATTTTCAATTAAATAATACCTTTTAATATTTTTATCATTACATTTTATCTATCTTTCACTCACAACCACTTTCAAAATATATTTAAAAAATTATAAAAAGCGAACAGTGTCCCTCAAATTTATAGATAAACAGTAAAATTTTCTCTCTACTCTACCCACAACTACCTACAACCACCTTTCATAAAATAAAAACCACCCTCACATAATTTGAGGGAAGGGATGTGAATGCTCCGAAGAATATGATTCCGCTGATAACATGTGTATTCTTTCTCTGTCACAAACTACATATATATTATTTTATACTAGTATTAAAGATTATATTCACTTCTTAATAGGTATGACCCGTATTACATCAAACATACCGTTAATTTACATCTAACGTACCGTTAATTTTGTGTTTGACCCAAAGCAACCCGGGTCACATTCATTATCAAAGTTAATTAGTTGTGCCAACGTAGTCTAAAGGATTAATGAAAATATATCTCAAATCTAATACGAGATATCAATAGTCTTATATAAGAAGACGATGAAGCGTGATCATCTCCAATATATGAGGAAGGGGATACTCTAATTCCTCACCTTTATAACTATTTCACAAGAAATATGATTCCTTTCATTTCTAGTATCAACCATCATCATCGTCATCACTATTATTATTGTGCTTTTATTATTATATTATTAATATTAATAATATAAATATGATTATTAAAAATAATATTATTACTTTGTTATTATATATTATATTTAACTTATTAATATAACATTATCAATATTATTATTACAACATTATTATTATATTAATATTATTACTAATTATAGTAGTGGTAGTGGTAGTGGTAGTGGTAGTGGTAGTGGTAGTAGTAGTAGTAGTAAGATTCATTACATTTCCACATTGTAACCAAACAAGACACTGATATGGTAATGATATATTAATGCTTTGTCCTTTCTATTTCCTCGCTCATTCAGTGACCCCCATACCAAACAGACCCTTATTCTTTCAATTATTTTTCTACTTTATTCATTATCAAGGTGTCGATACCTATTTTCACACCGAAGGGTTATCACATGAAGAACCATATTCTTGTTGCAAGGTTGGCGGTGTTTGTTTTGTAGAAACCGGTCGCTCGAAAGACAAGAAGTATTCATAGTCAAGTGTAATTCGAAGAGAACCACTTGATGCCTAATACCAGTTCATAACCCATTCAGGTATTTGTTTCATGAACTTCTAAAATAATTTTATTAAAATTTTCTCATTTCATTCTTAATTACTAGAATGTTGCATTGCTAAACATGTGTGCAATTTATATGAATATAACTTATATTTAGCCTTATATAAGCATTCGGTGATGTTCTCAAGTAACAATTTATATAAACTAGGTTTTATTGATGTCGTGCGTTGCGGCGAAACAGAACAAATGATAATGTTAAACAAACGTTATTTGAAAATATAGTATGTTGTTTCAAAGCCAAACCAGCAGAATCGGTTTAGTTTATCATCGTACAGTAAAAGACGATACAAATAAATCTCTATTCTGAATACAACTTCATTTTAACAATACTTATATCGGAATGTCTAGGGGAAAAATAAGCATACTTAAGTTTTTTTTTAAATATTAGCGTACAAAAGTTATTAAAGAAATATTAAATTAATTGATTAAAGCAGTATCTTTTGAAAAACAGAAAAAAGAATTATAAAAAGTAAATGATAAAAGAAAATATCATTAGAAAAAAAATATTGTTAGAAAAAAATGTTAAAAGTAAATATAATAATAAAGCAGTATAATATTAAAATATTAAAAAAACTATATATTATTATAAATTTAAAGTTACTACTCATCGTTGCTCAACAATAATATATATAATATATTATATAACTTATATTTAGCTATAAAGCTATTTTTAAGTATATTTTTTCTAAAAATATCCAGTGATGTAGTCAAGTAATAACTTTTATAATATGTTCATCGTGCATCACATATTGAAAGGAAATAAAACAATGCATTTTAAGTTCTTGGAAGTATATAAATAAGAAATTTAAACAATTTCAATATATTAATTGTACACCGCCCATCTTTTTAACATATAATATCACAAACGAATATTATAGTAAAATCGTACAAATATAATTTGACAAATTTATATTGTATCATATGTATTGAAAGTGTATACTCTATGATATAATGTGTAGCATAATTATATAATATAAATAAATACACAATAAATAAAGAATAAAGAGTGTGACAAATAAAAAAGAAAAAGAGAAGGAATTTTAATAAAAAATAAAAGATAATTAAAACAAGTATTTCTCACATTTACACCCCATCAACAAAAATATAAAATTACAAATTACTTTTTTATTGGATTATTCCATTCTATCTCTCCCTCATTATTTTATTCTTCTTGCAAATAATAAATAAATCATAAAATAAACCACAATATACTACTGTAAATATAAAAAAACTTACAATGTTACACTTACACCCCCTCCTCCCCCACCCACCCCATGTGTTTGTTGTATCAAGTTACCATAATTTACCAGCAACCCGACCCGCGTACCAATCGGACCCTTTCTGCAACTCATGACCCACACTTGCAGTCTCTTTGATTTCATTTTCTATAAATTTCAATCATTCAACTTGTAGCCATTGATGATGTTTTGTTTGGGACAATCTCGTAATCACCACCTTCTTCTTCGTCATCGTCGTTTTGGTCGGCATTCGGGTTATCTTGAACACCTCTTGGTTCATTCGGTTTCGACTGTTGGTGTTGCTGCTGGTGCTGGTGTTGGTGTTGGTGCTGTTGTTCTTGAACCACGGCCGGAAGCGGCCATTGCTGCTCCGGCCGGGCCATTATTGCTATCTGGGTTTCAGGTAAAGGTTTTACCTGAAACCCAGAAGTATTATTATTACCACTACTACCGCTTGCTTTTTCGCGGTAAATAGCGTCAAGCTGGTGAAAATACGGGCAGGTTTTCGAATCTTCGGGTCGTTTCTTGCTGCTTTCCTTAACCTTCTTGTAGTACTTGTTGATGTTCTCCCACTTCTCTTTGCACCTTTTCGCGTTGCGGTTGTACCCTAGCTTCCTCATCGCCGAAGATATCTCCTCCCATAATGGCCCTTTCGGCCCGCTTTCTTGATATTTCGTGTCGAGAGTTGTTCGAAGATTGATAAGCGCGTTAATTTCGGCCTTTGGCCATCGCGATGGGCTCGGTTGTAACATGTTCTCTCCGCCTCCGCCGTTGTCGACATATTTTACCATTGGTAGTGGTGTTGAGGTTGCAGGTACGGATACCAATACAGATACAGGAGCAGGAGTAGGAGTAGGAGCAGGCGCAGGTACTGCAATGGGTACCATCAAAATTTATAAAAAGAAGAAAAAAATCAATGATGAGGGAGAATTTACAAATTGATTGTAATCATAAAAAAAAAGGTAAAATGATTGCACCTGCTATCTGCGGGGTCTGTTGCTGTTGCTGCTGCTGTTGTTGTTGTTGCATTGGTGGCGTCGGTTGTGGTGGCGGTGGTGCTGGTGCTGGTGCTGGTACGGGTACTTGCGGAAGGTTTTGTTGCTGTTGTTGTAGCAATTGCATTGCGGACATATGCGGTATTACCGCATTCGGATTTTGCTCGGTAATTTTCTGCAAAAAACTAATAACCGCCGCGTCTTTCGCAGCGACCATCGACCGTTCTTGCACCAACAACTCATGCTCGCGTTTCATTTTCGCCATTTCCTGCATCCGCCACTGCTCCTCTCTCGCCATCCGATCACGCTCGCGTCTCTCCAACGTGTCAAGAAACTTCGCTTGCATCTCCTCCTGCTTCTCCACCACCTCCTTCATCAACTTCCCAAAAAACTCCTTCCATTTCCGCTTCCGATTCCTCCGCCTCTCCGGCGGCTCATCCTCCGAAGACGTCGAAGACGAACTCGAATTCGTCGAAGCCGAAATATTCAACTGCGAAAACGGAAACCCTCCCACATGATTAATAGTTGGCATTGCCACCGCAGGAGCCGCAACCGAGATCGGATCCACGTTGTTCGGTTGCGACACCGTCATATTAACAATCGGGGTTACACCCGATTGAGTTCCAACCGATGGAATCTGAATATTCGACATTTGTGAAAGTACTTGTGTTGGCTTAGACACCACCTGTGGTGGTGGTGGTGGTGGCGGTTGCGGTGGTGGTGGTAGTGCTAGCGGTGGTTGTTGATGGTAGTGGCTGCTAGCCGATGGGCTTCCTTCTAAAGCTTGTAATTGATCAAAAAATCTGTAAGTTTTACCATCAGCTTTTGATGTGCGGCCTTCTTTAGTTCTTTTGTGGTATTTATAAACATTTTCGAATTTCTCTTTGCATTTTTTCGCACTTCGATGATAGCCGAGTTCGGCTAGTTTCCTGACAAAACAAAATTAATAAAATAATCAAAAATTATTTTTTTAATAAATCCCGGCTGAGCACTTACTCGAAATCGGCCGGAGTTTGAAAAGGTAAGAACTAGAAAAATCTAAAAAGATGATGACAAAAATCAAAATTTAATTCAATTCAATTCAAATCCGAAACTATATGGAAAGTTTGTGTTTAATCAAAGAATAATAATTAAATTCCGGTTTACCGGAAAAAAAAATATATGAGTAAAAATCTTTATCATTTGGATCTCTTTTGAAGTTCTGAAAAAAAAAAAACAAATTGAATTCTATGACTTTAGAACAATTTTAATATGGTTAAATGGTTAAAAATTTACCTGGAAACTTCATCCCATAATGGACCTTTAAGACTTGAATCACGAAAAGCAACATCCATATCTGAACGGATTTTAAGCAAAGCCAAAGTTTCTTGTCTCGGCCACCGGTTTCCACCGGAATTTCGGCCACCATCTTCAATTCTTCCTCTTTCATCTTCACTAAATCCGGTAGCAGCTTCGGCCGCAGCGGAAGCCGCTGCGGCCGAAGCTGATGAAGCCTCGGCAGCATCACCGGATTGGTTAGCAAGTTGTTGTAGCATCATGAGACACTACTACTATTGAAAGAGAAGCAAATTACTAGAGATGAAATATTAAAAAAAAAAAGGAAAACAAACAAGATGGTGATGGTGAATTCTTGAGGGTTTTATGTAAGATCGGGTGTATGGTGAATTTATTAATTTATTTCGGTGGGGATCTGATCTGCCTGTCAATCTCACACCCAAAAAAAGGAAAAATCAAATTAAAATGAAAAAAAAGGTGGCAGTAAAGATAGAAATGTATTAAAAATAAATATAAATAGCTGGGGGAATCTTTTGGTATTATTATTATTATTTTCTTCCCTTTATCTGCTTGTTTAAGAAAAGTTTCAGAGACCACCACAAGGGTCACTTTGGTTTATCTGTCAGTAAATGGCCCAGATACATACATACATACATACATACATACATACATAACTCCTAGTATATATATAACAAAATCACCACAGTAGTTATTATTTTTTACATTGAATATTAATTAATTACACAAGTAAATATTCGATATTATTGGTGTATCATTTAATATGGGTATATAAATGTATAATTTCAGGTATCTGTAAAATTGATTTAGCATTAATTTAATATGTACAAATGAAAAAAAAATATATATATATATATACACAAAAAGTGTATTGTACAAAATGACTTTAACGTACGCTATGTACGCGATGTGAAATCGCATGTTATAAAATAGCATGGATGAAATCGCATGTGATAATTTTGATGAAATCGCATGTTGGTTTTTTGTAACAATTTCTCATGTGATAATTTTGATGAAATCGCATGTTGGTTTTTTGTAACAATTTCGCATGTGATAATTTTGATGAAATTGCATGTTGGTTTTTTGTAACAATTTCGCATGTGGTAATTTTGATGAAATCGCAGGTTAAAAAACCAACATGCGAAATTGTTACAAAAAACCAACATGCGATTTCAATGTGCGATGAAGATCTGACGGCTGAGATGATCGCGTACGTATTGTACAATAAGGGCATTTGTACGTTAATCTAACCCTATATATATATATATATATATATATATATATATTACATTAAATAATAATTACACAAATAAAATTGATTGATACTTTTATTAATAAACATATTCAGAAATACTTAAATCTAACTCGTGTTTCATTATTTCTTTTATATTTTTTTTACAATCCAATGCATGTTTACTTTTTTTTTTTAATTATTGATACGTAGTTGATTACCACTGTACATCTAAACCTCCTATAACGGTGTGTCTAAAATCATGATAGTAGTAGCACGAAGAAACTTGTTATAATAGTGTGACCAACTCATTATAGCGGTGTATTTAAACCACAAGTAATAATATGTATGCAACTACTACCGCCTTTAAATTCGCCGAATGAAAAGTGTCACTTCCTGGTTCCTTTATACGTCTTACACGGTAAAAATCTTTTGATATAAAAAGAATACGGAGTATAGAATTCAAAATTTAAGAAGTTATGTAAGCTAGAGACGATTTTGGTAATTGTGTGAATCACGATGGTAAATTTTAGAGATCTTACTCGATAGTCTGTAATATTCTAATATATCATGTTTTAAGCAACAAGTATGAGCGTTTATGCGATTATCGTAATTCTCTATGCAATATTAATTTTGAATTGAACTGTCATCTCTCACTACAAAACCAATGACATTTACCGATAGACACATATGTCAAAGAGTCGTGGTGACGGTCATTAATGATTAAAATATGTTGATGATAGTTCGTTGGAAATCAGAGCATAAAGCTTTATGGACTTTACAAATTCAAACTCGTTTTTATTGAAATTAAAATAAAAAATTGACCTTATTAAAAAAAAGATATTTGGTTGTACAAGAACTTAAACTTTTATCGAAAAAACTAAGCTCTCAAAAATTAAAAGATTTAAATGATTAATTAAAACAAAGCGTGGATTAAGAAAACTAAATTACTTAAACAACCTTTCATAAAGTTTATGTGTTTCTCATTTATGTAAGTTTTACACATTACGGCTTCAACTACTTTTGTCACACTTTAATACAACTAGACCTCCAACTCACGTCTCAAACTATAAAGCTACATCTAATATTAATAAAAAAAATACCTTAGAATATTAATATATAGTTATGTAATTACTATATACACAAATAAATAAATATATGTATGTACATGTATATCTTGAGAATTAATATAATTATATTGTTTTTCAAGTCAATAATAATATACCATAAATGGATATATCATCTTGCATCATATAACCTAAATATAAGATAACCCGTACAAATTTGTCTATGTTTCAACGAGGCTCAGATTTTACCCAAATGCAATGAACGGAATAATAATATATGTGAAAAGATATTATGTAAAATTATATGTGCCTGATCAGCAATGATTATTCGTTCTACTTATAGAACACCATTTAAAAAGCCACAATGCAAAAAATTTGCAATTTAATATCTGCACCAATCATTTTTTACTGTTTTCATTCTAGCAAGGTAATTTCTTAGAGTATGGGTTGTGGAGGGTTTGGGTTAGGGGCATTACTCGACCCGTGACAGATGTAGGCTTCACCAGTTTACACCCAAAAAAGTGGGGTGTACAATAGGCGTGACCCGGCCGGCGTTGGGATGCCATGTGGCATTCATTTTATTTTATTTTTTTAAAGTTGATAATTTATATAAAAAACACAATTTATATTAAAAGTATATTAACTTAATTTAAAAAAATACATAAAAGACTACACTAAAAAATAAAAAAAAACCTACTTATTAAATCATAAAAAATAAAAAAAACTACAGAGTACGATAAATATTAAAGTGGGCAACCTACTCAAAATTTGTATTCACATCATGCATGTACTCGATCTTCGCGATTTCGAGTCGATCGTCGTGGGTCAGTAGGCCGCATAGACACGGTCGAAGCAAGCTTTAAAGCGATTTAAGTTTGGTTTTAGCTAACGCCATTTGTGTTGACACGTGTTAAGTTGTGACGCGTGTTGCCGACGTGTTGGTGGTATTGTTGAAACGCTTGACCCAATACGCGGTTTGACCGCGTTGTAGAGTACGTTGGGCATCGACAATCGATGTAACAAGTGTGAATTCTTCCTCTTCGGTTCAATGCACCATGTTTACCTTCGTTTTTTCTTTCTTTCTTTTTTGTGTGGGTGTGGGTGAAGAAGATTGGGAGAATATGGTTTGGTTTGGGTATTTATAGGTATAAAATGTAACTTTAAAAAAAATTGGTTTGAAATAGTCGCTACCCCAAACGGTTACTTTGAACCAGCCAACCACAGCCCACCATGTCAACCAGCTCCCCCGCCCCACGCCAGACAGAATCTCCAGACCAAACGGGCGACGCCAAGCTCAACGCCAAACCAGGGTGGTGTAGACGACGTTAAGCCCCCTCCACCGCCCCAACCCACGCCCCACACTCATAGTCTTAAATAAAAAACATGAATTCGACATGACTATCTTTTCTAACAACATTAGGGTGAGCGGGGCACTAGCGGGGAGGCGGATCGGTGACCCCATTCCCCGAGCGGGAACACCGCCGCCATCCCTGCGGGGACCCAAATCGGGGAGTTGGGTCGGGGAGGAGTCACCGCATGAAGAGAGAGGAGATGGTGGGCCCATAGCTTGTAACAACCAATCAAGTATTTTTCTTTATTTTTTTTTGAATGAGTAAAATGCACGGATAGTCCCTATGGTTTGGTGAAATTTCACCTTTGGTCCCCAACTTTTCAAAATTACACTCTTAGTCCCTGTGGTTTGACAAGTTACTCGGATAGTCCCCAAAGCGGATGGATGTTAGTTTTTCTGGTTAAGTGGGTGTGAAATGACAAGGACTATCCGAGTAACAACTTGTCAAACCATAGGGACTATCTGAGTAACAACTTATCAAACCACAGGGACTATCCGAGTAACCTTCATCCGCTTTAAGGACTATCCGAGTAACAACTTGTCAAACCACAGGGACTAAGAGTGTAATTCTGAAAAGTTAGAGACTAAAGGTGAAATTTCACTAAACCACAGGGACTATCCGTGCATTTTACTCTTTTTGAATAAAAAAACAAGTCACCTAAGAGGGGAGTGCCGCCATCAAATTGGGGTGTGAGGGGAGTTTAAGAGGGGAGTTGACGTGGCATAACCTGATTGGGTGTGCGTAAGAGAGGGGACTCCCCTAAGAGGGGAGTGCCCCTCTCACTCTTATATTTTCTTTAAAAAAATTATTATATTCTCAAAAAAATTTAAAAAGATAACAACATTGATGTTTGTTTTCTCCAATAGTAAATTTTAAAATTCATAATAAACGATTAAATTTAAAGTAAAAATTAGCATTGTAGTTTATTGAATTGAACAATAATATTTAAATTTTCTCAATATTAATACACATAACTCATCATACTTGTTAGTTTCCCTAAATACTAATTTCTTAAAGAAATATATTGTTGGTTATGCAATAAAAATGCACCTACTATAACAATGAAAACATTGATTAGTAGGGTCTTAAATTTAGATCTAACATATGTTGATCTTTCATGAAATTTTACATGTTTATTTTAACAAAAAATATATATTAGGTAGACGCTTAAATTATTTATATAATATTGACTATTTAAAAAATATAAGCATTGAGTGTACGTATGTTATCTTTTAAGTTCCCAATTACATTATTGAATATGAATTAGTTTTGTATTTTATGATCTCATTAATCACCTTAAGTCTTTTTTATTTTTTTATTTTTTTTTATTTTCTGTCTTCTGGTTTTAATAAAATTATTTTTATGGCTTTAGTTATATTGTATATCATTATTTTAGTTTGTCCTAAAATGTTTTTGCATTTTTTAAATTGACGGTTATAATAATATAATTTTTCCATTTTATGGCTTTGCTATATCATTTTAATGTGCTCAGCAAGGAATTAATTGTAAAGGCAAGATTGATGACAAAGTAACAAAAGTTAAATTAATTGCTTAAGTTGGAGTTTATTATATTTATGGATAATAAAATTGATACGGATGAAGTACAATCTTACTTTTTATATCAACTAGTAATTATCATTTAGTACTTGTTGCCTGGTTTCTGATTTTTTTTTAACTTTGTTTTTCTGAAACTAATGTTGTACTCCTAATAAAAAATGCAGTATTTCAATAAAAGAAAAAAAAATCAAGAATAAAAGATCCGAAATATGTTCATTATGTATACGTGTTTTCCTGTGTATATTTTTTTTAATAAAACATAATTTTTAATATACTTTTTACCAAACCGAACCTTTTTTCATATTCATTAAAATACCAAAATAATAAATTACAAACAAACAGCAGGTAAAAAGCTGCGCCCTAACCGTTTTGAATTGTAAAACCGATCCTACTAATTCTAACTATATACATATTTTAATTTTTTTTTTAATTTTGTGAAAAAAAAAACTAATTCCCTTAATATTTTGTAACTTCTGAAGACAAATTGACATTGACGATTAAGAGTGTGACATGACATTAAATATCTGTTTAAAAAGTAATAATATTAAAAGCTTAAATAAAAAATAAAAAATATATTATGTGGTTCGTAAAAGAAATCTAAATTTAAATTGGAAAAAGATGGGGGTATAGTATTATACAGGATGGAATAATAAATCTACAGAAAAGTATAAAAAAAAATAAAAAAAATACGAGGGTATAGTCTGTCCAGCTAAATTTAGTTAAAAGTGGGACCCATGTAGCTCACCTCTGCTTTTTGGGCGTTGTTTTTTGGATTTCAGTGGGTGTTGGTGTTTGCCTTACAATAGAAACTCATACGAATTGACGTTTTTACCCATAACATGCTTCACATTTATTTTTACCCTTTGCTGTCCATCTTATCTTCTCCTCTCTCCGACCCACCCTCCCTAATAATGCAAGTTTTAATTTCAATCATTTCTTTTATTTTTATTGCAATATTATAAATTTATTTTACTCAAAAATAATGTTTCATGTTTTATTTGTGATTAAGGAATAATATTCAAAGTTAATAATGTCAAAGTTGGTTGATCATAGACAAAACTATTGGGTCCGCTGACTCTCATAGGAATTCATCAGATTGTAAAAAAAAAAAAAAAAAAAAAAGACTAAATTGTCAAAATCGTCCATGAGTTTGATTATGTTTGTCAATTTCATCTAAAACATTTTTTTTATCGCATTGCCCTTCACTTTTGAGAGTTTTGTCATTTTCATCAAAATGTCTAACTTTTTTTTTTTGCTCAAAATCATCCCTGAGATTTGGGAATTTTTTACCATTTTTATCTAAATATCTGACAGGGAAAAATAACTCAAATAAGACGTGTGGATGAAAATGACAAAAAATATCTAATGTGAAGAGTAATATGATAGAAAAATGTTGTTTTGAATAAAACTGACAAATATACCCATACCTTAAGGACGATTTTAGCAATTTACTCTTTAAAAAAACATACCACGGTAATAAAAAATTATATTTTCACTGCTCCTATTTGAAAATAAGAAATTTCATTCTTTGTGTAAGACCCATACTAAAATAAAATAAAGTTTATAATTTTTTTTTCATATATATATATATATAATGCAAGTACGCGTCCATACATAATTTCGAGTTTCATAAAACTTCAATAGTATTTCAAAACATATCAACATGTTAAAGTAGTTTGATTACATAAACAATTATACGAAAAGCGGAAGCTTGATCTTTTGTGTGTGTCGGTTCTTCGTTAGGCTTGATCTTCATCTGTACTTTCAAAACCATTACCTAAATTTCATAAAACATCAAATACGTTAATTATACGGAGTTCATAACGCAACGGATAAAACCAACGTGCCCAAAACAATAAAGTAAAACTTTTGCAACCAAGCTCGTCGTAAGCTACGGCTGTTTGGACGTAGCTTACGGCCAAACAAGCATAAAAAATGCAGGAAGTGTCTGTCGTAGCCTACGGCTGGCAGCCATAGGTTACGGCACAGAGCTGCTGCCATTTTTTCTTGTTTTGCCCTTTTCAGTAAAGATTCCGTAATTCCTTGAATACACATCCGTTTGGCTTGAAACTTGTTTCTACTTGACCGTAAAACAATTGTCTACATAATTTACCCAAAATCCTTAACCCGGGATCTTAGCTTTCACGAAATACGCCACCGTTATACGGTTCATGCACATAATTATTCGACCCGTTTCACCCTCCAATTTGATCAATTAGGTGAATGAGGATTTTGGTGTTCTTCCCCTTCTTTGGTCGCGCGCACACACACACGCACATATGAGTGTGCTACGTTTTATTTTCTTTGTTTTAATAAAACTATTTTTTCCTCATTGACCCATTTTAGTCCTTCAAGTTTGTTTCATTTAACAGTAGATGTTTATCATCCATATCTTCTTTATAAGTTTACTAAATACTAACTAGGTTATTTACCTCTAGTTATTTTACTTTAAATAATAATTAAAACATATACTTATCTGTATTTTTTATATTTTTGGGGTGTTACACTTTGTATATTTAAAATATAATGTTAATTACGTTTATGCCCTTGTATGAATCATATGGTTTTCTTTTTTGCCATAATCATGATTTGCATGTGTAATTTCTTACAAAGGCCGAATACACTTTTTAATCAGATAGATGTATAATGAATAAGGTGAGACTTACAACGTGACACATCGCCTAACATTACATAAATAGTTGTATACCAAAACTAGTAAATTTATTAGAATGGTATCGCCTAACTATATATCTCATTTGTATACCAGAACGTATCGTCATGCATGTGCAAAAGACGACTTTTTCGTGTATAATATACTTACCGCAATGTGACGCCAATATCATGCTAATTAAAAGAAAATCGTATTCACAAAGTACATTAAATAATAATAATAATAATAATAAATTGAACTTTATAATATAGTAATGAGTAAATTACAAGTTTTGTCCTTTATGTTTACATCAAATTTCAGGCGCTGTCCTTTAGCGCAAAAATTGACAGGCGGTGTCCTTTATGTTGCCAAATCTTGCAAGTTTTGTCCTTTAGGCCAAACCCAGTTAGATTTTTTGGTTAAATCTAGTCATGTGCAAGGCACATGAGGGTACTATTGTAATTTTACCATTCAAGGGGCTATTGTGTAAGTATTATATAGATTGGGACTATTTTGTAAAATTAGAAAAGATATTAACTTACTCTCTCTCTCTCTCTTAACTTCTGCACACTCACTCTCTCTCTTAACTTTTCTTCTCTCTCTCTCTCTCTCTCTCTCTAACACAAGCTCTCACACTCACACTCTCTCTCTAAAAAACTACTGCACTCACTCTCTCTCTCTCTGAAAATCTCTGTACGGTGGTGGATTGTGGTGGGGTGTGACGGTGATGGTGGGTTTAGCGGTGGTGGGTGCGATGGTGATGATGGGTGGCGGTGGTGGGAGGTGTACGGTGGCGGGTTTTGGATGGTGAAGATGGATGTGATGGATGTGATGGTGGGTTGTGGTCTGTGGATGCTGAAGTTGGGTTGTGGTGAAGGTGCGTTTGCGGTGGTGGAGGTGGTTTTAGGGGCGGTTGCAGGGGTGGCGGCCGGAGTGCTGGTGGCTTGTGGATGGTGACCGATGATGGGGATTGAAGGTAAAAAATCTTTTGTGAATTTGGGCTTGAATAATTTGTGCCGATGATGATTCATTTTAAGATGTTGGAATTACCGATTGTATTTATAGTGATGATTCATTTTAATTTTTTGGAGTTTAAGGATCATTAGTTTTGGGGTTTTTGGTTGGTGAGTTGATTTGGAGATGATGGTTCATGATACAGATTTAAACAATTTAATTTTGACGAGAATAATTCAAGTTATAAAGTTGAATTAAATATGTATACCTGATTAGTGTAGGTGTTGGTTTAGAAAGTCTGGAAGTTTAATGTATTTTCACTATTTTGATATTGCTTTTGAAAGCTTTATCTGGTAATGTAGAGAGGTAGAAGTGAAGAACAAGTCTGTGTTTCATGTTACGAAAACGTGTATGAGAAATAAGATGATGAGGATGGTAGTGGTGGTGGTGGAGGATGGTGGTGATAGGTGGTTGCTAATTTCAGAAATATATATATATATAGGGTAGGGTTCCAGCGTGAACCTAATCCCATGCGTGAACTGCGTGAACTAATCTGGACCATTGATTTCCTTTTTAGTTGTTAAGGGTATGATTGTAATTATATAAAAAATTAGATTTAAATCATTATTTTAATAATTGAAATAAGTTACATCTTTCCTATTTTAAATTCATTATCCACATTATCTCTTATTTCATTTTATTTTTTAGATTTCACCACCAGAATTCGGATTATGATTTTTAAGATTCACATAACCTTCATATTTCAACGGGTATACACATGTGTACTTTGATATGAATTGAACAGTACACATGTGTACTCAGCATGGTACATATGTGTAATTAGCTACATAATACATACATATAAACAAAACTTGTAAACCTATTTTATATTAAGCAAATAACAATTTCCATAATGTTTGCCAAACCAAAAAAAACATACAATTACAAGTTCCAGTTTCGTGAAAACAATAAACGCAACATAATCGGAAAAATAAAAAAGACATAGTCTTTTACAACTATTCGCCGCGTTGTATGTTGAATCATCCTTATCGACCAAGCAAAACAAACATACGTGAATCATCCTTATCGACCTCATACGTGAATCATCCTTATCGACCTTCCATCTCCACTTTCCTCGTTTACAACGTCTCCTATAATTCACAAGTGTACATCAACAACTTTACACATTCAATACACAAAAAAAAATACGAGATATCACAAAAACAGACGCTATACACATGTGTACATCGCATTAAAAACATAGCAAAACCAGAATACACATGTGTACAGCGCCTTAAAAACAGAGCAAAATCAGAATACACATGTGTACAGCGCCTTAAAACCAGAGCAAAAATCAGAATACACATGTGTACAGCGCCTTAAAACTAGGTAAATAATAACGAGTAAGCTGAGAAGCAAATCACAATAATAATTTTCAAACAAACAATAACAATAATAATTTTCAAACATCAAAAACAATAAAAAATTACAAACTTCATACCTACCTGGTCGGAAATTAGATCTGGACCACCGTTTTATCGCCGGCGATAAACATCAGATTTGGCTTCAATTCCGGCGACAAACATCAGATCCGTCGAAAATTAGCCTGATTTCTTCGATTCCAGTGATAAACACTCAGCTGAGAAGCAAATCACAATAATAATTTTCAAACAAACAATAACAATAATAATTTTCAAACATCAAAAACAATAAAAAATTACAAACTTCATACCTACCTGGTCGGAAATTAGATGTGGACCACCGTTTTATCTCCGGCGATAAACATTAGATTTGGCTTCAATTCCGCGCGACAAACATTAGATCCGTCGAAAATTAGCCTGATTTCTTCGATTCCAGTGATAAACATCAGATCTGGCTTCGATTCTGGCGATAAAACGGCTGTGAAAAACATCATATCTAGACCACCGTTGAAGCCTGATTCGAAGGGATTTATGCTGTTTCGTCGGACGGGATTTATGGACGGGATTTATGCACTCATCTGGGAGTTTTTTGGGGTAGAGCAGGGGAAGAGAACGAGGGACGTTGTTTCGCCGGCGTTGCTCTGGTTGCCGGAGAAGAGAACGAGGGAGAGAGCAGGGGTTCTTTGACCACTATAAAAAATCCACTGGCCATTTTTGTCATGAACCCTAGAGCCGCCAGGGAGATAGCAGGCCTCGTTCTCTTCAACAATCAAAGGGTCATCGGCGTTTCTTTCGTTCTCTTCAACCTGCTCTACCCCAAAAAACGAGGGACCCTTTAACGAGAAGTCAACGCCGGCGTTGCTGTGGTTGCCGGAGAAGAGAACGAGGGAGAGTGCAGGGGTTTGAAACGATCCGACGAAGGTGAGAGAAAATTGAATCTTCAATAAAGTTTGAATACTGATTTATGAGATTAACGTGATTTATGGAATAATTTAAAATGGAAATTACATTTATACCCTTTTTCCTTTAATTAAATGAAAACAATTAACCACATATTTACTATCATGCCCCTCACTTTAATCTAAAGATCATAAAAATTAAGGGCTCAGATTAGTTCACGCAGTTCACGCTGGAGAAAATGTTCACGTTTGAACCTAATCCTATATATATATATATATATATATATATATATATATGGTTATAAAAATAATATTTTAAATTATTTTTTTTATTTTTACATAATAGCCCATTGATATAATTTATCTTACACAATAGTCCTTGAATGGTGAAATTACAATAGTACCCTCATGTGCCTTGCACATGATTAGATTTAACCAAAAAATCTAACTGGGTTTGGCCTAAAGGACAAAACTTGCAAGATTTGGCAACATAAAGGACACCGCCTGTCAATTTTTGCGCTAAAGGACAGCGCCTGAAATTTGATGTAAACATAAAGGACAAAACTTGTAATTTACTCTATAGTAATATTTTAACTAATGGGTGGTCTATTGACAAACGTAAAACTTTTAAACACCTGAGTTACAGAGAGAGAGATATTGTGTTAAAGTACCAAAGACAACATGAATTAAAAGAAAGAGTAAATTGTCAGAATGGTCTCTGTGGTTTGGGCAATTTTGCCAGTATAGTCCAAAGGTTTCATTTATTCCTTATGGGTCCATAAAGGTTTCATAATTGCCATTTTGGTCTAACTGACTTAACCTCATCCATTTTTTCTGTTAACTAAAAGGGTAATTCGGTCATTTTATATGTTTTTATGGATAGTCATTATGTTAAGAATATAAAATGACTGAATTGTATTTCTAGTTAACAAAAAAATGGACGAGGTTAAGTCAGTTGGACTAAAATGGCAATGGTGAAACTTTTTTTTGACCCACATGGGATAAATGAAACATTTGGACTATATTGGCAAAACTGTCCAAATCACAGGGACCATTTTTGGCAATTTACTCTAAAAGAAATTTATTGTTCAAAAAAATTATACAATAATATATTTTGAAATCATGTGTATTCACTTATTAATTCAGCAAATGTAATTTCTTATTTAATTCACATGAACACTTGTCATGATTTTATTCCTAATTCAAATACTTCTCAAACTTGAATACTATATTATAGTGTTGCAAATTAAAATAGTACAAAATATAATTTAATCTTGAAATACCGGGAATCATGATCAACCACGCGATACATGCTGGTTATAATTTCCGCCGACTAAGAAAAAAGTAGTTGTTTCACTATACAATAAATGTTTGCAAGATAAAATATGCAATTGAAAAAGGAATTATTTTAACTTTTGGTAGAAAAAAAACAAATGTTATAATTTTAATTTACTAAAATAAATTTACCCTTTATCACATCTGAAATATTTTTCTTTTTTGAGTTTATAATATAGGGGGTAAGATTAAATAAAAAGTTGATTTTGCCTAAGTAGGATGAGAATGAATCTTAACAATTCATTTTTCAAATCAATGGTTAAGATGAAAGTGTAGGAGAAAGGAGGAGTGCAAGGGTATCTTGGGAAAATCCTATTTATGGACTTTCTCTCTCCACATGCAAGGCACATGCATATTCTACCCCCATTTTTTAAACGTTCATAACTTTTTATACGACATTTTTTCATAAAAATTTCACCATAAAATCGAGCGTCTTTTTATCTTTAATTTGAGTACCATATTGCTATATAAAATATGAAGACTAAAAAAACCACTAAATTGTGTTGTATTTCTATATTGTATAACATTTTTTGTGCTTGATTTTTGTACTATATTTTTGTGCTAAATTTTTTTGCTGGATTTTTTTATCTTAAATTTTTTTTCTCAATTTTTTGTGCTGGATTTTTTTGTACTACATTTTTTTGCTGAATTTTTTTGTGCTATATTTTTTTATACTAGATTTTTTTGTGCTATATTTTTTTGTACTACATTTTTTGTGCTATATTTTTTATACTATATTTTTTGTGATAGATTTTTTTGTACTAGATTTTTTTTTGTATTTTTAAAAAACAAAAGGGTTGTCACATGTCATTTTCACTCCTATTTATAAGGACCAAAATGCCCTTCATTCCTACTTATTAGGAGTGCCACATGTCATTATCACAATCATTCTTAGGCTACTTAGGCAAAATTCACTTTTTAGTGGATCATTCCCCTATAATATAGTAATTTAATTAAAACACTGGTAATATTAGAAACTTAATTAATTATACATAGACTATTTTGATAAAGTATATATATATTAAAAATAGTAGAATCCGATAATTGTTTTTGAAACAAGGATAGTATAATTTTAACTAAAAATAAATATAAAAAAAATAAACGACATCATTTCGTTATGTGAATTAATTTCTTTGCAGTTATTCTAAAAAGATTCCAAGAGTTATAGTTATAAAATTTTCTTCCAACAAATGAAATATTACAATAAAGTCAGATAAACGACACAAACCTGACATAAAATCCTTAGGTAAATTAAAATTTTAAATAAAAAAAATTAAGTCATTTTGTAAACGAGTCATGTTAGAATTGACTTTAGCAACATATCTCCAATTATAAGATCACAACTAAAACATACTAAAATTTGTTAGAACCACCTAGTCTCCATGACGTTTTCTTTAAACCCTAGATTAGATTTTTTTTTTTTTTTTTTTTTTTTTTTTTTTTTTTTTTTTGTAGTTAGCTTTAATTGTATTGTAGTTTTTGTTAGATGAAGATCCTAAATAATAAATAGTTTTAGGTTATTTGTCAGTTCTATTTATGTATCTTTATACAGTGTAGAATCATCATTAATCTGTTATGTATATTTACACAATATTATCAATACATAACACCATGCTAGGTTTTTCTTGAATGTTATGGTATTAAAGCCTTCTAGTCATTATATGGCCACATGCTCAAAATTTGGGTCTCACAAGTCACGTTGAACTTTTTAATGTCTCACTACAAGTCCATGTCCCTAACAAAATACTATTCTCAATCTCTTTGCAGTCCAAATTGGAAAAACAAATAAAAGTATCATGCATGGCTTGAAATCGAACAATAGTATGTTTGTTTGTGAAATCGTATGAACCAGTGGAACTCTGACAAAAAACTGATACAAAAATTTTAGGGTTAGGGATGAGTAACTGCCTTTTGACAGTTATCTTTTAATTATGAATAAAAAGCCTCAAAATGCCTTATTTTTTATTTCGAAAATTAATTTCCAAATTATGTAAAATTAAATTTCTAAGACATTTTTATAGAGCAATTTTATCAAAATAAAAATTTTCCAAATTGACCTGGCAGCTCGACCCCAACCAGGGGCTTTGCAATACCCATGTTGACACCAAATCTAAACTTTATTCGATTGAAGCTCATGTTTTTACCTTAACATTATACCAAAGTCTTAACAATATCCTTTAGCATCAAAATTTTACTCATCTTAATATTGCATATTTCCTCGAATGAATTTCTAAGTCGACATATTATGTTGGCGCAAACTATGATGGTTACCTTAATACTCGTTAGGCTACCTCGAGATATTGCATCATTCTTGGCGATAATCTTGTTTCTTGATCATCGTTACGTTAGGCAATTTGTTTCTTGGTAAAGTGCTAAAACAAAATATATAGATGTCCCTAATACAGTTGATGAGGTTGCTTGGGTCTGTCATCTTGTTCATACATGAAGCATGCTCTTCTTAGAGCCACAATGTTGATGTGGTGATGTCATTATCCTTTATCTCTCTTCTAACTAGAGGTCCTATCAACCCTCTCAGTTGTCCTTTTAATCTAGATCCACTCTGAGCACTAAAGAACCATTTTGATCTGACTATGAGGGTATGTTAGTTAATCATTTCTCCTTATGCTATCATGTTTTATGTTTATGATGCATAGTATTTAGTTATAATTACATGACACATATATATATAGTTATATCTTATCATTACTAAGAATTGATCCGTGTAGTTTTTCGTACATATTTGTTTAATTTATATCTTATTTTACTTCAACTAATCTCTATATGTGTGGTGAAGGTCCGGGGAAAAACCCCAGCATCACACACTTTACTCTGCGACACATGACTTATCTCTCTTATATTGGTTGTGGGACCGATGATTAATGGGGGAACCCAATGATGACGTGCACCATTTGTTTTTGAGTTAAATGCTATTTTAGTCCCTGTGATTTGGGTTATTTTGTCAGTTTAGTCTAAATGTTTCATTTTTCGCCTATGAGTCCAAAAATGTTTCACCGTTGCCATTTTAGACCACTGGGTCAAGCTCGTCCATTTTTTCTGTTAACGAGAATGGCAATTCGGTCATTTTATATGTAATTCTGTTAACTAGAAGGGCAATTCAGCCGTATAAAATGACCGAATTGCCCTTCTCGTTAACAGAAAAAATGGATGAAGTTAACCCAATGAACTAAAATGACAATGGTGAAACCTTTTTGGACCCACATGCATGAAACCTTTGAATTAAACTGAAAAAATACTCAGAGGTGGAATTTTTTTTTTTGAACGGCTAAATCTTACCCCCCCTTTAAAATCAAACCCTTTTTTTGCCTCTTATGAGGCTCGAACCCAGCCCTTTGCTGGAGACAAACAAACCCTTTACCACCACACCACTCAGAGGTGGAATTTAACTCTTTGTTTTTAAGCGGATAACATGGCTGACTGGTTTAATAAGTAAGTCGGGGTTAAATTTTGACTTTTCTAACATTATTATTCAACCAGGTCAACCTATACCTCCAACCCAAATTTGATCCGAACTACCAATCTACGAGAAACATCTAAATATATAAAATAGGAACTCATAACTTATTTGTCCATGTTGACAAAGACACTTATATCTTTAAAATAATCTACTTAAATATTTATAAATTCCATGTTTAAAGTTACACTTTTTAATAAACGACTAAGATGCAGATAACTTCTTGGCCCAGTGAACTTTAAGAGTAGATTTTACAGGGTTGTGGTCGTCGTAAAAAACCAAACTTAAATACTTTAAAAAAAATTATCTTGTTTAATTTAAATTTATTAAATAGATATATAAGAATTAAGTGGCTTGGACTTAATTACATTTAAACCTACTAGGCAAAATGCATAAACATGTAATACTTTCACATTCTTTATGATAAATTCTAAATATGTAATTGAAAAATATAAAAGTAAATGTATTTATTAAATTGTATTGAAAAGTAAGAAATATAATAACATTAAATAATAAAAATGACTTTCTAATTTCATTTTAACAACTTGCCAACAGGGAGTGTGGTGCTTGTGCACCCACGTAAGGGAATCGGGTCCTACATAGATGGTGACTTAGTTGGGTTTGACAATTTATTTTAGAAAATCAAAGGTGTGTGAAAAAGTATGGGATATAAGATTGTTCTTGTACGAAATTGAATATCTTGACAGTCATAAATACTAACAGTAATATTATTGGTTTTTGTTTGTCATCACTCATGGTGTACTTTCACATATCTTGAGTTCCAATACCTAGTGTCATACTAAATTAATTAATAGAAATTACATAAATTAATAAAATTAATAAATTATTTTATGTTTCAGTAATATTTTCGTTGTTATTTACAACTTAGCTTATCAGTTGGGTGCCGTTAAAATGAAAACCACCCCTAGTTGTGAGAACCGAGAGAACCACTTTACAACCGTTAGATCTTCAAGACGGATGGTTGAGATTAAAAGTAGTTAAAATTAATATTAAATATTTTTTTTCTTATTATGTTTTAAATATTTTAATACAAAAGGGCCGTTTAGTAAATTTATTTTTTTTTGTCTTTTTGTCTTTATAATTTTTATTACTTTTTTTTTGTATTATTATATAAGTTGGTTTTTTTAAACAGAATTTTTTTATTAAAAACCATTATAAATTCAGATTTTTTAACAAAACAATTTTTTAGCGCCGTTTTTTTGCGCACCATTTTTGCACGCCGTTTTTACGCCCCGTTTACTCCCAATTTTTTTTACACCCCGTTTACGCGCCGTTTTTTACGTGTCGTATTTTACGACCCGTCTTTTTTTTTTTACAAAAAAAATTACGATTTACGGGATAAATTTTCTTACCTCAAATTTTTACGTTTTACGTCTTGCGGGATTAATTTTTTACATAAAAGTTTACGTTTTACATTAAAAAATTTTACGTTTACAGTTTACATAAAAAGTTTTACGTTTTACATGAAAATGTTTACGTTTTACGTTTTGCGGAATTAATTTTTTTACATATAAGTTTACGTTTTACGTTATACGTTGGACGTTTTACAATTTACATAAAAAAGGTTTTACGTTTTACGTTTTAAAGGAAAAAGTTTTACGTTTTACAATTTACGTAAAGTTTTACGTTTTACGAGTTAAAAATTTTTACGTAAAATTTTACGTTTAACGTAAAAATTTTAAAGTTTTACCTTTTATGTTTTAAGTTAAAATTTTTACGTTTTACGTTTTACATAAAAACGTTTTACGTTAAATTTTTAAAGTTTCGCGTTTTATGTTTTACATTTAAAGTTTTACGATTTACTTTTTTTTTACAAAATCCTTTTTATACAAAATGAACTCACCCAAAAACCGTGATGTCTCAGATAGATTGAACTTATCATCATCGACTAAAAAAAAAAAACCAATAACAAAAATCAAAAAGCGGTGACTCTATCGGAATCTATAAAACTCGACTGGAAGCGGGAGGAAGCCACTCTAAAGAGGAGGACTGTCAAAGAGTCATGTTTGGCTTCGACTATGGACTAGGAGTTCTCCTCGGCCATAGAGAGGCAATTGACCTTTTAGACAAATTGATACTGGGAAACTTATTTTCTTGCGGATTGTGAAAGTAGTGTATAGTTTTTCAGCCATCTGAGCAGTAGTTTATTTAGCTTTGATCCATACCAGTAACCATCCAGGAAGCCAACTTCACCCATTTAGTGCGCTCTTTCTTTTAGGTGTCGAGATCTTTAGGAATCTTGTCCCCCCTGGTCCTGACACTGACTCACGTGTTTTGTACCTCTACCTCTTCTACTTGTACCCGATATTTGGTCCCCAAGCCAAGCCAAGCCAAGCGGTTGTCAAACTCTTCCACGGCAACTTGTCACTACTAAATGCAGAAGGGGATAAGAGAAAGAAAAGAAAAGGAGACTCATAGGGATAGAGGAAATAAGAGAATGGTTACGTGAAAACAAGAAGCTTACTAAACAAATTACACTCACTGGGAAGGGTTTGTTCAAGTCAATAAGAGGAAAAAATGTGTGGATTCTTGAAAAAAACAGGGTTTGGCTCAGAGTTTCCAATAATCAAGGCTGCAAAGTGGGGTTGCAGGTTCAAAAAACCTACCATCCACTATCCTTGTCACGCCATCGTCATCAAAATACACGTTTTTTTTTTTTTTGCATCATCACCACCCAACCAACAGATCAAAACCAACATAAATGCAGTTATCACAAAAATACCACAGAATCAAGAACACAAACCAACAGGATCAAAGAACCCCAATCAACCCCCAACATACCAAAATACCAACAGAATCAAAGAACCCCAAACCCAATCAACCCCCAACATGCCAAAATACCAACAGAATCAAAGAACCCCAATCAACCCCCAACATATCAAAAAACCAACAGAATCAAATACCCACAAAATCAAAGAACCTCCGACATCGACGACACCACCACTCACACAGCCACCACCTCCAACACCGTCGGGCCACCCCCCAAAACCGCCACCACCTCTACCCACCACCCAATCACCGGCACTACCGACATCGACGGCACAACACCTTCAATCACCGGCACCACCGTCATCGACGGCACCACCGACAAATTAGATGATGAAGAGAGAGAACCGCGGTGGTTTTATATCTCCGGCCGATGACAGTGGTTTTATATCTCTGCCCTATGACGGTGATTGGTTCAAATGTCACACCCTGAAATATCAGAGCTTAGCGTGACTGGACCGGTATCTTCATTGCACAGCAGAAGTGTTTGAGCTAAGACTTCTAACCAGTGAACGCCCGCTAAGTACTCGAATTCCCATGGGCTCTCCTATTCCAACCGTTCCGTAGTTTGAAAAATTCAATTTGGGAAAGAACATGAGAAAAATCAACATAAAGTTGAGCGAGTTCATAGTTTGTTTTGAAAAAGATTTAAAATAAATCTTTTTGATAACCGGTTTAAGTAATGTTGAGAGAATATAATGAAACCATTTTCTTTGGCATGTCATGTGAAAACCTTGTTTTTATAAAAATTGTATAACCGTCAATGTCCGCGTACGACAAAGGGAAAATGCCCGCATGAGCCTACAACCCACCCCGTGCTAGCAATTGCCTCGCCAAACCGCTTACTCAAGGCGGTAGACTAGCAGGCGGTTATAGTTTCAAATGAGTAGCGAGGACTTCACTTTACAGTTTTAAGCGACCCTACGGCCCTTAGTTGAGTAGTGGGCGATCCCGTCCTTGAGTTCTTCGTGCCACGCACGAGCAAATGTGAGTCTAGCCCACGAGAGTCTTTGTGCATTGCACGTGTGAGAATGGGCCGAGCCCAAATGAGTCTTTTTAAGTAGCACCAACCCGTCCTATTATTTGTATGTAGGACAGCCCAGTCCGTGAGTAACTAGGACCCTTCCGTCACCAGTAATGAAACTCATGCACGTTCTGAAAATACGCGAGTGTTTTGTAAAACCGGTATGTTTAGCATAAACCTTTCATAAACCATTTAAGTTTGTCGAAATCCATTTGCCACATGGTTTAGAAATCTCTTGTTTTTGTTCATCGAAATGTTGTGTATTTTTACAAAACTTGCATGTCTTTCCACCCCCGAAAACATTTATAGAAATGTAAAACCGTAAAAAGTGGGGGTTATGAACTCACCTTGACATTCCTGTGCAAAGCTAGCTTAACGTGATTCCGTGATGTCATTCCAAGAATGTGAACTCGCTAGCGTGCAACTAAAGCATTCCTAATAAAGAAATAATTATAAATTTCTAATTAAACGTAGCTAAACTACGTGTCCGAGCTCTACCGAATCGTTAACTAAACGATTTTATAGAGGTGTCATTATTTTGATTTGAAATAACCAAACTATTGTTAGTTGATCCCGTTTATAATCGGGATAAAACTAAGTCTCGAGATCGACTTAGTTCTGGAGTGATGTAGGATATATATACCTATATATATATATATATATATATATAAACGTAACTATATTAACGAAGTCGTGTTAGTCGTCGCGAATAGAAGGCGTAGGTGAATAGTGGTACGACTCTTTCGAAATGCGTATATGATACAGTAATATACCGTTGTAATTTTCGAAAGGCGTAAACAAATAAATATATATATGTATTCGAATCGTTGGCGTTTGGAAGCATGATAATTTCGCAAAACGAAATCCATAAGTTTAAATTATACGTATAAACTTCGTATTTGTCGGCGTTGTTAGTATTTTGTACAATGCCAGTTCGTTATCGCTTAATATCTAGCAGATTTCCCGAAAATCCTCATACGCGCACTGTAACGTCCGATAAGCGTTCCTAGGCATACCAAGAGCCTAATTATGTTAATTTGTGCCTTAAACACTACTTATTATCGCTTAAACTTTTGTTAATCGCGTAATTAGAAGCCGTTAAGTTCCGGTTGTCGCATCAAATCAGAGGATGACGGTGGTGGATCCGAGAACTCACCAGAGAAGAAGTTTGACTTCCATTTCCGCCGTGCTACCGGAAGGTGCTCCGGTGGTGGATCCGATAAACTCACCGGTTGAAAAAACTTGTGGGTGCCCGGAGTGTTTGATGGTGGTGTTTGGGGGTCGTCGAAGAGGGGGGGGGGTGCCGGTGCGGGTGTGGTGCCGGAGCTGAAGATGATGAAGATGATGAATTTCTTCATCAAAGATGAAGAGAGAGAGAGATGTGAGGGAGTGTTTGAAAAATGTGTGAAGAGAGAAGAGATGGAAATGACTTTAAAAAGAGATGACATGACATATAAAGTAAATTACCTAAATACCCTTTGAGTTGGCAAAATCTGATTGGTGGAGAGTGGTTCTCGCGATTCTCGTAACTGGGGGTGGTTTTTATTTTAGCGACCCCCCTTATCAGTTAATTGGTTAAATACCTTTTAAATATATAACTATATATATCACCTTAAATTGTGAGAACTGTAAGAACTAGGCCTTTTTCAAAAGGTTAATTCAAAAAAAAAATTTCTCAAAAAACTTAAAAAAAAAATCACTTGTTACAGCAAAAAATAAAAAATGTCGAATGCAAAAAATTACATCAAATGTAAAAAAATTACATCACCTTAAACAAAATTTACATCAGCCATAACTATCGACTCGACAATTTTTTGTTCTTTTTAAAGATATATTTATAACATTTTCATCTACGTTTGTGCAAAAAATTTCTGCCCAACTCGCGCGGGAATTAGGAGTACTCATGGTTCTCTTAACTAGTGGTGGTTCTTAATTGTACCGAATCATATATATATATATATATATATATGTGTGTGTGTGTGTGTGTGTGTGTATGGTGGGGGTTCTAGAGTGAACACTAGTGTATTTGTGAAAAACGAGTGACCAAATCCTTACCATTGATTTACATCATCAAATCGTAAAATACACTACTGTATTTTCATCATCAAATCATGGCCATTGATTTACACATATGTACACACTTGTGTATTGATAATCAAGGACTATGATTAGTTCACTAGTGTTCACACTCAAGGGGGTTGTTCACTAACAAACCTAACCCTATATATATATATATAGTGAGGTTTTTTTGGGAACACTAAAAACGTGGGGAACAGTGGAGAACCGGGTCGTCGAACCCTAACTAGGATCTCTTAACCCTAAATCCTAACCCCTAAACCATAAATATATTAGGGTTTGGCTTTTAGAGTCTTATATTAGGGTTTTGCTTTAGAGTTAATCATTAGTATTTAGTGTTTTGCATTCAGAGTTAATCATACTGTTTCTGTAAATAACCGAACTGATACCGATTGAATAACACCGGTACCGGTACAAGTATTATTTTTTTAGTTTTCAAGATGTAAAACACATGTCGATTGCTATGCCAAATGCTCGTATTATACTATTGTACTGGTAGTGTAATGAAACAAACCTATACTGATTGAAAGCTCGTCACAAAGCGTGAGGAAATCCCTCTAACTTACATGAAAAGAAAAATGATATAAACTGAGAAAATCACCTAAATGACCTCTTTGATCAAATATTTTTAAAATATACAATACAAGGTTATATATTTAAGTTATATTTAAGATAACGTTTACGTTTCCATTTACAACTTAAAATCAACCCCCACCCGCCCACCGTGTCCAATTTAAATTTATTTTTATGGTTTTCGGTGGATGTAAAACATGTGTAGATATTCTTTTGGGCATATTCTTTCTGTTGTTATACTAGACCAAAATAGATATCGATCGAAACCCGTAGCATGGCGCGAGTAATCTTACTAGTTTTAGTATATAAAATAATATAGAATACAAATCCTATTATTTTAATTAATTTTCTTAGAAGTATATACTATCTCTAACCGAAAAAGAATAATCTAAACAGATACATATATAGGTTTTTTATTCAAAATTATTATATTTTTTTTTTTGAATGGCAATAACGATTGATATAACCAGAAAACTTGTTAAGTTACATCAAAACAGAAGGTAGACGGGCAACAAGCTGCGCCGCCAACCCTTTCTGAATTGCAAACCCCAACCTCCCGAACACAAACCCCTGCCCCCTTGGGGTCGAACAATTGCTATGGATAACCCGTTGAACCCTCGTCAAGAAGTTGATGGCTTCTGGCGCTAGGGAGCCAAAAGTATCAAAGGCAAAAGGGATAAAGACATGTTGGTTCTCTGCGCAAGCTTTAGCGTGCTTATCCACTTTCTTTGATTCTGCCTTTCTTGCTGCTAGTCCAGCTACAAACCCGTTTTCCCTTAAACCAACCAAAGGGGAAACCCCCGTGAGGTCTACACAAGCATGTTTCCCCCCAGCCCAGCCAAAGATGAGCAGATCCGCTGGTCGAAGAGTAGATCTCCCTTCCATAGGGTCCGTGAGGAAATTCACAGGGGCCTCTTTCTTAGCAGAAATCCCAGCTCTTCTTAAGATGTCCCCCAAAACATCTCGCACCCAGTCATGCCGATATTTAAACCCAGGGAGCTCTTTACAGTGAACTGCGTGCTCCCCATATTTATCCATACAAGCTTTACGACATATCGGGCAGGTTTCATCTTCTGGGTACATAGGGATCATTAGCCGGTATTTGAGAATGGTTCTGTATTCTACTGCCGACATGCATTGTCCTAACCCCTCAATCGGGACAACGGTCAAAAATTCCTGAGCATGGGGACCCTTTAGACACTCAAACACCGCCTTCTGGCGGGGTGACAAATCAAAAGCTTCTCCCAGGCTTTGAGCGATTTTGCTAAAAATGCATTCGCCAAAGTTTTTTGTGGCTTCGAGGGGGCGGTGTCCTTGTTAGAGAAACCGCCAATATCCAAGTCTGGGAGAGAGACATTTAAGCGTTCGAGCGCTTGTTGATAGTCTGGGTCAAGCCCGACAACCCCACCGTTTCGAAGGATATGATCCTGTAGTTCCCAAGACTGAGCTCTAGACGCCACAAAGGCATAAGCCCCAACATCTCGGGCTGAGAAGAGGCCCAAACCACCTAGACGCATTGGCAAAGATGCTAGACGCCACTGGAGGTCACCAAAGAAGGGGTTGACAAGTCCGCAACCCAAAAAGCAACTTAGCAACACCCATGCACGACCTTAGCAGAAGGAGTTCACATTGGGGATCCCTCAGGCAGGGTAAGAGTTTCATAAGGTCAACCGCCCCCGAGGCCCGCCGCCCTGCCAACTCTCCAATAAAGCTAGGATCCCGACTAACAGCTCCACCAAGGAGCTTAACCCCCTTCTCTGGTCTACCGATCCCTCTCGGGAAAAGCCCGTCCTGAACTTTCTGGCCGTCACATGTCGGCCAATAAACCTCTGTTTTCTTATTATTGAGATAAAGCCCTAGAGATGGCCCCTCCTCGTTGATGATGTCTAAGGCCTTAGCAACCTCAGAGGCGTTACCGATAATCGTCCCATCATCCAAGTACCAAGCATGAAACGGGAGTTTACAGCGGTTCTGAACTCGGAGAATAAGGGGGTGTAAGGCGAGGGCAAAGAGAAGGGGCCCCAAAGGGTCTCCTTGTTGAACTCCGGTAGTAGCCCCAATACACTCGTTACCAACATACAACCTAGCAGGCTGAGCGTAAAGAAATTGGACCCACCGATAGATTGACGGGCAACGCTGATGAACTTTAATGTAAATGATTAGATTATATATCAAGTTAAATATTACAATGTTTCACATCATACTTTAATGTAATTTTTAATACATGATGCTGATAGATTCACAATCTCAATGGTGGACAGTGGTGGTGGGGTGGTGAACGTGGACGGTGGGTGGTGGATGTGGACGTAAACGGTGGGTGGTGGTGGAGGACGGTGATGGTAGACGGTGGTGGGAGGTCGACGGTGGTGACGGTGTTCAACTCTCTGTAAACCTTAGAAGATTTTATAAGTGGCTGGTCTAAGTCTGCATCAAGAAGAGCTTGCGCGGACGTTTTTCAATGAAACGCCTTCTAAAAGAAAACTGTCTGCAGATTGCAATGTCTACACGTGGTCTGAGCAACGCAAAAAAAAAAAAGCATGCGTAGATCTTTTTTAGAAAAACAAACACCACCTTTGTAATTTTTCATCCTTTTTAAATATATGTGTGTGTATGATGTATAGAGGGGGAGTGGGATCTACTGTTAAAGAAAAACAAACACCACAATCTAATATAGAGCTCGGTTCAAATGAAAACCACAACGAGTTGTGAGAACGTTTTCTTCCCGCGCGAGTTGGGCCAATTTTTTTTTTTTTTTTGCACAAACGTAGATGAAAATATTATAAACACAACTGTAAAAAAGTAAAAAAAAATGTCGAGTCCGTAGTTTTGACTGATGCAAGTTTTTTTTACGCACTGGTGTAAATTTTGTATGAAGATAAATATTTTTTACGCCTTATGTAAATATGGGTATGCAGCATTTAAAAATTTTTTTTTGCTGAAATAAGTGATTTTTTATGACTTTTGAGAAAAAATAAAATTCGAAAAAACTTTTTCTATGACCGAGTTCTCACGGTTCTTATAACTTAAGGTGGTTCTCATTTTAACCCATCCCATCTAATATATATATATATATAGGGAAGGGCTAAGTGGAAAACCCCATCTTTTTTAGAAAACTCTGAAAACTCAATATCAACCATTGATTATGTTTCATCTAAGTAGATCAATGGTTCTCCTATTTTTAGGTAAATATTAGTTTTTAAATAATTCTTATATTAGTTTCTAGTACAACTAAAGGGCAAGTTGGGTAGTCAAAAATGTGTTTTTTGTGCTTTTGAACATTGAAAGTGACTTTCCAGAACCATCAAATCATCATACCATTTTCTCTTTCTCTTTCTCTTACCTGTTCCTCTTTCCCATTTCTTCACCCCAATCTTGAAGACAAAGAATGAACACTCTTCAAAATCAGGAGAAATAAACAACAACATCCACCACTAGCAACCACCTCCTCCGGCGAAACTCACCGGGCTTCTTCTCTGGCCCTCTCTCTCCTTAATTTTCAACTCATCTAACAACCATAGCCAAGCCAATCTCTCTCCTCTCCGTCTAATTCTACAAAAAGCTTCAACCTTTATATCACACCCCGATTTCCACGTGTCACCGGTGGGCCCGGTGGGGAGTATCGTGACGTAGTTGGCAACATAATAGTCAAACAACACAATATTTAATATGCACAGCGGAAGCAAATGAAAGATATAATTTCAACCGATTATAATATTGTAATATCAAATATCACAAATGTCGATTGTTTATCCATAGATGGATCGAAAATAAAATAGAAACAATAGTTCAACAGACGGTAGTCATCTTAAGCTTGCGAGACTTCTAGTGATGCTAAGGAGAAATCCCAGCCAATTACGCTTAGTACCTGCATTTAATCTTTTTGGAAAAATACGTCAGTTTACACTGGTAAATACTATCAACTGACTCATTTTAGAAAATGATTGAAAATTGATTTGGATGCACGTGGCATAAACATTTTATTTAACTTGGGAGAATTATTTAAATATATAATCTTGTGAACGAATTACATGTTCCTTGTGCGTTCAGTAGCCCGGATCGTGTCCGGGTTAAAGATCAATAGACACACCACATTATTCTTTTGTGCACTGACGGGTGTACGCCTACACCCCGCGCTTAAGTCGTGGCCATTTCGTAAAATGATGCCAAGGATATCCGGGACATGGTCATTAACCCCCCAAAGGCTTTAAGTAACAAGACTGTTTAAACGAGCCGATCAAATTATTTAATTAACCACCCAACGATGGAAGATTTGATGCCCGATCAAGCGGTATTCTATATACCGTAACCCAAGCCCGTATAGGGAAAATAAGTTAAAAGTATTTACCTGAGCAATGTATAAATCACAATAAGCAAACGCAAGTAGCTTTTACTGGTACTCCTAATCTGGAACGAAGGTTTATAATAACCTATTAGAATCCTAACGGGTCTTTAATTAAGCTTAAGCTTAGACCGATTAGTTTCAAAGATACGGTTCGTACGCACGATTAAGCGATGACCGGATAGAATGTGATTTAGACCCGACAAGTTCAGAGACTTGCTTACTATGGGTATTTCATACACATTCTGGATTTTGAGATAAAACCGATAAGGTTTGACCCGTTTAGGCTAGTTAATGTAAACTAGTTACATAAACCGAACCGAACGCGTAATAAGCGTAACGGGTAATAATGAGAGCCATTTACAGGTTTCCTAAGTTAATATGATCCAAATATGTTGTGACATCAGTAAGATATCATTTATTAAGCCCGAAATGAATTTAAACACAAACTATGCCCCGTAGGGGTAGGTTGGTCATTTATAAGGTGATAAAAGAGTTTAAGTAATATCCTGAGTTACAGGTCTGATGTAATCAGAAAAGATAATCAATTTGCTAAGTTATATCAGTAAGGTATTGTATATATGTGAAATTTGTCAATTATAATCAAACTACGCACCGTAGGGGCATTTTGGTAATTTCACATAAGCCGAAAAGCTCAAAACTGAAGTCTAAGTTTAAGGACTTTTGCTTACTGTTAAAATATTATAACTTACCTCAACTATCAGTAGGTATCACCCTTTGTATGTTTAAAATAGTTTTAGTACATACTATGCGTTAAAAACGCTTAAAAAGGCGATTAGAAGCCGTTTCCGGGTTCTATATAGAAATCTGATATTTTTATTATTCCAGAGGGTTTAAAATAATTTATTTATCATTTAGACTCAGTAGAAAAAGGTTTGGAGTCGTTTAGATATGTAAAACTCATTTTATGGCCCGTAAGGGCAAAACCGACAATTACCGGATTAAGCCTACGACTATGAGTTATGCTCAGTCTAAAATTAATTAAAAATCTTCAAAAATCCTAAAATAATATATTACATCAGTGGGTAATAAGTTTGATATCAAAAAGTAGGCTTAACTAGGCTATACGCTAATTACGCCGTTTTATTAACATAAAGCTTTCATTTTACGCTAACGAGCATAATTCTTAACCTACACCTCAAACTGATGTCAAATTTTGTATGCAAGTTTAAATATCAGTAAGTAAGGTTTCCACTCTTTTACATTTCCAAAAATCACGTTTTAAAGTGAAAAGGGCATAATGGTCAACATATGAGCAATTAACGGAATCATGCATATTAATTGGATAACTAATGATCCGAGGTGTATAATCACAGAGGGTTATACTAGCATGTAACCTGGTCCAAATAAAGCTCTAAGGCATTTCTACAACATACCATAACGGGTCAGAACTGAAAGTCAAAGTAAAAGTCAAACTATGCCACTTTTGGTTCCGAACCGGGTCTAAACAGGAAATTGTCGGGTTGAACATGTTTAGACATGTTCTTACATTCATTACCAAGTTATATCAATGATCAAACAGGTTATAAGTGTTCTACATTGCTAATTATGCATAAATTGTAATTTAAACATTCTGTTGACTTTTTATTTGTAAGTTTGACCCGACATTTGACCTAGTTAGAGTGGGAATCAGGGGGAACCCTTTTGAGGGTTTATTACCCATATAATTACCAACTTATAACTAATTTTGATTTGAGATTTGACTGAGCCATTATTAATTAATCTCGAAGTCAAACCGTAATTACGACGGTTTGACTTTTAGCTAAATAACTAAGCTAAACTCAGTACAAGAAGGTTAAGCAAACTTACAAGAGTCATATGAACGATTTGTGATCACTTGAGAGAAGACTTGAGCTCCAGAAGTGATCAGGAATGCAAGAGAAGGTGTGAAGAACAATGGTTGCAACTCATGGCCCTTTTATAGTGAATTTTTCACCACAAATTGTTGACAAGCAAGTCTATTACTGACCACAACTCATCAACATGTGTCCCTAAGTGCCTAGGACTGTTTAGGGGTCGCCCACAATGCAAAAATATCGATTAAAGATCGGTTCTGCATGTTTACAGGCTGCTGTTCGCACTTTCTGTTACTGTAGGTCTGGCGCGGCCCGCGTAAAGGTAGGTTAACCTTTATGCGGCCCGCCTTAGCCTTGATATCAGATTTTACATTTTCTATTTTCCACATCTTTGTCCCTTGGCTCTTCGAAAGGGCAACGAAGCTTATTTCTTGCAATTTGACCCCTTCTTATTTACCTACAAGGGCTTTAGGACTTATACCCACTTTGCCAAGTCCTTGGACACTTCTGGTTAACCCGAAAAGTCATAACTTTCAACGTTAACGCTTTAACCCCTCGCACACGAATTTGATCATAACTTTCTCATACGATAACGAAACTTAATGAAATTTATATCGTGCATTCTAGTGAGCATAATTAACCGTTACAAAGCTTCGGGTTTGTCAAAAGGTCACTCAGAGGTATAACTTAAACATGTTGACACATTTAACCCCTGTAATTTGAAAGCTCTCACTTTTAGCTTCGTAGGATCCATGATTTATTCGTTTGACGGTATAAACATCATGTAGGGTTAATGTACAATATATTTATTCACTGTTGACATTTAGAACCCGTATATTCACATACTTTCCATGACTGTCAACTTTAGTCCTTCTATAACATTCTTTAACACGTTCAAACATATGACACGTGTCTACACATTATAGGACGTGAATTTTCGAGGTGTTACATCCTCACCCCCTTAAAATAAATCTCGACCCGAGATTTACTGAAATAAATAAGGGTATTTTTCTTTCATCGTGGATTCAACCTCCCACGTATATTCGGGTCCTCTACGGGCATCCCATTTGACCTTTACAATAGGCACATGCTTCCTTCGAAGCTTCTTGACCTGTCGATCCTCAATCGACAATGGTTTTTCCACAAACTTCAAGCTCTCATCTATATGCACATCTGTATGTGGTATAACCAGTGATTCATCAGCGAAGCACTTTTTCAGATTGCAGATGTGGAACACATTGTGAATTCCACTGTGCTCTTCCGGTAAGTTTAACTTATAGGCAACTGACCCGACACGTTAGATAACCTCGAAAGGTCCTATGTATCTCGGGCTTAGCTTGCCTTTCTTACCAAATCGCATCACCCCCTTCCAGGGTGATACTTTAAGCAACACTTTGTCGCCTACTTCGAAGTTAAAAGCTTTACGCTTTGGATCAGCGTAGCTCTTCTGCCTATCTCGGGCAGCTTTGAGACGGTCACGAATCTGGACAATCTTGTCCGTCGTCTCGAACACTATCTCCGGTCCTGATAATTGGACATCTCCAACTTCCGCCCAACAAACGGGCGTTCTACACTTTCTACCGTATAAGGCCTCAAAAGGCGCAGCCTTTATGCTGGTGTGGTAGCTATTGTTGTAGGAGAATTCAATCAAAGGTAGGTGGTTATCCCAACTACCACCTAAATCAATTACACATGCACGTAGCATGTCTTCCAATGTTTGGATGGTACGCTCACTCTGTCCGTCAGTCTGAGGGTGGTAAGCCGTACTGAAATTCAAACGTGTGCCCAAAGATTGCTGGAAACTCTTCCAAAAATGTGACGTGTATCTAGTATCTCGGTCAGAGATAATAGACACAGGTATGCCATGTAAGGCTACAATCTTATCAACGTATAACTGGGCTAACATGTCGGAGCTATAAGTCTCCTTGATGGGTAAGAAATGTGCTGACTTAGTCAGTCTATCAACTATAACCCATATTGTATCATTGCCTTTCCTTGTCTTAGGTAACTTGGTGATAAAATCCATAGTTACCATTTCCCACTTCCACGTAGGAAGTTCAGGCTGTTGTAGCAAACCTGACGGTTTCCGATGCTCGGCTTTGACTTGCGCACATGTCAAGCATTTAGCTACATAGGTGGCTACAGACTTCTTCAAGCCTATCCACCAATAATTTACCCTTAGATCCTGGTACATCTTATCAGCTCCAGGATGAACGGAATATTTGGAACTATGGGCTTCCTGGAGAATAACATCTCGAAGTCCTCCATAAATTGGAACCCATGTTCGTCCATTTAGTCTCAAAATTCCGTCTTTGCTAAGAGTTAACTGCTCCTCAGTTACCCCTAGCTTTTCGTTAGGATAGTTAGCTTCCAACACAGCTTCCCTCTGTGCAGCTAACAACCTTTCAGTCAAACTGTTCTTTATTTCCATGCGCTTGGCATTGATTCGGATGGGTTTCACCCTTTCCTTTCGACTCAAGGCATCGGCGACTACATTTGCCTTGCCGGGATGATATCTGATTTCACAATCATAGTCATTCAATGTCTCCATCCAACGTCGTTGCCTCATGTTTAGATCTTTCTGATTGAACAGATGCTGGAGGCTCTTGTGATCAGAATAGATCACACACTTAATACCATAAAGATAATGCCTCCACAGTTTTAGTGCGAATACAACGGCACCCAACTCCAAGTATTGCATGGTGTAGTTCTTTTCATGCACTTTTAACTGTCGTGATGCATAGGCAATAACTTTGCCTTTCTGCATAAGCACACACCCCATGCCAGTGTGAGATGCATCACAGTAAACTACAAAATCTTCTATTCCATCTGGTAATGTCAAAACAGGAGCGTTGCTCAACTTCTGCTTTAGGATATCAAAGTACTCTTGCTGCTTAGGGCCCCAAACGAACTTTACTTTCTTCTTGGTCAAGGAAGTTGGGTGCAGCAATCCTTGAAAAATTTTCAATGAAACGCCTGTAATATCCTACCAATCCCAGGAAGCTACGAATCTCTGTAGGCGTCTTTGGCTCTTGCCAGTTCATAACTGCTTCAACCTTAGCGGGATCCACTTGGATACCACGCTCACTCACCACATGTCCAAGGAATTGGACTTCTCGAAGCCAAAACTCACACTTAGAGAATTTGGCATAGAGTTTCTCATGATGTAGAAGTGTGAGAATACATCGAAGGTGTTTCTCATGGTCAGCTTGATTCTTCGAGTAGATAAGAATGTCGTCGATGAAAACGATGACGAATTTATCTAAGTACGGCTTGCAAACGCGATTCATGAGATCCATGAATGCGGCAGGTGCATTAGTGAGCCCAAAAGGCATCACTAGGAACTCGTAATGACCATAACGAGTCCTAAATGCAGTTTTATGTACGTCTTCATCTCTAACCTTCAGTTGATGGTAGCCTGACCTCAAGTCAATCTTCGAGAAATAACTTGCTCCTTGCAATTGATCGAACAAATCGTCGATCCTGGGTAAAGGATACCTATTCTTGATCGTGACCATATTAAGCTCACGATAATCGATGCACAGACGCATCGATCCATCCTTCTTGTTGACAAACAAGACAGGTGCTCCCCATGGAGACGAACTAGGTTTAATGAAACCTTTAGCTAGCAATTCATCCAATTGCGTTCTTAATTCCTTCATCTCCGTTGGCGCCAACCTGTAAGGTGCTCTAGCAACTGGAGCTGCTCCAGGGATGATATCAATTATGAATTCCACTTGCCTATCTGGTGGCAAACCAGGTAGTTCTTCAGGAAAAACTTCTGAGTATTCAGAAATGATGGGGATGTCTTCGATCTTCGGTTTAGGCTCATCAATAATCACTTGTGCCATGATGATGACACAACCCTTCTTTAAACACTTTGAAGCTTTGAGCATAGTCACCTGCTCAGGTAGTCCATACTGGGTATCTCCCCGAATGGTAAGTGATTCACCAGACGGAGTCTTTATCACCACTTGTTTCTTGTTGCAGACAATTTGGGCTTGGTTACGAGATAACCAGTCCATACCCAGAACTATGTCAAAACCGGCCAACTTAAAGGGAAGTAGAGACAGAGGAAAATAATGGTTCTTAATGGATATAACACATCCATCTAACACAGTTGAGACGGTTTCTAGTGTGCCATCTGCTAACTCCACCTCATAATTCACACTTAAGGTTTTGACAGGTAATTTCAACAATTCACAAAACTTATTATCTACGAAAGACTTATCAGCGCCTGAATCAAAAAGTACTCTTGCATAGACATCATTTACAAGGAAAGTACCTGTAATAACGTTGTCGTCTAGAACCGCTTCCTTTGCGTCCATTCTGAAGACCCTAGCATTGGTCTTCATGGCCTCTTCAGGCTTCTTGGCGTATTTAGGGCAGTTGGTTTTAATGTGCCCCTTTTCATTGCAACTGTAGCAAGTTGCATCCTTCAGCTTTTTGCAATCCAAGGTTTTGTGGTCCTTGGACTTGCATATACCACAAGCATAGGTTTTTGACTGAGTCTGCGAGTTCGACTCGAGTCTGCACTTTCCAAAGTGCTGTTTCTTGCAAACTTTGCACTTGGGCTTCTCACCAGAATGATGCCCATCTTTCCTTGGCTCGGATCATTTCTTGTTGTCACCGTTCCCACGGTGCTTCTTGTTCGACCTTCGTGAACTATCATCTTCACGTTTTCTCTTCTCAGCCTCCTTATTCCTCAGCGATCTTTGCCTGACCGCATCCAAATTGAGGGACAAGGATATGTCAGCTACAGATCTAAAAGTAGCTGGCCGAGAAGCCTTCAGGCTTGACTTGATTTCTGGGGCTAAACCACCGATAAAACGAGCTATTCTTTTTGGTTCCGGGGTTACCAGATATGGAACCAATCGGGACATCGTGTTGAAGCTCGTGAGGTAAGCTTGACAGTCAAGGTTTGTCATCACCAATGATAGAAAATCAGACTCTATCTTCTCCACCTCATGCTGAGGGCAGTAATTTTCCCTGATAAGGGCAACAAATTGTTCCCAAGACATGTTGTACAATGGGATTTTCCCGGTGGCTTGAATCAGTGATTTCCACCAGGCTAATGCCTCGCCTTTAAAAGATTCCGACACATACTTGACCACATCCCTCTCAGCGCATCTGCTGATATCCACAACCGTATCCATCTCATCCAGCCACGTCATACAGTCAATGACTCCCTTCTCCCTAGTGAAATCCCGGGGTTTGCAGGAAACAAAATATTTATAAGAGCAACCCTTGTCACGGGGTCCTTGGTTTAGAACAACCTGCTGAGATGGAGCACTGTGGTGGTTCGAGGAGTGTCGATCATCATCTTTCTTCAGTTCTTCCTTCTTGGAAGGAGGCTTTGCATGCGGCGTAGATAGGGTCCTACTTCGAGTCCCACTATACTCTTTGTACTGCCATTCCAATGCCTTTGTAACTGCGTCGTCTACCAACGCTTTCAATTCAGCACCCGTTAAATTTACTCGGGCATTATCGATATTCTCCACTGGATGGCTATTAATTTCGTCTGAGTTAGCCATTTTAATTGAACTGTTACAGAAAACAAGGACAATAGTTTATTTGGGAGTTTATTATGGAATTGCCCCTTAGGGTAATTCATTAACCATGGTAAACAGAGACCATATTTGGTTAATTTATTAATCATATTTATTTAGGATTTTTATCATAATTTATCCTAATTATAAAACAAATAACAGTTTTATTTGTGGCACAAAAGGCCTAGTCACATGGACATTTTTTTAATTTATAAGTTATGATTTCAGAGAATCAAAATATGAAGGTATACTGGCACAATAGGCCTAGTCACAAGGACATTTATAAATTATAAGCTATGATTTCAGAGAATCAAAGCATGAAGGTTTGAACCTAGTTCATTACCTTTATCTGACAGGGAGTCATTGCTACCACTGTCTTTTGGCTCATATGGAAATGAGCAGGGCTCGTAGGCGCTATATTACCATGTATGGTCAAAATATGATCATCTCAATTGATGATCTAAACCCATGATTCAGAGATCATTAAATTGGGTTAGGAATCTTTTGAAGAATCCAATAATAAGAATGACGTGTGTGATTTTAAATGAATCACGTCTGCCAGGAGTGTTAACATGTTTTCAGATGTTAACTGGGATTTGAATCTTTTTAACAGGTCTTACCATCTTGGCCCGGTCTTATAATGACCTGAAGGCTAGGTTTCACTCTTTAAGATTCTTATTCAATATTTAATAGGCAGACTCTTAAAAATGATTTTGATTCAATTCTTATAATATATTTATGCAGATAATAGCAAAAAATGAAATTTATAAACATAACATTCCATTAATTTATTACAAGGTTACACGTCGCCCTAAACGGGACTTTTTAACAAACATACTTACCCACACAGGGGTTTAAACAAGGATTTACCCACACAGGGGCTTAATAACACACATACCCACGTAGGGGCTTAATAACATAATAGTCCACGCAGGGACTTTACACAAATAACATACCCTCGCAGGGGTTAACAGAAAGATAGACCCACGCAGGGGTTTATACATCAAGACTGGCCCACGCAGGGGCTCAACAACAATTGGAAGGATTTAGTGGTCCTTCTTGCTCTTCCCTTTGATCAAGCTTGTTAATCCTTGGAAGAAGCTTTGTCTCTCCCTGCGGTCGCGGTGAAAGTCCCGCTCAACCTGATCCAGTCTCTGTAGAATTTCCTCCCGTTCAGGGGGAGAAAATCGTGGCGGCTGCGACTGCGTCCGAATGATAGGTCTGGCCGGTATCTGGTACCCATGAGTTGGGTACCCTACTCCCCATGGGTCTCCATACGGTCCTTGGGGGTTATAGTTAGCCGCTACCAAGTATGGGTCGGCTTCGGCGTAGTTGTAGTTGGTGTGCACTGGCTGTTCAAACGGGTTATATGCCATGGAACCCGTGTATGCCGGAATTGGGTTATCAAAACCCATAGGCGGTGGTTGAGGTGCGACTGGGTGTGAGGGTCCACCCATTTGTGGGTCCTCCTGAAGTGGCGGGTAATGGCTGCCACTTGATTGGCGTGGAGAACTAAAATGAAAGTCTCCCGCTCGCGCAGACATACGCGCTCCGGTTCTCCTACGCCTTGGCGGTTGCGGAGGTGCCGGTTGAACTGGTGGCGGTGGAGGCGGTGGCGTGACTGCCACAAACCGTGAATCCACAGAGGGATCCTGTTGCTGCTGCTGCTGCTGAGGCGACGAATGGTGAGGAGGTGTATAGTACCATTCGTGCCTGGTAAACATAGCTTGAAAGCTGTCTGGACCACCATAGGGTGATCCGTGGAAAGAAGATCCGTCAGAGATCTCTATCGGGTGGTTTGGTGTACCACTGGCTGGCTCGACGGGGTCAGTGTCCTCGTCCATATCGTCCGCGTGATCACCTGAGAAATGGTCATATGGCCCCAGTGGGTTAAAACCCGCTGGTTCTGGTATGAAATTGGCCGGGTTAAACCGGCCCCTGAAGACTGGTGTAGGGTCTCCAAAAGAGTGGTGCGATAAGGATCGCTGTAACGGTATGTAGGAGGGTTGAGGGTTGTTGGGCTCATACTCCGGCTGTGGCCTGTAAGGGTTATGGACAGAAGGTGTTGAACTGTGCGAAACCGACCGTCTGGCCGGCTCGAAGAGGTTCCTCCGGTTTTTCCGGGGATCGTCACTCTCTGTGGTCGAAGGAGCTCGCACATTCGAAGGTCCTGCCTCGTTGTCATTGGGGGCGGTGATTGGCCCCTTTCCACGTCCTCTTCTTCTAAAGAATCTTGGCGGCATTTTGTTAATCCTGTCAATATAGCATGAGATAACAACAACAATATATAAAAATTAAAGGACAAAACAAAAACCAAACAAGGTAGAATTTGTCCTATGTTATTTGTCTAGACTCGAAAGTTTAGATATGTGCAATTGTGTTATTGAGATTAAACACAAAAGGCTAGTGTTTAATTCACTCAATGTTGGCTCTGATACCAACCTGTCACACCCCGATTTCCACGTGTCACCGGTGGGCCCGGTGGGGAGTATCGTGACGTGGTTGGCAACATAATAGTCAAACAACACAATATTTAATATGCACAGCGGAAGCAAATGAAAGATATAATTTCAACCGATTATAATATTGTAATATCAAATATCACAAATGTCGATTGTTTATCCACAGATGGATCGAAAATAAAATAGAAACAATAGTTCAACAGACGGTAGGCATCTTAAGCTTACGAGACTTCTAGTGATGCTAAGGAGAAATCCCAGCCAATTACGCTTAGTACCTGCATTTAATCTTTTTGGGAAAATACGTCAGTTTACACTGGTAAATACTATCAACTGACACATTTTAGAAAATGATTGAAAATTGATTTGGATGCACGTGGAATAAACATTTTATTTAACTTGGGAGAATTATTTAAATATATAATCTTGTGAACGAATTACATGTTCCTTGTGCATTCAGTAGCCCGGATCGTGTCCGGGTTAAAGATCAATAGACACACCACATTATTCTTTTGTGCACTGACGGGTGTACGCCTACACCCCGCGCTTAAGTCGTGGCCATTTCGTAAAATGATGCCAAGGATATCCGGGACATGGTCATTAACCCCCCAAAGGCTTTAAGTAACAAGACTGTTTAAACGAGCCGATCAAATTATTCAATTAACCACCCAACGATGGAAGATTTGATGCCCGATCAAGCGGTATTCTATATACCGTAACCCAAGCCCGTATAGGGAAAATAAGTTAAAAGTATTTACCTGAGCAATGTATAAATCACAATAAGCAAACGCAAGTAGCTTTTACTGGTACTCCTAATCTAGAATGAAGGTTTATAATAACCTATTAGAATCCTAACGGGTCTTTAATTAAGCTTAAGCTTAGACCGGTTAGTTTCAAAGATACGGTTCGTACGCACGATTAAGCGATGACCGGATAGAATGTGATTTAGACCCGACAAGTTCAGAGACTTGCTTAATATGGGTATTTCATACACATTCTGGATTTTGAGATAAAACCGATAAGGTTTGACCCGTTTAGGCTAGTTTTTGTAAACTAGTTACATAAACCGAACCGAACGCGTAATAAGAGTAACGGGTAATAATGAGAGCCATTTACAGGTTTCCTAAGTTAATATGCTCCAAATATCTTGTGACATCAGTAAGATATCATTTATTATGCCCGAAATGAATTTAAACACAAACTATGCCCCGTAGGGGTAGTTTGGTCATTTATAAGGTGATAAAAGAGTTTAAGTAATATCCTGAGTTACAGGTCTGATGTAATCAGCAAAGATAATCAATTTGCTAAGTTATATCAGTAAGGTATTGTATATATGTGAAATTTGTCAATTATAATCAAACTACGCACCGTAGGGGCATTTTGGTAATTTCACATAAGCCGAAAAGTTCAAAACTGAAGTCTGAGTTTAAGGACTTTTTCTTACTGTTAAAATATTATAACTTGCCTCAAATATCAGTAGGTATCACCCTTTGTATGTTTAAAATAGTTTTAGTACATACTATGCGTTAAAAACACTTAAAAAGGCGGTTAGAAGCCGTTTCCGGGTTCTATATAGAAATCTGATATTTTTATTATTCCAGAGGGTTTAAAATAATTTATTTATCATTTAGACTCAGTAGCAAAAGGTTTGGAGTCGTTTAGATATGTAAAACTCATTTGATGGCCCGTAAGGGCAAAACCGACAATTACCGGATTAAGCCTACGACTATGAGTTATGCTCAGTCTAAAATTAATTAAAAATCTTCAAAAATCCCAAAATAATATATTACATCAGTGGGTAATAAGTTTGATATCAAAAAGTAGGCTTAACTAGGCTATACGCTAATTACGCCGTTTTATTAACATAAAGCTTTCATTTTACGCTAACGAGCATAACTCTTAACCTACACCTCAAACTGATGTCAAATTTTGTATGCAAGTTTAAATATCAGTAAGTAAGGTTTCTACTCTTTTACATTTCCAAAAATCACGTTTTAAAGTGAAAAGGGCATAATGGTCAACATATGAGCAATTAACGGAATCATGCATATTAATTGGATAACTAATGATCCGAGGTGTATAATCACAGAGGGTTATACTAGCATGTAACCTGGTCCAAATAAAGCTCTAAGGCATTTCTAAAACATACCATAACGGGTCAGAACTGAAAGTCAAAGTAAAAGTCAAACTATGCGACTTTTGGTTCCGAACCGGGTCTAAACACGAAATTGTCGGGTTGAACATGTTTAGACATGTTCTTACATTCATTACCAAGTTATATCAATGATCAAATAGGTTATAAGTGTTCTAGATTGCTAATTATGCATAAATTGTAATTTAAACATTATGTTGACTTTTTATTTGTAAGTTTGACCCGACATTTGACCTAGTTAGAGTGGGAATCAGGGGGAACCCTTTTGAGGGTTTATTACCCATATAATTACCAACTTATAACTACTTTTGATTCGAGATTTGACTGAGCCATTATTAATTAATCTCGAAGTCAAACCGTAATTACGACGGTTTGACTTTTAGCTAAATAACTAAGCTAAACTCAATACAAGAAGGTTAAGCAAACTTACAAGAGTCCTATGAACGATTTGTGATCACTTGAGAGAAGACTTGAGCTCCAGAAGTGATCAGGAATGCAAGAGAAGGTGTGAAGAACAATGGTTGCAACTCATGGCCCTTTTATAGTGAATTTTTCACCACAAATTGTTGACAAGCAAGTCTATTACTGACCACAACTCATCAACATGTGTCCCTAAGTGCCTAGGACTATTTAGGGGTCGCCCACAATGCAAAAATATCGATTAAAGATCGGTTCTGCGCGTTTACAGGCTGCTGTTCGCACTTTCTGTTACTGTAGGTCTGACGCGGCCCGCGTAAAGCTAGGTTAACCTTTACGCGGCCCGCCTTAGCCTTGATATCAAATTTTACATTTTCTATTTTCCACATCTTTGTCCCTTGGCTCTTCGAAAGGGTAACGAAGCTTATTTCTTGCAATTTGACCCCTTCTTATTTACCTACAAGGGCTTTAGGACTTATACCCACTTTGCCAAGTCCTTGGACACTTCTGGTTAACCCGAAAAGTCATAACTTTCAACGTTAACGCTTTAACCCCTTGCACACGAATTTGATCATAACTTTCTCATACGATAACGAAACTTAATGAAATTTATATCGTGCATTCTAGTGAGCATAATTAACCGTTACAAAGCTTCGGGTTTGTCAACAGGTCACTCAGAGGTATAACTTAAACATGTTGACACATTTAACCCCTGTAATTTGAAATCTCTCACTTTTAGCTTCGTAGGATCCATGATTTATTCGTTTGACGGTATAAACATCATGTAGGGTTAATGTACAATATATTTATTCACTGTTGACATTTAGAACCCGTATATTCACATACTTTCCATGACTGTCAACTTTAGTCCTTCTATAACATTCTTTCACACGTTCAAACATATGAAACGTGTCTACACATTATAGGACGTGAATTTTTGAGGTGTTAAACTTTAGAAGCAAATGAAGGGTCTGAATGTCTCTATAATTTGTTGTTTTAGAGAGAGAACGATGGCACGATGAATGTTTTTAGAGAGAGAGAGTTGATGTTTTAGATAGAGAAAAAATAATCTTTATTTTTTAGAGAGAGAGAGTTGAATGTTCAAGTGTGTGTGAGAGGAGAAGGTTTGAAGACCTTCTTCGTGTTCATCGGACGGTTCTAGATCCGGTAAGTGTTCTTGAAATATCATTTCACAATTGATTTTTTTGTTGAAATGGTTGTTAATATGTTTTTGTGGGCTGAAAGTGTTCTAGTAATGGTTAATGTTCATGTATTTTAAATAAATCCAAAACTTTAGGATGAGATTTTGAACGGGTTTTTTTGTTGGTTTGGTTGCTTGTTTGGGGCTTTTGATCTTAACAATAATTGTTTTTTTATTGGTTTGGTTGCTGATTTGGGCTTTTGATCTGAACAATAAGTGTTTTTTTGTTGGGTTGCTTTATTTACAAAGACAGACCCATAACATGTGTTAAGCACATGTTAGAATGATATAAAACGTGTGTTGATTTACAGAAACAGATCCATAAAAGATATTCAATTGACAAGCTGGATGGATGTAGGCGACGTTAATGCGGGGACATTGAATAAGTCACATCCTTTGAGAAAGAACTCTTCGTTCATTTATAACATGTGTTAGTGGTTCATGTTGTAACAGAACACCATGATGTAACCTGACATATGTTCATGTATAACATGTGTTAAGCCCCTGTTAGAATGATATATAACGTGTGTTAACCTTTTGTTAATTAAAAAAAAACAAGTAATATCTATTTTATTTTTGTTGATGTTTAACATATCCGATAATGTGGCTACTGAGCGTAAAACTTGTACAAGTAATAAATGTACAAGTTAGTATGTAACGTGTAATATGAAACGAGCCATTTATGGTAACACATGTACCGGTAATTTTGGAATATATAATATGAAACGGGTAATTTTTTTGCAAATTTTGGAATGTATAACATGTGTTAAGCCTCTGTTATAATCTTTTTGTAACCTGACATGTATTCATGTATAAGCTAGTGGTTTGCAAAACACCATGATGTGTATATACTGATCTAACATGTGTTACAATTTGTCTGTTCGGAACATGTAATTGCTTAACATGTGACAAGGGTGAAAACAGTCAACGGGGGCGATGAGTTTAATGGTGAGCTTAGTTAATATCGTAATCTTGTTGTAACCCCACTTGTATACATATGATAACATGTAAGCATCCATTATAACCCAACTTGTATTCATGTATATGAAAGTGGTTTGCAAAACACCATGATGTGCATATACCTCGTAACACGTGTACAAGTTAATATGGAACATACAAGTTAATATTGTAACACCGTATACCTGGGATAACATGTGTTAAGCCTCTGTTATAATCTTGGTTTAACCCAACATGGTGTCATGTATAAGCTAGTGGTTTCCAAAATACCATAATTTGTATATACATACTGTAACATGTGTTACGCGCCTGACAACTTGTAACACCCTAGTTATTTAATATGTAAATACCAACGATTAGATGTGTAGTTAAGACTACACACGCTATAAAAATACGGGTTTATTAAAACTTTTATAAATCATAGGTTATTCTACAAAACATGGTCGAATTCGTTGATTAAAATCTACAACGTTGCAATGTGCGGAAGCGTGTATCTTTGTCGTGTTCGGTTCTTCGCTGAGCTTGATCGTCTCCCGGCACCCCAGAAAGTACCTACATTTCATAAACATGAAATGCTTTAGTCATACGGTATTTAAAACGCATTTAAACGAGTCCGGAAAACAACTGATCAAAATATACATTTTTGTACGGGGTCCACCGTAAATTACGGTGGACACCGTAATTTACGGTGGTCCTTGTTTTGACTTGTTTTCACCGTAAATCAGAAGAGATTCACCGTAGCATTTTTCAACTCCACCGTAAATTACGGTGGACACCGTAATTTACGGTGGCACCTGCATTCAGCTTCTCCAATTTGCCGCAACTTGACACGAAAACTTTCGTATCTTTCAAACCGCTTATCCGTTTGACCTACCGTTTCTTCCTACATGTTTGTAATTTGATTCTCCATCATATGGAGTTAAAATCCGACATCCGGCTTGATAAAATTCAAGACTTTTAAGTCTTCGGCTTATTACTCTTTTACCAAAATTTGACCCGTTCGTGATTTTATCAAACATACAAGTTTGTTTGACCCTTATTTCTCATAAACCTATTAAATTCAAGGATATCTAACATATTGGGTTCCAATTATAGAATTATATACATTCTTTAACCCATTTTCACCCATATGCTTATTTGACCCGTTTGAGGTATTCAAGCATATTTTAGCACCATTTGCTTTCATTCATTTTCAAAATATATATATCCATATTTCTTAACAAAGGATCTTCCACCACAACTATATTTGTGGTGGATTCGATGTGATGATTTATGTGTACCAGAATTTACCCTTCAAATAGTTATTTTACGGCAAAGACTCAAATAGAGCCATTTGACTAACGTTTTACATCTTTCAACTTCTATACTCTTCCTAAGTAATTATTTAATTGAAAAACTCATTTCCAAACAACCTTTAAGGGTTGTTTGTTCAATTTGGCCTACAAGGGCGTTTTGGTCAATCTTAGTCCTTCATTTACGACGAAGGACAATTAGTGCTTGTTTGAACCCCAAAGTCCGACCTTTTAACCATATTCTTGTTTAGAAACCAATATGTTTCTAAACACCATAATCATAACTCAAATTATTCGCTTTACCTAAAAGATAACCGAATGGCTTATTTTAACTTTGTCTAACTGTCATAAAACTCCAAATTCTACATGATGAGTTGTATTACTATACGTACCTGGCTCGGATCAATATATTGACCCGTTTCAATACCTTTCCTTAGTAGCTATGTAAGCATCCATGTGCTATTTATTTCCTAAATTCATGCAACTTGACAACCCATTAGTCGATATTGTCAAAGGGTGATGATTTCACCTTTTGACCCGTTTGGTCTATATGACCAATTACCATTGTCAAATTGTCAAAATTACCATTTTGCCCTTAATGGTTATTATGATTTAACTTATATGATAACCATTAAAAGTACATGCTTCATTCGTCATAATATGATCGAATTACCGGTTTAACTCATTTTTAGCCATCATTATGTTTTCTTGTCATATTTGATTATCTTGTTCCGTACGACCACATGTCGGAACATCATATCTCAATTAGGTATTTTTCTTTATTCGTAACTAATACGACGAAAGAATATTATAAATAAATAACTAGTGTAAGATATACTTACTTTGCATCCGAATTATGCTTTTTCCACCATTCTTGCTTCGTTTGACCCGCTTCCTTTCCAAGCCTCCACCTAGCTTGTCAAGCGCCAAACTATCATCATAATTCGTAAGACGGTTATATTAGTCATCAATAATTATGACTATTCCATCTTACATATTTTCTATCACAAATACCATTCGATTTTGTTAATGGTCGGTTTGACTACTAAAAGTCAAACGCCCCTTAGCATATAAATGCACATTCAAGTTCTATCTATCAATTAGTAGCTAACATGATCTTATACACTTAGTTACATGAACATGGCTACCAAATTTCATCATAACATTCAAACCCATTTCAATCATGTATGAACAAGTTCCCAAATCACTTAATTTGTTTGAGTGCCTTGTTTCTATTATCCAATATGATGATTTTAAACATAAACTTATCATCACCTTTACTATTACATAAAAACCCACTTCCTAGTTTACTTGTTAATCACATACAAGTGATATTACTTCAAGTTCTTCATGATTTCATCATTTCTAACAAAACCCACTTCTAGTTACTTATGAACTCTTAACAAAATCTCTAATTTGTTCAAGTAGTTCATTCATATGAATTAGTATGATGTTTATAAACACCATTAGGACATCAATTTCATCAATTCAACCAAAACCCACATAGCTCATACTAGGGTAATTATCAAATCCCTAGTTTTGACAACAATTCATCAAGATTTCTACTAGGGTTTGTTCCTAAACCAAGATATAATCACAATAACACTCATAGATTTAATATTCATTCCAGAATTTCGATTATGATTGTTCATCATAATCTCAAAGTATCACCAAATCATAAATTTCAACATACCTTGTGATCCCCACGACTAGGTGATCATTAATACGTGTTCATGCATTCGATTCGGGCTGGATTCGACCTTCAATTTCGTTGATTTGTTGAAGCTAGGGCTAAAGCTCCATGGGAGCTTTCTCCTGACCTTAACCACGCACGCACACACACACTTGTGTGTGTGTTGTGTTTATTTTTAAGTTTTTAATTTCAATTTCAAGTTACCCGGCTTTGGTCCCTCGTGTTTGGTTAGTTATTAATTAGATCACAACCTAATTATTTTCAATAACATTCCCACTTATTAACTAGGTTTAATATTCCTAGTGAACTTAGCGGGTTCGGGAATATTTATGACTAAGTTTATTTTAGGTCCCGTTAACTCGGGCCTTCTAAGCTTTTATTTCCTTAAAAGCTTTTATTCACTTTTTAGTTATTATTAGGATTAATTATTTAAATCCTAATATTTACCGGGTAAATTTTTACCACTAAAGGTATTTTAGCCGTCTTTACTATTAACGTGGTTTGATTACCAAAGCCGTTTTCGGGGTGTTACAAGTCTACCCCCTTAAAGAG